>CM034392.1:19530719-20749886 GCA_019925095.2 Dendrolimus kikuchii
TGGGGAACATAGCTGACATGAGCCATGCCGGGCTATTCCGGCTTACAGTGTCACTTGAAGCTTTAACTCAATAGACATTCCTAGAAATCACGAATGACTATACGAGCTCGACGATAACGTGAATAATAATAGTCGTTCTTGATAAATGTAATTGTATTATGTTGTTGTAGTCGAGAATTTCTAAATTATTAATGTATTTTTTCTAGATTTAAATATTTTGAATGCAGTGCTATATAATGTATGGTAGTAGATTGAAAGATTAAAATGATTACTGCTGATTGTTGCTTTTGATTACGGTCAAGTGTTGCTTCAAATTAAACGTGAGATTATTAACTTGTTATTTTTATTTATAACCTCACCGTGGAAAAAGAAAACTGATAATGAAAATAGTACAGGAAAATCTCAATTTTAAATCTTTAATCTTATCCGTGCAGGAACAGAGAAAGAATACAACTTCCTGCGGCCGGGCGGCCTGTCATAAGAGGCGACAAAACAACCCACAACCAGGTGGTAGGGCATTTGCGCGACTGGATGGCTACCACCCCTGGTCTAAAGGATGTCGCCATAACAATTTTGAATTGTTTTCCGGCATTAGTGACCAGGTTCCAGTCTCTCTTAAGAGTGCAGCAGCGCATTTGTAGCACCTTTAGTGCTGCAAATGTCCATAGGCGATGGTAACCGCTTTCCATCAAGTGGGCCGTCTGCCTGTCTGCTGAACTCCTGCAATAAAAAAAATAATAAAAAAAAATTCTACGCACTACAGGTCAGTCTCGCCTCGTTATAAATATATAAAAACACCACTAAAACTATTAAAAAAATCTTTAATTACCTAAATATGTATTTTATAGACCAAATCGTCATAATTATATAAAAGTCTTAAGAAGTTTCTTGTCGACTTTATATTTAAACAGAATAATAGTATCTAATATGTACTAAAGCAATAAGTATTCACTAATGTTACGTATCCTAATATTATGATAAGTCGAAACTAGTGTCAACTATTGAATATACGAGAACTAACCAATAAGACAACATGTAGTATCCACTGGGATGACATTTACAAACATAGATCCAAGAAAATTAATGAAGCAGAAAGATCTCGGGGCCTTTTTTACAAAGTAAATGAACCAGAAGTAATAGATACTTATCATCACTAGCTAAACTCGGCCACGCTGCGTTGTGCTCAGTCTGATATTATTCGGGAAGTACATAGAAGTATTCCTCCAAACGTAGATTTGTGACTTGAACTGCGAGAAAAAATCAAGGTTGAAAATTGGTTTAGACAAAATACTTTGAAATGTTTTAAAAATATAGGGTATTTTATTGAAGCCAAACTTTTACGTAAACGTTCAATTCCTCTACTTCCAGCATAATCATCTTTCTTATACATTGGGATACAGTTCTTGGCCGATTTTCATCTCACTAAATGTGTAATTACGGTCAGAGTTTATTGTATTGAAGAAACCGCTTCTTTTAAAACTGTTGACGACATGAAGAGTTGTGACTAGCGCAGTTAATAGTTCTCGTAAATACTTACTAATTGCTTAATCGATACCTAAAACAAACCCATTAACCCATCCTATTGTACAAATGGTTTGTACATATCCCAATTAAGGCATGTTTAAAATAGTTATTTATATAAATACAAAGAAGAAAACTTAACCAGTATAAGTTACATTGTATTCTACCTAAACCCCCTAAGACTATGCAGGATAGATGGAGAAATTGGTGTTAGGTGCCAAGGTTCCGTGGTATTTCAGATAATCGAAGGAAACTCCGGATTTTAAGTTAAACAATATTATATTTTAGGTAAATTTACATTGCAGATTTTTACAATTGTCTTATTATAGAGCACATTTTTCACAACGTTTCAAACATGAACTTCAAAATTTAAATAGATTTCTAATTTTTCTCTATCTCGCCAGCAATGGCGAAATAGAGGTTTTATACGAGTTTAACATACTCGCCCCACTAAGGGCTAAGTTGCCTTAGACCTTAGTCTAATTACGTAAATTATTTAAACAAAAGAGAACTAGTTTGCGAAGGACCAACTTCCTAAAAAAACAAAAACAATTATCTATACAAATAAAAACTGAAATTAAACAACAAAAAAAACCTAAATATTTACTCTGTTGTAATCGGAATAATACACAACTTGGAAGTTGGTCTTCTAATTAGACAGTTTTTCGTTTTAAGGTTCACTACCCTGGTGATCCCATCATGGCCCGGATGTGTCTCACTAAATTTTCATCACGGGGAGTCACAAGAGGTTCTCCGATAAGAAAGCGTCCAGGCGTCATTACATTTGCGTCATTCAGATCCCTACTTAATCTCCACAGCGGCCTGGAATTTAGACATGCTTCAATCTGCGCTAAAACAGTTGATAGTTCCTTAACTTTATCAGGTTCTTTTAGTTTTTCTAATAATTCATCATTATTACTTACCCACTTTTTTAGAACAAAACCACCTTTATTTAATAACTCATTCATTTGTTTATATATCTCAATACCTTGTTTCACAGATTCGCAACCTGTCATCAAATCATCCATATAAAATTCATTCATAACTCTTTCCCCTGCTTCAGGATATTTAGCTCCATCATCAAGCGCTATTTGCTTTAAAGCTCTAGATGCAAGAAATGGAGCGCAAGCTGTTCCAAAGGTGACGGTTATCAATTTAAAATCTCTAACTTTATCTTCTGGATTATTTCTCCAAATAAACCTTTGGCAATCAGCATCATCTTCATGTACCTTAATCTGACGGTACATTTTGACTATGTCAGCTCCCAAGCAAATACTATTTAACCGCCATCTCATAACTAAATGTCTTAATTCTGGTTGAATAGTGGGTCCAACCATTAAACAATCATTAAGAGATACCCCATTTCTTCCTTTAGAAGAAGCATTGAATACTACTCTTACCTTTGTAGTTTCCTTGTCTTCTCTAACAACCGCGTGGTGAGGTAAGTAAACCGTTTTCCTTCTTTCTTCTTTTACTGCATGCACCTCTACTTCATGATTCAAATCTAAATATTCTTCCATCACTTCTTTGTATCTTTCTTTTAAGTTTTCATTTTTCTTAAGTCTATATTCGAGACCTTTAAATCTTTTTTCCGCAATCCATCGGGATTCTTCATAATTGAAGTTTGATATATTTTCATTAAAAGGTAGTCTTACAATATACCTTTCTTCCTCATCTCTAAATATTGTTTTAGTAAAAAATGATTCACACGTTTTTTCCTCTTCTGTCCATTTCTGTTCTTTTGATAGTGAAATATCAGATTCTAACTCCCAAAATTTCTTTAAAAAGTTATTCTCTTCGTCTACCTGACAATGTAATGTTGCTACTTGATTATGTGTGGGAGCGTTTATCTGTCCTACACCAGACAAAATCCATCCTAAAGTAGTATCCTGCGCTACTACAGATCCATTTTTCAGTATGCCCTGTTTAATGATTTGTGCATACACTTCGGCCCCTAATAAAATATCAATTTTATTCGGTTTATAATAATCTGGGTCCGCCAACTCTAATTTATTTATTTCAGGCCACTCTAATAGTTTAATTGTTTTAGGCGGCAGTAGGTTAGTGATTGATTTTAAAACAAATGCTTTTACTGTGTATATTTGCGAATTAAACCTCGATTTTATATTCACATACACCATCGTTTTCGAAGTTACCTCTCCCGTCAATCCTGAAATATTGCAATTAACAGGTATTTTTTTCAGTTTTAGGTATTGTACTGTAGATTCTGTAACAAGACTAGCCTGAGATCCTTGATCTATAAGAGCTCTTAAAATATAATTGTCTACATGATTGGACTCTGCTTTAACAATCGCAGTAGCTAGTAAAACTTGATTAGATGTTCCAGTCGAGAAATATGTTAAAACAGGATTTGAATTTTGTTTATAATTTTCATTATTACATACTTGAGATGATCCTGCCTCTTCAGGTAACTCATTTTGCACAATTCCTGAATTATTGTTCATATTTGTTTTATTAAGTGTATCAGATTGATTTGTATGAAGCAAAGTATGATGACGCCTTGGACAGAATTTACACTTCATATTGCTATGACAAGATTTAGCCACATGACTAGTACTTAAACAATTGAAACACGCTTTCTTTGACATGATGAAATCGCGTCGTTTATCAACATTTTCGTTTGCAAACTTCTTACAAACATTTATTTTATGTTCCTCGGAACAAAATAAGCATATATTTTTAAAGACATGCATTGATTTATACTTCATATTATTATACGTAACATTTTGACTATTATTATTAACATTTGAATTTGAGACACGGTTTCCAAAAAATTTTGAATCTAAAAACTCCAATGCCCTATACCTTTTAGTAAGAAGATCATTAAACTGTTCAAAAGTTGGTAAATCGTTACAAGAATTATTTATGACTGAAAACTCCCACTGCCTACGAGATTCTGGGTCAAGTTTCAATGTTAAAATGTGAATTATTAATATATCCCAATTTGAAACATCGATACCTAAATTTGCAAGACTGTTTATACAATCATTTGTCGTATCGAGCAATTCCTTCAAACTATTCGCAGATTCCATTATAATATTTTTTTGACTCAATAGCCTCTTAATAATATGATGCGACAAAAACCTTTTGTTGTCATATCTAACTTTTAATTGATTCCAACACCGATCATAATTAGCTTCAGAAATTGGAATTTGCCTTAACAATTGTTCAGCTTCCCCAATTAGATAGCTTTTCAAATAATGCATTTTCTGTACATTATCAAGGTTCATATTGTTATGTATGAGTGAGGTAAACATATCTCTGAAGGTGACCCATTCAGTATATTTTCCCGAAAACGTAGGGATTTTGATTTTAGGTAACTCAATTTGAGTTTTTGGTCGGTCAAAAACTTGTTGTTGAGATATGTTTTTCCCATCTCCTTGCTTAACTATGAATTGACTTAAAATATTTTTTAATTCAGTTTTAAAATCAAGATAAATTTCACCAGCTGTATCAAAAACATCTTTTTGCATGTATTCATGTTCAAACAGATCTCTTCCAAAACGTTCCAATAGTAAGTCATGATTTGAATTAAATTTAGTCCACAATTTTTCCAAAGATTCCAATCTGACTTGAACATAATTTTCATTAACCCTCTCCTTAGGGGACTTTTTGAAATTTCTTTGTGCCTTTTGTATGTTTTGGAAGGTATCCATCTGTATACATATTTGGGCATCCATCCTATAAAAAATGGAAAATAATAATTTTAAAAATAATACCGAACCAATGAATAAACTAAACGGAACCCTAAAGTTTTAAAATTGTACACAAAATCTTTTATTATTTTTTTTAAATACGGAACCAACAAAATTTTGAACTGAACCCTAAAATTTTACAATTCTAATTGTTTATGTTAAGTGTCAAAAAATCAATAAAAAGCACAACAATCTAAAAATTATTATCCCGTTATGAATTAATACACTTTTTATGGCACTTCACTTCACTTCCCGATGATGGGTTTTCCAAATAGTTAATATGAATTTTGTACTCACAGTTCTGCAGCTTTAATTTTACCTTCCGATTTTTAATTCTCCTTTCCGAATACTTCCGATTGAGCCTTCCTTTAATGACTGCTTACCCTCGGCACCGCCTGGACTTTTGGTTATGGGTATTTGGGGTTTATCGCAAGAGTTTAATTCCCCTATCCACCACTGGTTTTATATATGTCGAAGGACCATGGAAAAATTGCTGTTAGGTGCCAAGGTTCCGTGATATTCCAGATAATCGAAGGAAACTCCGGATTTTAAGTTCAACAATATTATATTTTAGGTAAATTTACATGGCAGATTTTTACAATCGACTTATTATAGAGCACATTTTTCACAACGTTTCAAACATGAACTTCAAAATTTAAATAGATTTCTAATTTTTCTCTATCTCGCCAACAATGGCGAAATAGAGGTTTTATACGAGTTTAACAATAGAAGCCTAGGTCATTGTTACATAAGGTGCTCAGCAGGCCGACCATGTTACCTCGCTGAATTGGCGTAATTATTCCTTGTCCAAAGTAGATATTCATTCTTACTTTCTTGAGTCGCTATGTTGTTTGCTCAGGTTTTGGAAGGAGCTTCCAGCTGCCAAGGCACGACTATATCGAAGTTTTAAAATGGGTGTCATTAAATTTCTTTGAAGTCGTCAATTACTTTGATTACTTCTGGTGTTGCAAATATCCTTACGCGACGGTAATCACTTTCCATCAGGTGGATCGTTAGCTTGTTTCCTTATTATTATTTTTTCCCCCTTTGTTATCTATTGTGGCTATGAATAAATGTATTTTTATTTTTTATTTTTTTTATCTCACAATACAATTAAGTAAAATAATCTGGATTGCATATTTAACTATTGTTCTTTTTAGTTATAGTGGTAGAAAATTGTCAAAAGTCCTCTAAAGTTTATATAAAACCAGCTGTGCCCACGAGTTCGTCTGCGTGGAATTGTTTTTCGCGGAACCCTTAAAACAAAATAGCCCAAGTTACTATAACATCAGATAATGAAAGTCCCGCCATAATCGGTCCATAGTTTCAGAGATTAGCCGGAACATCTAGACAGAAAAAAAATTTCAAAATTGATTTTTTGATATAAGTATCTGTATACTTTCATGTGCATTTAGTAAAACGATGTTATTTTGACATTACAAACGGACATTCCAATTTTATTTATCTGTATAGATATCTACTAGAACTTAGATAATTCTAATTATTTGTAAAAATTAGCATCGTTAAAAACTTAAAAAAAGTTAGGGTTAAGCCATTATTAGACGGATCATTTGTCTTTCAACTTGAATGAATTAAATAAAGTGATTCATATAAACAAACTTGAATCACTCAATGTAATTGAATATCGTTGTGTCCTTCAGTTCTTTGCCGATCAACCAATTTGTTTCAATTGTGTTGATCCGTCTAATATCACAATTAAAGTAATACGAATGTCAAGACGTTACATAGCTATATTTTCATCAACGACATCAACAAAATAACAGTTTACTTAGCTTTCGTCTCCCTCATTTTTATTTTACCTTGCAGTATTTGTCGGCGAGTAGTATCGGGACCTGGCCCTTTCGACACTGAAATAAAAGCTGTAGTTTTCCTTATAGGTAAACAAGCGACCTTGAGCAAGTCAATCGAGTTCTGCTAATTCAAGAAAGTACTAGAATGAATAAGTTATAGGTATTGTTTACGTAATCTTAACTTCTTCGAATACCCTTTAAATATTTCTAAAAATATTATTTGCCTATGATCTGTTCACTTAACAATACCTAATTAACTATCTAGCTAAACGTGAAATGTCATTGATTGAAAGAACGTTTAAAACAAGTGCTATCAATATGAATCAGTACTGCAAACAAAAACATAGAACAAAGCAGCAACTAAATGTACAATAGACGCGAAACTTCAAATATTCGATATGCTTGGATGACCTTACTAACATCATGTGATTCGTTGGCAAACAGACACCAGACGGTTTATTTTGTAAATCTAAAAAGCGCCATCTAGTCCAAAGGTATCACAAACATCACATGATATAATACTCTATTTCATATAGATGACGTTGTATAAGTGACTAGTCATTATTATTCATTTTCTGTATGAATTTAAATTCAGTGTGGAATTCGACAGAATGCATCAATATTAATAGAGTTTACTCCTTTAGCACCGATTTTTATGTAAAGTCCCTCGTATGGGAATTTTATGAGGAGCGAAATTAATACTGTTACGAGTTGCAGGACTCGAATTAAAATGCCGTTGGAATTATTATAGAGTTTATTAGAGCTATACAAATACGTATAACACAGGTACAAATATAACTGGACACAAACAGTCCAATCGTAATGCTCAATTCAATAACACGTGCAAAGTCCGTCACTAAATAGATTACCGAATGTACACAAGTCTTGCTCCGCTTGTGGTTATCGCTCGGCTGCCTCGTCCATCAATCGAGGCATTGCTTCATAGTGTACGGATACAATAGGTCTGCTCGTCCTCATGACCGAATTTCCTAGAATAACACCTGGCTAATGACTGCCATAAAAGATTACAATACACAATGGGCTGTTTTTCTAATCACAAATTTTAAACACAAAGTAAACAAAATAAGTCCAAATGCCGCAAAAGTAATAAAATGTGTTTCTACAAGGCTGCAGGTGTGAATTTGCCTTTGTCGGCATCTCGGTCATAACAATACGTTAACGCAAAAGTGTTAGGTTTTTCTGTGCAATTTACTTTGCCTACCTTTCATTTCATACTCAAGGAAACTAGAAAATTTCAATCGTGAGTACGAGAGGATACGCAGATCAACCATAATTTGTAGTGTTAACATTTAAATCTATATTCATAAATTTCATTTTTATCCGTGCAGGAACGGAGAAAGAATACAATTTCCTGCGGCCGGGCGGCCTGTCGTAAGAGGCGACAAAACAATCCACAGCCAGGTGGTAGGGCATTTGCCCGACTGGATGGCTACCAACCCTGGTCTAAAGGATGTCGCCATAAAAATTTTGAGTTGTGTTCCGGCATTAGTGACCAGGTTCCAGTCTCCTTTAAGAGAGCAGCAGCGCATTTGTAGCACCTTTAGTGCTGCAAATGTCCATAGGCGATGGTAACCGCTTTCCATCAAGTGGGCCGTCTGCCTGTCTGATGAACTCCTGCAATAAAAAGAAATTGTTTCAATTGTTAGATATATTTAAAATACTGCCAAAAATGTTTATAGGAATAAATATTTAAATGTGCACTTAATAATTGAAACGCCATCTATGTGACGCTAGGAGAAAGCTTTTCCTTTAACTAACACTTCCAAAACGTTCAGGCTCAGTTCAGAAGATGGCGTTAGTTGTCTAAAATACTAACATTAATTTTTATTATTCTTTTCTATTGAGGACAGAGTATGTTTGCTCTTAAACAAAACAGTTAGATTAGACGGTCTACCAACTACCTCCAGATATTTCTTAATGCCTTTTTAATTTAAGTCAAAAGATGGCGAGGTATTAGCTGGGGAAGTCGTGAAAGTTGTCTCTCCCTTTAACTTTTAAAACTATGAGGTGGAAAATTCTAAAAAATATCGAAGATGTCTTCAAAATGATATAGAGGACCGCTTCAAAACTATTTTAGATTTTTTTTAGAACAATATCTGTTCAGTATAGTAGTTTGTATGATATCAATCGGGTAATTCTATTAAATATTATTTTATGGGGATCCATATCCAAATATCGAAAACTGGGGGGATATTTGCCTTTTCGTCGTACGCGGCCTGCCAAGTACTGGGTAAGCGTAAGATATTTACTATTTAAAATATATAATGAGCAAGAATGCCTAGAAGGCTCGATCGAGTCCATATAATTTCTCCTGTTCGTTTAAAAATGTTCGACTATAATTTGAAAAAAATACCATGTATTTTGTACTAATTAACGGTGAAAACGCTGTAGAAAATTAACACTTTCATTTGTATTGTAAGTTTACGTATAATTTTTTAAACTACAATTTTTATCTACGTAGACAACATAAAGTGTTGAAATTTTATAAGGCTAGTAGCATTACCTTATAAAATAAATACTAATATGTACAAATTTTATCACCAATATAATAATAAATTAAATGTAAAGTATTTGAATATTTTATTAATTTTTATTCCATTTTATTTATTAATTCCAATAACGTATAATCTATTAATAATCGTAGAATAAATTTCAAAAAAACTTATTATTAATTGTAGAATATAAGATTTACGTAAATAACATGATATAAGTGTTATTATACATTTAGTGTTAAAATAAATTTTATGTTATTTATATACAATTTGAGAATTGTACTTGCTCAGCTTACTACTTTTGCCAAAGTTAATGTTTCAATAAAAAATGCATTTGTTTCTATCTACCAAAAAAATGTTACTGAAATATCGAAAAATAACTCAAGAAGATACCTACAATAGTTAACTGTGGATTCTTAATTTTATTCCTGGTGTTTGTAGTCTTTCTACTGTCAGGAAAACGATATTTGGTTAGTAAGAAGCTTAATAGTCATAATGTAACACAATAAAGACATCTTGACCTGACTAAGAGCCGATTTTTCAATCACCAGAAAAAGTTATTCTATAAAATAAAACACAACACGGGGAAATTAAAAATGACAGTTGCATGAATAAAACAGGTAAATTATTTCGTTTTTGAATTCAGTCAGGTTATAATTTATTCGACAGCTAACTTGTATATAATGATTGGAAAATCGGCCCTTAACCTAATACGTCATCTTAGATTTGTTATTTTCTTTCTCTTTTTTGATTCTCAAATAATACTGTAGTTTTGTTACCATATTCTGTAAGTCGATAGGAGCGATACCTCGCTGGTTCTCCAATTGTTAATTAGTAGTTTGGATTCATTTATTGCGACGAAACTCTACAAAAGTTTTGTAAATTATGAAGGTATCTCTGATATTCTATCAGAACATTTAAAAAACATCAATCACATATAAATATAATTATATACCAGGCCACTCAAAAAGTATTGCGAAAAAAAGGTTTTTATGTATGGGAGATTGGCCAGTTATAATCTATTTTGAAAATATGATTATTTGTAACGTTCCAATTTCAAAATTTCCCTCTACATTTTTTGCGATTTAATTTAAATTATCGTCTCTCATTGAAAAGTGGATCTGCGCCGGGAACATTTTCGCACTATGATATTTTACGATTTCAAGTGTTGCCTGAAACCGGACCAATCGTACGATAAACTTCAAATGGCATTCATGGGTGAAGGCTCTTCTAAAGCAACCGTGTATCGTTGGTACAACGAATTCAAGCGCGGTCGAGTTTTTGGCGGGAACTGAAAGGGGACGTTGTGCTGTGCAGTTTTATTTTCTAAAAATGTGTAAAATTCCTCTAAAATGAACAATAGTTGTAGGATATTCATAGTTTTTGAGTAGTAATTATGTGTTTTTGTGAGAAATGTGAACTATATAGTCAAATGTGGCCTTCCGAGTTTTCACAAGAACTCCGTTGAATGGTGTGGATTGTAGCCTATAATACAACTGCGTCTGGCTTAAAGGCCTAGTTGCCAAGCCATAAACATAGAAAAGCGCGGTCGACTAACTCTGGGGGATAAAGAAAGAAGTGCTCGCCCTTTGACGGCTGTTACGGACGAAAATGCTAGTAGTGAAAAATTTTATCCAAGACAATAGGCGAGTTACGTATCAAGAGCACGTACTGCAGATTGGATCGGGAAGCCTTCACGAGATTCTATATGTGCATTTTCGTGTGAGGAGGATAGTTTCACGCTGGCTGCCGCACAACCTCACCGATGCTTAGAAGCAGGCCCGGGTGGAATGGTGCCGTGATATGATAAACAAATTTTTGAAGTAGGCTCGTCTTGGCGTGTTTACGACATCATTACAGGTGATGAGTCCTAGATTTATCAATACGATCCAAACACGAAGCGTCAATCGACGGCTTGCGTGTTTCAAAATGAATCAGCGCCTACCAAAGTTAAGCGATCTATACGCGGGGGGAAGATTTTGATCTCGAGTTTTTAATTTGACTGGCTACTTGGTGTTATTTCCTTTACGGAACCAAAGAAACATCAACGCCGAATGGTATACTACCAATTGCTTGGCAGAAGTTTTCTCTGTTGTGAGAAACAAGCGACCAAACACAGGGCTCCGCGGGCTACTGCTCCACCACGCCAACGCGCTTGCCCATACCGCGCTCAAAACGAGGGACTACCTGAACAGCACGCCGATCAAATTCCTGGATCACCCTCCTTGCAGCCCTGACCTAGCACCGTGTGACTTATTTTTATTCACGAAAATAAAAAATCAGCTCAAAGGAATACAATTTTCGTCGCCGGTAGATGCGCTGTCAGCGTTCGAGCAAGCTGTGAACGAGGTGTCCGCGGCGGACCGGAAAAAGTGTTTTGAAAACTGGTTCAGACGCATAAAACATTCTATAGACGCTGGTGGAGATTACTTTGAAAAGATTGAATAAAAAAATATTTACCTATAGAACTTTTATTTTATTTTCACAAAACTTTCTGAGTGTCCCACGTAATTATGACAATAAATTGAGAATATATGGTGCATAACTATTAAGCACTTAGGCAGGCTTCAAGGAAAAACTTGTACATGTTGGTGATCTTAGTGGTATTGCTTAATTGAAAAAGACTGACGTATTTTACTTGAATGATTAATACATTTATTGCACCCGCTAGTTGTTTAATTGTCATAGGTAATTTACTAGATATAATGGCCTTTGTTCCTGTTATATTTGCTTTTAGTGCAATAACATATTAGGTGTCAGTTATGTGAACAGTAACACCTGTAACATGAATAATGCAAGTAAATATTTGTAACAATTAGTTGATTATGTCTCACTCATCCGTATTTATATGTATTACAACTAGCGTTTAAAACTTTATTTTATCTACATAAAAACTTAATTTGGTTTTTCATATATATAAACAGTCAGTGAAAATTTATATAATTGATGATGAAAATCGCTGCGTAGTATAGGAGGACTTAGCGGATATACAGACAAACAGATGTGGAAAGCTACTTTATTTTGTAATATGTAAAGCAGATAAAGAAGCACGAATAGCCTGAGTAAATTATGAGGACTAAAAGATCCTAGTTAGAAACAGGAACTTGAGAACATTTATAAAATTGTGGTATAAAAAATAAACCATGACTATGAGCCAAACCATAGAGTATGAGTATTTTTTCAGACCTTTTGATTTTTCTCACGGTAACCTTTGTAATACTACACTAATTTAGGGACCAGAGGGCTTAAAGAGGCCGCTTTTGGAGAATCGCTTAGTGAATTTGACGCACCTGTATAGATAATTGTAAGACATAATAAAAGTGACCGTTTTAGGTTTGTGGGCGTGGTCTAAACATAAAACTAAAGATTCCGACATTCTCGTTTTTATAACACCATCCTGATTTTGAAAATTAATACTATATCTCTACTATTTCGTTTGCTCAGCGATCCTGCTTGGTGCCTAGTAAAATACCTGTCTGTCTACCTTCTTCCTGTGTGAGGCGCCGGCCAATGTATAGTAGTGTAGGGGCAGCCATTTTTTAACACTTACTGTCAACGTTTTAGCCAAGACATATCGCACCGGGCGTTTATCATTTTAACATATTTTATACTATTGTAATCACTGGGTGGACCAAGAACTTATTGTGTGTGTATTTATACTGGTCTCAAGAAGTGAACACTCCAAGGTGAGTTTGGTGTCGTGCAGTGTTCCCCTGTGTCTTGTAATGTGAACTAAGCCATGAGAGGACGGATCTCAGATTTGGTGAAGCTTCTGCTTTTCTAGTGCAAGGATCAGGTTCATATTTCTCCTAATACAGTCCATAATTATAAAACCAGCATATTATCCGTGGGCAACAGCACTCCACAGGCCCAAAATGGGTCTTGACCTCAGACAATAGAACATGTCCTGCAATGGCATTAGGATACATACCTAAGAGAGCAATTATACATCTTTAAAAAACTAATGATTACATCGGAGACCAATCACTCAGTCATTTTTGACATGATATTATGTAGGTCTCTATGTATTCTCCGTTCCTGCACTTATCCGTATAGGAACGGAGAAAGAATACAATTTCCTACGGCCGGGCGGCCTGTCGTAAGAGGCGACATAACAACACACAGCCACGTGGTAGGGTTTTGCCCGACTGGATGGCTACCACCCCTGGTCTAATAACCTTGAGTTGTGTTCCGGCATTAGTGACCAGGTTCCAGTCTCCCTTAAAAGAGCAGCAGCGCATTTGTAGCACCTTTGGTGTTTTAAATGTCAATAGGCGATGGTAACCGCTATTCATCAAGTAGGCCGTCTGCCTGCCTGCTGGACTCCTGCAATAAAAAAAAAGAAGTTCTGGAAAATAATAAATAAATAAATTACTTAACTACAAATCACCAGTGTTACATTCTTAGTTATTTAGCAGCAATTAATTTAACGACTTCACACTTATAAGTTGCATGTCTAATAATATATGAAACAATTCTCTCACATATAAAGTGGTAACTTGTTAACAAATGCAGCTGTGAGTTTAAAGCTGTCAAACACACAACACGATGGGTTTCTTTCAAATTCTAAAACGACTTATGAAAGAAGATACTTGTGCGACTTTGATTTCTATCCTCAATTTTTTACCAACCATCGCAGGATTTTCTTTGCAAAGAGAAAAATTTGACGGTAGAGAAAACATACAGAGTTATCAATTTATAATTACGAAAAATCGGCTCCCAGAAAGCGTATTTATTAGTCTTCGACCAGTTAGGGTTTCTTAGAAGTAAATAAACTTGTCGTTAATGGCCCATATTGAAAATGTTCAAGCTGATTTTAGTTGAAAATATTTTAAAATTTTAAGTATTTCACCCCATAAATTTAAAGTTAAAGTTTTCATGACTTCGGTTGCTAAAATGTCACCCCATCTACATATATAGACTTAAATAAAAAAGCAATAAGAAACATCTTTATAATTTTTGAAGACCTGTCTGCCTAACGATATCCTACATGCCTTTGTATGCTGAATATATTTTCGTTCCACATGAATGGTCATCACTAATTGTTATTAATTGTCCGATTTCACTCCAACGTAGTCGTAACGGGATATAAAATACGTACACTTTCTGTCGAATTTCATCAACGACGGTAAGTTCTTGGGTACAAATATTTGTGACATACATACATTGAGTGATGGCCATACGGACGGAACCCTAAAAGTGGACGAGCGACGGTAAGTTGATCCACTTGCCAGTGATGTACACAAAATATAGAAATAAAACATTCCGACTGCTTGGTTGGTACTTCCAATGATGTTGGGTAAATATACAATATACATATTATTGTTTTTATGACGGAGACGAAAACACAGGACAATTCATAACCTGGAAAATATCTATGATGTAAGATGGATAAAACGAATTTATGAAAATTGGTATTGGTATACAAGTAATTTCTGATAGTTTTTATGCCAGAAAAAGGATAATTTCTGTAAGATATGAGCCTGAAGACGTTGATAAATCGTGTATACTTGAATGTTTCACTAATTATGAAACGTTATATAAAATTACAGTGAAATTTTGGATTATCCACACATTTTTGTATTCATATGTCCACATTGTTGGGACCGTCGTGTACCAAATGTACGACGCTGACGGATTTATTGATTCCATTAATAGCTTCTTCAATAATTTAGAGAAAGCATTTGACAGGGTTGTGCGGAAGGAGCTCTGGGACATATTGCCAGGATATGGGATTAATGGCCAATTGATGCGTGCTGTGCAGTCCACTTACGAGGACTGTATGGCATGCGTGCGAGTGGATGGCAGCCTGTCGCCCTGGTTTGACGTCAATATTGGCGTCAGGCAGGGCTGCGTGCTGTCGGCTTTGCTGTTCATCCTATACCTGGACGATTGTCTCCAGAGAATAAGATTGATGGATGTTGGGGTGCGAATGAGTGATCTAGTTGTAAGCACCTTGCTTTATGCGGATGATGCCGTGCTTTTAGCCGAATCGCCATCAGAACTGCAAACACTAGTCACAATGATGAAAGATGACTGTCAGGCGAGAGGCTTACATTTGAATGCGAAGAAAACAAAGGTTATGGTGTTTGAAAGAGAAGAAACCAGAACGAATGCAAGGATAATGGTCGATGATGTTATGCTGGAACAAGTGAATGAGTTTGTATATCTTGGATGTGCTTTTAGCAGGGATGGAAGGTACACCGCTGATATAGAAAGAAGAGTAAATTTGGGGAATAGTTTGAATGGAGCGTTAGGTAAACTTCTAGGCGCTAAGAACCTCAGCCAGAAGGCCCAGCTCGCCATACACAACGCGGTGCTGGTACCTACGCTCACGTATGGAAGCGAGAGTTGGGTATGGAAGAGAGAGCATGAAAGTAGAGTAAACGCGGTTGAGATGCGAGCACTGCGCAAAATCTGCGGAGTGACGCTCGCGGACCGCGTTCGTAGGTGGTTCGGGCATGTGGAAAGAATGCATGATGAAAGAATGACTAAACAGATATACAATGCAAAAGTGGATGGATGCAGAAGTCGTGGAAGGCCACGACACACCTTCCATGATCAAATTGATCGTGTACTAGCGGAGGGTGATGTCAGGAGCCTGAAGAACAGACGAGTGTGCATGACAAGAGTTATGAATGTCAAAGAAGCAAGTGAGGTGTGTAAGAATGGGCCTAAATGGCGCTCTGTTGTTCGTGCCTACCCCGCAAGGGAACTGGCGTGAAGTTATGTATGTATGTATGTATGTCCATTTCTTTATTCTCGATGACAGTTCTTATTTGATAGTTGTAGTGTTGTGACCAAATAAGTAATGATATCGATCGCATATATTTATTATGTTTTGAACAAAGACAAATACAACAAAAACATTCAAATATACTTTTTCAAGCTGGGAACACTCAATGGCCCACCGCCATTTTGTGTTTGTTTTAATCTGTCACTCGCAACAAGACAGTCGTGTTATATAGTCACTACATTTTTGTTCACTGAGATTTTTCACATTATCCATACGTTACGTTGTGTATTTTGTGTTCCTCCTTGTTGATTGCTGACCAGTTGTCAAATATCAAAATGCCTGAAGGATCTGTTCTGAAAAGGCAGGCGAGAGAACTGGAGATCAAGGTTCGTAATTACTTTGAAGTAGAATATCAAAATGGTGGCCCGCTATTACCACTGTCGCAAGTGCGAGAGCGTGTTGCGACCGCATTAGGAACTAGTGGACCTACTGTTTCAAAATTTACTACCGAAGCTTACGGTACAAGCAGCATGCAGGAAAATAAGCTTCGTACGCCGAAGAATCATCGGTTGACAACTTCGACGCTGACGCTATTCGCCGTCATATATATGACTATTACTTGCGCAAGGAAATTTCAACACTTAAAAAACTTGTTGTTTCTTTACGTGAATGTGGTTGGTTCCATGGTCAAAAATCGTCATTAAGCTTGGTTTTGAAAGAAATTGGATTTTCTTATAAAAAATTGGACAAACGTAAAATATTGATGGAGCGACACGACGTTGCTATGGCTGGCTGGGAATTTTTGATCGATGCCAAAAAGATATCAGATTGGTCAAATGTTATTTTCACTGATTAGACTTGGTTAAATGCAAACCACACAGTATCTAAGAACTGGACTGACGACACCGCCGCTTCCACTAGTTCAGTGCCAATGAGAAAAGGTGAACGCCTTATCATATGCCATGCAGGGTCTACGAAAGGATTCGTGTCAGATGCTTTACTGGTCTTTAAATCCAAGAAAACAGTGGACTACCATGAAATGAACGCGGAGATTTACGAAGGATGGTTTAAAGAAATGGTGCAATCTCTGGAAGAACCGTCGATAATTATTATGGACAACGCTACATATCACTCCAGAGAAATTGATAAAATGCTGACGCAGGCCAATAAAAAACAAGAGATAATTGATTGGCTCCAACGTCATGGCGAAAATGTGGATAATACTTTATTAAAAGTACAATTAGTGAATATTTTAAAATCGAAAAAAAAGCCTCCCTAAAAGATATATTGCTGACGAAATAGCTGCCGAATGTGGTCATTGGGTTCTTCGACTTCCGCCGTATCATTGCCACTACAATGCTATAGAACTAATAAGGGCACAAATACCCATCCCTCTTTTACAGCAAACAAGATGTTAGATTTATTAAAAAATGCATGTGCCGAAGTAACCGCCGAACACTGGGAAAAAATTGTGAGAAGAACCCAAAACATTATAGCGTCGGATTGGGAAATTCATGTGGCATTCGATAATATAGAAGTAAAGGAACTTATAATAAATGTTGGGGAGAACTCATCGAGTGACGGTGACGATTCATCAGATTTTGATTAAATCAAATAAATAAAGAATCAACATAATATAATTACATCTTGTAATGAAATGTAATATTAGTTAATAAATTTGTAAAAAATTATCCGGCAATAGTTTAGTTTCTTACACTTTGTAAAAAAATATCGGGTCCGTTATCGTGTTACGTTTATCGATAGCTCCATCCCTATCAGTTTCTCCGACTCTGCTATGACCTTGAACGTGCGTAAGCGTCATGTTTTTATTAAATAATGTATACATAATGTAAAAAGACGCTCGTTCAAGTTTCCACAGAAGCTGTCATCGAGAAAATAAAGAAATGGAAATAGGTATACTACAGCTTCAAGACGTTTTTGCGTTTGCATTTTGTTTTGTCAGCAGATGAATAAATAAACAAAACTTTTTATATATTTTTTCAGGCAGGTACTTAATGTGAAACTGATAATATTAAACAATATCAAAATAATAAATATTAATATTAAACATAATTTTAATACCAATTTTTTTCAATTCCAGACATTTCGAACTCAATCTCATCTTCATCACTTTCATCCGATGAATAATTTGTGTTAATTCTAATTCGTTCTGATATTATATCTAAGCCTCATCCCTGCCCTGAAATTTCTGCTCCTCTTCAATAGCATGTAGACAAAAAAAAACCTCCACAGTTATGCTATTAATTTTTTCCTCAGCTAATGTCGTTATAGCATTCATGTTCATTGTGACATATTTTTTATTACATTACCTTTCTTCAACTACGTTTCAACATCGGAACCAGTTTTAATTAACAACTTTAATACCAAATAACAACTATTAGCAACAAATAATAAACACTCAACAGTAAACAGACCAACAAGAATGAACCAAAATAAAATCAATTGATTGAAATTAATTTTCTAACTAAAACCAAATAGTCAGACCAAGTTGTAAGACCTCACAACAATTAGCAATGTAAATAATAATTATTTATTTGACTTTCACCATTGACTTTTGATTGGAAATATATTTTCTTCTTCAAAAGTAACAAACCTCTTTTGCTGATTGTACAATAAAAAATAAATTTCAAGTTTAGAATTCTTGTAAATGTACAAATTCTACTCAAACGCAAAAACTCTTCGAAACTAATATACCTGCCCTTATTTAATTTTTTTATAGTATTGTACGCTAGGGTAATAAAGTACATACTGCTACAATATTGAATTTATTGTGGGTATGTGTGTATTTTTAGAATACTTTCAAATTCAATGGTTTTGTTTTTAGGGAGGATTTAAAAGAACTTCTGTATTATGTTCAACAAAATGATGATCTTGTAAGAGATTCAGGTCGATTTCTGGATAAGCAAATAAAACTACTGCACAAGATCAAGCTAATCATTTTAGCCTGTTACGTTTTCCATTTTGTTGATGCTGTCATAATATATATACCATCAAGAATTATGAACATTAATGATTTCTCTATCGCTACTTGAGTTGGTGAGATTATAAAAAAATCCAATCTAAATAACGTCTGTTTACTGTAAGAAATCATTAGTTATTGAGTGAGTTCTTGCAGTAAACAGACGAATGTTAAAAATATAATCAAAAGTAAACCTAAATAATGGTTGATGTCCGGGACCATAGGTGAAATTTTCGTTAAATTAACCAGTTGCCATTTAACGAGATAAGGCAACCAGTTTTGGAGAAATCCCTCCTTGATAGATGTCCTGGTGACTAGGTTTAGGTTTAATATTGAATTTGTTTTTAACAATTATATATATGTACGTGAAAGTGACTTTGTTTCCAGTATTGTTTGTTTATTTATCTTTATTTCATGGCACTGGGATCGAATCGATCATAGTGAAACAAATATATCTACACAAATATTTAAAACTATTTCTCTGTTACAAATTTCTGTCTGTGGGTCTGTCTGTATATCTGCTAACTCCACCTAAATCACGTTACGGGTTTTTGAGCGGTTTTCACTGTAGGTTTATATGTATATATATATAAAACAATTTGAGTTTTTATGTAAGGAAAATAGAGTTAACCCCTGGGCTCGGAAAACTCTGTTAACATTACATTTTCTAATGGGTTGAATAAACGTTTTATTTATTTTTTAGGTTTACAACCTCTGACAGTGAGCCCGAATCGAGAAATATGCATGGCAATATTAGCTGCTCAGGAGTTAACTGCAGTACTTGCTGTTAGCAGTTATGATGCAATATTACTATTCCTTTTTTGCCACATTACTGCTACATTTCAACTACTTAATGAAGATATGATCGACTTTAACCATCTGGCCGATGAATACGAAGCAAATTCTGAAATAGAATCTGAAGTAGACGCTCGTTTGAAAAGTTTAATAATCCGCCACAGCTTCACATTGAGCACTGTAAAGAAACTGCAAGGAATCTATAGCACTGCAGTTGGGATTGGTTTCGGACTAGATGCGATTTCGATGTGTTTATTCTTTGTTCTTCCAATAGATGTGTGCTTAAATTTTGCTCCACTGATATATCACAGCTTTTTTGTATTTTTTCTTTATTGCTATCAGGGGCAGAGGCTAACAACGGCTTCAGAAAGGTTTGAAATGTCAGTGTACTGTTGTGGGTGGGAAAAGATCCAAGTGAAACATCAGAAGTCAATTTTATTAATGTTAATGAAAGCTCAGAAGCCTGTAATAATTTACGCTGCCGGTGTTGTTCCAATACGTCTTTATACTTTTGCATCTACCATGCAATCAATATACAAATTTGTTGCGGTTTTTAAATTGTAAAGAACACTTTTGTATTGGAAAAATTATGTTTAAATATATAGAAGTGACACGTAGAAAGTACTGCCTATAATTATTTCTACAAATAATTAATTTCTAATCATCACTTTATATGAAATTATCGCTATGGGCGTCAGTGTTGAAATAGTAGCATTACAGACACTATAGTACAATATTAGTGTAATTATCGTCATCGCATTTTTTAAATCCTTGGGTTTCTATTATTATTCGCAAGTATATTTATTTAATTTTTTTTTCATTTTTCTTATAAATATTATAAAAAAATTGATATCTGCCGGCAGTGGGGCCTAAAGTCCAAGCTACCTGTGGTTAAGGCTCAAAAGATAGGAAGAGTACACAGTGTAAATTGTGTGATTTACATTGATCCAGCTACTGATTTGGGGAGCGGACTGACTTCAAAATATTAAATCGGGAATATTTAAGTCAGGACTGATTTGGTTGCGCTGTATTCTTGCGCTTCACAAATCAATTTACACGATGCCAGTGTGAAGTCAGCACTGGTTTCCTTCGAATTTAAAATCAGTAGCTACATCAATGCTTAGTTTCACAGTTGTAACTTTCACAGTCGTGTGGGGTATCGTACGGAGATCTTGGAAAAATATAGGTATAAGATGTTATTTAATAACTTTTATTCAATTTAATAGGCGGGAAGATCAGCTTATAATGTCTTAAAAAATATATCCCCCGTCTAACTTTGATGTGCGAAATGCAAAATACATTTCGACGAAAATTCAGAATTCTTCTAGACACGCTTCCCCCAGACAGTGATCTGCTATGTAATCTATAACTTGTAAATTTTAGCTGAGGTTTGCCTTTCGTAACCATGGAAGACGTATTCTTTTTCCATGTTTGTAAGTAATCAATGATATTTAAACAAAAAAAAAGTTCCACCAAACAATAATATGGCTTTGGTTTGGATCATACATTTTTTGTTTCATCGGAACGGCCTAATGATACAGGTATTGGCGTGAAGTAAAATTAACAGAATCTTATATTATTATCGTTTGAATAATTTATTAATTATAAATAATATATCTAATTAACTTGAAGAAAAATCTAACCAATACTTTTATTATTTATTCGGAATTTGAACTATTAGGTGCCGGTTATATTATAAATGGATTTATTTAAATCACTCAAGGAATTCTTTTTAAGGAATCGAAGAAGACTTCAAGAAGATAGCTATGATAGTTTATTGTGGCTTGTAAACATTATTCCCAATCTGGTTGGCTTCTCTATTAACAGAAAAAAGATTTCTGGTTTGTATTTAAGTTAAATTCGTTATTATTTTACGAACACTCTCCAGCTTTGCTTAAGTTGCTCCAAGTACATATTAACCTTGAGTTTTGCGAAACCTCTAGCTTGTAAAGATATTTCAATTAACTTCGATTCCGTTTCTTCAATTTATTTCAGCACCTTTCTGGATTGTTCATATGATACTACTGCTGTATGTTTACGGAGTTGGTTGTATTGTGTACATGGTAAGAGATGCCAAAACCGCCGGTGATTACATAAAAAACTTTGTAAACATATCTCTTTTTTGCCTGATCGCAAATAACAGCTGGTGGTTTTTAACGAAAAGGTATTTATTTAATTAATCTTTTTTCTTTATATAAACCTCTGCTTTGTGTTTCTAACTAGTATCAAATACCCACGTATGTAGCTGAATTGTAGATCTTTGACTGACGCCAATCGTGGGAGCACTTGTGGCTCGAAAATTTACATTACAACAAACATTTGAGATTTTAATAACACAAACATAAAAAACCTTCGTTAAAAGCAATATCTTATAATTATTGCGTTTTTAACCAGTATAGTCTTTTTGAAAATAAAATTGCATATATCTAATATATCTCATAATATTTAACGACTTCATTCTACAACATCTTGAAGTCGGTGCGAGGTAATCATAAAAATTGCTATATTTTTGCAAATTTGTTGTTTTTCTGTTTTTATTAAAAAAATATATTATTTACTTTTTAGTTGCGCAAATACTTGAATAGCTTTAGAAATGATATACCTACATATATTGAGCGCCTTATTATTAGACATTGTACTACTGGTTAGCGTAATTTTACTCTTCGGTGGAGACGCTCTTCTACAAGGGTTGCTCTCTATTTCCCTGCTATCCATTCATCAGATCCTGACTAAATGACAATGGGACCACCTCAGGAGTATACTCTTTCGAATAAAAAAAAATGAAAATTGGTCCACAATTGACGGAGATTTTTTTTTATAATAATCGGCAGACAAACACACATATTGTATATCCCCAAATTGAGCAAGTTACGCTTGTGTTATGGGTTATATACAACGGACTAGTCTGGGGCAGATCCTAGACATCCAGACCATAGTAAATAATGGAGAAAATACGTTTCCGAAATTTACTATACCAGGAATCGAACCCGGAGCCTTTGCATTACAGTGAGGGAGGCCGGTAATGGCTTAGCCTGCTCAACCACAGAGGCCGTCACGGAGATATCGTGTAACAAAGAAGACGGTTAATAATTTCAAGGGGTTACTCTCGGATTCCCTGGGAAGTACTCGTCAAATCCTAACTTGGTAACTATAGGATCAGCTCGGGAGTATACTCTTTCGAATAAAAAAATGGTCCACAATTGACGGACAAATCGCTTAACAAACATAATTTTCGAGCGTTTATCTTGATTTCCCTACAATCCACTCGTCAGATCTTGACATGGTGATTATGGGACCATCTTGGGAGTATATGACTCGATTAAAAAATATTTGAAAATCGGTCTTCAATTGACGGAGAAATCGATACAGACGAATTGAGAGCCTCCCCCTTTTGGAAGTCCGCTAAAAAAAGGAGTAAACCATTTTCAGTATTATCCCTAAGAATATGAAACACTGATATATTGTGGTTAGGTTACTTTAAACCGGTAGTAGGCAAAACAGTTAATCTTAAAATTTACTTTTTGGAAACTTCAGTAGCTCTACTATAGAAATAAATCGTTACAATTTTACCCAGGCCCCTATTAAAAGAAGCCTTAAATAAAATCAAGGAAAACGATGGATTAGCGAACCAAAATGTTACTCTTCAAAGTAAACAGAAGAAAATATTGAGGAGAATCAGACTGATGATCCTCACATTCCTAATATTCAACTACATGGATGAGTTTTTTATCTATTTGCCACATCGTGCTGATGTCATGAACGATAATTACTCCATGACGCCGTGTGTGGGTAAGTTGGTTTTGTATAGTATAGGTAGGTACTATATTAAAGTACTGTATACACGATTAATATAAATGTAATTCATGTTTGCATACATTTTATAATATTATGTTGTAGTTAATGTTTTGCTTTATACTGGTTTAATAATAGAGAGATAAGTCGCGTGTAAACTAAGTAGTGTTTTCTCGGTGGAGTAGTTAGTAACAATTGAAAAAAAATATCAGAATAAGCAAACAATCAATACTAGTAATAAAGTTCTTGACGTTAGACAATTATAATCGGAAAAGTTAAAAAATACTTAATTAATAACTTATAAATACAATGTCTATTGTTGCAGTTATTAACAATGTAAATGTTTTATTGTAACTTGCAAAATTTTGATGATATTTTCGTTTGCTTTCAAGGTTTGGAGCCACTAACATCCTCACCAAATCGTGAAGTATGCCATATTATCCTCGGCTTGCAAGAAATTACTATCGTCACCGTCGTTCTAAACTATCAAGCATTGATGCTCTTTCTTATCGGTCACACAGCAGTCATGTACCAAATGTTGGCCTACGAGATGATATCCTTAAATGATTTCACAAACCTGAAAGATCATCAGTTATTTGTAAAGCAAAAATTACCTTCTTTGATATATCGTCATTCATTAACGTTAGATGTGACATATAAATTAAAATCGCTGTACAGCGTTCCGATGGGTGTTAATTTTGGGTCAAACGCTGTGTGTATATCATTATTTTTCTATTTGCCCTTTGAAGAATGGTTGCAGTTTATACCTATTCTAATGTATTGTTTTCTAGTATTCTTTTTGTATTGTTTCTTATGTCAGAAATTGATAAATGCATCCGAAATATTTGAAAGGGCGGTTTATAGTTGTGGCTGGGAAAATTTTGATTTGAAAGAAAAGAAGTTGGTGTATGTTATGTTGAAACAGGCTCAGAAACCTGTGGAGATTTTGGCAGCCAATATTATTCCAGTGAACATTTACACATTTGCTACCACCCTACAAGCTATGTTCAAGTTTGTTACTGTAGTGAAATTTTGAAGGACAAATTAACTTGTGTACAAAATCTAACTCTGAAAAAGCTCATAGGTCCCATATTTCTAGAGGACAAAACATTACTATAAGTTCATCGATCACCAACATCCGAACCGAATAATTCCAAACTAATGTACACTACATAACTACTTAAAGTACAATGACTATATAAACTAATACAATAAAAGAAAACTTAACTTAGTTATATTGTATTCTACCCATAGCCCCTCAAGACTATAAGTAGAATACTGAGCGTAGGTCACCGTCTTCTATGGGTAAGGTGCCCAGAAGGCTGGCAACCTTTCCTCCTTGGATCGCCATACTGATCCGTTGTACGAGATAGGCACCAGCCCTCTGATCACCTGAACAGTCAATGAGTCCTTTTATATTATTTCAAACTTGAATTCAATTCAATTAAAATGAAACTTATTAAAACTGAATATTTACCCGAGTTTGATTTTTTACGACGCGGTCTAAAAATATTTTTTAGAAGCGTTATTGGAGCGATTTCATTCTTAGTATTTTTCATCTTCAATGTTTGTATTATACATAGAAGTCGTTCGTAGGTTTGCCGATGATAACCCCTCCCGCTTCCTACAACTGCGGCCCGCGCTCGTCTAGTTTTTGGTACTACTTAGACAAGCCCCGGTTCCAGTCGTAGAAAGCGGGATGGGTGATCATCGGGAAACCTTCTGCGCACGACTTATAGGTAGTTTATTTGCACTAAGCGGTGAAATGCAAAATGGTATCACTATTAATGTTGATTCCAAACATAATCCAATTTGAGCCAACTACTTGCGTAATAATTTTTTAGCAAATAAAAAGAGGTTGAGTATTAAACTCAAGAGTATTGTTCTTAATATAAAATTTTGAGTATTCACAGTTATTAATTAATTAATAATTAATGGGTGTTAAATATATTCCTACGATCGGTAATTTACCAAATATTGTATTGGTCGTTTGTTTCGTTAGCTTTTACGTGATAGCGTGAACAAAAAACACCTGTACTTACCAAAGTTTTAAATAAAAACGAATAGATGAACATCTTCTTTGTAGCCTTGTAATATTTTTGTTATGGTTAGTAAAATATAAACGAATTTTGATCTCATATTTATAAATTCAATCTAAAAGTACACAACATACAAAAATATAATGATAGTTTTAATATAATGATGCACTGCTTATATTTCTTACTTAAATATGTAAACTATTTATTAACTTGCATATAATTGTAGTAAATAAAAGTCTTTTAAAGATATATTTTTATTTTTTATCGTTAACGCAGGAACGGATGAATTTCAAAATGAATTATATTCATGTATTCTTGCGATTCCGTTTTAAGCAGAGATTGCTAATGACGACAACAACAACAGACAAAATGATTCAAGTTCAACCGTGTTCCTTAGTTTCCTTTAGTAGCTCAACGTTTAAAGGGTTCATCCATGGTTTCAAGCTCCTTTACAAAAATGGATCCTTAGAAGCTACAACACTATAGGATGGTGTAATAATACAGTTGTGTTTTCAAAATCACTCTGTTCGATGCTGACCAGAGTAATTGATTTTTCAAAAATCTAATGATGTCGCTATAGTTTTGAGTAAGTATATTTGGTATCTTATAGTTTCGAATACGGCCATAGAGGCCCATTTGAAAAATTCACCTGTGTATACAATATTTAATAGCATAAATTCTTAATAAGTCGTGAGGTTTTAACTATCAAGCCAGCTCAGGATATAAATATGACATACAAATGTTAAAATACTTTACCTGTCTAAAAAACGCAAAGATAGCATTCATAGATAATACACTATATATAAGAATAGCATTGCTATCGATGACACCGGTTAGCAAAGTTAATGCCAAAGACGTTGGAGCCAGAACTGAAAACAGGTGGCGACTGACTATTATTTAGTATAAGCCTTCAAACAACCTTGTCTAACGTGATCAATCACATTTAGAGAGGAACATGCGATTGATGATCGGGGTCATAATTTTATGATACGATGAAGTTCCAGAACATTACATCTCATAGTGTTTTCTCTCGAGGTACAGAGAATTCTTAAAATACTTAAATCTTGTTTAGAAAATAACATTTGCGAATGATATAGGCCGAGACATGTCACTTATAGTGCAAATAAAGCATGCAATCCAGTAATTTATTTTGTCCTTAACACACTTTTATGTTTTGCAAGTTCCCTCTAGTTAGGCGTCTGGTCGTACTACTAAGTTGCAAAACATGCTACACTAGAGTTTTCGAATAAATTTTCCTATAATTATGCTTTTGATAGTATTTATATATAATAAAAAATATCATTGTACAAAATCATTCTTGCGATTGTTTTTATATTAACTTTTTTATATTAAAATTTTGTTTCGTCCTTTTCTTTCGGTTTACGTTTATTTCGTCATCAACAATGTTCAATAACCACAGACTGTTTATCTTCTCAGAATGTAGAAGTATGAATGTATTGAATAAAGGCATTCATCAATATTTGGTCCTACGTCCTCAATCTTAACTTTCACCCCAATTTTAGGACTTTGAATATAATAATTTAAAAAAAATATTTTTTTTGGTATAATTGAAAAAATTATATTTATGAAATGAATAATTTATAATTAATTGATAAAAAAATCATAGGTAGTAAATTTCCAAACTTAGTAAGTATTCGTATGTTATAAGACTAATAAGTAATATACCACGAGCACCATTGGGTTCTAGTAGCATCCAGACCTGGGGAAGTACTGAAGCTTATTACCGACATCTACCATATCTAAAATTTCCGGTTTAAAGTAAAGTATACTAAATACTCTAATTATTTCAAGCTTAAATTTATGTAAGTATCACCCACTCGGAAATACTGTCTGAGTACGCGCCAGTGAATGCCCCAAAGAGCATATGTAAGAAGGTCTTTGCCGTTAGTTGGACGTAAAACTTGAACGAGGTAGGCCTTGCAGCGAGTGGAGTCTCGTTTGCTCAATGGTACTTAAACAATAATAAGCGAGATACGTTCTCAGTAAATCTTTTATTTAATATAAAATGAAGATTATTGTTTGTTGTATATTTTTAATTGTAAATATTAGTGATAATGGCAATGCTTCAATGGAAAGTTTCGCACCATCCAGTAGTAATGTTCTGTTTGAGGATTCAACCAAAACTTCAGGTATGTATTATATAATATAATAACACACAAACAAAATATGTAAAAGTGACTTGTTATGTTGATTTGTTGCCTTTACATGGCATTGGAAATTAACAGTGTCATGAAATTTTGTTCCCTTCCGTAACGGAGATAAGCATTGCATCCCTTTTTTGTCCCAGTAGAAGATAGTAAACACGTTATATACTGTCGCGGAATGAAAATGTTCGTCACCTTAAAGTCGACTTTTGCTTGCATGAGTACAAGAAACAATACTGTCGACATTTGAATAAATTTTACGACTGTAAAATATAGGAACGTGAAAAAAGAAAATTACAATGTTTGTCAACATTGTAATTTTCTTTTTTCACCACATGACAGACACTGAGATTAGCAATAGTTTTACTAATAAGAAACAAAGAGGATATAATCACTGCCCTTAACATAAATATTAAAACCAATAAAAAGGTTTTACATATCTAAATAATCTTTTTAGACAAGACAAACATCTATGATCTAAGTAATTTTAAACTTTATTGTCAAATAGTTAAACATACTTTTCTGTTGAACAGCCTGTTCTGTAACTTAGTTTGAAAAGGTAACATGTGCTCGCGGAACGTTAAATGAATAAATTTCAAAATTGGCGATTTTCATCCCACGGCTGTACTTAGATGCGAATTATACACGAGTGAAGTTTATTCAGTATAATCTATGTCATTTTCTATACAAAGCCAAAAAGTTATATAATGTTGTTTTTTCTTAGGAGATAAATTGACTGAGAATATTGCTTTAGAATATTAGTCCAATTTAAATAGTTAATTTGAGAATTTCCTACTTTAATATGTAACTTTTGATGGTCCTTAGTTGATCAAGTTGATTTATACATCGCTAAATAGTGCGATTGAGTGCAGAAATTGATTGAGTGAAATTCTAAAATAATGTAAAGTAAAACAAGTTATCATCTATATGCTGCCACACAATGGTGTAGTTAAATCATGTAATTAATTTAGAAATAGCTACAACCCATAAATAATTGAGCGATGAAAATGATTTTAGTATACAGAGATTTTAGTCTACTTATATGTTTCACATTCATGGTGGTTTTTGGTGACTTATTTATGTAAGTCAATTTACGACATTCGATTCCAGTCATAAAAATATGTCACCTCTATATTGTGAACTTTTGGTTAGCACTGAAAAAATTTAAGTGGTAACTTAAAAATATTTTCAACGAAATCTATTTTGATCAAGACTGGTTGACTGTAATTTAGGGAATATACTTATATATACATTGAGGTATTGTAGTACATCAATCTCGTTGGAAATATAAGATGATTTTTATAATTTTACATGCTAATGAGAATAACGGACATTTTAATCAAATGTAGGGAATTCTTCTTTAGGCTTAGATTGACACGCACTTGGCCGTCATTTTCCAATATATATTTATTTATTTATATAATATACCGCTCATCTAAATATATTCATTCCACAGACAAATGTTACCGACCTTGTAAGTTCAACGTAAAACCGAAGCGGTGCTATTATAATTTCAAAATTGAACCCACTTTGGACGAGGACGGTAAACCAGAAATCACAGTGAACGGATTATCTCCTGGACCACCGATAAATGTCTGCGTTAATGATGTCATTGTGGTAGACGTTACGAATAAGATTCCTGATGAATTTATTGCTATACATTGGCATGGAGTAGAACAAAAAGGAACTCCTTATATGGATGGAGTGCCAATGGTAACACAATGCCCTATAGGGTATGGGACAACATACAAGTATGCTTTTATTGCATCCTCTCCTGGTACATTCTTCTATCATAGTGATTCAGGTTTGTAAAACTTTCCTAATTTAATTATGGCAGATTGAAATGTAATAAATTGATCGTGTACTAGCAGAAGGTGATGTCAGGAGCCTTCAGAACAGACGAGCTTGCATGACAAAAGTTATGAATGTCAAAGAGGCAAGTGAGGTGTGTAAGAATAAGCCTAAATGGCACTCTGTTGTTCGTGCCTACCCCGCAAGGGAACTGGCGTGAAGTTATGTATGTATGTATGAAATGTAATAAAGTCAAAAACCTATTTGTTTCATAAGCGTATCACACAGTTAAATTGGACCTAGTTGTGTCAATATATGACAACTATGTATATTCAATTATTTTCGACACAATGAGATTTAAGATTGGGTTGTAATTAATACCTAAATTATAATTTTGTTTGTGCTCTTTATTTTCGAGTTTCGTACATGTTTACCTTATACACGTATTTATTTAGGAAATTCTAATAATTGCATATAGTAAGTTTTGACGAAAACAAATTCATCAAGATATTTTAAATATTGCTCATGTCTGTGTTGGTTTTTATATACCTTTCATATTTAGATATTTTGGGTTGTTTTATTACTATTAAGTAATTAATGTATAATATTTATTGCGACTAGTTTGGTGTTAGTAACTCATTGTTGGACAACTTGTGGGTTGATAGACATGGAAGGAGAATACTTTTCCATGATAAATAAATAATGTACTAGAAGTATAGACTCTTCGTTGCAGTCCAATCGCAGTCCACTATTGGACGTATGTTTCCCAAGTTTGCGTCTTACACCCGGTCCTTTGCTTTCCTCACCCGCAACCTACCTTATACAGGTCATCAGTCCACACTGCCAGGCGTCTTACGCTACAATTGCTGACGTAGTAGATCTTATTAGAATAATATTTAAATCTTGTAAATATCGCAATCTAGATCAAGGTTTATAATAGCTTATATTAACATAACCAGTCATCTCGTTTCGACAAATATCATATCAGGATTTTTTTTATCTTCGAATATAATAAGTCTGGCTTAATTCTTTGGTAGAATAAAATTATTATCGTTGTGCATATAGTGGAAACTATACCATTATTGCTATCCCTCAATAATTGGCTCCTTGTCAAGTTATTCCTCATCAATATCATTATATTAGCACAAAATATGTCTATAATATTATAAACTGCTTAACATGCCGTCTTTATGCATTGAAGCTATTAATAAAAAAAAACAACTGGAATAGACTATATAAATGATGGAGAACACATGCACTTTTTTTTAGATTTCTTGACTGTTTATCTGTTTGTCAATTTCTCGGTGTGTCTATTTGTTTGGGATTCACGTAAACACCACTGGGCTGTTTTCGATGCGGTTTTCGCTGAGCGACAGCTAATTTTTAGATTTAAAATCTGCGCTACTTTTTATCCTGGAAATGTTGCAGAAATTTTCTAGGAATAGTTTAAAATGGCCAGATTGAAAAAAAAATCGAATTCCAATGCAATTTTTTCACTGATCGTCAATGTGATCGCAATTGTTATGAAATAAAATGTGCGATATTTTTTATCCCAGGAAGCCGGCGGGAATTTTTCTGGGAATGATTTAAAATGATCAGATGAAAAAAAAAGAATTCCATTGTGTTTTGATCACTGTTCGGTAGCAAATTTTGTTTAATAAAATGGGATGGGATAAAAAGTATCACACTACTTTTTATCCCAGGAATCTTGTGAAAATTTTCCCGGGAGCGGTTTGTAGTTAGTTCGGATGCATAAAAATGTACTTATTTTCGACACAGTTTTCACTAAAACGTTAGCTTTTTTTTTAAACATTGCGGTACTTTGTGTTCGGGAATCCCGTGGAAATTTCAAGTCAAGCGTGGACGAAGTCACGGGTATATTCTAGTTCAAGATAACATTTCTGTTTTAATTCTTAATATTTTTATTGAAATCCGTTAAGCTAGATGGATTTATCAGAAAAAATGCTTATTCAATCAGTAACAACTAAAATACATCAATTAATAATTGTCAATAACGATTCCTGTTTAATTTCAGTATCTCAGCAAAGCGATGGTGTATATGGTTCGTTAATAGTAAATCAACCTCAACCTCTCGAACCACACGCTTCTTTATATGACTTCGATAGAAGTGCAGAGAACACTTTAATAGTCGCAGCTAAATTTTCCAAGCTACTGACGGGTGTGCTCGAAGATTTAAAGGATCTGAGGCCAACTTCGCTAGCAATAAACGGCGATGAAGAAAGTTTTAAGTATGTATCCATTATTATAATACAAATTGTATATGTCTATAGAATAGAAAGTGAAATTTACTTTCTTTGCTCGCTGCTGTCGTATAGGGCCGGTTATTGCACATTTCATGCTATAGGTGCTGTTGTAAGTTGTAAGTTTTTGCTCAAAGTTCAACGACTTCACATTATTTCGAATTAAATTTAGTTGTAAAAGTTCCTGCATCGATTTATATGCTTAATTTTGTTGTCATTAGTAATATTTGGAAATGAATAAAGAAGCATAAAGAATTAAGATAGTTAAAGATGCACTCGGAGTTTAACCGTTTATATTAAATTGTAATTCGCGAATTATTAAATTCGGTTTTTATATTAAAGCAATAAGTATGAAAAGTGATAAAGGAAAAAATAACCATCACACTAAGTAAAAAAAGTAATTCTAATAAATTCCTAACTCATGAAAATCGTTAATTAATCATTCTTTTCTTGTTTTCCTAATAGAACAAGAGACCATTAATACATACATACATACATAACTTCACGCCAGTTCCCTTGCGGGGTAGGCACGAACGCCAGAGCACCATTCAGGCTTATTCTTACACACCTCACTTGCTTCTTTGACATTCATAACTCTTGTCATGCACGCTCGTCTGTTCTTAAGGCTCCTGACATCAGCTTCTGCTAGTACACGATCAATTTGATTATGAAAGGTGTGTCGTGCCCTTCCACGACTTCTGCATCCATCCACTTTTGCATTAATAAACTAAATAAACATATTATTGTTTAAAACGTTTTATGGACCGAATTTTTAAAATAAAAAATTAAAACAGAATACAAAAACTAAAGTCATAACGGATGTTATGTATATAAAATAATTATGATGAAATACAACATAATTTTCCTCGGAATAAAAAAAGGTTTTTTATGTTTATAAAGGCATTCAGTGTAAAAAGTCACTCATAAATAGTTGATGCCTACCTCGGACGACGGGCAGTCGTCCGTCGTCTCGAGTTTTGATTATGTTTTCTTTATCTATACTAATCATATGAAAAGGTAGTTTGTGAGTTTGTTTGTAGGAAGTAATCTCTTGAACTACTGAACTGATTTTGAAAATTCTCTCACTAGTAGAAATCTGGAATATTCCTGAATGAATGTTATATTTGATTGTGATTAATAATATTTTTAAATATGCCCAGCTAAGTGGGCAGGGGTTAGCTTAGTATGAAATAAAATAAAATAAAATATGCAGCTGTTCTTATTCGCCTAGAATGTATTGGACTTTTATGGCTTCAGGTCTCATATTTGTGATACAATATCAAGTTAACTTCTCGTAGTATATAAAGATGATATGTTATGTATTTTTACAGGTTGTTCGTAATGCCAGGTTCCGCTTACAGACTGAGGTTAATAAATGCAATCGCTATCAAATGCCCTATTATTGCGCACGTTGATAAAGATGATATGTTATATATTTTTGCAGGTTGTTCGTAATGCCAGGTTACGCTTACAGACTGAGGTTAATAAATGCAATCGCTATCGAATGTCCGATTATTGCGCACGTTGATAAAGATGAGATGTTTATTATAGCCGCAGATGGAAAACCGGTGAAACCTGCGTTGGCTAAGAATATTCAACTTTATCCAGGTAAGTATCGTTTCGTCATGTCAGCACTCAATGGATGTTGGTCAGTGAAATTCATAATCCTAACTAATATTGTGTATGCGAATGTTTGTTTGTAACGTTTTCATGCCTTAAGGCTTGTAGCAACAACAACGTCCTTGAAGATTTTTCGGGTGATAGCGGGGATTACATAGACGCGGTCGTTTTTCACATGCATTATTATTTTATTGTGAATATAATAAGCAGTATTAAAAAAATAATAAAACCGAACTATATATCTCTCTTTTATAATGGTGTAGATATTTTATTTAAACTGTTTTGATAAAAATCGAAGAAGTAAAATGGTTTCATATCAATAATTTGGTGAATTTTTTATTAACTTAAAAAAAACTAAAAAAAAACTAAAGAAAAATAACGAAAGAACCCGTAACGTCTAATATCGTGAAAATGTATGATATATTTTTGGTACATGAATTGATCAGTGATTATCAACGAAAAGTGGTTTCGTTTACACCCCAGTTTCGACGTTTTGCGGCAACTGGAGTCTTAATTACGCTGTTGCGTTCGTCACGATTTTTTTTATACACATTGTCAGGAGTATAAAATAGGACATATGGTACATTTGAAAATAGTACTGTTCCCGAGAAATAGACGATTACAGTCAAAAATATCCCGCTCCAACTGCGTTTTATTGGCGCCACCTTTGCAATTTACTAACAAATATAACGCCATAAAAACTACAACAACATGACAGCGACAATTATAACTTGTTGCTCTCATGGCTAGTTCTACTTTCGCTTTGCTAGATGCCGTTATGGGTATATTAGGTAGATTCTACCGGTACAGGTAGATTTTTACTTCTACCATTAGGTAGAAGTAAAAATCAAGTTCGACATTTCTAATAATTATAACATGCACACTTTATGAGATACATAAATCCTTTTTCACTGCGAGTTATACCGCAGGCAAAAGTTAATCTTTTTTACTAACTTCAGTTTCCGTGAGTTTTTGTCCGCAAAACTGGAAAGGAGTCGATGAATTAAATTTAAATCTTTACATAACGAATTGCATTTTAATAGAAAAGTGTTTCTTGTTTTTTTTCTAACTTCACAATAAAAACCGAGCGCACAGCGAAACGTGGTGATCGGAGTTATTAATATTGTAAATGCTAGAGTAACTCTGTTTATTACGATCGACTTAATGCTTTTCACAATAACACTATAGAAGACACTCTTCATACTAAAAAATATTTTCTACTTTTTAGTTCGAAGTTTTTTAATTATGTTTATTTGGTTATTTTAAACTACAAATGTTAATTTTCTTATGTTTTAATCTCGAAACCAGCTAAGACAAATTATAATCAAGAAACTCGAATTTTACATACATACATAATTTCACGCCAGTTCCCTTGCGGGGTAGGCACGAACAACAGAGCGCCATTTAGGCCCATTCTTACACACCTCACTTGCTTCTTTGACATTCATAGCTCTTGTCATGCACGCTCGTCTGTTTTTAAGGCTCCTGACATCACCTTCTGCTAGTACACGATCAATTTGATCATGGAAGGTGTGTCGTGGCCTTCCACGATTTCTGCATCCCTCCACTTTTGTATTGTATTATTGTAACTCGAATTTTAATATATCAAATGTGCTACAATAAACATATATTTCACACTGTGTGTATAATGTGTGCATATGTGATACTGTTATTCTCAGATAGTTTATAGTTAACCTGTTTTATCATTGTGATTCTGGCAGGACATGAGGATAAAGTTTTGACTATTAGTATTAGTGGTAATTCTCATAATTGAAGTCATAGGTCTTTAACACGTGTGCAAATTTTCCAACAATCAGACGTTTCGAAACTAGTGAAAATTTCGTCATAAAATCATCCGTTACATACCGACAGACACATGGATACATTTGTACGTACATACGTATGTATGTACGTACATTACATACATTTGTACGTACATACGTATGTATGTACGTACAAATGTATCCATACGTTGTTATACAGACGTTGAATTAAATTGAATAAAGAATAATATTGTTTGTTTAAATTATCCACCAAATGCGAATACAAGTCAATGTGAGTCCACGCATAACGAAGGGGTTTTTAGAGGTAACGAACGTCCACTGTTTATATCATTTTGCCTACAGCGTCCTAAGCATTTTTATGTTTGTTTACCGTTTTGAGTACAAACTGATTGTAAGACGAACATGGGATAGTTTTTACCCAAGAAAATTAGTTAGTTTCCGCTTAATACAGATACGTATTTTGCACGAACAAAATCTCGTGGGAAACTTTAGTAACTTAAAAAGACTCTTAAGCTATGAAACAAACATTGTGTTACTATAATGAATTGATGCTATATTTTTACTTTTTTGTATGGTGTGAGAAGAGAAAGGCGTTTGTATAAACAGTCGTGTCACCTGACGACGCTTATAAGTGTAAGGTCATTTCTACAACGGGTTTGGTTATAATTTCACTTTCCGTTTGTCGGGTTTTTTGTCTTACTATCTATTCACTTGTCTTACTACTGGTTAAAATTTGAGTTAAATCCATTCGAATAAAGTCAATTTGCTGCCAATGGTAATGTGAAAGATTGGCTAATGAAATATAGAAACCCGACTTAAATCAGATTTATAGGTTTCCTCACTATGTTTTTTCAAGACAATATTTTTTTTATGTTAATGGATTGGCAACTAGGCCTTTAAGCCAGGCGCAGTTATACTGTAGGCTACAATCGACGCCATTCAACGGAGTTATTGTAAAAACTAGAATGGCCACATTTGGTTATACAGTTCACATTTCTCACAAAAACACATAATTACTATTAAAAAACTATCAATAGCCTACAACTATTGTTCATTTTAGAGTGATTTTACACATTTTTAGAAAATCAAACTGCACAGCACAACGTTCCCTTTCAGTTTCCGCCAAAAACTCCTCAAGACAATAAAATGTAAAACAATTAACAGTGAAGAGATAGAGTCAAAGAGTTTATTTAATTTGGTTAAAAGAAAAGATACAATCAATTATTACCAATTATCATAAGTCAGTAATATATAAGTATGTATATTTTTGCGTAATCTCTTATCGTTATACATAAAATTAGTATCCGGATATTTTGTGTCCGCAAACCTCGAAAAGTAGTTCATGGATTGACTTGAAATTTTTACATAACACTGCATTAAAATATAAAAATATTTTTAATTTGTACTTTTTTATTCTATATATAAAAAATCAGCTTCCGTACGTTTGTGCTGCAAAACATCAAAAGTAGTTGACTTCCTTAATAATTAAAATCAGACAGCTACAGCGAAGTTTGTCCGGGTTCAGTTGGTATTTTTAAAAATTCGTTCAACAGACATTATAAGACTTAAACTTGATATTTTATTGTATTTCATAGAAAATAATAAATTAGTGTATTTAGAATTTACATACATACATACATAACTTCACGCCAGTTCCCTTGCGGGGTAGGCACGAACAACAGAGCGCCATTTAGGTCCATTCTTACATACCTCACTTGCTTCTTTGACATTTATAACTCTTGTCATGCACACTCGTCTGTTCTTAAGGCTAGAATTTAGAATTTATTAAGACTTATTTCTATTTCAGGAGAGCGTATAGATGTAGTGGTTCGTGCAACACAAAAGAATGGTGGACATTGGTTGAAAGTGAGCGGAAGAGGCGCCTGCGCGGGTCTGGAAGCAAAGGCAATGTTGCTTTACATGGGATTTAACTACACGTCTATGTTGCAGAATAATCCTGTAAGTTTCTATTGAACTCTTAATTACAATACAAAATAAAATATTGTTTTTGTATTGTGTTAATTCTTTATAGATAGCTAGCTAGTATCCTAATATCATCATTAAGAGAAGACAGATAAATTAATTATCTTATACTACTCACACGATATTGACTACCTCCATTGTTATACCTACGTTGTTACATGTTAGTTCATTTTGCTCATTGTAAATGTTTTAGAAATAAAGATTTTAAAAATGTCTCGCCCGATATATTTGAATTAAGCAAATTACGCCAGCAAATAGCATTTAGTTAAACTATAGTATCCACTACTGGTTGATTTAAAAGAGTCGTAAATCCAGATAATGCTGCCGTGATTTCAGAAAATGTAGCCTTAGTGCAGTAAAGCCATCCGTAATGCCGTAGAATGTAGCCGTAGTGTCAAAGAATGTACAGATAAATTAGCTTCGGGACGTTGTTGCGTTTGTAGTAGTGTAGGGTCAGCACATAAATAAACTAATAATTTTTATAGGCAGGTACTTAATATGAAACTAAAAACATTAAAAGAATAGTATTCTTCCATGTTAATAATATTAAACCATATTAAAATAATAAATATTAATATCGAACATAATTTTTAATACTAAATTTCTTCAACTCCAGACATTTCGTACAAATCCTCATTCTGACTTTCATGCGATGAATCATTTGTGTTAATTCTAATTCGTTCTGATATTATTTATTATTATTCATAAAGCCTTAGCTTCAATAAGCTTTAATAGCACGTAGACAAAATAAAAATCCATTCCTCTACAGTTATGCTATTAAAGTATTCCTCAGCTAATGTTATTAAAACATTAATGTTGATTGTGACATTTTTTTGCGACGTAAGTTTTCACTATTACCTATATATTTTTAATTGGATTATACAGTATGACCGTGCTGCCGTAAGTAATATTTCGTCTATTTATGGTCTACAAATCAAGGCTTATTTTTTAGAATTAGTTCATATAACTGAGGCTTAAGCATCAATATTTCAAAACGTCAGCCAGTCAATCATTTGCTGTTTTTTAGAATTAGAATTTGGTGCAAGATTATGAATTGAATTATGGTACGGTGCATTATCAATAACAACAACGCTACTAGGTTTAAGGTTGGATATTAATTGCGTTTGAATCCACTTTGAATTATAATCATAGTTTATATTGTGGCGATCGAAGATAGAACTTGCTGGCAGCATAAGCCGGTCTCAAGACTTTTAGAAAAAGGTAGAAGATTCTGGAAGGAAAAGACAGGGACGGATACATTTTAGAAAGGGATAGACGAAGAACGAAAGTTCTAAAATAGAAAGTTTGGGAAGGAAAAGACAGAGATAGACAGATGTTTAGAAAGGGACAGATAGTAAATAAAAGAATAACGAAAAGAAGATCGAAATTATGGGTTGTAGAAGATTCTTCCGGGTATATAAGCAGCGTAAGGCGCGCTTACCGGGCAGTTTGAGTTCAGTTCAAGACAGCAAAGCGACAAGTGCGACATGAAAGAGAAGTTTAATAGAAGATAGTGACGAGTTTAGTGACGAATTAGTGAAAAGTTTAGTAGGAAGTTCAGTTAAGGAGGAGTGTAGGGTCGTTTAAGGGAAGATCCAGAAGCGAGCTAGACGCGGTAAATTCAGACTGCAGTAGCAGGAGGTGGTCTACGCAATATCGGCGACGTTATTGCGTAAGTCATCTTATCGTCGGGACAGTGCGTAGTTAGTTCTGCGTGTAGGGGCAACCCTGTGGAGAGGAATCACGTACGACTGTGTAAGTTAATAGAAGCGTTTAGTTAAAAATTGGTGTTTTCTTGCAATCCTAAGTGCGTACCCCCCCCGCCGCCGCTCGCACGTAACAATATTATCATGGTAATCACTACTTTTTTGATTGGCTTTAAACATGGGCACGGCATTCGGTACAAAACCATCCATAACGACGGTATGGATAATGATCAAACGGTTGCCCTTTGATACATGTTGCTTTAAACTAATCCATCTGACAAAGATTTTGATAGGATAAAACAATCGGTCAGTTTTGTGTACGATATTCTACAATTTTTATAATATAATTAATTCGCAAGTATCAAATTTCGTGCTTTTCTATTAGAAGTTGTGATCTGATAGTTTGGGAAGTCAAACGCTTACCTCGTCCACGTTTCAACATCGGAACCATTTTAATTAACAACTTTAATATCAAATAACAACAATTAGCATCAAATAATAACACTGAACAATAAATAACAAGAATGAACTACAAATAAAATCAATTACTTATTAATTATCAAATGAAAATCAAACAGTCAGACCTCATTACAATTAGGAAATATATATATTTGACTTTCACCCAATGGTGAAAGTCAAATAAATTTTAATTGACTAACTAATTAACTTTTGATTGTAAACATTTTTTTTTCTTCAAAATGTAACGAACCTCTTTTTGCTGATTGTATAAGGAATTTTAAATTTCAAGTTTTACAAATTCTTGTAAATTTAAAACATTACTACATACGTAAAACTTCTCGAAGCTAATTTACCTATAGCTGTAGTGCCAGAAAAGCAACCTCCTTTCCGAAATGTAATAAAGTGGATTACGTTTTACTTTAAAACGACAACTTTTCGAGATTACTTGAGATAACAATAATTGAGATTGATTGTTAACTAAAAAAATATTCTTTGAACTTTCAGACTAACTCGCCTCAACAAGATGATTCAGACTCCGATATTATTGTTAGCGGTGAAATGTTGGAATCTGAACAGCCAGTACCAGAGACCCCAAACTTTAATATAAAACAAGTCTATCTAAGCATTGATAGGAACGTTGTGAAGGACAAAAAAAGTGATCACGATTTTAAATATATTAGTGACGCTATACCTAAGAAGCCGTTCTTCCCTGCACCATTTTGTGAGTACCTAATATTTCATAAAACGTAATTCTGTACAATCATATTAAGTATTTGTTTTAATCCACACTTTTAAACACATACATAAAGCATTAGCGGAAATTTATTAAGTATTTAATAGAAAAATTTATCTATATTATAGATTAGGTATACGTTTTTTGTTATTGTTTTCAGCCCTAAGACAACAAGGAGTAGTCCAAATAAATGGTAAAAGTTTCCTTTATCCGAACACGCCAATACTTTTAAAACCAAAGGAAGTTCGGAGAGACATGATTTGTAAAGTAGAAGAAGAAAGCAGGCATAAGGAACCACAATGCATACATGTTTTAAACGCGTTAGAAGGAGAAATTGTGGAAATTGTTTTGATCAATGAAGGTATTATATTTTGATATGCTTACAATTTTAACTGAAAATTATAAGAACTAAACATTCCATTCGATTCATTACATTCGAGTTTAAACCTTTTACTTTCAGAACATCTGTTTTAACAATGTTTGGTTATTATAGATATTTACAGTCTTATTCATATTGAGTTAGAGTAAGTTTGTAGGCTTCGTTAAGAATCTTAAAGAAGCCTACAAACTTTCTGTAACTCAATATGAATAAGATTGTTAGTAAGCAAAATGAAATGATACTGGAAGTGTATGAAATCAGGTTATTTCTCAATTAACCTCTAGCGAGTCGCTATCTTTGGCCATTTTATTTTTATAAACATTTTTGACTATAAATATTCTGTCGATTGTGCGTGTTGCCCAGTTTAATGTTCAAGTTTTGCCTTTGTAAAAGATGGGTGTATTCTATGGCAAAAAAAACTAATTTTGAAATCATGTATTTTCAGGGGTAGTTAGTAACGATTCATATACTTTTCACATGCATGGCTACTCCATGGAAGTAGTTGGGACATGGCAAGATCCTAGCAGAAAACCACTTTCAAGAAGTAGATTTATTCAACTAGAACAACAGGGCAAGATTTCTAGGTAAGATTTTTGCCCTGAGCTCACATATATTACTATGTCTTTAATTTTAGGTTTTGCATTTCTCATAAATAACAGAATTTAATTAAATTGTCTGTCGCTTTATGTTAATTTTTGAAAGGACTACTTTTGATTTTGTTGATTAAATGTGACAATTTCACGAAAGGTAATTCAGCATTTAACGTTGTTATTGCACGTGCAGATAAGTTTAATTAATATTATCAGAAACAGACAAATAGGCTCACCTAGTGGCAAATGATCACGAGTCGTTGACGCGTTCTTGGCTTCCAAGAAATTTTATGATGCGCTTCTTTAACAAATTTATGTTGCAGCGCAGAGGAAATCTGTCACCAAGAATTTAGCTTTTTATCTACTTTGCTCTTTACGATGATTAATATCCTACCTTCTGATTATTACTATTTCTTTTTTCTTTATTCCCTTCATCAGCCATTGTATTAAAAAGGCGGAGTACCCTTCAGTAACAAAGAATTATTTATTTCAGAAATTTACAATATCCACCTATCAAAGATACGGTAATAGTTCCAAATAGAGGCTATACTATTGTTAGAATACGTCCAGACCGAGGTGGTAGCTGGCTTTTCGAATGCAGATCTTGCAGTCTGTCATCATTGCCTACTGCTGTTATTATCACCGTTCCTCAATCAATACCAAAAGCAGTACTTGATTCTTTACCGATATGTGGAAATTATAGGCCTCCAGACATATTGTTGAATTAAAAAAATAAAGAAACAAAGCAGTCATATTGGAAAACTCTAAACAACGTGTTAGAAACATCTCCTCGAAAGAAAAATGATGAGAGACCTGGAAAAATAACTAATAAGAATTCACCAACCATAACAAAGAAATCCTTTATGCCTATTAATCGATTACCAGAAATGATATCTATTTAACATAAACAAATGAAGATATTAATTAATAATGATGATGATGACCGTGCTTAGAAAGCTTTAAAGACAATTAACATACATGAATAAGAAAAAGCGTGAAATAAAAATAAAGATATTATTTATTTAAGTCATAAGGCAATGTGTTAATTGCTATTCAATTGTTATAAATATTGCTGTGTTGACCAAAATAATGAATAATCGTTTAATGTGTATATAAAAAACTATGTTCTAATATTTTGAGAACTTAGTGAAAATAAAAAACTAGCAAATAAATTTATAAGTAATTTACTGCATAATTTAATTGCTCAAGAAACATTTTTTAAACATATGATAATAATTATATTTATTGTAAATAAAATATTTCAGGAATTATTTATTTTTATTTTGTGAGCATTTAATGTTGTCTATTTTAAGTATTTATGTATTTTTGAATAAAATCCATGTAATATGACACATTAGTGTACACTGAAGGTGCGCCTTTATAACCACACGGAGATATTCCCCATGATACAACGCCAATGACGACGGGTATTACTTCACTTTTATCATTAGACTGCCTTTCGCTGATATTTTTTTCTGCATCATCTGTAACTTCCTTAGTGTTAATAGTTGTTAGTTCATTTCTATCAATCGAATTAATAACTCTTTCTCTTTCAGATACATATTTTTCTATCATCTCTTGTATTCGGCTCCAAAATGAACTTGGCGTAGTGTAGTATTCATCATCCGTGTCTCCGTATTCATCCACTATAGGTTCGTTAAAATTAAAGTCTGTATTATAGATATTAGAATCAAAGTATACATATTCTATCAAAGGTCCTCCTGAATCACCGCTACACGCTGCAACACCCCCATAAATAGGACCTGTGCATATATGTACATTTTCTTTGAGAAGCAGTTCAGCTTCTTCTTCTTCAATGTCTTGAAAAGCTCGATAGCAATCTGTAAATACATTCCGAGGTTAATTATTTATATAAAGCAGCTTACTTCTGTAAGGTCTAATCTACACAACAACTTGAAACCTAAAAAGTTATTAGTTAGTTTTAGTAGTTAGCCTTTAATATATATACTTGTAGTAAATATACTTTGTATATTATAAATTATGCTTAAAAGCACATTTGTTAATAAGAAAGTAATGTTTTCGAAGAGAGAAATTCCATATTTTTAAAATAATATATAAATATTTTTCGACACCAAAATTATATTGTCACAGTGTAATAACTTAAATTAAGACGTAGTAGAATACGTATATTTATGATGTTGTCTAATATTTACGTTGTCTATCATAATATGAGTATTTTGAACTGTACAGAAAATAAAAGGCACATTTTCAAATTGGAAGTTCTTACCTTTGTATGAAATGTAAGCCACTTTTATTTCTTGAAGTAGTTGTGGCATCGCTGGTAAGAAGTATGTAGTTTTAAGAGCTCCCCAACCGGCTATCATAAGATTTTTATTATGTGTACTAACATTGTCGGGAAGGTTTATAGGCTGAACAGCGCTTGTAAATTCAAACGGGACGTTAACTTTTAGAAGTGCGATATCGAATTCACTAATTCCACTGAAAAAGAACAGTTGGGCATTACTAGTGTAAACCTACTTACTTTAAAGTATTTTTTTTTTAAACTGGTAGACAAACGCACACATTGTATATCCCCAAATTAAGCAAGTTATGCTTGTGTTATGGGTAATATACAACGGAATACCTCTGGGGCCGATCCCAGACACCCAGACCATAGTAAATAACGGAGAAAATACGTTTCCGAAATTTACTATACCAGGAATCGAACCCGGAGCCTCTGCGTTGCAGTGAGGTAGGCCAGCAAAGGCTTAGCCCGCTCAACCACAGAGGCCGTCGAATATATTTGGAAGTGAATTGGTTACCTGCAGCTTTTATTAAGAGCTAGCAAAATATAACTATAAGCGTATAAATTGAACTAAGATAGTGGGGTTCTGTACCCTTCCCGTAATTTCTAATTTGATTTTTTTCGGATTTGCTCCGTGCGTTTGCGCAATTTCAAAACGCACTTTATTTCAGGTAGTGCTGAAGTCCAACTAATATGCAGAGAGTGGTATTGTATAATGTACCTATATTATTAAACTTATAATATGGGTAGGGCATGGAACATATATGAGATGATCTTATTAACTCTAATAAATATTATGGAAGGTATGTTAACATACCCTGCATATTGTGGATGAGGAACTCGTTTTACAACTGTTCTAAATTGAGTCATCATATCATGGTAATCAATATTATGAGCGCCAGCGGCAATATCCAAGAGAAACCACTGATATATCCAAGAAACTTTGACACAATGACCTGCAGTTAACACCTGAAAAAATATCATTGATTCCGAGATATATTTTCTTTCTACTGTCATGCACGTGTAACATTAAACATTTTATCTTTGAACTCTTTTTTCTTTATTTTTCTAATCACGTGAGACTGACACAGTACATTTAGTTCTTTCATACATCTCTATTCTGTTACACCAAAAACTCTTATGTTATGTTTTATATATTTCATCCATAGGCTTATAATAGAATTATAGCCTTGTTGACTTTGCAACTCTTTTAACCATCAGTTATTATTCTTTTATAGTCCAACTTATTTTATTCATTTTTGTAATACCATACGTCTACCTCAACGTCTTGGGCTTGGCAAACGGAGATAATATTGGTCAATTATTCTACTGGCCCTAGGTCTTAGAATAATAATTATATATTGGGCTAGAGATTTCCCTACGGCTACGCCGTGTGAAAAACCCTAGCTAGTAGCTCTATGTTACGTACATAAAAAATAAATTAGGTATTTTATATATATAAATGTTCAATATTTTAGTTTCTTGTTCAATTCACTACAATTACAAAGAAACTAAGTCAATATAGTGTAGACAACTGCACAGCAAAACACAAAGAAAAGTCGCATCCAACTTGATTGGAACTACCTAATACGTAACGAATGATGTGGTGGCAACCTTACAATGTATTTGTTATTGAATACAGAGATGGTTGTTTACATCGCAATTGCAACATCATCTATTTTGCTAATCCGTCTATTCCAAGTAAACGTCCTCTTTTATCGTCATTAAATTTATCCTAAGTGTTGATTCGGGTTATAAGCTAGCCTTATGTCGAGTTTCATTCATATGAGTTCAGAAGTTTCCGAAAAAGATGCCATCGCTGCGCTATCTTTTTCGCTATTTTCGTTTACCCCACGGAAACGACGACATTTATCGAGATTAATAGTATCCTGTTGTAAGTTGGCCCCGTTTTGATTTTCATTTAAATCCATTTAGTAGTTTTTACGTGATGCTCTAACAGAAAGACAGATAGACCGACAAAAATTCTAAAAAAATCATTTTCGGAATCTCCGAATTATCCTCCCTGATTTTTTTCACATTTTAACGCATTGTACAGACTCGAACCATATACACAATTATAATTATTATTTTACAAATTATTATTTTAGAATAGATGAATGTTGAATGTTGAATTATGCATTGAATGGCAATGCGAATAAAGTTATTTGTTAAAGTAATAAACAAAAGAAGAGTTGTAAGTGATATCAATAAATACACACTTACCCATACTTGATTAAGCAAAGATCCGCCACAATAGTGTATTCTTAATCCAAAAATTCTTAGCTGCAGCGATACAATGTAAGGGTGACTGTGTGGCCAAGCTTCGTGACCGCCTATAAGCCGTCCTGTGGGTGGTTGGTGACTCGGAAGAGCTTGGAAACCAAATTCCTGACATTAAATGAAATTCTAAGTATAAACTTATAAAAATTCCAAAAACTTGACTAAGTTTAGGTTCTAAAAGTAACTTTCTTCGAAATGGTATGTGATGTAGTCCTGAATACATGATCTTATTTTATTCATAAAGTTGGTCCGGATAACGGAATAGTATTACAAAAGAGACCTAAATCATACATATATACAAACGGACAAAAAATTTAAAAATTGTATATTCGGAATCCGTTATATTAATGAATAAAAAAAAATAAGATCTCTGCCCGAAAAGAAACAGAGGTCTAAAAAATGTCTGAAATGTAATTTATTAAATTTAGCATAAAACCTACCTTCCAAATGTAGTAAAATGTTAATTAAAAATATGGTAAGATTAATCGCAAAGTTCATCTTGTGTACTTTTAGTAGCCACTACTAAAATGCGCCGAGCACTTTGAACGAAACTATTTACTTCATGAATGCTATCAGGTTGCATATTTTCAGGTGTTTTACATTTTTGGAGGGAAATAAAAGATAAATGTAATGTTTGTTTTTTTGGTTATCACCACAATGTTTCGAGTACCTATTTAAAATGATTATAATTATAAGCTTTATTTATCATATAGGATTGTAAATATATGTACGAAGTTTTATCCTACCAACTCTTTAAAATGTAATGTGTGTATATGAAAAGTTATCAACATCTGACTTTTATTTGAAACAGAATTCGAATGATTCCAGTTATTTTTGTGAATATGACAATATACGGGTACTCTAAATGCTGAAACGAGGTTAATTCATTTGTTATTAGTGACGTTTATATAGTTTAAGCGATTATTATCTCGTAAAGGAGTTAACTTCCAGATATAACAATCCATACTAATATTATAAATTCGAAAGCAATTTTGTCTGTCTGTTCCTTTCAATTATATGTCATTGTCGTCTTCGGCCAATAACCGTCCACTGCTGAAAGTAGGCCTCCCCAAGTGGGCGCCACTCATCACGGTCCTTTGCCTTCCCCATTCAGAGCCTATTGGCGGCCTTTTGCAGGTCGTCAGTCCATCGGGCTGGAGGGCGTCCGACACTACGTTTACCGAGACGCGGTCTCCACTCCAGAACTCGGCCATCGGTCCCACGACATTTGTGACCGGCCCACTGCCACTTCAACTTGCTAATTTTGCGAGCTATGTCGGTTACTTTGATTTTCTTACGGATATCCTCATTTCTAACTCTATCCATAAGAGAAGCACCCAATATAGCTTACTCCATAGCCCTTTACTTTCAATTATATGTATGTATAAGTATTTAATCTCAATACAAAGGACATAGAAAGAATAATTTATATAGAGAAAAGCAGAAGTTTTCAGGATAAAGTTAGGTAAATTGTAATAAAATAGCGCCTAGATAAAAATTTAAAGCAATGTAACCCGTGTTGCTTGCTTGGTCTCATTATAAACTAGGGTCCACTATTACTGCTTTAATATTTATGAAATATTTTTTCTTATATTGTTGACTCAGATATATTATAGACAAGATCTGTATTCTTGTTTGATGTAGTGTACTCTGTCGTTTTTGTTACAACATTGCGTTTATATCAAACAGATTTCTACTATCATCATAAAATCACATCACAAGTTTTATATTTATATGTTAGAAATAAAACAAAATTTAGAGTATTTTTATTTTTTTTAATAAATGACTAAGTTTCCTATAGAATACAAGGTAAATAGAAGTAGATTTTAAATTGACAAAAGGATTTTTAAGAATTACACAAAGTATAAAAAACAATAATTTACCCTGTGCAAGCCTTGATTAGAGTTTTAATTTCAATTACGATAAACTATCACACTGTATTGGTTTTAGTCTATATTTCTACCATGTTACTACAAGTACATTTTTTTTCGTTAAAATTGTTATAGTAAATACTTGTTAATAATTTTACAAAAAAATAATATCACCAAAAAGTGTAATTACAAGGTCCTGCACTGACGCCGACGTGGATAGTATATATTTGTTCTTGTGTTATTTATTATGTATTTGTTACTTTAGGTTTTTCTTACACTATGGGGCTACTGGACAAATTTATTTCCTTCGTTTCTTACATTCTTAATATACTGTTAAATATTCAAGGAATAATGTTTGTACTATCAAAATATCTTCTAAATAATCAAAGCAGTGGCTTAACGAGCTACCCAAATGGAGTTAGCTATCCCGGTAGTGCATAACTAAATTTTTGAATATCTAAATTAACAGAATTTACTTCGACAAATCTGTATTCTACGAATCTCTGTATGTATATAAGCAGTCTATATGCAGTCAAAAATTATTATTTATAAAAATATGTTGTCACTCAATAATTGAAAGACGTCATCAATTCCTAAATTAATAAGAGATCAACTAATAAGTTTCCACAAATCTTATGTAACGTAAAATTGTGATGATCCGATACGAGTGATATCTACTGAGGACAAGGTGATTGCTTCTATATGTTACAGTCCATTTCTTTATCTTTCTATTGGTACAAAACTGAGATTACTTGTATGGAATGTATGTCAAATTTTAACCAGTTAGGTAAACGACTGGATAAGAACATTAATAAAGTACGGAGACAATCACTAATAATAATCTTTTAGCATTTTGCGAATCATCACATTACCACAAACATGTAAAGTAAAAATTTTATTTACATAAATAATAATTATAATTAATACATGTACTTCAATTTGTACTAAAATTTTACTTTTATTACACTTTAACATTTTAAGTCTTTAACAGTTAAGTGTAAGAGAACATCTTTGTGAATAATGTATCATGTGTCACAGTGTGTGTAGTTTATAGTAACAAAAAATAATAAGAAAATAAGTGATCGTATATGAAATAAATTACATTAATTGTAGTTCAAAGAAAATGAAATATACAAATAAACAACAACAACAGTGGTATCACTGTTGTTGTTGTTCAGAATCTTTCATAGTATTATGAAAAGAGATATATGAGAATGATATTTCGGAAATCTGAGTTCAAAGAAATAATACCATTTGATAGTAAATATAATATTACATTGACTAAGAAATATTTTTATACGTATTATAACTAAAGTATAATTTAATTTAAATAGGATCCAAAATGTACCGATAACCAATATTGGCTGCTAAAATTATTATCCTTTAATATTTCTTGGAAATATAGTCCGATTGATTGCTCTTAAGGATACAATATATAATATTGTTGTTATAGATAAATTATTATAATTAAAATCAATAATGATAATTTAAAGAATCTTTTAAAACTATATCTATGTACAAAACTATAAAACAAGTAACAAAAAATAACTTAAAATAACAAAATGAGAGCTGTTATTCTTTACGCCATTGCAGCTTCCTGAATCACGGCCGCGAACACCAGTTCTTAAATATTTTTGGTAAGGATAGATATAACACATACTTTGGTCTCATAATACAATAAATAACAGTTAACGGCGGGCTATCCCAATGTTGTCTCTTGCAAAATAACTCTTAATACTCAAATTACTATATTTAAGGCCCAAAAATATATGTCACAGGTGAACTTGGATAAGTAATATTGAAGATTTTTAGAAAATAGCAAAACGACTATTTTTAATAATTTTCCGTTACGTTGTGTTATTAACGTATGATTTCTTTATAAGTGTTTAGTTATTCATTATTATTAAATATGCTACCATAGATTTCACTGGTCTGGGATGACCCACCGTTAATAACATATATAACAGAAGTACTCTACAATATTCTTACATACACAAAAAAATCAACGATAAACAGTTACGTTCGCACGTTGTTCATATTTCAATAACTGAATAAAATATGGCAGTACGCGTACTCTTTGTTGACCAAGTCTCACTTGTGTGTATCGTGACGGGCTTAAACAAAGCGAGTAGTCAAAGAGATTGATTGTTTGGGGCCTAATATCAATGTATGGGGTAATACGGCGGTGAAATTGATGGTAAGTGATTGCCGCATCGAGGGAAGTTTGGAGGCACAGGAGGCAGGTCCGCCTGAGTGCCGATGTGGAGGATCAAGTTCATTCCGATCACGATGTGGTAGATGAAGTGGCAGTGAAATAACCAATATCCTGGAAAAAATAGAAAAAGCTAGTAAATCTCTGACCGAAAAGGATGTTGCAAGTACGGTTCCAAATTAAGGTCAAATTGCAATGCCTATTTTTGTACAAATCCGTGTTGATAAGATATTTAAAACAAATATGCATATTAAATGAATATTGCCAATAATAAATCTAAGTAATGTTAAAAACAGTGAAGGACAAGAAATATTCATAACGAATACAAAATTATTGCCTTATTTTACAAGCACATATGACACATACTATACAAATGTTGAAATGTGTACTTTTATGGCACTATTAGAAAGCTGTATTTGTTTTGTTAGTTATGAATTCCTTTTCATATGGAACACAGGTGAGTCACATTGATTTAGTATTATTATAAAACTAGCTGATGCCCGCGACTTCGTCCGCGTGGTGCGGTTTCTAACTATCCCACGGGAACTCTTTAATGTTTCGGGATCAAAAGTATCCTAGATGTTGACCAGGGATATAAGCTACCACTATACAAAATTTCATTTAAATTGGTTCAGTCGTCTCGGAGATTAGCCGGTACAAACAGACAGACAAACAGAGAAACAAAAAAATTGAAAAAAGTCTAAATTAGTTCTATTTCACTTCTTACATCCCCCTGTCTCGGTTTTTAGCATTTTTATTCATTGTACAGAAATTCGACCTCTACAGTTTTATTATATGATTCAAAATATGAATAGCATCCATTTGATGATCTCACTATTACTTTATTTACTATGTAACTTCATTCATTGTAATGTCATAATAGTGTTAAAACTAAAGCAACATTGCAGTGCTTCACCAGAAACCAACATGTAGCTGAATATTGGTCATAGTGGACTTTTTGTTAATTTTGACGAAGAAAATATGAAAGTATTTAAATTTACTTCGCAAATTTGGTTTATACCACCTTTAAAAGTGCATATCATATAGCTAAAAATCGAAATAATTTCAGAAAAGTCTTACCTGGATTATCAGCTTTTAGCCTTAAAACAACATAGCCATTATTGGGAACAGCTAAAGTATCTTTTAAAGGCGGAAAGTTGTACTGTCTGTGCAGCAGTCCTTTTCTGTCTAAATCTAGAGCATGTTTTAGATTGATCTTCTTGATATTCTTATCCGGTGAACGCCCCATACCGATCACATTGTACGATGTACCATGTAAATGGAATGGATGGGAGAGATTTGGCGATTGGACTGAAAATTTAAAATCCATCTAATTGTAATATTTGTTTGTTGATTCTACTGTTATACGTGCACCCTAATCTTCCGCTTTAGGCTCAGAGATTAGCTTCCTTAGCGTAGTTTATCTCCTCCACTTCGTATTATATTTGATACCCATTACCAATACTAGCTAGTATGCTTGGTATTGATCCTACTTTTCCAACCTTAACTGAGCAAAGGCATGTCTAGTTATTTTTGTTCAAAACATTTAACGAATAAAAATACCGTTTCGTGTAAACTTCAAATCCGAACCCCGCAAAAACTATTTAGCTTTATGGGATAAAATGTTGGTGTTCTATATTATTATCATCAGAAGTACGCTTAAACTATGATATAGGTTTAATCCCAAGACAATAAAGAAGGAACACGTAAAACTAAAAATAATAGACAGAAGATTAAGATATAATTAAAACATCTGGTTCATAAAATAAAAGATTTTGAGAGGTTTCAAGGTAACATCACATTTCTAAAATAAAAAGAAGATAGCAGAAAGTGATTATAATAATATCAACAACCTCATGAAAACATTTCATTACCGCGCATTGAGGTTTTTAATTTTAGTGGAAACGACGGTCGTACTTCATGTTTGTCCACGGTGGATTGGCGGGTTTTACACATCCGTCATTTCCAAGTATAACTTTTTTACGATGTTTAGGCATCACTATTAGCAAGTATTAATCGTAACTACTTGCATATTCGTTTCGAGAATCTCCTAAGCAGGGCGGCATGTTCCTACCATGTAAACCATATCATTAGAATGAGACGCGGATGTATTAACCAATTATCTACCACGGCTTTGAGGTTTTGTTCAAAAAATTGGAAGGTATAATAATTGTTTGATAAAATTACAAATGTCTCACCTTCATCAACCAATACGATCTCAACAATAGAATTGAGTGGAACGTCTATCATATGTGTACAACGACAGTCAACGGGACAATTCGGTGGTCTATTGTCACCGTTGCAGAATAAATCCGATGGAAGCTCGTGCATTTGGGATAAAGGAGGCGATGGTGGAGCATTATAGGAGATCTCATCAACCAAGCTGAGGACATGGTCGCCTCCAGGTGCCACTGGAAAATAGAGAGCAGTTAGAAGTTATTTTTAAGTATATAGAAACTCTTGGGACCTAAAATTTAGTAAAGTAGTTCGTTGCGTTCTAAAATGAGTTGTTTCTACTTTTTCTCAATTATTTTGGGTCTGCACAGTATCTTCATTCCTTTCATACGTTATTATCCTGATATATATTCTGCACGCAACATATCTCCACATCATCTTATACATAATTTTCCCTTATCTTATTTAGTCTACCTTTACTCTTATAAATCTTTCAGCTTAGCCTTATTTTAGTCACATCATTTTTGTCCTTTCTTATTACTCGACCATTCTACAATTCCTGCGTAATAGACAACAATATCAAATAACAAATACTGTGCAGCCTTCCGTAAGCATTAGGGACAAGCAATTAAGTTAGTAATGGATAATATTAAATACACCCCACGTATTTATGTTATCTACTCCAAGCCACTGTGAGAAGACAATATATACGACCGATTCTTTCCTTTGTTGTTTTTTTGTATTTTGTATCTGTGTTTTCTAGGTTTTTGTTATACAAGGCTTAAATATGTTCCAATGGTCAGTTTAGGTAGGTATTTGAAGTGAGTCGATAGTCGTCGGATTTCATGCATGGTAATATCGTTGTGTTGCTTTTATAACTATGTTTTTATTACCGTCAATAACTGTTAATATACTTGTTAAGCTAGTCAGTTCATTTTTAGTATGTAACATAGACTTTGAAATGTTTTACTAACCTAAATAGTTTCTATAAGTGTTTTCCTTAAAAAGATCTTTAGGCTTGTAAAAGTGGAACCGGAACGGTAAGAAGATTTTCACATCGGGTCTTTCTTGAAGAATTGCCTTATCAATCGGCTTTGAAGATTTCAAGTTGCTAACACAAACAGCGTCGTTTCTGTTTACATTACATACCGCGTCTAATGGATTCATTACCTGAAAATGAGATTGTTTTATGAGCACATTGAAATTCTTGCACATATCAAAAATAATGCAAACTTCATAAGTTGATAATAATTTGTTTTGATTTACAGCAATATTAACTGGCAACATTTTTTTTATTATATACAAAATGTAAATAAAATAATTAGTAAGTTCTACAACCTGAATCCTTCGGTGCGTCGTGTTTACTATCCCGGTAACATTTTACACTAATTTCGACGAAACAAAAGATACTGGCTAAAATACAAAATTATTAAAGTGCATATTTACAAAATTATTTACATTTTTTTGTAATAAATATGCTATATATATACATACACAATGTAAAGCTTACATCCTTCGCTTCATCTACCTTCATTAAATGCTTCACACGTGTATGTCGGTTTGATGTGCTTTTTGCTTAGTATTTAAAATAATAGGCCTGTTTCAATATCCAGTCAGATACATGCAATTAGCGGTTTCCTGTTTGAAAATTGTACTGTACTTGCTTCTGATAGTTTGCTGAAGGTTTGGCATTATATGGCAACAGACCTGTTATTTGAAATGATAAGTAAAAAAAGCATTAAACTGACATGTACAATTGCATATGGGGAGCAATTTATAAAGGTAAAGATGAATAGAAAAGTGTATGTCATTGTTATACAAAGAGGGAAAATAAAATTGTCTAAATATTTTTAATAGATTTTATTAAATTGTATAAAAATTTACACACTTAAAATAATTAGACAATAAATTGTTATATCCTGCTTTTATCGTGTTTTAAGCTTTAGCTTGCAATACATTTTAAGATCGTTGTTTGATATCGATGTCGTGTATTAGACTAGGGTTGCCAATATTTTTTTATTTAATTTAATCTTTTTTAGTTATTTTACTTGGCACAATCACACATCCACTTAATTTAACGTAGTATTAACACAATAATCTTAAAGTAATGGTAACATCGTGTTAGGTATTTCTATGATCTACGTTATATATAGTTTTATATACAGTCTTCGTTTCGTTAAAGAAATGTGTGATATTATAGTGTTTCAGACTATATTTCTTCCTTACCAAGTGTCATGACCAGAAAATGCCATTTTTTATGTTAGTTCATAGTTAACAACAGATCACTGCGCGAGAAAAGGTTTTTCATATTAAATCAGTTACTGCGCAGCGTTCTGCTATTAATTTTGAGGGAAGGTTTGACATGGACTATACCATAAAGTTAAATAATCTTTGGCTCATGATTCTGAACTAGCTACTGTAGCTAGATGACTTGAAATTAATGTTCACTTTTGAAAAGAGAATCTTCTACTTTTATCCAGCAGCGTTACTTTATACCACATACTTGAAGTTGGTACAAGACAACTGCCACTTCGTCATTCAAGTGACATCTTGGTGTATCAACTTGAAGAAAACTAAGTTTAGGTACTACTTAAACATGCCACGAGTATATACTGAGATTCGCGTTGACTAATATAACTTGTGGACTTCAAAATTCCGGAGTAATACAGAGTGCGACATGACTGAAACAAAATGTAACTATGAATGAATTTAGATTACTTATAATTAACATTTTTGGTCATTACACAAGAAGTGGATTTTAATGTGTATTTACATAATGTTGCTGATATGTACAGTTTTAGAATGTACGGCATTAGGTATCGCATGCAATCTCACTTGTTACTCAAGGTCGTACGTATTCTAAGCAGGTGTCACTAAAAAGTAAATTTTTAATATATACACGTAATAAATATCCTTGGTGAAAATTTTAATGGCAAGTCGTTAGTTAAAGGATAAACAAGTCAAAATTTGTGTTAATATTATAAACGTAATCCTAACGTTGAAGTATAAAAGTTGATTCAAGAGCCTCGAAAACATGTAAGGAGATATTTTAATTAAACAATTATAAAAAATATCACCGAATATGGCATAAACATAAAAATAATAAATGGAATCAACTCGATGTAATAGGTAACATCGTTTAAATAAAATCACAAACCATCATGAACTCCCGCTGAATCATTCTTATACAAAATATAAACACATAAGGCAGAGTCGAGCACTTCGAATCCACCAGACACATCACACAAAACAAACATAAATTTACACTTAGTTAACATTATTAAATCAACTGCGATGTACTTATCTTTGCACATAAGTAAACTGGGGAAAGTTGTAGGAACAGTTAGTGGAGCGTGATGGCCGGGAGATGGTCTCCGCACGTGGGGAAGTTCGGAGGAACAGGTGGAAGGTCGGCTTGTGTTCCCACTTGAAGAACAAGGCTCATGCCGATCACTATGTGGAAGAGGAAGTGACAGTGGAGAAGCCAGAAACCGGGGTTGTTGGCTCTAAAACGGAGGATGACGTAACCGTTATTGGGGACTGCAATCGTGTCCTTTGCAGGTGGAAGGTCTCCCTGTTTAAGGTGACGTTCAAGCAGACCTCTTCTGTCAAGGTCGAGAGCATGTTTCAAGTTGATTTTCTTAACATTCTGGTCAGGAGAACGGCCAATACCTATCACGTTGTACGCATAACCGTGCAAGTGGAATGGATGAGACAAGTTGGCGATTTGTACTGCAACAAGTAAACACAGTTGTTAGGTTTTAAACATTTAAAGGGAATCAGAAGAGGAGATAGTCTAAATGTGAAAGTGACTTTGTTTGCATATGTGTGTTGTTTTTACATGCCGAAACTGTGATGAGAACGAACAAAGTATATTTTTATGGGATAGTATGAATAGAGCATGGGTCCGAAGTTTACGCGAATGTAATCAATTATATAAAATCTAAGTTACAGAAATGCAAAAATATACATTTGATCCAAATTAAACTCTTGAATGTTGATCCAAGACAGTGATATGCAAGAATTATAGTAAGTAGCTAATAGATATGTTACAATATAGTCCTCCTTACCGATTTCGGTAACGGCGACCCCTCAAATGTCATTATTTCGCCGCCTATGGGCCCTAATGTGGCTGGCCAGACCGAATTTATTTTTAAATTCCCGGCCACATATCGCACAATATAGTTGGCCAGCGGCGTTGTACGTATAGCTATAGGAGGGCTTGGGTCGCTCTTTGCGAGTTTGACGTTTGGTATCCAGATCTTCTAAGCGCTTCTTTTCGAAAGCCTTGACTTTTTTAAAGATTCTGGATCGCCAAGAAGTCCTTTCCATAGCAAGCTCCTCCCATTTTGTCAGGTTTATGTCACATGCAGTTAGATGACGCTTGAGCACGTCCTTATAACGCAAGTGAGGACCACCTTGTTTCCGTTTCCCTTCTGCCAACTCCGAAAAGAAGACTGCTTTGGGTAAACGGTGGTCTTCCATGCGAAGGACGTGCCCACACCACCTAAGTTGTCGCTGCATGAGTAAAGCCTCCATTCCATGCATTCCAGAACGCCGCAGAACTTCTGTATTAGGCACGCGATCTTGCCATTTGATGTTAAGGATTGACCTCAAACACCTTAGATGGTATGTGTCTAGCTTCCTAACGTCTGGTTTGTATAGACACCATGTCTCTGCACTATACAAAAGGACAGGTATGATAAGCGCCTTGTAAACACAAATTTTTGTTTCAAGTTTGAGGTCATGAGATTTCCAGACACGTCCCGTCAAACGTCCAAAGTTGACAGCCGCAGTTGCTATGCGAGACGTTATCTCCGTCACCAAAGTGTTGTCATTTCTAATATTACTACCCAAGTATTTAAAATGTGATATGTCCTCGAGCGGTTCCTCTGACAGATATAAGGCTGATCTATCCAATTCACCGCCACGTGGCGGTTGTTTTAGTAATTTTGTCTTAGAAGAATTGATAACCAAGCCAAATCTCTGACATGAGTGGTGTAGCGCGTCAACATAATTTTGGAGATTTGTCATACTATCAGACATGAGACAAACATCGTCAGCATAGAGTATTTCCAGTACAGACATAGTCCAGACTTTGGTCTTGGCTTTGAATCGCGATAGATCGAAAACGCCTTTGTCAGTACGTACATTCAGCTGGACTGGGTGTTTGCATGATCTCAACGCATCTTTCATTACTACTGCAAAGTAGATTGAAAATAAAGTGGGTGCCATAACACATCCCTGTTTCACTCCACTTGTAATTGGAATTTCGCCGTATAGTTCGTTTTCGTGTTGGATCTTTGCTTTCATACCAATATGAAATTGGCGTATCAACTCGACAAACTTTGTTGGATATCCACATTTTTCAAGAACAATCCAGAGAGCTTCACGCGGGATTCTATCGAAAGCTTTCTCTAAATCAACAAAGCACATGAAGAGAGACCGTTGATGTTCAAGGCTTTTTTCTTGAAGCTGCCTAACAACAAATATCGCATCAATTGTGCCTCTACTGGGTCGAAATCCACACTGACTCTCAGGCATATCGTTCTCAGCTACTTCGCTCATTCGCTTGTTAATAATGTGGGCAAGGATCTTACCGGCACTCGAGAGAAGAGATATACCACGATAGGAGCTACAATCGGAGACATCTCCTTTCCCTTTATATAACTTACAAATTGCGGCATCTCTCCAATCTTGTGGAACTACTTCAGTAATCCATACAGTTTTGATAAGTTGATAAATTCGATTTAAAATATTAGTTCCGCTATATTTATATACTTCAGCAGGTATTTGATCCATTCCAGGCGTTTTACCGTTTTTAAGACGCATAACGGCTATCACAAACTCCTCGAAAGTGGGTGGGTTATCTAAGTTTTCGCAGACTGGCATCTGTTCAAGAGAGTCAATATACGTCATGTCAACACTAGATGCACTCGGGTTCAACACATCGCAAAAATGTTCAGCCCATCTAGCTAGCAATTTAACTTTATCTGTTATTTGTTGTTTATCTTTCGAAAACATGGGTGCCGTTTTTCTTATTCGCGGGCCAAAAATTGATTGAATACCTTCGAAGAAGTTGCCAGTTTGATTAGTGTCTGCGTAGTGCTGTAATTCGGCAGCTTTATTTTTCCACCAATTGTCTTTCAGCTCATGTTACAATATGCACATTATGTCAAATATACAGTCTAATAAGGACATTCTGACTAGGTTTTTAACTTGACGACGGATGGAATAGGTAGTTATGAAACGAGGGCCACAAGCCACAAGTTAACAGGGATTCTTATAATAAGCAATTTTTTTTTTTTTTATTGCAGGAGTACAGCAGACAGGCAGACGGCCCACTTGATGGAAAGCGGTTACCATCGCCTATGGACATTTGCAACACCAAAGGTGCTACAAATGCGCTGCTGCTCTCTTAAGGGAGACTGGAACCTGGTCACTAATGCCGGAACACAACTCAAGGTTTGTTATGGCGACATACTTTAGACCAGGGGTGGTAGCCATCCAGTCGGGCAAATGCCCTACCACCTGGCTGTGGGTTGTTTTGTCGCCTCTTACGACAGGCCGCCTGGCCGCAGGAAATTGTATTCTTTCTCCGTTCCTGCACGGATAGATAATAATAATAAAAGCTAAATAATACAAGCTGCTTCAAATCAGAGAGATTTGTTATAGATGAATGTCATTTTTAGATTGTTTACTATTCATATATCCTGACTGTGATAGTCAGGATATATGAATAGTAAACGTGAAGTATATGAGAAAGAGTAAAGTATATGAATAATAAAATTGTCTAGACGATTTAATAATTAAAACTATCTTAAAGAGTTATTTAGTAAATCTATAAAATTACTGAACCCGTGAAACATACCTTCGTCTACCAATACGATTTCCACAACAGCATTCAGAGGGATATCGACCTTGTGTGTGCACATGCAGTTTTGACCACAGTTGGCTGGTCTATTGTCACCGTTACAAAACTGATCCGGATTGATGTCATCATACTGAGAAATCAGGGGTGCTGGCGGTGACATGTAAGATATCTCGTCGATCAAACTGATCACGTGATCACCTCCCGGTGCAACTAAAATTGTTAAAAATGTTGTAAATAACAAATTCCATTTGACCATATTGGAAACAATGTTAATAAAGCTGATGTATCATCAGTATCCATTTATTAAACCGCGTTAACTTCGGTATTTAAAACAAGTTATAATTAACAGAATAAACAAAACTTAAACAAGTAATACACTGTTCATGAAATAAATTTGCGTTTGGTTACCTGATAATATATTAAGTACTGTAATACATTTTTTATCTTAGAAGATCATTTTCAGACATTATAAACAGGATTTTTGCAATGAATTACACTATATAATGAATGATGTTTAATAGTCTTAGACAACTTAAGCCACATATAAAAGTAAATATTTCAGTAGATTTTATATTAATCATCTACAGACACAATTTAACCAAAATTTTATCTAGTAAAAAAAAACAAGGTATAGTAATGCAAGAATGGACTACACTTACTGAGGTACCTTACAGGTGTGATTTAATAGACAATAATATTATATTAAATTTTATTAAGGAACATGATTCTGATAAGGTGTTTGTTCCTCACCATTGTGTTAAGACATAATGCTTTTAGATTAATCTAAAAGTATAGGTACATTCGTTACAAAATTCTTGCATTTATTTTAAGATCTTGGTCATATAATAGTTTGATTTAAATCCAATAGATATTTTTGAAGAAATGTTTATGCTTTTTGATATTTAAGTTGACGCCTTTTAGTATTAAATTTGATATTGGCTGCTTTAAACATGTAACCACCTGTAGAATCACCGAGACTCCGTGTTCCCCACAACACCCAAACATAACATTTAGGGTGACGGCAGTATCGCCGGTGGAAGTTGATGACACTACGGTAGGTAACGTAAGTAGCAAAGATCATGAGCTTATGAGGAGGGCTTTGAAGGAAGCGATTGAAGACTATAAGATGATGCCTATATTAACTAGACCACGGTTACCCATCCACGAACATAATTTGTTTGTGGGTGGGTATTTCTCGCATATTACATACTTTAACATAAAAGTAATAAGTATTGCATCACGGGTTATATAAAGAACCCTATTTTTTTACTTATATTGGTCACGTGAAGAAATGTAACCAATTAAGTATATTTGATTAGTTGTTGATTTAGTCGCAAGTTATTCTTACCCAGATATCTGTTGTAAGTATTCGGTTGGAATAGCATCTCCGGCCTGTACACGAAGAAACGGAATGGCAAGAAGATTTTGACATCGGGTCTTTCCTGAAGGATTGCGGGGTCAATGTTCCTGGCATTTTTCAGTTGACTGACGCAAATGGCGTCGTTCCTTGAAATATTACATCTTGCGTCCAAGGGATTCATCACCTGTTAGTTAGTGGGGAGAAAGGTACGTGCAATTACCATTAATACGTGCAATATACATTACTTATTTGTATAAAATCTACTGTTTCGCTAATTATTTACTACAAAGTTGTGTTATTAGTATTCAAATCAATTAAGTGCTTGTTTATAGAGTTAGTGTTGTAGGTTCTAGAGTGTAAACAATGCATTTGTTGTACAGCGTCAACTTGTTATGTATCGTTTATATTTTTTACTTATGTACCAGGAAATTTTTAAACCTTTTATATTATTTACAAATTTAACTTAAATACGTGAAAGTTCACAGTCATCGTCATCATCAGACTAATATAGTCCTCTGCCGGATATAGGTTGTGCCACTACGTTTCGGTTCGTTGCATTCAGTCACTTTCAGCTACCATTCATAATAGTTCGTTAGCCCTATCGCTTGGTGATGTCCCTTCGTTTGTCAAAACATGGTTTCAATTCGAAAATTCGTTTATCCCATCGTTTGCCATTTATCTCACACCTATAACCTCCTGCCACTTCAGGTTTCTAATCCAAGAAGCTATGTGACTTTAGTTTACGGACACTAAGCTAACCAGCATCCTCTCAAAGCGTGGATTCTCTCCGTAGTTCATTGATTGATGATTCCTACTGTGAGTGTCAACATCTAGGCTCTGTAACGGGTAGCACGCACTGTTTGAAGATTCATCTACTGGCATTATGGTATGGTCAACGAGAAGAGAATCTGCCCAATATAGATGTACTTTCACAACCCTCTAGCCTCTCATATTTATTTAAACTTAGGCATGACATGTACCCTTGGGGCGTTTCTCAACGGTTTCAGGAAAGACCTATACAGCGTAATTCGTAAAACATTAATACTTAATTTTACAATGTTGATTTATTCTTGCCTGCGAAATTTATTTCGTATCAGCATAGAATACCCGTGTTTAGGTTTGAGCAATCGGTATAGTTGACAGTCCGGTAAGTTTAATCGAGGCGTAAGAATCCAGTGTGCAATATCCGCTATTTAATAACGAGTTAAAGTGGTGTCTTGACACCAGCTGTATAAGCTATAAAATTAACAACCTTATGCATAATTTCACTTATTTAATTATCAACAATAATTATTTACACAAATATTTTATTTTTGAAGATTCTATCGTCTAACAGTTTGTTTGGTGGCCGCTGGACTCACATATTTGCCTTTTTTCTGGATACCCTACAGTTGGGTCCATTCCCTCAGCCAGGTTTGCAGGATAGCAGTTTAGTAAACACCGCAAGCTTGTCTGGCACCATTTATCTGCATTTATGCGTCGGGTCGCTGAATTTGTAATCTACAATTTCTATCTACTAAGTTTTAATTCTCTTTTACTAAATTTATAATATAAAGAGAATGTTGTATGTATTCTTATTTACACAATATATTAAATTCTTCTAATGTTAAAATATACGGCTTTACAGTATGTCATTGACCTGGTATATACATGGTACTTACCACTCCTTGTGGGATTCCAACGTCGTATGTGGGCCGAGGGGACGATGGCTGGTATGGTCCTCTCGCGTATCTCAAGATACCCAATTGTTGGGCTCTCTTAATACCACACTCTCCGAGACCTCGTACCTGTATCCAATAGGCACTAGGAATGTTGTTCGCTTCGATAACGAAGTCGTATCGTTCGCCTGAAATGTACATTTGTTCCACAATGTAAATATATAACACCAGAACAAAATCTTAGAGATAATGTATTAGTAGTTATGATTACACCACCGCTTCTTGAACGATCTTATGATTGGTGCCATATATAGCTGGTTTTACTTAGCAATAGTTGGCTACGCAAAAGACGGATTTACATTTAATTTGGCTTTTGCTAAGCTAGAGGCCATAAAATTTGATGCGCACTATAGTAGGTGATCGAAGAGAAGAAATGTATTTTAAAAAGTGCACGATTACAAATATTGTATTATGTATTAAAAATGTGTTTTATTTTTAAAGTGATAGTGAATAATCGATTGTTGTTACTCGGTGCCGTCGTAGGTAAATTAAAATAGAGAAGCGGACTGATGTTGCAGTACATTCTAACATTATTTACATGAATATAAACGAATATGCCTGAAAATAATATCTATTACCTTATTGTTACAACTTAGCCCCCCGACAAAGACAAATTCCACGAAGCACGCTATTACCTGCCGGCATTTGAACCAATTGTAATACGTTTATGATTATCTCCTTTTGTTTACTTATTTATTGGTTATTGTGGACAACAGCCTATTGTACTCGTTTATGGCCGTTTGTAGGCATAATTAGTCAGATTTCAGTCAGAAATCCTAGAAATCTTCTAGGAAAATAAGTTGACGATACGGGCGAGCACACTTGTACTTGTGAAGTATAAAACGACGGCAGGATGGAGAGAGGAGGCTCAGGAGGCAGTCAAAGCGATAACATAAGCGAGGCAAGACGTGTGTACATTTAGTGACGGACTTTGCACGTGTTATTGAATTGTGCATTACATTTGGATTTCTTGCGTCCGGTTATATTTATAACTGTGTTATACGTGTTTGTATAGTTCTAATAAATTCTATAGTAATTCCAACGGCATTTTTAATTCGAGTCCTGTAACTCGTAACATTACATTAAAAATATTAAAAGATAAATAAATTTAATTATAATGGATGCATTCTTCGACTTCTTTTACTCGTACAAACGTATGACGTCATAAGTATGTTATCTCACAAAAATAAAATATCTCGATTGTTTTTAATGTCCGCTCCTCTATTTAGTAATACAATTCCATTTATAAAAGCGAATGCCTTTCCGCATGTGTAAGCACCTTAATTAATTTGGAAATTATCGAATGCTGTAAAATAGGAAGCACGTACAACTATGTTATACAATCCGTTTTGCTTCAGTGGGTGTACTGTTTAACTAAATGCATTATTACAACATAACGAAGGTATGTATTTTATAAGAATCACTTCTAATTATATTATAGCAATTACCTAGAACGTTGAATAACATTTATTCTGGCGTAATGAATAGTTGAAAATTAATACTTGTCAAGACATATTATATAACCAATTCAATTTGGCTGTATTATCGGGCAAGTGTGCACCGAATCGCTTACTAAAGGATTTCATATTAGAAAATTCTTTCACTGTGCTTCATATTTTGTTTAGGAACCCTAAACTAACATTCTACTTGGTATCTATGCTACTCTTTCAAACCAATTTTGTTTTAAAGTGTTTTTTACAAACTAATTTACCAATTACTGACAAGTAAAATCGTCATTACTTAAAACCTTTAACATTTATTAACGACTTATATTGGTTTCTAAGGATACATCACAAATGTATGAGCAAAGGGATTTTTATAATGTCCCTTCATTAATTTTTCTTTTTCTTTTTCTAATACTCTTTAGAGTATTGTCTTGGGAAAATTCCTAGGCTTTCCAATCGTTCCGTATAAAAGTTTAACTGAAAAGCTCCTAAATCCAATATCACTAGACGACGCCATAGCTCATTATTCTCTTGATTTCTGAAGTTTTATTATTTAAACATGCATTTCTTTGACCTTTTAATGATTATTGGTAACATATTCATTTACTAATTAAAAGGCTTTAGAAGCTATTTATACGAAAACTTAGTGAAAAGTTAAGGGGTTCTTTACCTGAGAATGAAATGATGGTATTGACTTGCACCGGCTGTACAGGCTCTCCATCAGTAGCTATAACCGTTAAGTTGTGACCTTCGATAGTGAGCTGTGCAGGGCATACCGACGCGAAAGCGTTGATCATTCTGAATCTGTATCTCCTTCCAGGCGTAATCGTGAATACTTCAAGTGGAGTGTTCGTCATGAAACCAGTGTTGGGATCAGTGAATTGTCCTTTTCCGTTAATCAACACTGATTCAGGATCTTGTCCTGTGTTGACCGCAAGACGGCCTGGATATCTCTCAGCGGCGTCTTCGTGAAGCCAGTCGCTGATCAACATCACGTGGGTGGTTAAATCGTAGTCGTAAAGATGACTGTTGGGGTCCTTGGACGGTGGTTGACGGACGATGATGCTGCCGTATAACCCGTCAAGTTTCTGGAGACCGGTGTGAGCGTGCCAGAAATGAGTACCAGCGTTACCTTGCCATTGATATCTGAAATTGATGGAGTAAGAAATTACTATATTAGAAGAAAAGAAAATGTTAATTGTTTTAAATCATACATATATACATACATACATACATAACTTCACGCCAGTTCCCTTGCGGGGTAGGCACGAACAACAGAGCGCCATTTAGGCCCATTCTTACACACCTCACTTGCTTCTTTGACATTCATAACTCTTGTCATGCACACTCGTCTGTTCTTAAGGCTCCTGACATCACCCTCCGCTAGTACACGATCAATTTGATCATGGAAGGTGTGTCGTGGCCTTCCACGACACACCTGGTTTTAAATCGTTTGGATATAAAGTATTATCCAGTTATGACAGGATATTTATAAAAGAAAACGTATACGCTTTCACACATTTTTGGGCCCAGATTGCATGAGAGTGATTTTAAGATTTCTTTTTATATTTTTTTATAATTGTAGGTGTTTTAGTTATTTTGAATGAATTAATCGTTCACATTATTATTTGTTGAAATTTATTCATATAAGTCGATTATGGTAATCGATAACTTATTTTATTTGTGACCTTATCTTTAAGATTTCTCGTCTTCCAGATATAATTTTTTGCCGATCTTTTCCATTTTGTAATAGAAAATATAATACTTTTTTTTTAAACTGCTGAAGCCGAATAATTTATTATATATACTTATAACCATAAACATCCTTTTCCTATTTTAGTGCCGAATGGATTGTATATTCGTCACGAGTGTTTATAGAAGCTTGGCGGTTTTCATACATCGGTAATGTCAAAGTTTTTTCATAATATTTTCCTTTACTATTATATTAAAAAATATGGTCAACATTTTTTCTTAAACCGAGCATGCCCCGGTTAGGATACGAACTCGAATCATTTGAGGTACCACGTGTTTTAAGTTATTTAAAAAAGAACTTCTTTTTACGCTGATTATTGTGCTCTATGTATGTATAAGTTTCACATATACTTAGAATTAATAAAAAGTTTTTAATATGTAAAGTAAGTCACTTTACATTTTAAAAACTTTTTATTTACTCTAAGTTCTGATGAGGAACAGTTTTTGAAGGCCTTGTAACTATAAGTTAGAAACAAGTCTACTTCCTAGTTTATGTACTATTAGTATCATATTTATTGCTGTTTAATGAGAAGAAGCGGCAAAAATCTACCTAACAATAAACCTTGCTAAGAGGTATTTTTAGTTAATTTGGTCAATATTTCATTATCTCTGTTTTTGTTTCCAGGAGACCTAACCATGTTGCTTCTAAAAAAATATAAAAGTAACATATTATACTATAATCTATATAGTAACTAAACTTTGTCATGTATTTAATCAGTTTAAAATGTAAATTCTCCTCTAGATATTTTATTTTATGACCCAAATAACTTTATGGTGAATGATTACGCAATTAAAGTTTCTAATGTTTACTCGAATATTTTCTTCCTATTACAAAAGTTTTAGTAACTAAAACTGTATCTCAAACCACGTCTGTATTATCATAATTATGATAATGTATAAATGCATGTACATACATACTACGATTACCATCTAGCTTCCTTAACTCTATAGTTTAATATAACCGTTGTCTATGATTGTAATCTGCTTATAAATTAAATAATAAAAATAAAGCTACCTGAAGGTGTTTCCTTGTTGTATGGGACATTGCGTTACGAATGGTACTCCGTCGTAATATTGAGAGCCTCTCTGCCAAATACCGTGCCAGTGGATGGTGACTTCCATACCTTCCATATGGTTTTCAACGTCAATGACAACTTTGTCATTTTCGCACACTTGGATGGAAGGTCCGGGCAACATTCTGTTTGCTGTGAGGATACCTCTTTCGACACCATCAGCTAACACGCACTGGCAATGTGACCAGACGACGTTTGTGGCATTTGGTGTGCACACTTGACACGCGCTGTAAAAAGAAAAAGGTATTCTTTTAAAAATAGTATGAACTGTTCTTGTCACATTCATAAAAATAGAATTGAAAGCTCTCGGATAACTATTTGAAGCTATCAGAAAAGCATGTGATTTTCAATTTGGAATCAATCTTTGTCCAGGAAGTACTAATTAAACTAAGAAAACATATACGTGTTGTAATATTTTGTGTTCCATATCTATTATTTTTTAAATCTTTTGTTTAATTTTGAGAAAAGTATAACATGTATGTTTGTTTTTCGACTATAAATGCTATCTTGACCTCGTATCATATAATTATCTAGCTCGCCTTCGTTTTGGCCTCCTAATTCAAGCTCGTCTAGAATAGTGCATTTAATAGCATCTATAGTAATTTAGGTACCATCTCTTTGCAAGTTGTTATGACACGAATCTTAGAAACCAATTTATTTTTTTAAAGATATTGAGCGATTACGTTACTGTTTCTACAGGCTGTTCGTTTCAAATGTTGTTTGCCTAAGTTCTGTCGTCACCTATCAATTACGTGCCCAACGGTATTTGGTTCACGGTAGGTACATTTAACTTCAACATTGAAAACTATGCAGTCAGTAACATTTCGTGTGAGTAAAGCGTAAAGTGTGCGAAATAAAAAGTCGGTCGATGGCATGCCTCCTTAGACACGACTCTACGTGAGAGTCCAAAAAATATTTGGATTATATCTATGAAACGTGGATTAGATGACGAGGCGATTACATAGCTGTAAGGTAAGGAATTACTCGAGTATTACTTAAGTTTAAAGATATAGCCACGATATAAAGCGATGCCTATTGTAAAGCCAAACTGGTAATCTGAGCGCGTAATTACTGTGCTTGGTTTATATTCAATAGACATCCTTAGCACGGATGTTAAGTGAAACTATTTATTAATTTATTGTTGGAGAACCTTACATTGTTATGAAACACGGTAAGGCCACATCGTGTAAATGAATGACATTGGCTGATCTCGTACTATTGTGGGCTTTAGGTAATTTAGCTCATTTCCGTCGAACCAATATTATAGTAAATTAGTCGTCCCGAAGACAAAGAGTTACGCGTTTTGAGGGGAAATAAATTCAAATGTTTTGTTAAATATACACTTTCTAAGTCTACTACATCGTAACATTGTACAAATGTACACACATTTTTTATATTTTGAGAAAACGCAATTTAGCATTTTTTGAAGTAGTTAAACATCCTTCGCATAATTATCATAAATTATAATGATTTCAATGTATATTGTAAAGTTTATAATTACCTAATGCGTAACTTTTTAATTATACAGAGTGTCAGTGTCTTCGCAACTAACTTATTCTTTTTTTTATTTTTTATTGCAGGAGTTCAGCAGACAGGCAGACGGCCCACTTGATAGAAAGCGGTTACCATCGCCTATGGACATTTGCAACACCATAGGTGCTACAAATGCGCTGCTGCTCTCTTAAGGGAGACTGTAACCTGGTCACTAATGCCGGAACATAATTCAAGGTTGTTATGGCGACGTACTCTAGACCAGGGGTGGTAGCCATCCAGTCGGGCAAATGCCCTACCACCTGGCTGTGGATTGTGTTGTCGCCTCTTACGACAGGCCGCCCGGCCGCAGGAAATTGTATTCTTTCTCCGTTCCTGCACAGATAGATTCTTAAAATAGAAAAATAATTTAAGTAATACATACGCTCCTAGTACAGTATAAAGTTCCAATGTGAAGTGGTAATAACAAATCCTTGGAGGTTCATTCTCTCTGCATGCCCTGGCGCATTCATCAGGAGCAGACAGGGCTGGATTTCTTCTCAGTTCAGCAGTTGCGCTGCTAGTGAAATCCAAATGCTTTAGAGACACTTTTCCATTGGCATTTCTTGCAAGTGACGGCAGAGGGTTGTTTCTAACACCGCCGCTGAGCGGGCCGCTGCCGCTCACGGCAAAGGGGTTCGGGCCAATAGTGCTGCCGATGTCACCGAACGTCGATCCGAATGGTGCATTAGCGGAAGGGTGTGTTTGCACAAGTCCATGGGTCGCTGGAAATGAATTGCTTGACGTTTCTCTGAATGGTTGCACTGTACCAGACTGCCACCATGATGCTGAAGTTGATTGGTCATCGGAACTCAGCGCTTCTGTAATTGAAAAAAGAAACCAAATGAATATAAACAGAGTAGAATAAATAAATAAAAAATATATTTTAAAGCATTTAATTGTACTGATTTTAATTAGTTTGATCTTCTTAATCTAGCATATCGATTACTTGTTAACAAAAAAATTCGACTGTGGTGCGTTAATAAGTTTTTCAAAGATATTTTTTTGTCTACAGCTTGTTTGATTACATTCATAAATCTTCTTTACAGTTGTTAGTTAATCTGTAGAAGCCCCGTTATAATAAGTTTATATTAGTTAAAACGGTTTAATAATGTGAAATTGTTGTTAATTATGTGAAAATATTTACGGAAATCTAAAAAATTAATTTAATATGTTTTTTTATCTGGCAAAGAGACAAGTTAGACTAAAAATAATTATTTATTATTGTAAGTGATGAGAACATAAGCAAGGGGGCTGGTTTGATGATTTCCTACTTTAAATATTTACTTATTTATATTTGGTGTATAACCAAATCTCAATTTGATCTTGACCCGGTAAAACATTAAGGTCAAATAGAGGTCGTTTCGGTCTGTTACGAAGATAATTCAGCAGTTTTAGGTATGCGCGGTAAGAGGCTTTTATTAATCGTTGAAGTGCAAGAAATAGGTTAATAGGCCTCATGGAAATTGATTATCAACCCCTGTGAACTTTTTCGTCACAGAGCTGTTGTAACTAACATGAAGGAAAGGCCCCGAAGGAATTTTATTACCATCTTTGGAAAGATCCTGTAATAATAATAATCGGCAGACAAACACACATACTGTATATCCCCAAGCTAAGCAAGTTACGCTTGTATTATGGGTAATATACAATGGACCACACTAGGGCGGATCCCAGACACCCAGATCATAGTAAATAGCAGAAAGTTCGTTTCCGAAATTTACCATGCCTGGAATCGAACTTGGAGCCTCTGAGTTCCAGCGAGTTCGGCCGGCTAAGACTTAGCCCGCTCAACTACAGAGGCCGTCGCCTATATTATACTATTGTCGAAAAACTTCGGTTAAGAGCTCATTCTACATCCCTAATACACACAAGACACTTGCTCAAAAGAATTGAGTAGACTTGAAGTATGGGCTGTTCCATTTTACTTGTAGTGAAAATTTTGTGTAACAAGTCAAATTTGTTAACACACGATTGTAATTTATAGTAAAGTAATAGTTTTTATACATAAGACTGATTGCGCTTTACGGTATAACTTCTGAAATCGATATGCAGTAACTGCTGCAATTTCATGACTCATAAATCTAGATTTTAATATAAGATTAGTACAGTGTGTAAATGCAACAATAAACATACATTACAGTCTACTCATAACAACGATTTACGATGGCTCAAGTAGCTTCGCGTCGTTATCTTCAATCTGTAACATTTTCCTATGCTATTCGTCGACAGTAGTTGGATTTACTTTATGATTAGTTTATGAGAGAAGTCGTTGAACTAGTTAGTAAGCAGGTGCGTTAATGTAAATTTTGTGCACTATCGAATGCTGTTTTGATATAAGCGTTTGTGTTGTCACGAGCGTTTTCGTAACTAGACCAGCAGGGACTTTGCTGTTATGTCCTTAAAGGACTTTTACTTCCTTGTACCGTCGATTTGGCTACCTCTAACGCAACTTCATGTACAGCGATACAAGTCATTTTCTCTCTCAAATAGACGACTAAATATATTATGTATTTAGTTCACAGTCTAAAATGTTTCATAATTTAATATCTACTACATTTTCATGGTTTAAATGCACTTTTAAGTTTAGTATTTGATTTTTCAAAAATCAAATGACACTGCTTTAGTTTTCTTCAAAATCAGCCCCGAGACTTGAGTATTTTTTGTTATATCTACTTTCAGATTTGACTACAGAGACCCACTTGAGGAATTCACCATGAATATCATTTTTCTGTACGTGTCTGTCACTGAGCAACTTGGATGAATATGTCGATGTGGACTCTGGTTGGCGAGCATGCACGCTGCACAGCTTAGGCAGTCTTTCTGATCTAATATGCATATTTAATAAAACTACGTTTTAACGATTTTAAGCGCGGTAATTTATTTGATTTTTGTTATTTCGACGTTTCGGCCACTTTTCAATGGCCATGATCACGGAAGACGTAAAACATTAAAACGTAATTTTATTATGTATACATGTCGCGAAAACTTAAGAAAATATGAATATGCATATTGTTACAATTTTATTACCACGTGCCTACGGCGGAGGCAAACATCCTGCGAAATCCTAAAATCCTATATCTATCCTATATGAGATCCTGCATATTGAGATTCCTGGGGCCCTATTCTGCTATTTTAGTATCTGGGCGTTGCGAAAATATTCAAAGACCTATTTCATTGCGATATTATCAAAGATTCGTATTCTACTACTATAAATCCACAATATCTTCTCGATAGCGTCGTGACAGAATAGCTGTAAAAAAATGGTATTACCATTAACAGAAATGGCGTTCGGCAAAATGAATATTTGCCCGACTGGATGGCTACCACCCCTGGTCTAAAGTATGTCGCCATAACAACCTTGGGTTGTGTTCTGGCATTAGTGACCAGGTTCCAGTTTCCCTTAAGAGAGTAGCAGCGCATTTGTAGCAACTTTGCTGTTGCAAATGTCCATAGGCGATGGTAACCGCTTTCCATCAAGTGGGCCGTCTGTCTGTCTGCTAACTTCCTGCAATAAAAAAAAGAAGAAAAAAAAATGACTTCGATTTTCTGCTTATAAATATTTTTAAAAATAGAGTAGCTTACAACTGGCACATCATTGGAATTAACAGAATACCAAAATTAGGTAAACCTACGACTGAGACGATAGTGTACGGCGTTTTTGACGAGACAGTAATAACGTATGTCTGATGATTCTTGTGAAACTCATTTATGCGCCTGTCTGTCAAAAGTGGGACGTTTATTGGCTGATATTATTGTATTATTATAGAAAATGTCATAATAAAGACGTTTTTAATTACCGTGATCATAGAGTGACAAAAAAATATTAACACGTGATTTTATCTTTAACATATAAATTTTAATCGATTTGGTTGAAAGGTATATAACTGAAACGACACGACGGCATTCATATCAAAGATATTTAATGATCCAATTTTATGCTTCTATGGATCACTTTGGTCGATTTATGCAAATTGGCATATAGAAAGAACCATTCAATATCAGCTTAAGGCGCCTGTTGCCGCAAAATATCGAAAGTGGGATGTAAACGAAACAACTTTTTGTTGGTATTTACTGAACAATAAATTACCAAGAAAATTATCATAAATCTTTACAATATGAGACGTCTCTTTTTTGTAATTTTTCTATAGTTATTTTAAGTTAAGAAAAAAAGGTATCAAAACATCGGCACAAGTGTATCAAGATACCATTCTTGAGAAGATAGTTAAGCCCCTTAACAACACCATGTTAAATAACCAAGAATGGTTCTTCTATCAAGACTCGGCGCCGGGTCACAAAGCTCGGTCCACGCAGTCTTGGTTGGAAACGAATGTTTCGGACTTCATCAGAGCTGAAGACTGACTGTCGTCTAGTCCTGATCTTAATCCGCTGGATTATGATTTATGGTCAGTTTTAAAGGGTACGGCTTGCTCTAAATGCCATGATAATTTGGAGTCCCTAAAACAATTCATACGATTGGCAGTGAAGAATTTTCCAATGGAAAAAGTGCGTGCTTCTATTGATAACTGGCCTCAACGTCTAAAGGACTGTATTGCAGCCAATGGAGACCCCTTCGAATAAGCTTTTTATATTTTAAATTGTTTTATATTTATGTATTAAACTAACACACTGTAAAACTTAAAAATGTTATTTGCAATAGAAAAAAAAAAATCTTTGTTACAATATTAATGGAAGACTAGGTATAATAATGCATCTGAATGGATCTGAAAAATGAATGCGTTAATGGAATCTCCGCTATCGCTCTTAAAATCAGAACCGAAAAATCCTCAAGGACGTGGGCGTTGTTACAAGCCTTAACAGTTTTCTAAGTTTTTATTATCTGTGCGTTTTTTTCGCATACATCCCGTTCAATGCATGTAAAGTAGATGAGAATTTGTATATAGGCATACTCCAAACGTTTCTAATAATGAAATATTTAAATTGATGCAATAACCTATTGTTATGAATAGCTTGCCGTAATGACAGGATGTCATTTGGCGTGGAATCGAGCCTGTTTGGGGCTATGACGAAACCTTGAACCGAGATCACTTTTATTTCCTTATTGGTAAATTCTGTTAAATTTGGTGAATAATCGCCATTCGTTACAGTGTTGGGAATAATTGAATTATAACAATAATATTGCTTCACTTTAGGAGACAAAGTGGTTTTTTTTACAATGTTTGGGTTACAAAGAACTTGTGTTGTTACTTTAAGTAAACTATTTTTTGATTAAAGGGATCGCTTTTAGAAATATCTGTTAACAGTGTTGTAACTCGTTTTGCAATGCAATTATGTTGAAGATAGAAAAAATATTTTTATATCAAATAGGCAATATTAACAAATAAATACAAGGACAATAAGTAAATAAAAATCAGGCAAATACGTGTCAGATCACGCACTGTGACGCGTTCCATAAAGATAAAAAACGTTCAGGTTTTGTCATTTTGTTACGGAACCATATTATAAAACGTTAAATCGAATTTGTCCCATATATCAAAACTTTTAAATAGATAACGAATTTTATTGGAAAAAATTATCATAATTTTCCGCGACAGAGTAAAAAAAAACGGTTGCCTGAACTTGATTGTTTTGCAATTTCAGTGGAACTTACTGTCAGAAATTCGTATAAGTCCAACAGTTTCTGATGAAAATGACTGTGCCCTAAAACGACAAACAAACAAACAAGATGTTTATTCCTTCTGATTGATTGTATATATTTCATTATTGAACACTATAAACATTGCTCTGTAATTGTGACTTCTGTCACCGGTTCAATTTAAATGGTGGCGTTCATGATATTTCTATTTTATGTTTACCAAAATATTTACGACCCGTAATAGTAAGCCTTAAGTTACAAAAGTTTCTATTTTCTTTATTCCTATTCCATATTTCGAAAGTCACTATCTCATTACATTGAATTGCCTTAAAGTTTTATGAATAATTTACAACAGTATATAGCAACACTGGTTGCTATAATCCGGATCAGTAAAAACATAATCTATCGTTAAATATTACTTATACATAAAAATCAAATAATCATATTTAATTACAGTTATACAATTAAGTATATAAACAGTGGGCATGTACTCTAGTTTCAAGGAACATTTTAAGTTTGTCATATTAATGTGTATTACTTAACACAACAACGATTGTTTCCTTAATTAATCACTGCTCCAGTGTAACTACTGTAACTAGACGTAAGTCAATTTTATCGGTCGTATTAAAACACCGTTTACACACAAAACTGTATATTACTTGCGTAAATATACCTCTCGATAGGTTTACAATCCGCTTTTACGTTCAGGCATCTATTAAGTACGATTTGTATGTTACAAATCTTTGCCATCTAATCATAGACCAATGCTGGACGTGAAAATTTAACGTTGAGTATACTGTATATCGACTGAGAGATGGGTTCGAATCCAAGTTGTTATAATGAGATGTCGTTACCATGTAGCATTTAGGCATCACGGCTTATAATAGATAGATAAAACTTTATTGCACGCCAAAATAAACCATTGCCAAGAAATTCATATTTATAATACTTTCTAGGCAATACAATAGCTTCCAGACAACAAGTAAATAAGTACAAAATAAATGTATATTTTTGGATTGGATGGAATTTAAATGTTATGTATGTCATAAATTAATAAAGTAACCAAAGCGTGAATATTAAAATAGAAATATCACGAACGCCTCCATTTAAACCGAACCGGTGACATAGGTCACAGATTACAAAGCAGTATTTCTAATGTACATGTATCTATGTATAAAAAATATATAAACAATCAGAAGGAATACAATTTATTTTCTCTTTTGCGCCTAATTAAGCTCTGTTTATAAATCCTAGCTAATCATAACACTTCGATGATTACAGGGTAAAAGATACACGCATGTAAAAATAACATTGTATTTATAAAATTGCAACAAAGTTAATTTAAAATATTGACTCCAATAGATAAAAAACAACTTCTGCAATAATTTAAAAACAGAAACAATCTTTGGAAATCATTCATAGCTATGAATTTTGTGTATTTCGTGCTCGCAAATTACATAGTTTTTGGCAATGTTCTAAATGATAAGTTGTAAATTGGGCATGTAGGTCAGTAGGTCTTTATGATACTCAATATTTAAATCCAAGTCATTACTAGCTTGATGGGTAATGCACCCAAGTCTCGTTCCAATAACTCCGTTCGTATCCTCGCAAAGAACATGTAGCGTTTATACTCATTTTCTGACCTAAAATACGTATTTACAATTACCACATGCAGTATGCTGACGCTAGTAAATAGATATTTTGAGGAAATTCAGAACGAGATAACTAGTCTGTGATATCCATCAATCTCGTTGAGACAGTTATAGATGACGGATTTATATGGCTGTCGCTTTTTAAGTAATGACTACACATTTTGGTATTTACAAAACATATTTTAACAGTTACTAACTGCTTAATTTTATAGGTAAAATAATGTCTTAGTTTAGTCGAAAGAATCATGTTCAAATACAATTAAATTATTTGCCATTAGTTGCGGTTACGAATTCAAACGGCTGCCTGTTGAAATAGATATAGGATATTTATTATGTAGAGTTTAAATTTTATATATCAAATGTCGTATAGGAATGTTTTAAAATTGAATTTATTTTATTAGCAAGATAGGATGTGAAATCTTTTAAGCTTAAATATGCAACGCTGGGCTACGTGTCCTACCAATGTTTTGTATACGGTTATTATGTACATAAGCTAAAAAATCTGCTTAGGCAGTGGATACATTCTGTTGTGATTTACAACAACCCACATTGCTATATTACCCATGACAAGCAAATGCATAAGCCAGAGGATAAACCTATTTTCTTTTACTAACCTTTGTAGCCTACGGAGTGTAAATGCGGACCCGTACTAGAACTAGTTTTCGGGTTAGATACTTAACAGTAGTAAATTTCTTTAATGAATTTTTCATTATTTACTTCGTTCTGGGTGTTACTGGGATCGGCTCCTAAGGTGTCGTCATTCCCATGATTTCATTCCTGTGCAAAATTTATTTTTGTATTTTACGTTCTAACATTTGCTTTAATTGTTTAAAATAACATCCCGAAATTGACATCATATGACAAATAATAGTTCAATTAAAATAAAAAATTGCGCATAGTAACCATTATAATGTAATTTCCACTATAATATTTAACGTGAAAATTCGTTACGTGTTGTATGTACATTTAATTGTTTTGTCTGTTAATAGGGCGTGGGCGGAAGTTAAATGTAACATTCGATGAAAGGCAGTAATGGCCGGAGGTCGTGATTTTTATTAATCAACAAGAAATTAAATTATTACATAGATATAATTGAAGGTCACATGTCATTTAATATGGGCTTCAAGGCATTTTATGTGGCTGTTATACCCTTTTAATTTATCTATACAATCGGTCTTAGTCATACAACATTATTGTTTAGTTTAGTTTAGTTTAGTTTAATACTTGATGTATTAATCTTGTTAATAGGTAATCGGTTATAACACTGTTATAATGAAATAATTTTAAGTATTCTTTTTTTTTCATGTTTTCACTCGATATTTTTCGGTGTCACTATACATCATATAATCATTTTAATATTATATTATATTCTTATTAATATGATTCCTATAAACTATTTAATAATCTAAAGTAAGTTTGCAGAAGTTGTAACTAGTCCTCAAGTTTCTTACTTTGTTCTAAGTCCCATATCACGCAAACCATCTTGGATATTATATATTAAATATAATAAAATAAGCGCAATTAAAGCAAATTGATTATAATCTAACAAGTAACAACTCCGTACTATGGTTTGAAATACCACAAAACCTACGTGTTAATTAAAATTATTAAACAATTACGTCTTGTGTAATATTTTACATTAACATTTTGTTGTGATAACATGGTACATTGTTTTGTAGTAACAATATATAGGTATACGTCACTTTCTAGTTCAATATTAGTTTTAGAGAATTGACGAAAAACGGCCTCTGGGGCCTTTGCTAGCTTAGCTTATTGGAATGCAGAGGTCTCAGGTTCGATCTTGGCATGGTTTTCTAAATGAACTTTACGTTAATTACTATGGTCTGAATGGTCTGTTGTATCCATACCTGTAACGTAAGCAGAATTTACTTAGCTTGAGTATATAACAGGTGTGTATGTGTATATTAATGTATTTTATACTTTTTAATTACTTATTTCAGTGTGTTTTTTGTTCAGAAAAGAAACAACTTTATTCATTGTTCTGAGGTATTTTATGAAATTGCGGAATCCAATCTACATATTAATAACCGGCAGTGTGAATTTCGCAATCTTACACAAAAACACCTCCGAATAATAACGATGATTATTATTATATACTATGACTAGGAAATGCCCGCGACGTCGTCCACGCTTGATTTCAAATTCTCGCGGGATTACTGGGAACAAAAGTATTACATGGATGGATGCAGAAGTCGTGGAAGGCCACGACACACCTTCCATGATCAAATTGATCGTGTACTAGCGGAGGGTGATGTCAGGAGCCTTAAGAACAGACGAGTGTGCATGACAAGAGTTATGAATGTCAAAGAAGCAAGTGAGGTGTGTAAGAATGGGCCTAAATGGCGCTCTGTTGTTCGTGCCTACCCCGCAAGGGAACTGGCGTGAAGTTATGTATGTATGTATGTAAAAGTATTACAGCATTTAAAAAGAATGTAAGTCATCGTTTTAGTGAAAACTGTGTCGGAATAAGCACTTTTTATGCACCCGAACAACTACAAACTCTCGCGGAAAATACCCGCGGTTTTCTCGAGATAAAAAGTAGCGTAGATTTTAAGTATAAGAATTTGCTGTCGATCAGCGAAAATCGCAAGGAAAGCGGCCCAGTAGTTTTTACGTGAATCCCGAACGTTTGTTCTTTATTATTAATAGTTATTTGTTTGTGTTTGTTTTTCTTAGATTCTTGCCCGCACAGGCAAGAATCTAAAAAAACTTGCATATCATTTACCGCCGTTTACATTGTCTATTCCATATAATTAATTATTATTTTTGTACGCAACCTTGTGTATACCCGTGTTTCACGTACATAAATACACTTTCTACTTATTAAAGAAGCCTCTTAAAAATATACTATGTTACGTTAAAGTCTTGTCTTCTTTACATAATAAAACAAAGTCGCTTTACGTGTCTTTCTGTCTGTATCTCCGCTAAGTCCTTCTAAACCACTCAACGGATTTTTAATTGGTTTTCACCACTAGTTACATAAATTATCAAAGAACATATTTTGTAAGAATGGATGTATGTTTGTTACTCTTTCACGCAAAACCTACTGAATGGATTTTGATGAAACTTCACAATAATATAACCGCTAGTATATATATATATATATATATATATATATATATATATATATATATATATATACTAGTTGCGCCCGCGGTTTAACCCACGTGGCCATGGTAAATCGTTATATTTTGGATAATTCACACTATATCTTTATAAATTATAGCCTATGTTAATCTGATGTGTAAGTTATATTATTGTAAAGTTTCATCAAAATCCATTCTGTAGTTTTTGCGTGCAAGAGTAACAAACATACATCCATTCTTACAAACTTTCGCGTTTATAATATTTATAGGATATACCTAATATATACCTAAGTATATACTAGCTTCCGCCGGGCAGCTTCGCCTGCGATATATAGTGCTACTGTAAAACTCTAGTAGGTAATAAATTGGAGCTTATCTCATTAAGATTTTTAGATTAAATAAAGATTAAGATATAGATTTCTTTTTTCCTTATTTAGAAGTGATTTTGACTTCATACATTTTAATGCTAAATTATTCAGATACTCTATCAACTCTATTTAAAGTCGAATAAAAAATCGATAATCAAGATGTTCCACCGTTTTCTAAGTGCAGACCGTCACTCACCGAAGCGGAAAATAGTGAAAGTGGCTAGTTAACGAACTGTTAAGAGCTGACCTCTGTTTACTAAAAGGCAATAAACTTATGTCGTTACCTAGAGTTCATCACTTTGTGTTACAAGTTCGAAATCTTTTTCTGTGCAGTTTATAATATAACAATGAAGTCCCTTTCGCTGTATATTATAAATATATTTAATGGATTAAATCATATATATATGTATATGCCGTTTGTACATTAAATCTATTTAAAATAAACAACTGGAATACACTATGTAAACGATGGAGAACACGATGCAATTTTTATTAGATTTCCTCTTTGTTCGGCATTCACATAAAAACTACTAGGTCGATTTTGATGCGGTTTTCGCTGATCAACAGTAAATTATTTGACTTACAATTTTCGCTACTTTTTATCCTGGGGATCCCGCGGGAATTTTTCTGGGAATGATTTAAAATTGCCATAAAAAACGAATTCTAATGTGATTTTCTTAATGATCGATAGCAAGTTTCATTAAATACCGTCCGGTTTTTCAAGTCGGTGCTTTTGCATACGGATCAATCAAATTGAATCAATTTGATTGATCCGTATGAACATTACTTGGCGGCCCATGCAGTTAGTGGTAGCGAGTTGAAATCTGCGCGTTTTATTCATATTAAATAAATTATTTTTACGTCTATACTTCTACACTAATATTAAAAAGAGGAAATATTTGTATATTTGTAACGAATAAACTCAAAAACTACTGGACCGATTTCAAAGTTTTTTTCACCATGAGAATGCTTCATTATCCCTGAGTAACATAGGCTGTATTTGTTATTAGAAAAAATAGGGATTTCTACTAAAACATTAATAATAATCCAATGTGTAAAAAAATTTGCCATTAACCATCTATGCGAGGCCAGGTCGGGCCGCTAGTAATAAAGAGCAGATGGTCTGTTAATTTTCTCACTATATTTTATTTAATGTTGAGTCACTATTTAGGTGATCTGTATTATCATAGATAAGAGGTCATTGCAATGTTGCAATGACCTCTTAAGAAATAGATTTTATGTGTGCTTGTATTGTGCGAGTTTAATCAGAATGAAGAATATGCAAGGTAAAGACTTGCGGTCTTATTTATATTGAGTTAGTAAGTATGAAGGCTTCTTTACGGTTCTTAAAGAATACTTCAAACTTACTCTAACTCAATATGAATAAGACCGTAAGTATTCTTCCTCGCAAGCACTAATTCATAAATACAATCATCAATTAGGGATTACAAATTACAGAGTCGATTTTAATTAAACCACGCAACCCGCGTGCAAATAACAAGTTATGTAGATTCCTTTAAATAGTTTTACATCAATACCGCATTCATGGCATAATCTAATGCATTATTTAAGAACAATTTACCTATTCCGATAAGCACTAAAGGGAATAGAGTGCCTAAAGTAATTTCTAAGATATATATAAGAATATCCCGTTGTAACGGGTTAAGCATCGGTCCAGTTTGGACCTATATTAAAATAATAAAATTACTATTCTAATTAAATTTTGCAGTGAAACCATTTAACGAGCGGCAGAACGTTGGTAGCACCCCTGGTGTTACAAATATCTATAGGCGATGGTAACCGCTTTCCATCAGGTCTGCCTGTCTGCTGAACTCATGCAATAAAAAAAGAAGATAATATACGATCACATATGTAGCATGTTATTTGAGAAAGCTATCACTGACAACGTTTGATTATGTAATTCTGTAGTTTTCTACTCAAACCAATCATAAAAATGCTATGCTAGTATATTTGTAAGTTTCAAACTATATTTTTTCCAAACTTATAAGTAAAGAATAGAACCTGAAACGTTCTTAGCGAGATGCGTTCCAAAAATGCTGGCTGCGTTGCCACGTTGAATGGCAACGGTGACATTATATTCATTTATATTTTGTTATATTACGTCTCCTAGTCTGACGTGTAAAATGTTACCCTAAGTTTTCCTATCACCGGATCCAAATATCTTTGTAGGCAGATTAAGTGGTTTAGAAACCGATGCACATTTGAATACACAAATGTTTGAAAATAAGATCCATTATAATAATCATTGATATAAGAATTGAAATTCGCATTATCAACATTTTTAGTGATATAGTGCACGTAATAATAATAATTGTTAGATATAAAGGTGAATTTTTCAAGTAAGCCTTTAGGGCCTAACTATGCTAAATAGTGAACAACACTCAAAGGAGTTTCAAGGCCGATTCTGACGAAAACTAAAGTTTGTAGCATACACATCCAAAGGGACGGTAGCTATATTATGGGAAGATACGTTGATTCTGGTTTTCTAAATTTTTTCAGACTCGACCAATGATTGATGTCTATCTAGGCTTAGCAGTAAAGATATAAGCAAGTACTTACCGGATGCTGCTAATACCTGTAGATTTTAGTAATATTATTTTATTCGATTTGGCGGGAATTATTGTTCAGTTGCACACGCGTGTAGTAAGATTCGTAATATCCAACGATTGACTGACAGCTCTCGACTTTGACGGATAAGAATATGCTAGACAACCAAAAAATTGGTGTCTTCGATACCGCTAAAGCCGTGACACTCGAACATCGATTATTCGAATAATAGAAAACATATATGCAAACGAAACAAAGTTGTATCACAACATTTTTGAAAATCTTAATCTGCTGATTTTTAAAAATAAACACTCCTCTATTATTATACTAGATCATAGTGTTACTTGTGAGGATCAATTTCTGTGAAGGTATATTGAACCGCAAACCAAGGAAAGGGGTTGTTTTTGAACCAAATGTTCTATTTTCCATACATTAATTAAACATCAAATTGCGCTGGTAATTTGAAACCCACCTCAGTTGAACACAATCAATGTTTACCCACTGTCTGATTTGATTGATTGGTGTAAAATAACTTGCGCTTCGAATATTAATTTATAGATGCCAATTTGAAATAGAATAACTTTCAATATCTCTATTGAATAAAATAAAGTGATGTTTAATTAATGTATGGAAAATAGAACATTTTGTTCAAAAACAACTCTGTCCTTTACTTATCCGTTTGCTAGTTTTTTACAGAAATGGATCTTGACAAGTTACGCTATGATATGGTATAATAATACCTACAAAATGTGTTTATTTATTCTAATTCAGCCGATTCGATTCCTGAGAAGGGTAATTGATTTTTCAAAAATCTAATGACATCACCATCTAATGACATCATAATTTTCGTCAAAATTTGCCTCGAGACTTTTGAGTGTTTTACGCTATTTTGTAGTTTAGGATTTGGCCCTGAAGGCCCACTTAAAAAATTCCCCTTTTTAAAAAATAAATTGTTACGAAACGAAATTTTACAAGTGTTGAGTTATTAATGTTATCTTTCGTATAATTGGGTACGCAAGCTACGAGATAAAATCTACATATTTTTCAAAATCAGTTTAAAAAGCTAGATATCGTTAAAACTATTACTAGGTAATTGACAAGGAAAAATGCTAGGACAAAAAAAACAAAAGGACGGACATGATAAGGGTCAGATTGAGTTTTGCATTTTTCCCCGATTTTATGAATTTATTATACTGGAAATCCAGACCGTTGTCATCATTAGCTACATTGTAATGCTTGGCTTGAATGTTTATATCCGAGAGATATACCTAACTAAAATTTTTGACCCCAAACAAAAAAATGGGTTAAATATCTCTCAATCCAGACATCTTGGATATGATGTAAACGCGTCTTCCTCCGGTTGTTGTCAAAATGACTACGGAGACCTAAAATGAGTATGATAATTTTGTAAAATATTCTGAATCACACATATTTATTCGTGCAGGAACGGAGAAAGGATACTAATTCACAAATCAACCCACAGCCAGGTGGTATAATATTAGCCCGTCTGGATTTGTGTTCCGTCACAACTTATCTGCCATCAGTGGTTAGGATCCACTCTTCCTCTTAATTCCGACAGCATTTTCGGTGTTTCAAATGTCTATAACCTCTATCAATTTGGCCGTCAACTTGTCTGTTTAACTCCAGCAATAAAACAAAACTGTGAACGCGGGCTGTATGATATTTAAGGCGGTTTTCCGATCACTAGATAAATTATCCATAGAATAAAATACAACATGAACAAATTGAATATTAGACTCCCGCTAATGAAACAGTTGAATTCTTTTACGTTTAAATTCAGTCAGGATATAATATAATTTATTTGATGTACATTTTTTATCTGATAATTGAAAAATCGGTCCTAAAGTACATAAAATAATTAATTCATTAGAATCGACTTAAGGTTCAAACTTATAGATCTACGTTTTTAATATATTATATAATCTATAGTATGAAGTTACATGTATGTGCTTATAATTTAAGTATATGTGCACACACATTGCAGTAGGCTTGAATAATAAGGCTTGAAGACTTGAAAAATAAATTATTTCAAACAAAAAGTTAATTAGAAATCACTAAGCAAATAAAGTAATTAGGTTAATACTGAAATGACTTAGCACCTATTACATTGTCGGCAAGTAATTAATAGTTTCGCATGTCTTCCAGCTGACATGAGAGTTGGAACCGTGAAAAATAGCACTCATAATATTTTCCAAATCACAAACTGGTTGGTGTTATAATTGCTTAACTTGGGTGTTCCAATTTAGCAGTATATAATATTGTATAACACGTTACGCCTACGGATCTTTGATCAAAAGAGTTCGTGCTCAATTTCCTTTTTGGGCTAGTTTGATCTTGATTTAAATAATAGAGTTAAATATTTTATGCTGCCCGCGCCTTTTTTTTTCTCAAGGGGAAATTCATTTCCTGATACTCTGCCGCATGGAGACTACGGTGGGGCAGTGTGCGAGTCGCTGACCAGATGGGCTGCCGGAATACCCACTAAAACCCCCTGGTGTCCTTCTGTCGCCATATATCAGGGCATTGGGACGTGCGCGAGCTTTTCGCCGCGACATCAACTCATTTTTAAATTATTAAACGACGGTAGAAATAGAAAAGTCGCGAGCTTTTCGCCGCGACCCCGACCGGCGTTGACCTGCCTATATGGGCAGGCCTCTCCTGCGTCTATATATATATATATATATATATATATATATATATATATATATATATATATATATATATGTATATATATATATCTTACTCTACGCGTGGAGCTAATAGAATATCGACATGAAAAATTGTTAGCCTTGAGCTAATCGTGTTTCATACGATGAGTAAGGATTTCGATAGCCCGTTTTATCCGTGCAGGAACGGAGAAAGAATACAATTTCCTGCGGCCGGGCGGCCTGTTGTAAGAGGCGACTAAACCCACAGCCAGGTGGTACGGCATTTGCCCAACTGGATGGCTACCACCTCGGTCTAGAGCATGCCGCCATAACAACTTTGTGTTGTGTTCCAGCATTAGTGACCAGGTTCCAGACTCGCTTAAGAGAGCAGCAGCGCATTTGTAGCACCTTTGGTGTTGCAAATGTCCATAGGCGATGGTAACCGCTTTCCATCCAGTGGGCCGTCTGCCTGTCTGCTGAACTCCTGCAATAAAAAAAGCCCGTTTCCTTCACAACCCTATCGCATACCCCTTATCGCATTCCTCCTGTTTGATCCTTCTATCCCATCCTTTCTGCTCAATTCTCTTTATCACATTCCTCCCATCCAATTCCCTCTAACTCATCTCCTCTATCCCATCATAAAAGCGTGCAATGCGTTGACTTCGCCCTTGGTGTTACAAACATTTGTAGGGAACGGTAATAATTTTCGATTAGGTGAGCCGGTTGCAGCTTTATCAGCTTTGTAAAAAAAACCGATAGGATATTGATAGTTTTTGAGTAATAATTATGTGATTTTATGAGAAATGTGAACTATGTAATCAAATGTAGCCTTTCCAGTTGTCACGAGAAATCTGTTGATTAGCTTTAGTCAAAGACATTTGAATGAACTGTTCTGAAGACTTAATACATCAGAGAAGGCTGTATGGACTAAGTTTCTTCGCCGGACACTGTGGCGAACACGACTACTACTGGGGAGTAGTAGTTGTGTTCACGACAACTTGTCGCGTAGGGTTACCAAATTCTAAAAATTAACAACATGTTATAAAATCGCTTATAAATAGAGATTATTATAATAATTATAATAATAGCCTATGAACGTCCCACCGCTGGGCACCGGCCCCGAACTATAGGGGTACGGACAGTATACCCGCCACGTTGTTCCAAGGAGGCTTGACAGGTTTGAAACATTGGTTATCTCGATGTGCAGGTTTCATCACGATGTTTTCCTTCACCGTTTTTAGCACGTAGTAGTTGTAGTAGTATGCAGATTAGGTCAGAAATCTGCCTAAGTGGTGCATGCGTTCCGGCCAGGATTCGAACCCGCGCCCTTTTAATTTGAGATGCGAGCGCTAGCCATTACGCTAAAATTATTTCGAGACAAATAGAGATTATTACAAAATGTAAATTATTCGTAATGTTTGTGGGAGTTTTCTAGTAATTATCGCGCTTTTAGATGTTTTTGACTGTATATTCTGGCGTTTGATGTTAATATTTTTATTGTTGGTAACCCTGCACGTTAAGTTATTGTGAACAGGGAATATTTAAATTTGCAGAACTAGTTTAACATTATAATGATAAAAGGTGTGTTATTTGGAACGATTTCTTAATCAAACAAATGAATGGAATGGAGAAAGTGTCGATAATAATGAGATCCAAAATCGACTTTTGCTCTCGATTGTAAAACGGAACGTAACCGGGACTAATATGTATTGAATAAAATGTTTTTATCATCGAGAATTCGAAAGGAATGAAATGTTTGCTATACAAACATTAAATAAAGTTGCGTATTTGATAATATAAAAAACTTGTGTATGTATGTTGCTTTCCTGAATGTTGTAATATGTTACTTATTAGTTGTGTCTCTATAAATTGGCAGTTTGACAGGTTATTTAAACTTCTTGTAAAAAATTTAGTACTTTTTCATGTAAGTAGATGGATTGAAATTCGAAATTTACTGATTGGGTAGTTAGATGTATGCCAAGCGTTACATAATGATCAGCACGGGTTTCATAATTTTATTGATGAGCTAGGTGCAATGTTAACACTTATCTTCTTTTTATAAAATATGGCTTTACATGGGTTGTGGATCTTTGTCAAGTATTCGTGAATATTCCAGATTTAGAATTATATTCAATAGTATATAGGCGACTGGGTATACAAGCTCTCATACTTGGGTCTCTTTCCTGCTGAGATGAAACAACGGAGTTTTTGTTTCACAAACTATAAATTATCCATTTAATTTAATACAAGAGATTTTTTGCACAAACACATTTTTTGCTTAAAATCTAATATTACAAAGAGGAAAGATTTGTATTTTTGTATATCTGTAACAAATGAACTCAAAAACTACTGTACCGATTTCAAAAATTCTTTCACCATTAGAATGCTATATTATCCCAGTTTAATATAGGTTATATCTATTACTAGAAAAAAAAATAGGGATTCCTACTAAAACTTCAATAATGTAACCCAAGGTGTAAAAAAACTTGACAAAAGCTTAGGTTATTACTTATATTTTATGTATATTAATATGATAATGGAAGGAAAGGATATTTATTAATAAAATCTTTTATTGATTATAAAATATATTTTATTCTTAGTTACAATTTTTGAATATGTACATTAGAATTTTGTGTATTTACATTATTAGTATCATTATTTAATCTAATTACCGAAATACGGCTAGCGCTGTGGGTTAGAGTAAGAGAGGAGGAGCCTGCCTGCCTAGAAAGGGAAGCCATACAGACTGCTGTTGTAACGCGTTACGTAACGAAGCGGTTTACCCTTCCATAAGAAATTATCACTTCAAAAAAATTGTGTTTGAGTGGGTCCGGGGATGGTTTAGATTCATAATTAGACCCGGTACGTGGTGCTCGAATCGGGGCCTAGTTTTTTATTTTTTTTAGGACAAGATAACGTCTGCCGAAACCTCTAGTAGTTATTAGTATACTATATTCGTAAAAGTTTATACGCTCGTTAAAAAGTGCTTTCGACACATTTCGAATGTGATTATAAAAATATATTTTACTAACAAGCCTATAAACTTCGTATATCTATTATGAGTAACGGGATAGTATACTATTATGTATGTTTATTTTGGTGAGTAATAGTCACTTATGTACCTCCCAATTGTTCTAAAAATGTTTAGCGTTTCATTTAAATCATGCATCCATCTCATGATGAGATCTGCCCGCTTTTTATTCTGCCTGCTTCTACATGCTTTTAGCTATTTTAATTTCTCATTAGGCAGAGTTTATAATAAATTTATATTCACGCCGTTTATTGATCTATTTCTTATAACTACGGCCCAATAAGTAGATTAATATGATAGTAATTCAGTAATCGATGAATTGTATGAGCTTGCCTGTGTTCCACAATCAACAATGAATTCTGTGTCACATAATCATAGCTTGTATTTTGTAACCAAATTCAACTTTAATTCGACTCTTCAGATAGTAAACTGGTAAAATCCACACGCAGTCCTGTGACGCTGCTTTCATTTAATAATACTTTTTAATTTAAACTGATTACCATCTAGAGCGTCTGCTTGTGCGGTGTTATCGGACTTAAAATTTACTTCTGTTACATTGTGAATTTCGTGAATAAATTAATTAAGATCAATTATAGTGATGCGCACGCGCACGTGCCTATCATCGCTTCGCTTTCACTGACGCTGGCTTTGTTCCTTTGTATTACGTAAAAATTTAATTATCCACTTTTTTCATTTCCCGAAATATGGTCTCTATAGAGCAATTTGTTAAAAACTCTATTGTTTGGCGTTTGATCATTTGGAGTATACAGTAAGTAAAAGGTTAACCAACATATGTAAGAGAAAGTTCTCGAAATATAACCAAACGTTTAATTTATTTTTTATACACAAAAGCAGGTACACGGTTCACCCAACGAAAAATGGTTTCCGTCACTCGCCTGGGCCCCAATACTGCTATTACAATATCGTTAAAATGCTCAACCACTGGCGTTACAATGGCTCTTTTTTCATCAAAAAAAACTACCATTATGACGCCTGTGGTCAAGCATTTTGACGATATTGTAATAGCAGAATTGGGACGTTGTGGCTTTACCAAACTGAGTTGAAATGACTCCATGTCATTCGTAAAAGAAACATTTCGACGACGAGATATCCCTCCTTTGTAAGTAATTATTATTTAAATAATAACACGGGCCCACCAAAAAAAGTGCTCTGTGCTTTTGTCTTTGTCGTCTGTACTACCATCTATTCTTATGTTTCGATGCGCTGAATCCGAATCTGGGGTCAGTTTAGTCCATACATCCTCCAAAATTTGAGGGCGTATGAACCAAACTGACCCCAGATTCGGTCTTCTGGTCCATACACCCTTAAAAATGTTGTGGGTGTATGGACTAAACTGAACCCAGATTTGAGATTAATGATATAATATTAAGTGTCAGGTGATGTAAAGTGTCAGAATTTAATTTGATATCTATCTATCATTTTTTTTCGTATATTCTTCTATTACACAGAAACGATGTTATATATCGAGATAAAAAAAATCTTAGGGGTTGACCCGGATATAAGCTAGGTCTATATAGAGTTACATTGAAATATATTCAGTAGTTTACAAATGAGACACTCTTAGAGATAGACAGACAAAAATTAGTAAGAAAATTAAAATGTTTGGAATCTGCTGATCCGAATGAGCCTACTGATTTTTCTCTTTTTTAAATTAATTATACAAAATGTACTCCTATACAGATTTGTGTTATTTTAAATAGATTAAAAAGTACACCAGATCCGTAGAATCTATCCGCAAAGAATTTCCACAAAGAAGTTTGTAGGAAAACCTTTGAAGCCGCCTATGATGGGAAAGCTGGTATACTTCGCCCAGCGAATTAGTATTGATATTTAATATGGCAAAGCAGCCAGCCTTCTGGGCACAGTTTCCTTTGGAAGCGATGAATGAATGAAAACACTTTATTGTACACCAAAAATTAAAACTACTTTCTTAAAATTAGGTACAATAAATGTTGAACAAAGGGCGGCCTTATCACTTAAAGCGATCTCTTTCAGGAAAACCCCTAAACTAAGGAAAATATTAAAACATAACAGTAGCGGTGGAAACAATTAATAATACGAAACATTCCAAGCATAACTAAATAAATAATAGTTTTATTTTTTATTTGGCTTTTAAACAAAGTTTTCATTTATATTAAAATGTAAAATCAATTCAAAATACTGAATAATAAACGTTATTGTTTGAGTTTCATATGATTTATATGCATACTTTTGTATGTGAAAAATTGTATATCGTGAAATAAATTACATAAGCACTTTTGTTGGCAGTTTTATTTCCGCAAAATTAAATAAATTATAATTGTAACAAAGCATTTTGATTGAAGGAAATATAACAAATGAATTAATCTAACAAATAATGATAAAATAAGGCAGATAGACGAACAATTACATGCTAATCATTGATCAACCTTGATCTTGTCAAATTACTTCTTATAGAAATGTATAAAGTTATCTTTTGAAGATTATGTGGGGCTTGGTATGACGTTGACCCGTTCACCTCTTGCAGTTAGATCGGTTACGGATAACTATTGTTAGTTTCGCGGTCACAGCGATTATGTTTATCGTACTGTATCGGTGTAGATACGTAATTGGTTTTAGAATGACGTTAAATGATAAATTGGGTTTGGAATGTTCGACTCATGTAAGGCTTTATAAATAACTAGTTGTACGCGGCAGACGTTGTCTTGCCCTTAAAAATAAAAATCTAGAAACCAATTGCAGCGCCATCAACCGGGACCAATTGTTAATCTAAATAAATATATAAATAACGGTGATATTAAATAAACCACTTTTCACTCCAGTTACAAGAATAGGAAATGAACGTTATATTTCACCTTTATTTGACGTGGGAGAAACCATTAAAGCGCCATGTAGTATAAAATAGGTAAAGTAGATAGTCATAACGATGAACGAGTGAACGTTATTCTTTAACACATTAGGCTTTTATTTGCTTGAGTTATTTATAATTTCGTGAAGTAACGTCGAGATGGCAACGTATTATTTCATTTCAAAGTGCCAATAATAAATTGGAGTTCTAGTCGTTACCAAAAATCAGGTGGTGATTTTTCACCGGTGACAAACAGCAGCGACAAACTTAAATAAATTCACGGCAGTGATAGATATATTAAAGTAGCTGTAATTACTATTCGGTATTTTTTTCGCTATTTCGCGTACACCTCGGCGCTCTGTTAAATTGTATAGCTATATTTATTTAAGAACATTTTATGGGTCTATCAGTTGGCAACTTGAAATCAGTTGTTATTAAATCAATTTTGAATAAAGATTCCTATTTCAAACTAAGCAATGGGGTTGAAAAAGTTTACTTAATCACAGTAATGTGCATATAAATGAAAGATGGTTCCTCTCTGTATACAGTTACAAAGTAGACTTTTGAGAATTGGTTAATTGAGATTTATTACAATAAATTCTAAAATACTATTCATATAAAATATATAATTTTAATTACACTTTAAAAAACAATTAATAAGCTATTTGACTCGTTAAAATTGTGCAGTCATATGCCAGTATTCTCATACAAAATCAAGGAAGGAGGCTGTAACATTTTGTGCGATGATAAAAAGTGTTTCTGTTGAAATATGTGGCTTTCAAATACTCAATTGTTTTCAAATTATATGATGAGGTTTTTTTTTTTTAATTTCTTATGTTTATAAACATATGTACGTGCCAGCGACGTCGTCCGCGTGGAATTTATTTTCAAAACCCCCCGATTTTGAAACATTCTTCATTGGTGCTCCGCTCTATTGGTTTTAGCGTGATAATATATAGCCTACAATAGCCTTTCTCGATAAACGGGCTATCTAACATTGAAAGAATTTTTCAAATCAGACCAGTAGTTCCTGAGATTAGCGCGTTCAATCAAACAAACAAACTTTTCAGCTTTGTATATTAGTATAAGATAAGCAAGTACTTCAACGTTATCTATCTATGTGAAGAAATTGCAAGCTATCATTTTATCGGACAAATTAAATATTTTTAGATCAGTAAAAAAGCGTAACATGTTCTTGCTTTTTGACTATTTTATAAATCACATTAAATATAGTATTTTTTTTTCTCTTTGAAAGACCATAACTGAGCCATTATATGAATTTAGAAGGCGGCCATTGCTTTCAGAATGAGTGTTCCCACACAATCTCAAGGTCTTGGCATGAGTTTTTCAAACTAAAAGCCATGTTGAGTTAAGTGCTTGAACGTGTTCTGATAAGGTTTGAATGAAAGCCATACAAATTATCACCTGATCAAACTATAACAGCCTTGGTTTTTAAAAGAGCTTATGGCGAAATGATTTATGACTGTTAAGAGAAATCCAAGGGTTTCTGCTTGCTTTTTAAACATAGGGGAAAAATCTTGTTATGAATGGATGCCATTTTTCTTAACTTTCGACTTTATATTGATGTTATTTTATGTCTTATAAATTATTGTTTTTTCTTTATGTTAATTTTTATGTAAGTATATTATCACTTGATTACCCATCCCTACCATGTTTCTGGCCATCCAAATGTTGCCTGGTAGAAATCGCTCTTAGCAATAAGATCAGTAGATTCATTCTATACCATCAGTAATATAGTATTTGTTCTAATTATATTAATCCTATTAGTTTAACAATAATAACAAATTACAATTGATTCATATTATGGCCGGTCATATGTCTTACTATTCATTCGCTTGCCTTACCATCGATTGAATTTTGACATTACTTGTATGGAGCTTATGTTAAATTTGAACCGATGGTAAGGCAAATGAACGATGGGTAAGATATTGGAACCGGCCGTTGTACGTAGTATTGAAAACTCCTAGTATTTATGTTAATATTGTGGTTGTCCTCGTCTGTCGCATTTAACTATTTATTTTTAATATTTTAGGCATAATAAAACTATGTCCTAACGGTTTTAGGCTCGGTATTTTATTTAATTTTATTTCCGACGTATCCATAACAACCATAAACAAAAATTAAAACGAATAAGTTGGCGGTAGGAAAAATAAAAATGTTAACATTGCTCATTAACATTTGACATATTTGTCTTCTATGATCATGGCTACTGAAAATTGACCAAAACATTGATAGAAAAATCAAATAAAATACCCCACTGAAAATCGTTAAAACGTAGTTTCTCTATTAGTCGCGAAAACTTAAAAAAATATTATTTTTAGACGATACTTTTCCTAAAATCAGGAGGTAAATCATTCAGTAAGCGCGTGTAATAATATCTACTGTCCAATAAATAATATATTATTCTAGTGCTAAGAAACCATTATCCGACTCTGTGTGTGGCAGTTAAACAATTGTAATATTATATTACAATCCCCGTTTCCTCCTAAAGTTGCATTGCTAAATATGTAAGTTTAATATCGACAATAAAGTAAATGTTGATTTAAAACACTTTGTAAGCGTAACATTCAACAATAAAAAAGTAATACAAAAATATTTTAATTGTTTTAGTTTAATTCGTTAGATTATTATTCTTGACCAAGTGCACTTAATTAGTCTAAATATATTATTAAACTTAATAATTGTTAGAATAATATATTATTTATTTGATATTTGTGCCTTTATTACCCGGTTTTCTGATGTATGAAATTAAAATATGGCCAACGGGACCTGTTCAATGTCTGATTGTTTGGTAATGACCCAGAATATAATAATTATTTCGCTTAGTATTCGTGACCAACCTGAGCATTAGTATATTAACTTTGTATTGATAATAATAGATTAATATACTTTACTGTTATACTTCATGAAAATGACGTGAAGTGACCTACTTAGGCACGAGATTGCTTGGCGAACAAGCATAGCGAGGGTAAATAAACCTTTCACCCCAGGTTAAAGCTCTTCTCTTTTCTTTCTCTTCGCTTTTCATTTCGATTATGAAAAAAGTAAATAAAAATTGATTAGTTTAACAAATGACTGCTTCTGTAATTAAATCAGGCGTTAAATCCATATCTAAATCTGATGAAACGTCATCACGTACGTCATATATGAAAGGTCAAGTAAATTTCTTTTTCTCTAGCCAGTATTTTGTGTATTTAATTCAAAGTTATGTAAATTAAATTATAATTTAATGATAAGTAATTTGTAAGTATAAAATTATGTTACAAAACTGTTAATTTTTTTTATAACAATCTATGCCGTGATTAACAGTGGCTGTAAAAGAAGTTAGGACTTAAGTCGTATTATCTATGGTTCGCATAGTTTTTAAATTAAATGATAGCAGTTAAAATCGTGTTCCTGGGACGAAAACTATTATTTTGATCCCTGTAATTAGGCAACTCTAAGCGTACTTTCAGAATATGAGTAATGAAAAGACAATTTACTACCTTATCGACAAAGTCAGGATTTGTTGCCCGATAGCATAAAGTTTTTAAAGCACCTAGTTTATAATTCGTTATGTGAATTCAACTACCAGTCCGTCTGTCTCTTCGTGCATATTGCAGCTATTATTCTCAAATACTACTGCTTTTTGGATGGCAAGTAACTAATATGTGCAATTTATTCTATGACTGTTTATATACATTTATATCAGAGTAGAATAATGTAGATTATAATTAATATGTTTCGCAAATTATTATAAAAGCTCACCCAAAAAAAGGTATTCAAAAATATCATGTAATGTATAAACGATGGAGATCACGTTTAATTTTTTTTAATTTCTTGTCTGTTTTTTCGGGATTCACGTAAAAACTACTAGGCCGATTTCGATGCAGTTTTCGCAGGTCGAAAATTAATTTTAAGACTTAAAATCTGCGTTACTTTTTATTCTGGGAGCCCCGCGGGAATTGTTATAGCAATATTTTAAAATAATCAGATTAAATGTTGTTGTGTTTGTGAAAATGTTTGAATTCCAATGCGATTTTTTCACTGATCAAATCGAATTTTATGTAATAAAATGTGTGATATTTTTAATCCCGGAGACACTACGGAAATTTTCCCAGGAGCGTTTGAAGTTGTTCGGATTTCACTTCGGACACAATTTCCACTAACACGATAAACTATCGTGTTCATTCTTTCTTAACATTCTTTTTTAAATGCTGCAATACTTTGTGTCCCGGGAATTCCAAGTCAAAGGTGAACGAAGTCGCGGGCATATTCTAGTTAAGTTTCTTTATGAAAATCATAACATTATTTTTAATGTAATTATGTAACTATATAAAAAGTATGCCGACCGTGTGACGTGTTTTCGAAAATATATACTTTCTTATTTAAGCACATTTTAGCAATTCAAAAGCTTCGGTTTATCCGTTTTAGTAAAATATCAGTCTTACATTAGCTACGAAGCAGTATCTAGTCTTAAATATAAATAAATGGACAATCGTACAATGCGAAATACATACATGTTTGGACATAGAATGAACAAAACAAAAGCAAGCACCAGATTGTCCTAAACTAGAATGTAAGCCAAGACCTTCCCACGATTAAGTAATAGGTATTTATTATAAAATTATTACCTATGTACTATTCACCTTGGCATTGTGTTGTTATACGCATGCAAACTTATTAAAGGCTATTTATTCGGAACAAATCTATAATGATGGCTGGAATTTAGCTTAGATCTCTAGGTTACGTATTAACTTGAAGAGTGACGTAAAATTAAAAACAAAATAACACAGATAGCAGTAGTTTTAGTTCAAAGCGAACTCTTCAAAGCGAAATCTAATTATATTTTACAATCTGAAGATGTTGGGGTGCACAATATTGAGATATATATACATTAACAAGTAAAGCTTTTTTTCCCTTTCTACTTAGAAATTATTAATTCTGGCTGTTGTAAACTGCATTCCTGCGTCATCTACTTTACACGATCTTCTACGCCCTTAATTGTCAGTAATTATACTTTATGTTATATTATGAATGATATATCATATAAAATGTATATAGCACTTTAGATACAACTGGAAGGTGGATCACTGTATATATTAGATTTACTTGGGTGTAGCAATAATATCAACACATATGTTACACCTTGGCTGGGAGTTCATTCTTCTAAATTTATAAGTTTTGCAAGAAATTTGATTGAGATCTTTGGCACACAAGACCGTGGCGGCTCAATCATATGAGGATACATGCCCAGCCGATGGATATAATGGTGGGGTAGTAGAAATAGAATGAAGGCCATCATTCTTAACTTGACTTAAGAACACTGTGCAGATGGTAGAAAACTAGAGGGCAATTCTTTGCATTTTCCTGGACAAAAAGTGTTTTATTCCTGTGTTTTAAAGTGCTTGTAAACATACGTTCACACAAAAATAACGATGACGAAACATACAAACACCCAAACAAATAAACAAACTCACATTGATATTATACACCCGGATAATTAGCAGTAAATCATTGACTTGAAATGGTGTTTGTAAGAAGGGTATTTGGAGGTAATGATATATCTAATAAACGATCTAGAATCAAGATATTCTGTACATAAATTAGATGTTTCACGTTGTCCAGTAATTATTGGGAATAAGTTGTTACTTTAGATTACGGTTAACCTAGTATATCTCAAATTATACTCATTATGAGGCATGATTATTAGCATAATGTAAGTCTTAATAATTTGTAGTCTAAAGACCTTAAATAGCTGCTTTAAAAATATTTAGTTTAAGCTGTGCTAATTATGACATTTAGTAATTGTACTTAATATTTAATATATCTTATCCGTGCAGGAACGGAGAAAGAATACAATTTCCTGCGGCCTGGCGGCCTGTCGTAAGAGGCGACAAAACAACCCACAGCCAGGTGGTAGGGTATTTGCTCGACTGGATGGCGATCACCCCTGGTCTAGAGTATGCCGCCATAACAACCTTGTGTTCCGGCATTAGTGACCAGGTTCCAGTCTCCCTTAAGAGAGCAGCAGCGCATTTGTAGCACCTTTGGTGTTACAAATGTCCATAGGCGATGGTAACCGCTTTCTATCAAGTGGGCCGTCTGCCTGTCTGCTGAACTCCTGCAATAAAAAAAAAATAGTTCATACATTTAATAAATGGATGAATGGATTCGAATATAAACTATGAAAATACATACATACATACATACATAACTTCACGCCAGTTCCCTTGCGGGGTAGGCACGAACAACAGAGCGCCATTTAGGCCCATTCTTACACACCTCACTTGCTTCTTTGACATTCATAACTCTTGTCATGTACACTCGACTGTTCTTAAGGCTCCTGACATCACCCTCCGCTAGTACACGATCAATGAAAATACTATATTCAATTACTAGTTGCTATGCTAGTATAATCATTTTATTTTATTTATATGGACAAAAAAACAGTATTGTACAGAATTTAGTAGTTTCAATTAATACAACACCTACATCGTTTGCCACATATTGAATAGTTGAAAATATACTAGCTACCGTAGATAAAAACAAAAAAGAAAGAGAGAAAAAAGATTAGTATACAATAATTAAAAAGAAGAAGAAGAAAGGGAGACCTCACCAGAACGCAGAGCCGAAGCCAAGATCACACCGATTGTCTGCGACTAGCCGCAAGGAAGACGCTAATTGTCAGAAATACTTGATATAAAGGTTTACTAGTTTTTCAAACATTCAAGGATCATTTGTTTATAAGTTTATTTATTATCATGTATTACTAAATACGTTTCCTGTTTTGACCCCAAATGCCAGATGTAGCCAAGGATTTAATGCGTAATTTTAGATGCAACATTGTTAATAACGTTAAAAATTAACAAATGACTCATGTACAACTGTATACACTAATGTAACTAATCCTTGCTGGCGTTATTTTTAATACTATAAATAAGTGGTATTTGCATATAGTCACTAATACTAACATTAATCCAGGTGAAGCTGGGGTATAATACTGAACCGTTTCAAAGCCTGTTTGAAACAAACTTTTAGAGAGACTGACAAACAAGAATTTAAAATACAGTGATTTATAATGAGACATCCTATAACAATTGTTTAGTTAAATTTTGGCCTTTATTTTGAAACTAGCTGTGCCGGCCACTTCGTCCGCGTGGTATTTTTTTTTCGCGGAACTCTAAATGAAAGCAGCCAAGATACTTCTAATAATATCATGCAGTGAAAGTCCCGTCAAAATTAGTTTAGCCGTTTCAGAAATTAGCCGGAACATCTATATAGACAGACAGACAAAAATTCTAAAAACTGCATTTTCAGAATCTACTGATCCGAATTATCTTATGTTGAAACGCTTGGACGGTGGGGTCCTTAGACGATGAGACTGCAAAAAATATTAAAACGACTTATTGACTCTTCAGGTGTTCGGAGGGTTGGTTCCAACCTTGCACAACGAATCAGTATGACGATCCAGCTTCAGTCTTGAGGGACTATGGATAGAATGAATTATAACTAAGTTAAATTTTATTTTATTGTGTTAGTTTATAAAGTCATTGCAATAACTCTAATATTATGCTAGTATACAAGATGTATGGAATATAAAGCGTGAAGTAACGTATGTTTAGGCACTTCAAATTAATGTATTATTATCAAAGTTATAATTTTACGTAACTATCTTATTACATAATATCTCACGTAAGAACTAAATAGGTGCTAAATCGATTGATTTGGTTTACATGCTACGGAGCATAACAATTGCGTTTTGGTAATAACAATTATTATTAATTTAGTTCTTGAGAACGGTTCTAGTTTGGTTTTAATTGGTTGTTTAGTTGATTAGTTGCTCAAGTTAGATTTTCAAACAGTTCCGTCTGCAGTGATTATGAATATAAATACAACAGTTTATTTTAGAGACCGTACACAAGTCAGGTTATTCAAGGATTTTGGTGCCTATTTATATTTAATTTTAGTTAGGTAAATTTTATGAAGCAAAGTATTAATGTCTAATAATGTGTCAGCGATTTCCTGTACGAAAACTATACTTGCATATCCTTATAAATTATTGATATATCATAAAGTACGTTTACTATGTCCTGGACGAATTATACTTAAGCTATCATGTCAACTTTCATTAGTCTACTTGATTCGTCTTGCGTATTTCCAATAGATGGACCAACAGAAAACATCGAAAATATTTTATTTTTTATTGCAGGAGTTCAGCAGATAGGCAGGCGGCCCACTTAATGGAAAGCGGTTACCATCGCCTATGGACATTTGCAACACCAAAGGTGCTACAAATGCGCTGCAGCTCTCTCAAGGGAGACTGAAATCTGGTTACTAATGCCAGAACACAACTCAAGGTTGTTATGGCGGCATACTCTAGACCAGGGGTGGTAGCCATCCAGTTGGGAAAATACCCTACCACCTGGCTACTTTCTTAACTTAAATTTAGTTTTGTCTAAAGTTTTCGCTTTGGGTCGTAGGGTTCGCTTTTCAATTTGTTTTTATTCGATGCTTCTACACATGTATTATGTTATACATGCGACATAGTGTTATTTTTTTATACATTGGAAATGTATAACTCAACTCTTATTTACAAATGTTTAAAGCAGCTATAAGTGGTGTGCTGTATGGTATATGAAGCAATCTACCACTTGCATCAGATGCTTGAATTTTCCTTATTTAATTGAATGTTTGTAATAAAATTTCATTATAAACATTGTCTCATAGTAATGATAAATTAATTCTTAAGATGTTTCCTGAAGTTGGTCTGAATTGCAACTTGGAATTCTCATAATTAGCACTTTGATTTTGAACTCCATACCCGGCGGTTCTCACGAACTCATACAATTAGCGAATTCTTGGTGAAGCAAGGAACAAGTATTTTGACTGTAACTTCACAAGCAATAACTAAATTAAATATAACTTCATATGAGAAATATTACGTTACTTTTCAATGAAGTATGTATTCATGTCTATATTAATGTTTAATGACAACTTTCTTACCATCTGTCGAGGAGATTTTTTATGTATGCGAACAGTTGAAGCATTACCTGCAAAAATAAAATAAAAACTTTTATTTTATAAAGCACGTGCCAATTTAAAAAGAATAAATTAAATAATGAAGTCAAATTATTTTCACATCAAAATGATATAATAAGGAGGGTATTCTTTAGTTAAACAATTAGACATATTCAAAATCACAATTGACGGATATGTGACAAGATTCCCAAACAGATGTGTTTCAAAATATACAAAGATAGTCATTGGCCATAAAAAGGTTGCTAATTTTGGTGCAATTGCTTTGTGAATCTTATATGTATTATAATATTGACATTTACTTTTTTGCAGTTAGACTGAGAACAAGGATGTTCACCTCATAAATATACAAAAACAAACTGCCTTCCCACCTCGATTACTATATAGAAATTATGAAGGAAAACAACATGAACAACGACGGACCGTTTCAAGTAGTTCCAAGTCACGATGGACACATGGAAAATGACACTCGACAAACGGATGATATTACAAAAGCTCTAAGACCTAAGTCTGGTTATGTTATCAACCAAATTGTAGGGGGTGCCCCGGATAGGATGTAGGAGCGAGATGGAATGCTCCTCCCTCTCAAAGGAAGATCTTCCAGCGAGGCTATGGTTGTTCCTCGTAGGCCTAGGCCCTTTTGTTATTGTTGAAAATTTGTATATTAGGTTGAGGAAAAAGTTTCTTGGCATTTTATATAAAAATTCAAAAGGTTTTTTTATAATGTTTATTTACATTTGACTAAAGAATGTAGGTGCCATTTTGTTGGATAACTTTTTGGCATCTTGTTGGTAGAGACGTGATCCCATTGCTATAAAAATTTTGGGGCTTCTGATAAAAAACTGCGACAAGTGGTTTTGGCAGTCCTCTCGTGATGTTAACCTGACACTGCCTAAGTAATTCTGCAGAGACCGAAGCAGGTAAAATCTGAAGGTGCAAGGTCAGGACTATACGGCGGATGCATTAACACCCCCAGCCAAACTCTCGTGATTTTTGCTGAAGGGCTAAAGATGTAGATCTTACAGGTCTAGCGTTATCATGGTGAAAAACCACACCCCTTCTGTTGATTAATTCCGGCCGCTTTCTATCAACTTTTTGCTTTAATCTCATCAGTTGTTCGCAGTACAGTTCAGAATCGATGGTCCTGCTTGGCGGTAACAGCTCATGATGAATAATGCCCTTCCAATCCCACCATACATACAGCATCACCTTGTTGCGAGTTAACCCGGGTTTCGCTACAGTCTGTGAAGCCTGACCGGCCTTTGACCACGATCTTTTTCGCACGTTCTTGCCGTACGTGATCCACCTTTCATCACCAGTTATCAGCTTCTTAAAAAATGGTTCGGTTTCATTACGTCGTAATAAAGCATCACAAATGAGTACACGGTTCATTAGGTTTCTTTCAGTGAGCTCATGAGGCACCCAAATATCGAGCTTTTTTGTGTACCCAGCTTTTTTCAAATGCGCCAAAACCGTTTTGTGGTCAATTCCCAGTTCTCCAACTACATCGTAACAACTAATATGACGATCTTGCTCCACTTTTTCAACAATGGCATCAATTTTGTCCGTAACAGGGCGACCAGGGCGACGTGCATCTTTGATACCAAAATTTCCGGTTTGAAAACGCTTAAACCAAATTTACGCTACTCTCACAGATACTGCATTAGGTCCATAAACATCACAAATTTTTTTCGCGGCTTGTGTTGCATTTTTACCTTTCCTGTAGTAAAATTTTAAAATGTATCGAATTTCTTCATTAGTTTCACTCATTTTAACAATAAGAAAAACAAATGAAAATCACACATTTTCCTCATTTGAATTTGGAATTGTCTTCTTTAAAATTAAAATTTTTTAATGATACCAAAACCAGCCAGATACAAATGGTATAGCCAAAGAGATCTTATTACAAGTTCATACATAATATATGCGAAAAGACTTTTTCTCCAACCTATTATATTCTTCGTACGTTTTGGGAAACTTTTGCGACCTCTATTATTGAACAGCGCTATCTATTGGCTTTAGATATTACATTACATAATAAGTAATTCCATTTTTTTATGCCACTTCCGAAGTTATTTAAATTTTGCTCAAGACCAGCTTTTAAAGAATATCTTCAGAGTTGAGTCTGAACAAATATTCCACTGTCAGAGAAAGCGCGAATAAAAAACATACTATATGACAACGAATATTCACTGAATAAAAGAAAAAAACCGTGGTGGGTGGTTAATGCACTTTCGTCGTAATCTGCACATTGTCACAATTACCACGTGCTGGTGTTGCAGGAAAACAGTGTGATGAAACCCGCACATAAAGATATCCGATGTATCCTACATGCAAGCGACTTTAGATAAGAGCCCAGGACGTTTATGTGCTGTTAATATTATTTATTTTTCATTATTAAGATAAAAAACCAGCTAAACCAGTCTTAACTGCATTATTTCGCATATCAAAGGGGATAAAGAGTTTATAAGTATATGTATTTCATGTTATGTTACAAAACATCTGCATGCAATCAACTGCCTCGTTTAATGTTCCGTGCAATTGTCCCAAGGTGTTTTAAAAAAATCCAGTAAAATTACAATAATTACCGTTTAAAACTGTTTTACAAATATGAGGCCAACAACTTTTTATAATAACAAAAACTAGAGGGTTTCACAAGGCGATCGTTTGTGTCCTCAACCCTAATTCTGGCTTAGAATGAGTTCTTTTTGGTGCACACCATTCATAATTCCGATTTTTTTTGTTTTGATCGAGTTGTGCATGTTAGCGTAGATTTTATTTAGAGTTGAAGGTGCGCACCTATTGAAGTCATAGTGGTAATTTTCATATTATTATGGAAGCCATACACCATGCTGCCTATCGTCCCATCGGCATCACGTTGCCTATTGGATCAAGTATGACTGACCGTGTGTGGGCGTGGATTGGCATGACAGTCATACTTAAGAGAACAATCGAAATTCAATTCTTTTGACTTGATCATACCGATATTAGATCGTACTGATTGGACCATGTATGATTGTCGCGATCGTCAGTTCAGTTGAGTGAAGATTTTTTGTTTTTTTTTGTTATTTGCCCCGAGTAAAATGCCCAAGACAGCTAAAACATAGTCGTCCGGCACTGGTGACGCCAAGGCTTCAACTGCCGATTGGACAGTTTAAATTGATAATAGGCAACATGGTGTATGGCCACCTTTAGGCTCTTTTCATGTATCGACTGGAACGTCGGTAGTAGATATACAGGCCCACAACAGGCGCATAAAGATGTCGATTTTAGAGAATCGCTTAGTGAAATTGACACGTGTCTAGATATACTCGTCGGTGCAAGATATGACACAAAGTTGCACTTTATTTCGTACTAGCCATATTTGTAATACGAATCTGCGAAAGCGGTCACCTTGGGCCCCTGATCTGATGATGGCGCATGTTTATCATTCGTAGTGGAAATTCATTCAGCTCGTTATAAGTGAGTCATTGTTCTTGAAAGGAATTAAAGTAAATGCAGGGAAAAAGATGAGACAAGATGCTTATATACAGAAATAGTTATCCTTCCAAAATTTGAAAGGTTATTTTTATAATTAATATTATTTTAAAGTAAAATATATTTTACACGACTATTGTTATTTGAATAATATGCGCATTAAAACGTCCATATCGCTCATATTAAAGGACATCAAACTTCGACTGGAAAAAAATTTAAGCAGTTGAATATGACTGTAATTATTATTTTATTATCATTATGAAACAATGTGTTATTAGTTCTGTTTGGTATTTACAAATATGTATGTTTAATAACGTAACTTTGTAACATTAATTAAAGATGTTCCTATTCTTAGTTATTATTCTGTGTTGTGTGGGTTTTAAAAATGTATAGTCGGGCGTAAAGTAATTGTTGTTTATAAAATAAATGTTACTGTTTAGGTGGAGTAAGATTTTTAAATTACCCAAGTCCCTATTGTTTGTTGAGAAAGTTTTGTAATTATGCATTTTTAATAGTAACTGTTTTAGTTAGCATAGAAGTTTTATCTAAATACCATCTATTTTTAGGGTTACATAGTCATTCTGGCGCAAATGAAATGAACGTAATTACGGAATCGTCATATATGTCTGTCCGTCCGTCTGTCTGTGTACATCCTAGTAACTTTTTTTCTGAAACTACTGGGTCTACATAAATGAAATTAGACAGGAAGATGTAGTCTATTTACTGCGATGAAAAAATTATAACATCGTGAAAAAAAAATAAAGACTTGGCCTACCTACATCTAAGAGACAATTTTTTACGTTAGTAAGATCTTAAATAACATAACGTTGTTTCTTAATAACTTATTTAATGAAGTCAATAGATGGCGAGACATTGGCCTCCAAAATTGTGCCTCCCCCCTCCCGCTAACTTTAAAATATGTATCAGCAATAAATGTAAGTAGAAGGCATTAAGTGAAAAATATACTATAAAAATAGTGAACTAGCAATAAACATGTAAACAATAGATAATATTAAAATAAGAAAAATGTACACATGAACCCGATAGACTCCATAGTAAGCGATGGATGTAATAAATAAACAAATATATATATATATATATATATATATATATATATATATATATTTAGATAATAATTGTAATAAATTTATGTTTTCATTATATTATATTTTGTTATACAAAACACTGACATATCTGGATTATCAGGAAGAGGAGGAGAATAATAACAATAAGAAAACTTTAGACTATGAAGTAGAAAAAAATGTCGTAGAGCTTAAAAATAATTTACTCAAAATCTGTCGACTAGTTGCTCAGATACCTATAGGATATTTTCGAAAGAATAATAATGAAAACTGGAAAAGTTTGTCACCTCTACGGAACTCTTCGACCAGCGAAGGCGCCTGTGACTGATTTGGACTGCCAAACAATTACCCAATTTATTTAAGCGGAGTGTTAAACTAAAAGTAATTGCATAAAATTAAATGTAAGTATACACTTTTTTTGTTTCATACTATTAAAAGCAAGAAATGTCTAAGTATTGTAAATGTGTTGCATTTGATTTTATATACTGGTGCTGCAGGTAGAATTTTTTTTATGATATAGTTTAGTTTTTAAATATAAAGTCTTTCAGTATGAAAATACATAAGACTGAAACTTATTAACATTTTTAGAGACGGTGATGCAGTCTATAGTTACGTCTCACTTGCTCATCACTCATGACTTTCAATAAGTAATTTGTAAGATTCCATTTTGAAATAAATATATTCATCTTCATTAGGAGTGCTGTAAGCTCATTACCTATATCAGAGTAAAACTTTTACTCTCGGCGGTAGTTTTAACAATGTTTGGGAGCAGTCTGTGATGGGAACCATAGCCTTCTTCTGAGGGACTATAATAACCGCTAAGGCGGCGGCAGGGCGGGAGAGGGACAAACCACCCCGCCAGAGGCAGCTCTAGCCATGTAGCACCCGTGTGAAATATATACTCGGGCGCCCTCTAGAGCGGTCAAAATGGAATACTTAGTTATAGTTTCGACAGTGAACGGAAATGCGGGTAAAAATGGTGCAATTTTGAATGATGTCGGGAGGCAATAGGAACACTTTGAGAACAAGAACTCTCATAGAAACCATGCTAATAAAATAGCGACAGCATACTGTTGTTTCATTTCCACTTATGACACAATTTAGTGTGTGGAATAGAGAGAAATATACAATATTTTATTTCTTTCACTACTAAGTGGTCCTATAGCGATAAGTGAGACAAATATATGGTAACGAAGCATTTTTCATTGCATTTTTTTAAAGTTTTTATTCTTAGGGTACAGAGTAAAAATTATTTCTAGGAAGGAAGGGATCAAAAGAATAATACGAAACTCCACCAATATAATCTTTAATTATCTGTTTTAAGTCTAATTTCACGTTGAAACAAATGTTATTGTATATATTTGCAATGCGCCCGGAATCACGACGTCAGCCATAACACAGACGCAACGTTTTTGAGCGCACTGGCGCCGCGAGCGACGCGTGGTTTTTGGAGGTCTCGCTACGCACGGCGGAAGACCCAGTACTATAGGTAAAGCCGGCATTGCACCCGACTCTGCCCTGATACGTGGAATAGGCAAAGCAGATGCACTGGAGGGCGTTCAACTACATCCGCGCGCCGTAAACGTAAGACCGCGAGAGATGGTTTTTGGGAAAATACATCAGCTGTTACACCGTGGGGACTCTGATCTACCGCCTAGAGTAAAGGTCCACGCGTTGTGGATTGTGGATCCTTGGGTGATAGGAGGAACACCGGAATGCCACAAGTTCCGTACTACCTCATTGTTTGTTCCTGGGTACAGTACAGTACAGTACAGTAGGGTAAATAAATCATTCTCTCTTCTACAGAAAAGGGTTTTTAAATAAATTTGACTTTTCGGAAGTTATAATAAAATTTTAAAATCTTTTAGTATTTGTACTGTTCTTTGTAAAGCACAAAGTAGTATAGGTACCATCTTTGGTTGTGACGTTAATACAAGAGGCATTCAAAAGTAAATTGGATGCCTTATGCAAATGTACGCAGTTATTGCAGTAATCGGTGCTCGCAATTTGCATTGCGTACTCCTTACTTTATTTGTTTTGTTCACATACTAAAGAATTTTATTGTCTCGTTTTTGCACTCGCATTCTGTTCAACAAATAAACCATTGTGCAAAAGTTTTAAAATAACGCAAATAATATTCAATCTAATGTAATGAAAATGCGGTCAGATTGTTTAACGGCGTTTTGCGTTGAATTTTTTTTTAAATTACATATTCATGGAAACTTGGTCAAGTACAAGCCATGGTAATTAGACTGTGTATATTGCAGTTTTTTTTATTATCTTATACTAATATATAAAGCTGAAGAGTTTGTTTGTTTGTTTGCTTGAACGCGCTAATCTCACTACTGGTCTGATTTGAAAAATTCTTTCAGTGTTAGATAGCCCATTTATCGATGAAGGCTATAGGCTACGTATAATCACGCTAAGATCAATAGTTTTTTAACTTACTTTTTTTTAAACTATTCCACGGGGACGAAGTCGCGGGCAGAAACTAGTAATTAATATTGCCAATAAAGTAAACGCATTCTTGGTGAATCGAATACTTTAACCTCGGACCTCTTCTCTAATCCAGTCATATTTTGAATATATTCTCTGCATCTCTTTGTATCAACAAACTCGCTAGCAACATATGTTTACTTCATAATAATAATTATTATTCGTCTTTCTTTTTAAATGTAGTTTATACTAATACAAGGTTTAACAAAGTAATTTATATGAATGATTACTGAAAAAGCTTGATGGCGATCGCATTATATCCATTCGATGCAGTCATCTAAAAAATCTTTCATCGTATATCTTCATTCATCCTTGATATTGAAAATTTTACAAATAAGGCCATTAAGGAAAAATAAATAAATATACGAACATATAAATACTATTATATACATTTTCATATTTACATAATAATATGGGTGTATGTCAGAGAAAAATATGAAAACACACTTTTTCAAGTTAAAGTATTAGTACAGATGAAGTATATGTTTTGTGTGTTGTGATTTAGTATTAATTTGAATTACATATTTGTAAGTGACTTTTAATCAAGAACTGGATGATAGTATAATTTAAACGTTACACAGTCAAACAAATAACCCTGGGGTTTAACCACGACCTTTAAACAGTCTATAAAAACTGTCAATATAAATAACAGAACTTTTTATTACACTTGTTCTACATTTTCAAAAAAGTAGAGTTGCACACAGTCATTTGAGATAATTAATTGCATTTTTGTACACAAAAAGTGTTGTATCAGAAATAAGTCAAGGTTTACAGATTTTGAAGATCCGGAAAGAAGAACCAATGTTAGGGAATCCGGATACATTGCAAACCTACAGAGTAAATTTTTGCAATTTTTTCTCACTCTACTGGTCTGTTATGTCAATTGTGTATCGGCTGTGCTACCTTGACATCGTGCCCATTACTCACGCTTTCGTACCTCATGGTCACCCTTGTCTTGTTTTGCACTACTTTTTAGTGTCAATTATTATGTTAAACGTTGTTGTTTCTTGCAGAAAACTACTTATTAAAATATATTTTTTATATGTAATTAGTTGCATGTTCAGGGTTAGTTGCTAATGAGTGGTTAGAATAAGTGTTTGACTTGGTACAAGCGGAGGCGTTCCACGCCTGCCAGGGCCTTGTGCAGAAGCTAGACTATGTACCCGGAGGGCCTGGCAGAAAAGTGGCCCACGACTCGAGCGGCAATAATACTTTTTCAGAGATGCGAGTGCCACCATAACGTGTCGTATCCCACACGCTTCCACTGCGCTTCCCCCGGGTTACTAAGTCCTCAAACGCATTTCCCATCGTACATAAAAGACGGAGGTGCTCAGCGCGCGTCTACACTGCTGTGGAGGTGTAAAATTTTGCGTTTTGACTTGCGTCACCCTCGACTTACCACATGCATTTGTTCTTCTGTAAAATTTTATATAGTGTAACTACTTTTTATTACTGGAGATCAGTACACAGGCACGACTGATGGAAAGTAGTTACCGCCACTTGTAGGCATTTGGATCATGAAGTTGGTACTAACATGCTGCCGGTTTCGAATGAATTTTATGACTCATTTAAAAATAGCATATCGTAGAACTTCAGGAAAGTCGCAGCTGGAAGCTTATACTGAATTTTAAAAGCATACAAGAGATATCTTATTGAGAACTTTTACGAACATGAGCGAAGAGGCTCAAGGAACCGAAAATGAAAGCCCCCATTTAATGGCGAGCTGTGATAGAAAAGGGGCAATAGCATTATTCTCAATAGTTTCTCTCACACTCTAGAACACTCACCATTATATACCTACATACAGACTGTAAAAAACACAAGGGGACCTGAGATTTCTTGGAAGGCCAAGCGTACCCAAAACATTCTTTGAATTTGAGATCATATACAACGCGAACAGCACAGGATCGAGTTCAATTAATTAATTGATATGAAAGTTCCCTAGATCACAAGTTCAAGCAGTTATGCATAATATTGATAACACATCTTATTACTTCATATTGTAAGAATGCAAACATTACGATACAGGTCTACCTGTACCTGTCTACCTGGTCTACCTGGCCTATTTTACCTGCACCTATACTGATCAGTTCTTATTGACTAGTACTCTAGTACTAGTCAATAAGAACTGATCAGTATAGGTGCAGGTAAAATAGGCCCTTACTTTTTACACGGCACCAGTAATCTTCAACGTGTTTCTTTATATGTGAGTGCATACAGAAAGTATGAGATTATATTACTTGCATTGATTGATTCTGATTTTTCTGTACCGGAAATTTGTTCTGTTAGATAAGAACCCTTAGGGGTGGGTCATCCACAAATTACGTTACACGAATTTCATGATTTTTGACCCCGTCTTTGTCACAGCTGGTCACATTCGTGAGGCTCCTCGCTCCTTACACACTAAGGGATGCACGTCACATATTTTGCAATTTTACATCAAGCAACTAATAACTTAAAACAGCAGTTCTGTAATTATTTTTATTTCCTTTTTTTAAATAATTATACATTTGCTCATACAGATAGAGTTGGAAATATTTTGAGGTTTTTCGTTAATAGTTCCAATTTCGTGTTTTAAAACTTAAATATTGTTACATGCAAGCGGCGGGTACGCACTTAGGATTGGAAGTAAATACCAGTTTTTTTAACTAAATGGTTTTATTCGCTTACACAGCCGTTTGTGGTTCTTCTCGGCAGGGTTGCCCCTTCACACACAACTAACGACGCTCTGCCCCGACGATGAGATGTCTCACTGACAATACTGTCGTCAGTATTGCGTAGACCACCTCCTGTTACTGCAGTGCTCACCTTTGAATTTACCGCGCGTAGCTCGCTTTTGGATCTCCTCTTAAACTACGATAAATTCTCCTTCACTGAACTGCCCACTAAGTTTTTCACTAAATTCACCACTTAACTCGTCACTATATTCTACTTAACTCTTCTGCCAACTCTCCCGTATCGCACCTTGTCGCTTTGATGTCTTACGCTGCTTATGTACTCGGAAGAATCTTCCGGAACCCATAATTTCGATCGTCTTTTCCTTATTCTTTTTTTTACTGTCTGTCCCTTTCTAAACATCTATCTATGTCTGTCTTTTCCTTCTTGAATCTCCTGTTCTAGCATTTCGATCTTCATTTCGTTATTCTTTTGTTTATCATCTATCCCTTTCTAAAATGTATCTGTCCTTGTCTAGCCTTTTTCTTCTGGAATCTTCTGCATTTTTCTGAAATGCCTTAAACCAACTAGACCGTACCACCATCGCTCGCCACAATATATTTTGATTTTGAAATGTGACGTCATCAATTTTTTTATCTCTACCACCCCTTGCACACAATATCACACTTTGTCGACCGTGAATTTGTGGATGGCACCTTAGAGTATACAGATGTTATTAGATAAATGTATTGCCTGATAAAGTTCAAGCGCAATCACCATCCCCGATCGGCATCAAACTGCAGAGTGCTGAACCGTTTTAATATAGTATTTTATTATTCGTAATGACACGCCCCGAACTAAATATTTAATACAATCGTGATAAGTCGATATAACGTTGTATTATGTGTCAGTTGTCGATATAAATTATTATTGTTTGAAAATGTACAACGTAAGAAATGTAAGAACAGCTCGCGTCTGTTCAGTTATGATTAGAAAATTTATTGATTTTGTCGTGGTTTGACTAAACAGGTAATGTAAATTAAATAACTATGTCTAATCTGTAATATTATAAAATTCTAAACATGCCGTGTCTGTCCATTAAAGTTATTAAAAAATAACAACTGCATTAAACTATATAAACGATGGAGAATATGATGCAATTTTTTTAGATATCTTGTCTGTTTGTTTGGTGTAGTGTAAAAACTACTGGACCGATTTCGATGTGGTTTTCGTTGATCGACAGCAAATTTTTAGACTTAAAATTTGCGTTACTATTTATCCTGCGAACTCAGTAGGAAGCTTTTAAGAATCATAAATATTTCAGATATAGATTAAAGACTTTCAAATAACTGATGTCTTAAAAAAGTTCTTGTTTATGAATGAGTAATCAATTTATTTAATAACATCATACCAGATATGATCCGTGCATCACACACACGAATATAAACTATCCTAGAGTTAAAAAAAAATGTATTGCAGGAGTTCAGCAGACAGGCAGACGGCTAGCTTGATGGAAAGCGGTTACCATCGCCTATGGACATTTGCAACATCAAAGGTGTTACAAATGCGCTGCTGCTCTCTTAAGGGAGACTGGAACCTGCTCGCTAATGCTGGAACACAACTCAAGGTTGTTATGGCGATATGCTTTAGACCAGGGGTGGTAGCCATCTAGTCGGGCAAATGCCCTACCACCTGGTTGTGGGTTGTTTTGTCGCCTCTTACGAGAGGCCGCCCGGCCGCAGGAAATTGTTTTCTTTCTCCGTTCCTGCACGGATAGAGTATAGAGTACCACTGAAGTGCTATAACTCGTTTTGAATTAAATTTAAGTCGAAAGTTAAATATGCAGAAACTATAAATGTTTTAAAGGTTTTAGCTACGATTATTATTTATTTTTGATCTTTATGTTATGGCTTCTTTATATCAGCTACGGTCATAGAAAAACTCAAATGTCAAGCGTTAACGCCTTACATATTTATTTATCTACCCTCAAATTTACTTAATTTTTATGTATAGTTAATCGTACTAATCTAATTTGAAACATTATTGTGCAATAAAATAAACATATTAAATTCTACGTTAAACTAAATATCATTTCCGCAATATACTTTTAATTACGATTTTCCTGTACTTGTTGCATTAGTATCATACAATAAATAACGCTTGGGAAAACAACTTACTTAAGTTTAAAAACTATTAAAAATCACGTTTCGGTCCAGTAACTGTACTACTGAACCGGAATTCGATCGCAAATTATTTCAATATAATAAAACGGATCTCCTTAAGTTGAGAATAAAAAATCTTGTTATGACTCAATGACATTACATTGTTGGATTTATCATAATATTTATTACTGTGGGAATATGAATTACGGGGTTTGTAACCTTTATTTATAAAGAAAGAAAAAAATAAATACCTAATTAGTTTCCACAAAGTAATCTGCAAGTGACTCTTTGCTGTGGACGACTGGTTGAGTGATTTTAAGTTTTTTTAACTCGTTAAGTGAATAAGCAATGACAACTGCAAAGAGTGTTTATTTTCCAAAAGCGACATGACATGAGACCAATAAAATTAATGAAATGTAGGACATTTTTAAGAATGCATGAAATTGCCACTCACTATATTACTGTACCGAAAGATATTCTGATACAGAGATTATTTTTAGTGCTTATCTGCCAATCTACATTATATTCCTTTGCAAAATATTATCAATTAAATTATACCATAGCATAATAATATAGCAATAATAATGCTCTCACTGCTTCGGTCGAGTCTCCTTATTTCAATAATAATAAATATAATAATAATAATAAAATCGGCAGACAAACACGCATATTGTATATCCCCAAATTAAGAAAGTTACGCTTGTGTTATGGGTAACATACAACGAACGACTCTGGGGTCGATCCCAGACACCCAGACCATAGTAAATAACGGAGAAAATACGTTTCCGAAATTTACTATACCAGGAATCGCACCCGGAGCCTCTGCGTTGCAGTGAGGTAGACCGGCAAAGGCTTAGCCCGCTCAACCACAGAAGCCGTCCATTTCAGAGGAAAATATGTCAACAAATTGACATTTTTATATGTGCTGTGACTGAATTCACAATAACTGTATACTATATTATATATTATGATGATTGAATATGTATATATGTATATAAATGTATTATGTTTACCACTCTATCGTATACTCAAGCCGTGGTAGCGTAATGGCTAGCGCACACGCCCGGGACTCAAAGGGCGTGGAATCGATACTGGCCGGAACGCATGCACCACTTAGGCTGTTTTTTGACCTAATGTGCATATTATTACAATTACCATGTTAACAACGATGAAGGAAACATCGTGATGCAACCTGCACATCGAGATAACCGATGTGTCAATCTGCCAAGCCGCCTTGGACAAGTGTGGCGGGTATACTGTCCTTTCCCCTATAATGGGAGGCCCGAGCCCAGCAGTGGGACATTTATGGGCTGTTCTTATTATATATTATTATATTTATCGGCGCTAAGAACCTCAGCCAGAAGGCCCAGCTCGCCGTACACAACGCGGTGCTGGTACCTACGCTCACGTATGGAAGCGAGAGTTGGGTATGGAAGAAAGAGCATGAAAGTAGAGTAAACGCGGTCGAGATGCGAGCACTGCGCAAAATCTGCGGAGTGACGCTCGCGGACCGCGTTCGTAATACCGAAGTAAGAAAGAGAGTTGGTCTGAAAGAGAGTGTCGGGGTGAAGGTAAGGAAAGGAATGCTCCGGTGGTTCGGGCATGTGGAAAGAATGCATGATGAAAGAATGACTAAACAGATATACAATGCAAAAGTGGATGGATGCAGAAGTCGTGGAAGGCCACGACACACCTTCCATGATCAAATTGATCGTGTACTAGCAGAAGGTGATGTCAGGAGCCTTAAGAACAGACGAGCTTGCATGACAAGAGTTATGAATGTCAAAGAGGCAAGTGAGGTGTGTAAGAATAAGCCTAAATGGCACTCTGTTGTTCGTGCCTACCCCGCGAGGGAACTGGCGTGAAGTTATGTATGTATGTATGTATGTATGTATATTTATCGTATTGGTGACAACTTTAATGATAGCTATGTTTGAATGTTTGTAAGTTAATAAATAAATATTATAATAATAACAACTAATAAACATCTCACAGTTGGGCTTGAGCCTCCCATTTTTTATACGCGGAACGGACAATATACCTGCCACGCTTGTCCTCGACGGATTGGTGGGTTTTGTTTTATCGATTATCTTGATGTGTAGGTTTCATCAAGATGTTTCCCTACATCGTTAGCACGTAGTCATTGTAACAATATGTTATATACATTAGTGCATGCTTTTCGGCCAGGATTCGAATCCTCGCTCTTTGAGTTTGTGACGCGTGCACTAACTGCTAAGCTACCACGGCGACCACAGAGGAAAATATTTATAGTACGCCATATTAATACTAGACAGACTGAGTTTTACAAATTGAAATTAGTAATCTTTATGCCGGATTTCTCACGTTTATTTGATTTCGATGTAGGCATGCGATAATTGTTTAATATGCATATTAAATGTCAAAGAATGCCTAAACGATGTGACTTTTGACATTCATCATTCAAATTTCATGGTAATAATACAAAAGTAAAAGTGAGTTTCTTTGTTTGTTGTATTTATAAAAATAGTAGTTTGTATTTTATTTTATTGGAATAACAAACAGGCCACATCATTAAAAATGTATACACAAAGTTACAACTTAAATATGAACGAATAATGCAGCCCACAGCATTTTTCGCAGGTTAATATAGATATATATTTACATATAATATTTTATATATTATTATAAACTATAAATAAAAAGAAGGGAAAGAAAGTACTTAAATAAATCCTAAAATAATATTATATGAGCTCTTTCTTCTTATTAAATAACGCTCTTGAAGATTTGTGTACGTAGCGAATATCAAGTACTGAATATAGAAGTTGCAAAATAATACTGTAAACGAAATCTTAAAGGAAAGGCTTTCATTAAACAGTTCACATTTTCTACGGATACACACAATTTTTGCTTAGAAACTGTCAAACATTATTAATAGAAAATATTAAATTTGCAAAATATTAATAGCAATAAGAAACTGCATAGTAAAACAGTAAACAATCCTTTGTAATATCGCCAAAAAGTACTTAAGAGAACATAATGAAATAGTATTTTTTTCATCAAGGAAAATGCGAAAGCTCCTTCGGGATATACAAACAATATGTCTAATGTTGTTCCATGTTCATCAAGAGGCAGAGAAAAAAAAACAATCATTCTTGTATTTCATTGACTCAATAAATATTTCCGGTAACATTGAATATTTAATTTTTTCATAGCAGTTTAAATTATGTACAATTTCCTAATAAAAAAAATTACAAATAAAATATAATAAAAAAAATACTACCTGTCCTTGGAATATAATACTTAAATTCATTTATAAACATTTATATATTTTGTAGATATGTATTTGTATGGTATGTATATTAAGTATATATCTATGTAATATATAAAATTCCTGCATATATTTATATCATTTATGTATTTATTATTAAAATATAAGTAGTTCGTTCTATTTGTTACGTATACCACCATCGCCATTATCATCTCAATTCATTCCAAGGGTTGTCTGGAAAAGATCGCTTATTAGCGATAAGACTGCCTTTTGTACATAAATAACTAGATATAGTTTTAGTCTTTAAGTTTATTTTGTATTGGTGTCTAATAAAGTGTTATCTATATATCTATAAGTCTCAAATCGCTGTCGGTTGGTAACGTGCCTAAAAGGCTGGCCGCATTTCCGCGCTGAATGGCAAGCCGATGCATTTCCCCCAGTACAGGCCAGCCTTTTGGTAACATTGATGTATTTTAGACTCCATATACTTTTAACCGGTCAATGTAAAGACACTTTTAAAAAGGCTTGAAGTGGCCAATTAATGCCATTAGTCCAGAAATCTAGACTTTAAACATGCTCTAAACATAAAATTAAAATAACTTAACGTCTTGTGAACAAAAAGGCTTATAAGTTATGTGAGAACATTGATTTAATTAATACGGTTTTTTCTGACACTATGTAATTCGCATATCGTCGACTTAATAACGGAATATGGTAAATAGTAATAAAATTTTGCTTGATTCATAACTGAGTTGATTTGTCCATCAGGAAATGTTCTAATGCTGATAATTGGAATCAAACTTGCTTCTAACGGTATTATTTAAAGTGCGTCTTATGATACTTTGATTGGATAAACATTTTAATTTATTGAACAAAAGATTTCTTCATGGTATTTTGCGTATAGATGAGTACGATACTCATATCAAACTTAGAAACATGGGGCATTTAAATACAGATATCTAATCTATATATGTAATGTTATGACCGTCAAAGACCAATTCACACCTGCAGTTTATTACCTTTTCGAGTTTGGACTTCTTTTGTTTACTTTGTGTTTATAATTTGTAATTAGAAAAACAGCCTATTGTGTATTGTAATCTTATATGGCAGTCATTAGCCAGGTGTGTCGAACTGATTAGAAGAAATTCGGTCGGGTAGACATATTGTATCAGTGCAGTATAAAGTAATGGCCCAATAGAGAGATCGGCAGTCAAGCGATAATCGCAAGCGAGGCAAGACATGTGTACATTCGATAATGTATATACATTATCGACTATATAGTGACGGACTTTTGCGCGTGTTATTGAATCGTGCATTACATTTGTACTGGTTGTGTTCAGTTGTATTTGTACCTGTGTTATACGTGTTTGTATAGTTCTAAATAAACTCTATAATAATTCCAACGGCATTTTAATTCGAGTCCCGTAACTCGTAACCATATATAAAGGTATCACATACTCAGAAAAATAAACAAAAAGATCTTCCATAACCTCGAACATTCAAAATAAACAACGCAACTTTGGTTTCGGGGAGGCCGAAGTATTTCTTACTAGTTTGTAACATAGATATAATTGTGAAAGAGCAAAAGTTAAGTACTATTGGGAAATACATCTTCAAATGAATTTTTAAACGTTGGTCTATCTGCGTATACGCACCGCTGATCTAGGCAACAACGGAAGTTCTGTCATAATCATAACATTGTCAGCGAGCAATATCAGGCGACCGTGGAACCTCTGTCCTCTCAACGGAAAGAGGTGAAGACATTATATATAGATGTAGAATAAAACAATGGTAGTGTTTGAAATTGTAATTTTAAAAACAATAGATTATGACCGTATTGAGTCACGTGAATGTATATTAGGTATAGGTTTTAAGATGTTTATTTAGCTATATTTATCACTGTTATATAAGATTTGGGCTCTCACTTAACCAGTTTATATCCGTTGAAGTTGTGGCGTTTTTCGAACGCAAACATTAATTTTTACTACTGATAACACTAAGTCGGCCATTTTAGATAACATTAGAGATCAATACCTTAATTTGACAGCTGCACACAAGGGTCTTGATAAAACAATATTATTCTGGATTTTGTAACATAAAAAGTAGTACATGTAGACTAATCGGAATACATTATAATCAGTGATAAATCCTGTGTTTAATGATTTCCTATATTATTACCTCATCATATAACAAGTAAAGGAACCCTCAGCAACTATAATGCTGTATCGACGTCTTATGAGGCTCCAAAAAGTGATAACTTGTGCTGACGATGAAGTATCTATAAATGTTACTGCTGTTGCTGCATAGAATAAACATGACGATAAGGGACAATTTAGAGTTAAGATAAATTCTATGACAACTATTAATATGGTCTCCAATAACTCATTAAGGAGTGTTAATGCAAAGGCGTTAGTTTCATAACCGTATTGGATAGCTTCATCACGCTGAATAAGTTATGTGGAACGTTTAATTTGTAAAACTGTTGATAAAACAGAAGTAGACAGAAATAAAAGCAAATAGTGTATTAGAAATGCAGTAGCCATTATAATAAAATTAACACTAATTATGTGATGAATGCACAGCTCATTGGAGTCAATCATTCAAGTAGAGGTAGCAGCGCACAATATCTTTTGTTACGAAGTCTCACACGAAACATATCATACAGAAATAACAAAGCGTCCATAATTCGTATACTTCGAAGGCCGCGAACGTCTAAGGTCATACTTTACAAGCCAATTTTATTAAAGGTGATGAAATGATTACACATGGTAATTGACTATACGTTATTGTGTTCCTAATATACATTTTTCGTTTTCTTTTCCATGCAGCGGCGTGGGAAGCAACTATTACGATATAGCAGTTATGTTTACACTGTTTAAATCAAGTCAATGACTTCATTTCTTTGTCTAGGCAATGAAATCATTTTTGAATCAACTTGTGTGGATATATAAACATTTTTTCATTCTCCATAACGTTGGTTATAATAATTTGTTTTTGATGTCTAACAATAAATGATTTCAATGTTTTTTACGATCAACCAATAGCTTCTTAATGACTGTTATTCTCATCATAGCTAGATGCTGCTACATTTGCGGATGTGGTATCCGGATACGCATTTTGCAACTTGAAGTTGTGTTTAGAACATTATTTTACCACACCAATTACATTTCAAATAATTTTATAATCACACTTGAAATTATTGTTTACAGTTACTATTTATCTTTGGGATTGCCTGAAACAGATCGTATACCGTTTTACCGAAAGGAATTTGTGCACAATTAGGTAAAGTTGTAGATTATATATATATATATATATATATATATATATATATATATATATATATATATATATATATATATATATATATATATATCGACGGGGGGCTAAGTCTTAGCCTGCCGAACTCTTTGGAACGCAGAGGCTCCGGGTTTAATTCGTGGTCCGTTGTATATTACCCATAACACAAGCATATCTTGCTTAGCTTGGGGGTATACAACGTGTTTGTTTGTCTGCCGATTGTCTGTCGATTTGCTTGCCGATATGTTTTTTCTTATTGCACGACTTCAGCAGACAGGCAGATGACCCACCTGATAGAAAGCGGTTACTGTCGCCTTTGAAAATATTAAGACGTTTATTGTGTATTGGTGTACAATAAACAAATCTATACTTATTTTATTTTTTCCCAAGTTTTCGCAACACATAATTAAAACCGTTAAAACGTTATTTTAAATACACATCTCTATTTAAAACTGTTACGGAACTTGCGACTTTGGATTGAGCTTTTTTGCTGTGGATATCAAAATCAGTAACATCAGGATTAGTCAACATACTACTCATCTAGCATAAAATACGACAGTGACTATCTAGTTATAGTTACACTTAACCAAAACACCTGCCGACTCTACTAACATACGCTATTAAACATTGAGTTTTTTTTTACAAAACATCTTAATTTATTTTGCGGCAGACAGCTATTTCCTTTCCATCCATTTAATGCTTAGAAATCACAACAAATTATTCTATTCCTCTATAATTAAATGGAGGTCGGTAATTCAGCTTCTATTATACTTTATCCAATTATTTTATAAACAATCTAAAACGTTTGTAATTAAAAGGGAATTAATGAAGCGGTAACGGTACTCATAATATCGAAATGATGAAATTGTATATAATTGAAATAATGGATAAAGTTCAGAAAGTTATTAAAGACTTTAAATTTGAAAAACTTAAAGGAATAGCAGTATTTGAAAAATTACATAAGCTATCGTTTTAGTAAAAACTATGTCGGAATAAGCTAATTTTTACGCACTCGAATAACTACAAACTGCTCCCGGGAAAACTCCCGCGGGATTACATTACATTCAATTTGCTATTGACCAGTAAAAGATCACATTGGAATTCGACTTTTTTAATTTGGCTATTTTAAATACATACATACATACATAACCTCACGCCAGTTCCCTTGCGGGGTAGGCACGACCAACAGAGCGCCATTTAGGCTTATTCTTATAAACCTCACTTGCTTCTTTGACATTCATAACTCTTGTCATGCAGACTTTTATTTTAAATAATTCCCAGAAAAATTTCCGCGACATTTACAGGATAAATAGTAGCGCAGATTCAAGTCTAAAATTCGAGTAGAAGAAATCGGCCCAATATAGTCTAAGATCTGAACCTACATCGACCTTCACCGAGCTGATAATAGAATAAAACTTATTTTATAATAAATTTATTATATTAGAAAATATATTAAAAATGGGTTGTCAAAAAAAATCCTGGACTAAATATTTTTAATTATTAAAAAAAAAAGGATTTTTCATTAAATATTGCAACATCAAGATAATAAGAAAATTTTAAAGTATAAAACATATAGAATGTGCAGACGTAGGGTTGTCTATAATTTACCTGGACAACCTACTAGGCTGCCAGGTATAAACAGGTATGTCGATGCCAGTTACCTTCACTTGTTATGATAATAGAAAAAAAAAATCAGCATAAGCGCTGTTTTATTGCGAACACGTTGATATAGGGTTGTCTGCAAAAAATTTGGTCCTAATAGAGGTTTGCGAATTTTAAAGATTTAAATTTCAACGCGTGTGAAAATGTATATTATATGTTCTGCAAAGTGGTAGTACATTGTTTTGTTCTATAATCAATAGTTTTCGCAGTGCACGCCGTGTAAGGATTTTTTCGGCTCATTTTTTTACACCTTGGGTTACATTATTCGACTTTTACTAAGGATCCCTAATTGAAAAAAAAAATATAATTTAGCCTATAGCCGTCCTCGATAAATGTACTGTCCAACACTGAAAGAATTTTCGAAATCGGAAGTTTTATTATATTATCAAATTGGTGAAGGTCGATGTAGGCTCGGATGTTCTACTAATAGTTTTACGTGAATCCTGAACAGACAAGAAATCTAAAAAAAATGCATCGTGTTCTCCATCGTTTATATAGTCTATTCCAGTTCTTATTTGAATAGCTTTAAATAGATAGATAACACTTTATTACACACCAATACAAAAATGAACTTAAAGACTAAACTTATATCTAGTTATGTACAAAAGGCGGTCTTAACGCTGAAAAGCGATCTCTTCCAGACAACCCCAGGAATGAATTGAGGTGATAATGGCGATGCTGGTATACGTAACATATAGTACGAACTACTTACATTTTAATAATAAGCTTCTATATATAGACACGGTATTTTTATAATTTTATAAAATTATAGATTAAAATATTATTTCAATTATTTACTTGCTATTATTACAAAACTAGTTTATATACTTTTGTTTATAGATCTACTGATTCTTCTAACAATTCTGCAATATTCACCGAATATATTAAGTGTTTAAATACAATAGTAATTTAAAGGATGAATGCTGATATCATTAACCCTATGGAATCTGATTTCTTATCCAAATCAGTTATTTTTCCAACATTACTTCTAATATTTTTCGCAACACCATTGCCTCAGCAGTGGAGCTAACAACGAGCGCCAGACTAATCGGCTGCAATTGGCAACACAATCTTTTCTTTATTAAGTCGGATAGCAATTAATATTACTTAAGGTAAAGTAATGAACGTTTCACGGCTCAGTTGCCGCACGACAGTGGTGAGCTCCCGCTTAACAAAATCTTTTATATAGTCCCGGTAATAACTTCAACAACGTCGTTTTGGTTGATTTATGTATATGAGTCGATACTACAGATCTTTTTGTTTTGTTTTTGTTGCATGAGTTCAGCGGACGGGCAGACGGCCCCCGGTGGACATTTGTAACACCAAAGGGGCTACCAATGTGCAGCCGCTCTTTAAGGAGCGATACTACACGCTGCTTACCAATTACCTGTGTTACAAATGCCTTAGCATACAGATCTTTCTTAAAACTTGACAATCAGACGGTAATTGTTCCTATAAATAAGAAACTTTTACAGAGCTCAAATGTCGCTCAAGAAAAGATTCATCATGTCATAAATACACGATAAGAATCATCAGAAAAGTAAAGAGAAGATGCATTATAAAAGTTAAAGAAGGTAATACTTTTTTTTACGTTTAAGAAATAATTTGCATTTTTTTGGATTTTAATTCTATATCTCCGTTACGTTAATTGGTGATTCTTTAATTTAAATTTTCAGTTATCTCTGACTTAATACATATATATATGTATGTATAATAAAACATATATACCAGGAATAAATAATATAAAATTTGACATAAGCTCCATACATACATACTAGGAAGTAAAATAAAATTTTAACTTATATGTATTGACTTTTAAAAAGTGTCCTCTTTGAATAAAAAAATGCATTTACAAGTAATGTCATATTTTAATTGTAAGGCAAATAAATAAATAGTAAAGATAAGGAAACTTTAACTAGGATGCTTGTATAGTTGCTAATGGTTGTCTGATCGATTGTATTTTATACAGATACTGTACTGTGAAATTATTTACTTCCTCCAAGAAAACTTTCTTTGTCTCGCTTGAATGCTTTTATTCATGGTAATCGTATGCTTTGCAATACAATTATGTAACACCGTGGACAATAATAATATACAGCTAAGAAATGATCGTGACACGGACATGAATGAATTCTAATACTAGATAAGGGTATTGCGAAATAGATATAAATAAGCCAATTATAATAGTTTAAAAATAAATATTTTTTTTAAATAAATATATTATTACTTAAGATGTTGACTCTTATATAATCGCAGTGTTCGGCTGTACGTTTATCTATGTATGTTACAGCCGTCCTTCATAGAAACCTCAGGGTCTACATGGGTGAAATATTACAAGAAAGTGTAGTCTATATAGCGCTACAAAATTATATAATGAAATTGCGAAAAAGGAAAAATAATAATTACCATCCATCCATGTATTTGACGGTTTAAAGCTTTGCTGGATTAGATCACGGGAAAGCAGAGGTCCCAGGTTCGATTTCTGGCTTGGTAATTTTCAATAACGTACTTAATTCTTTTAGAATGATCAGGATGTCAGAGATGGGACTCACAGAAATTGTTTAGCTCGGGGTCATACATTGCGTGTGTTTCTCCCAAACAAACTCATTTTATATATACGCATCATTACATTTTTAATATCTAACGACACTCCACACGGCTATGTGTAAAAAAATCGATCTTTAGTTATATATCTACTAATACAATGATTATTATATTAGATATAGTTATAACTAAGGGTTGAATTTTTTTATACATAGTCGTGTGGAGTGTCGTTAGATATTAAAAATGTGTGCTGGGACACATAGTAGAAGTTAAACTTCAACGGACTAGTGGAAAAAAGAACGGAAACGGATAAGTGGCAAAATTAATCGCAACAAAATTGTAACTTGAAGTTTTACGGGTAGGATTTCAAATTGGACAAGTACATTAACAATCTGCCCGTAAAACTTACTCTCCCAGCACACATTTCGATTTTTCGCAGGTTTATTGCAAATTATGATACATTAGGTACATTTTAATGAATGCATTTTTTATTTAAACATATTTTATTTTATCAAACAAAAAACTCAATTCAATCCGGAAACAAAAAGCGCATCCATACTCTAAAACTATGCCGCCTCTCACCACGTCTAGTCTAAATTTATGCCGCTCTCCCACGCGGCCGTAACCCTTTTTCGTGAGAGAAAAATCCTAAGACCCCCGTTTATATAGAAGTTTTACTTCAAAAATATAATGATGTTTCTCAATAATTTTTTTAATAAAGTCATAGATGGCGAGATATTAACTCCAAGTCGTGAAAATTATGTCTTACAATATATTCTAGAAGGGGATAAAGTAGAGGATTAAAATTATGAGTTGTACTTTAAATGCGCTCTTTAGTAAAAAATAAATGCGAACAAAGTCACCAATAACAGTTTTGACAAAATCAAGAACGTTGTTATATGATCATGATCTGCAACTTTTTAACTCATTGAAATACCAGTTCACAATAGTGCATTATTAATTTGTTATATAAATAGATAACAAAAAATAAAAATCTGATCCAAGTAATATAATTCATTAGGTCATTCATTGAATGAATTTAATTAATACATATTGTTTTAGATAATAACTTTCCACATCCACGTGTAAGAAATTTATGCATGTATGTTATATAAAAATCTAATAATTTTTTTTATCTTAACTTGATATCAATATTTACTTCCTTGTATACTTGCTTAACTCGAAGAATAAAAAAATAGAAATATTTTATTTTATTTGAGACATGCATATTATTTTTATTACTAAAAACGTAGTTCGTAGGTGTTTTCAAACGTGTTTTAACGGTATCTAGTTGTTATTTATCACTTTATTAAATTTATTTTTTAATCTGTACGGAAAGAGTGTATCTTAAGACTTGTAGCAATGCCAATATCCTTGAGGTTTTGTTGGTAATGATTTATCGGACGGTAGCGGGGATTCCATAGACGCCGTCGTTTTCAAATACATTATTATTGTATTGTGAATAAAATAAAGTAGTATTTAAAAAAAACATTTATCACTCTTTAAAAACATGCAGATTTTTTATCTTGTTTTGATAAAAATTGAAGGAGCGAAATGGTTTCATGTTAATAATTTGGAGGTGATTTGGTGTTTTTTTTCTTTACTTAAAATAACGATAGAAAATTTATGAAATAACCACGTTACGTCTCATGTCGTGAAGATTTATGGCATTTTTTTGAAAAATTATTGATCAATAATTATAAACGAACAATTGTGTCGTTGGCACCCCTCTTTCAACCTTTTGCGGTAATAGGAGCCTTAGATCACCTGGTAAGAGGATTGTTGGTAGTCAAATCATTATAAGATACTTTTTATTACCTTACAAAATGCCGAAGCCACCGCAATATTGTACCCGAGTAGTAATTTATGACTTCATATCATTAAGGAGTAAAATATATTTTTGATTATTGTTTAACCCTTTTGAGGGCACAAAGTTAATATTATTTTTTGTCCAAAGCTGCGAGCTGCCGTCAAAATTACTGCGCCAAAACCAAGATAATTATATCGTCTCTTTTACTCTAATACAAATTCTATGTAGTTAGAGGGAGGAAGCATTAGTTCAACGTTCGTTTCAATTATCTGTATTTGACCACAAATTTATGGTGCTTCCCAATTAGCCATGTGTGATGACACTCGACACCAAATTTGTGGTGGTTTCGTCTTAAAGGGTTAAACAGCAATTAAAATTATGCCTATTACGACATTTTAAAATGTGACTATAATAAGATGCCCACTCTTTAATATATTTTTTTAGAAAGTATTGTTATGTCATTAAAGAAATTGGTTAGCAGTGCGTGCATTACTTGTACAGTTAGATAGAGATCCCAGTCACCCCAAACTTACGTGATTTTAGGAAGGATGAAATATTTAGGATCGGTAGTTTAATATAAACTTAGAAAGGAATGGATACTCGCTAAGCTGAAACCAGGGCCGTTTTGCAGGTGCAGCTATCAAAGGTAATAAATAACCATGGGAAGATGTTTGGCCGTCAGATTTGTCTGGCTTATTGGAAAATATTTTAAAATATTATACTTGATAATATATATAAAATTCAGCCTTCCTAAAATGACGTAAGTACTCATTTTTTTAAAATGTCTGTTAAAAGTTATGGCCCATAGGAAGTGTCTGGCAACTGTATATCTTCGTTTATAACAATATCATATATTACATATGTAAAAACTAGCGTTGCTACTTTGACATAAGTTAGCACGGTTATTTTCCACCTTTCACACCGGCTACCTGAAAAACGGCCCCGCTTTCAGCTTAGCAAGTATCCATTCTGGATACTGAAAATTTCATCTTTCGTAAAATCACGTAAATCTGGGGTGACTGGGATCTCAATCTATGTACCCTGAATTGCATTTTCTGCGTACTTAGATTTTTTTTCATGATTAACAACGAACAGATCTCGCCTTTTATATCTTCATCATAGAGCAACTTTCGCTAACTTTAAGCACGTTTGTATCTTGTAACTTATTTCCTAAAAATAAACATTTTACATTCGAGTTCTGATGACTAATGTACATTATCCTTTTTTGTGATCTGACAAATATCACATCTCTTTGGCAAGATCTTGTTAACTTATGGTGTCTTTTTATAACTTTTACTTGTCCCAGTTTTTGTAATTCGGTTAACAGTTAATAAATCTTTTATCTGATTTAATTTATGTGTTACGACTGGGCGCTTGGCTATTACGACACACCGTCACAAAAATTTGGTTGAAAAAATAAATTGAATAAATACCGTAGAAATCAGATAACTGAATGAAATTAAATTTTATGTATGAAAAGTGAAATTTAAGTTATGTACTCAATACATATATCAACTGACACTATGGGCGCTAACGCATGCCTTAAGATTAAAATATATAAATTAACTAGCGAGCCCGGCAGATTTTGTCCTGCCCTAAAAAGAAAATTTAGAATCCGATTGTACCGCCATCTACCTGGTACAATTGTATATCTAAACTATCCCGCGATCTGAACACAAACAAAAATTGTCATCAAAATCGGTCTAACCATTTAGGAGGAGCTCAAGGACATACACACAAACAGAAGAATTATATATATAAAGATAAGATATGAAAATAATAATGATTTTTGTTTAAACATAAATAAAATTTAAATATATGTCGAATGTCTGCTAAACATTTTAAGCTTAAATTAATTTTACAATCATAATTAACCCCAAAACAGCCCAGACTTCGACGGAGTCAAAAGATTTCTCATCTATATATATAAAAATTCTCTCTCACAGTATTTGACCGCGATGAATTCCGAAGCTACTCAACCAATTATGATGTTTTTTTTTTAATTTGCTGGACTTGTTCCAAATTAGGACATACGATAGGTTTCATTTTTTTCATTTCAATTAATGAATTAATATAAATAAATAAATAAAAAATATTTTTTTAATTTGTAATAAAATAATAATTGATTTTATTTTTATCGATGGTCGAAAAGTGGATATTGACTTCAAATTTTGCATAGGTACTCCTTTCGCAACTTGGATGCGTGATTTTACGTAAATCATATTCAAAATAACTGTTGATATTTTAGTCATTGCCTTGGCAGCCTTTTCCGTTTTAACCGTTGACATCATAACCGTTGTTATAGTAATTATATGTTGAATGTTAGCTTATCCCAGCGAAATGGGCACAGGAAGGAGTGTTTTTCCCATGGATAACTATATGTTGGATTATCTCGAGTAGAGCCCAACGAACTGCGCACGCGTCAGCTAGTAATCTAGAAAAACTAGATACAGGCAGATGTGGTCTTTAGACTTCTGTATTTTTATATTGTGTTTATGAAGTATATGCTGTTACGCTTCGCTTAGTAATATCAGTTCGTTTCTTACAATTATATTACTTTGTAACATACATATTTCACTAAACCTATGAAGTTCTAGCACAACAACCACTTACTCAGTAGGACAATATCACCAGCGCTGCAATTCAGACACATGCAGGCTTGCCTGTGTCTTCCTACTTACTCCTTTATGAAGGAGCAATTGTCTGCCTTTTATGAAGGATAGATTATATACAGTCCATGATAGAACGATTTATGCACATTATACTGTATCGGTACAAACAATGGCATAGTGAGGGACTCACAGCGACCGCTGTACATCCATTGTAAATAGTCCGCAATTTCTGTTATCCTTTGAGTTAGAATTGCGGAAAACTAGTCGAGTTAGCGTTGCGCTGCGACCTTAGCGTGCTAGCCTGGTACCAGAACAGCCGGCATTACTTACTTTGTAGAGAAACTAACGCTCCCAACGACTGAATACATATGTAGTCATATCCAAGTGTGTGTCCGTATGTACATGTACGGAACACTTGTTCACCTCCGTCTTATGAAGGACAAACGCATCAACATTCTTGAAAGTAACAAAAGTGCGAGACGCTTGAAAGTAAATTAAAATGTTAAACATATTAATATGATTGTAACTTATTTCAGAAAACAATGGTTTAACGTTATAATTACAATAATTATCATGATAAAGTTAAATTAGACTAATTGTTTGTAATTATCATTACTTTGATAAAATACTTGTGTAAACTGTGTAATAAGTTTCTAATTACATTATTTGTAGAAGTTGCTTTCTTGGCCTGGTTTAATTTTTTGCTAAATATGTCTACCAAAGAAAGTTATATGGGGTAATCCTTTAAACTAGGGTACTGTACCTACTGCAGTACCTACTACTGTAACTTCTGCTGTAAACATCACTTTTCGTCATATTCGTCATTTTTGTAGTTTACAAGATAGATAGACAAGGGATAGATAAATAAAATTAGAACTGATTGAAATAGAGAATGTAAGTTTACATGGGACCAATCATTACTCCAGTTTATACTGGATTTGCTGTAATTTTCTTTAAATGTAGTTTTAATACCAAAAATTTACATAAATACTTTTAATGCCGGGAGATGGAATAGTTTGCAATATAACATTAAGCGAGTCTTCCGGGGGCAAATAGCACTTACATAATAATTTAATACAATGTAACATGTGTTAATACCCACTCTTTAAACAAGAGGCATACACTAGAGGATAACCCGCGGCACAGACGCGGGGTAAACTCTGGTGTTTCAATGTTTTACGTTTAAAACATTGTTGATTTCTAGCTATATATGATCAGAGGGCCTGCCCTCTAATTTTAGCGATTATTATATACATATTATTAATGGGCCACATTTAATTTTAGAGAATCGCTTAATGTAATTGACACGTTTCTACATATACTGGTAGATGTAAGAAATAGTATAAAGTTGCACTGTACTCTGATATTTGTCATAGTCCTTATACGAATCTGCGATATCGGCCAGTTTTGAACGCTGTAACATTGTGTGATTGCATATTTTAAATTTTGCATTTGACCGGGTATATTTTTTACATACTTCTGAACATGCTACCGATCTGCTGGATATTTATACATATCGCCTCTTTGCTTCAATAATGTGTTATCTTGAATATTGAAATTTTATAAGCGAGTTTCTTTAACTATCAAGAAATAATCGTATCGAAACGAATAACGTGGTATTTTTTAAAATACATTGCGGATTGAAAGAAAAAAGTGTTCGTTTCAATTATTTTTTTAAGGTTAGAAAACAATCTGTTCTAAAATTTTAATTTTCAATATAACACATTATTTAAACTAAGAAGCGATGTGAACACAGGCTAACAAGTCGCAGACTGATGATACATTCATGTGTTATATGATACTGAGGGTTATAACACTTTATATAATATGAAACTTTGCCATTAATGCATAGTTGTATTACAAGAACCTTAGAATGCTTGCATGTAATTAGAAAATAGGAAGATATACCGATTATACGATATTGGTAATAAGTAATGTAAAATAATTTCTTTATTTTAGTTAAAAACTACTTAAAGAAATTTCATAACTTCCAAATATTACTCAAATGTTAATCATTATAGAATTTAAGACGATTTAACTAAAGGTAATACAAATATGGTGTAGGAGACGCATGGAAAGAATAAGTTAAAAGGAGAAGAAGATTCATAAAGAGGGATTGACTATAGTACAAGGAGAGCGCTTCATTATACAAATTATCAAGGAAAGGAGAAGAATTTCGACATTTACATACATACATAACTTCACGCCAGTTCCCTTGCAGGGTAGGCACGAGCAACAGAGCGCCATTCAGGCTTATTCTTACACACCTCACTTGCTTCTTTGACATTCATAACTCTTGTCATGCACGCTCGTCTGTTCTTAAGGCTCCTGACATCACCTTCTGTTAGTACACGACATTTACTATTTGTAATATAATGGAAGATGGGAAACAAAAGGGCAAGCATTTCGTTGTGTAAATGAATCGTATACTAATATAAATATAAAGCTGAGGAGTTTGTTTGTTTGTTTGCTTGAACGCGCTAATCTCAGGAACTACTCGCCTGATTTAAAAAAATCTTTCAGTGTTAGATAGCACCAACGAAAAATGTTTCAAAATCGAGTTTTTTTTAACTTACTTTTTTTAACTATTCCACGCGGACGAAGTCGCGGGCAGGAGCTAGTGAACATATATCTCGCATCGTACTAAAAATTTAGTACTTAATACTCGCGCAGAGCCATTTATTTATCCGTGCAGGAACGGAGAAAGAATACAATTTCTTGCGGCCGGGAGGCCTATCATAAGGCCGACAAAACAACCCACAGTCAGGTGGTAGGATATTAATTAGCATAAATAATTAATTAATTAATTAGTCTAGAGTATGCCACCATAACAATCTTGAGTTGTGTTCCGACATTAGTGCCCAGGTTCCAATCTCCCTTTAGAGAGCGACATCACATGGTAGCACCTTTGGTGTTACAAACGTCCATAGGCGATGGTAACCCCCTCCATCAAATGGGCCGTCTGCTGTCTGATCACGTCATGCAATAAAAAAGAATCGATAAATTGCAGAAAATCTACCGACAAGAGTTCATCTCTTAAATATTATGATTAATAAATAGCATTTAAGAAAACGCTAGGCTAGCGAGCTACGCTAGGCTAACGCTAGTCGTGGAAGGCCACGACACACCTTCCATGATCAAATTGATCGTGTACTAGCAAAAGGTAATGTCAGGAGCCTTAAGAACAGACGAGCTTGCATGACAAGAGTTATGAATGTCAAAGAGGCAAGTGAGGTGTGTAAGAATAAGCCTAAATGGCACTCTGTGGTTCGTTCCTACCCCGCAAGGGAACTGGCGTGAAGTTATGTATGTATGTATTTAAGAAAACGGCAGGGGACACTTTTTATTCGCATTTACTTCGTTAGATTTACTTGGCATAGTCTTTATAATATTAGATGATGAATTTAAAACCATTATTGGTGTTTTATTCCGTGTTACTATATTAATAAGATTAGTAATCGTTTTCTTAGTAAGCACTGATTGCTTCATCGATTTAATAACATTACATAATCCTCTTCCTTAGTATAATAAGTGTTCCGTTTTCGTCTAAAAGTGACGTATAATATAAATTCCTTGTTATTAATAACTATAATCATAAATATAGTAATGTACTAGATGAACTAGAGGCGGTTTTCCCCCGTAGGACCAGCGGAACGGAACGGCGTGCGTTTTCGTTTATTTTTACGGTTTTGATAGTAAACAATGCTAAAATAAAACTACATTTTATTGCATGAGTTCAGCAGACAGGCAGACAGCCCATCTGATGGACAGCGGTTACCATCGGCTTAAGGATGTTCTTGGTGACCCGATATAGTGAAGGAGCGAACTGGAATTCTCCTTCATCGTAAAGAGGAAGATCTTGTAGCTAAACTAGTCTCTGGTAGACTCAGACCCGCCCCAGTTGTCTAAAGCTTATTTCTGGTTGTCTCGATAAGCAGGTTTCATCTTTTTTATTTTTATCGCTTAAGTTCGAGGAAGATTAAGTTGGTATGGGCATATAATGAGGAGGGATGAAAGTCACGTGACAAAAAAAATGTTAAACTACAAGATGGATGGGTACAAATTTAAAGGTAGACCAAAAAAAAAGATGGATGGATTGTGTGGAGGATGATATGATAATATGCGGTGTGACAGAAGAGGTATGTCAGAATAGAAGAGATTGGAAGGAAAAGACATATTGTGCCGACCCCAAGTAATTGGGATATGGTGAAAGAAAAGAGAGAAGTTCAACAAACAGCCCACCTGATGGAAAGCGGTTACCATCGCCTATGGACATTTGTAACACCAAAGGCTACCAATGTGCTGCTGCTCTCTTACGGGAGATTGGAATCTGGCCACTAATGCCGGAAGACAACTCAAAGTTGTTATGGTGGCATACTTTAGACCAGGGGTGGTAGCCATATAGACGGGCACATACACTATCACCTGTGGATTGTTTTGTCCGCTCCTTACGATAGGCCACACGGCCACAAGAAATTGTATTCTTTCTACGTTCTTGCACGGATAGATCATCATGATATTTTTCCTACACCATCAGTACGTGGTACTTGTAAACAATGCGAACAATTGTTTATTTATATAATTTACAAAGCAGATTACAATCAATACAATAATACATTATGACTAATACATTATAAACTTATGGAAGTAGATTGTTATCCTAGTATGTGAGTATATTAGCATTATAATTTGATAATAGAGGAGTGCCTTGAAAATACATAAACAATTTTAAGAATTAGAATTTAGAAATTAAATTAATTATTAAAATAAGGAAGGAGTCCTGATCAGTAAGTGCCAGAAACGTTAATCGAGTTAATCATTCGCTTGAATTTGTTGAGGTTGGGATTAAATATATCTAGAGACGAGTTGTTAGCTACCAGTTCAAATTCAAATCAAAAAGTTTTTAGTCAAAATAAGTTCCACTGGAGAACACTTTTTGAAAAGGTCATACGTGTAAGTCCAAATTTAAATTTATTTCCTTTTCTATGTACACCGCTTCGCAATGTGTTATCGCTGTTCAAAGGAGACGCCTTGCAACACCAAAGGTGCTACAAATGCACTGCTGCTCTCTTAAGGGAGACTGGAACCTGGTCACTAATGTCGGAACACAACTCAAGGTTGTTATGGCGATATATTTTAGACCAGCGGTGGTAGCCATCCAGTCGGACAAATGCCCTACCACCTGGCTGTGGGTTGTTTTGTCGCCGCTTACGACAGGCCGCCCGGCCGCAAGAAATTGTATTCTTTCTCCGTTCCTGCACCTATAGAGTTTCGCGCATATATATGTTATACGTTAAGTAAACAAGACATTCTAGTAAAATTGGTCGGAAACACTGCCTAAGTGGTACATGCTCTAACTAATACTTTATTTATATTTCTATTTGTTACTTATTTAACTTTATCATGACAGGCACGATATATTGGGCAAAGAATAATATAAATTTGTATTTTTATGACTCACAAGTATAAAAATGAATGATTTTTTTTTTGCCTGAAGCAGGCAATCAGGCAGACAACAACAACCTGATGGAAAGTGGTTAACGTTGCCTATGGATGTTTGCAACACCAGGGACATCGCCAACGCGTTGTCGACGTCTAAGAAATGTTATAACGCCCTTCTTAAAGAACTCCATGTCATAGCACAGAGGGAAAACCGCCGTGGGAAGTTCCCTCCAGATCATTGCTGTACGCGGAATAGTTTTCTAGAGAATCGTTGCGTAATTAATGTTCCGTCCCTGTAAACAAGTGGCATTAGCGCTAAACGAATAGAATAGAAAATTTAGAGGAATGACATATTGTTACCTTTTTTTATTCTATTGGTTTAGCGGTAATGCCATGTATCTACAGGGCCTTATCACAAACGCGGCATCATTGATAGCCAACCGTATGGGTGTTCTATTTTCCTTAAATGACGACTCCTATACTTACTTATATGTATCTATAAAAATATTCCGTGTCAATTAATTAATTATGAAATTAAAGTTTGCTATATCTGTCTTCTAATGATCGCAATTCTCGTTAAATTTATCTGTCATTAAAAGCCGCATTTTTGTACTATATAATGCAGACCCGGTATTCTCCTTTCTAAATGAAGTCTTATAAAAAAAGTATCAGCCTTTAAACGCCCCACTGCTAGCACACTAAGGGTAATTGATTGGTCCCACACGTCTGTTATCTCAGTGAGCAAGTTTCCTCGCGATGTTACCATCAGCTCGTAGTAATTTTAAAATATGCTTACTACATTAGAAAAAAATACTCGGCTTATGATCCGGATTATTGGTATATTCAAACCTAAATGTTTGAATTGATACACGAATGCGTTAACCACTAAGCAACAGCCACTGTAACCTTACTTTGTATTGTACACTAGCTGTGCCCGCGCCTTCGTCCATGTCGATCTTTTTTCGCGGTACCCTAAAAAAAATCGGTCCAGCCATTGAGATTAACCGGAAAATCCAGACAGACAGACAAAAAATATGTCTTTTTGATATAAGTACCGTATATACTTTCATATGCATTTAATAAAAAAGCTGTTATTTTGACATTGCAAACAGACACTTAATCTTATTTATCTGTATAGATAATAATGATCAAATACAACTTAGATCTTTATCAACACGTAGTGTCCAGTTGCATATATTATACGTTTCATTTTTGTTTTACAATTTAGATGAAACCATCAAAGTGATCAATGTAAACGTAAACGTGAATAATTCAATTTCATTGAATGCCGCCTTGTGCTTTTAGTTTTGTACATTTCAACCAGATTTATTCAATTTGGTTGATTCGTTTTATATCAGCAATAGACGGTTTATTTCTATCTTCCAACTGAATTAACCAAAGTGATCCACATAAAAGTGAATTATTCATTGTCGTTGAATAGCGTCGTGTTTTTTCGGTTTTGTACCTTTCAACCGAATTGATTCAATACAAGACATATTTGAATGAATCATGGATAATATTATAGTATAATTTCTTGATTATTAACAATTTGTACTACCAATAATTGGATGAAGAGGCTGCGTTTTAGCCTAATAATGTAATGATGACGACATTTGTCGCCAATTTGCTTTTGCAATGTATTATAACTGAATCTTTGTTTCGTATTAATTACACATATTATTTCATCAACTGACATCTTAATTGACTTTGATGGAGATTAATGTTTGTATGCAAGATTCGTTTTGATTAATAATCATATGAATATACCTGTATGGTTATGAAAGTCTCTTTGTTTAAATATTAGTTTGGTTCTTCTTCACGGCCTTGGGAATTAAATGATTGTCTTGAAATTCACTGTCTGCGTAATTTCGATGAAGTAATGAACTTAATTAATTAATATAAATTTGGAAGCTATAAAAGTAGACATGAGCTATATGAAGTTATATATATTAGTAAGATAACAAAGTATAATATTATAAAACATTCTAAAAGTGCCGCTGTTTCCATGACCATTTTGTTGGAGAGGGCATAAAATAATTAATTATTGAGAGAATTAAAGGTTTCTGTATTAAGGTATTATTCTGAATGATTTTTCTCTAATTTCATATATTGCAATATTCAAAATATACACTTAAAATTAATTTAAATTAAACCTTTTTTTTGTAAGGCGTCGTGTCTATCGATTATAGACTGAAGGTATGCATTTCAAAAGAAACACTTAAGATTGACTACACGGTCGGTGCATATTTTTATTTTTTATCTCATAGGCTAGAATTATATGAATGGGATCAGTGGCGCAGCTTGCTTTAGACGGGCCCTGTATCAAAATATGTTGGGCCCCCAAAGGGTAGTTTTGAATGAATGAATGAAAACTCTTTATTGTTCACCATAACTTAAACCTAGATATTTATTACAAACACATTTAAATTAGAACAATGGGCGGCCTTATCGCTTATAGCGATCTCTTCCAGGCAACCCGGTGTCTAAGGAGATATTACAAGAAAATTAAATAATATTTGGTGGCTTAACTAAATTGAAACTAATTCAATCGTAATTGAAGAGAAAAAAAAATACAATAATAAACTAATAAAGACATACATAATTAAATTAAAATAATATAAATTACATATACTTACATGCGAATAATAATAGAATTCCATTTACTGCAACACATTTTATTTAGCGGACAAATAATGGTCAGTGATCAAGTGTTTGAATGTACCAATGGATGTAGCTTGTCTGATTTTCAAGGGAAGGGAGTTCCACAGGCGAACAGCCTGTACGGCAAAAGAGTTTCCTACAAAGGACGAAGTGTGTTTAGGTATCGTTAGCAGAAGATTTTCATTTGAGCGCAAATTACAGGAATGAGATTGATAGAGGAAACTAAAAAGTTCCTTTAAATATGGGGGAGTACAGGGATTGAAAAGGATATTGTGCAGAAGTGAGAGTAAGTGAACATTCCGGCGAAGGCGAATTGGCAACCATTTAAGCTTATTACGAAATTCGGAGATATGGTCATATTTACGCAACCCAAATATGAATGTTTTATTTAATAAAATAAACAAAAATGCTCGTTATTAAATTAAAATAGTTAATTATTATTTTAAGTTATTACTTATATTTAATGCATCTAGGAGCTAAGTTAGACAAACAATTAAAATCAAAGATACACTGGCTGGAAACGATTTATTTTTTTCTAGATATTTTGATTCTATATACAATAATGACAAGTCTGATAGAGCTTTTGGCATAGCAGTTATTCTCAAAAATGTTATTAACCTATAAAAAATTGTGGATGACATTTTAGGAATTTTTTATTACACATTTTCGGGGACCCTGTAGCCTAGAGGCCCCGTATCATTGATGCGGCTGATACGGCGGTAGCTACGCCCCTGTATGGGGTTTTTAATTAGGGCTAGAAAATAGCAAGAAAAAGCGGTTACCATCGCCTATGGACATTTGTAATACCAAAGGTGCTACCAATGTGCTGCTGCTCTCTTAAGGGAGACTGGAATCTGGCCACTAATCTCGGAACAAAAATCAAGGTGGTTATGGCGGCATGATATAGACCAGGGGGGTGGTTGTCATCCAGACGGGTAAATACCCTACCTGACTGTGGGTTGTTTTGTCGCCCTATATGACAGTAAAGATAAGATGTATTCTTTCTCAGTTCCTGCACGGATAAAAATAGTTGAATTATATATTACTGTTCGCATGTAGAATTACATGTATATGTAATTTAGGTAATTATAATCTATTTAATTATGTAGCTGTATGTGTGTGTAGTAGGTTATCTTTTGTTTTTAATGGTAGTTGATTAAGATTGTATTCGTTATTATTTCAGTTCACCGCCAAATATTGATTAAATATTCTTTTGAAGTCTCCTTGGACACCCAGTTGCCTGAAAGAGATTGCTATGAGCGATAAGGCCGCTCATTGTTTCAATGCAAAAGTATCCATATTAACTGTCTAGATTTATGTTTAAGGTGAACAATGAAGTGTTTTCTTTTATTAATTCATTCAATAATATCTAAAACGCATTATTCTAGAACAGTATTATCTTTGAATATAGATGTAAAAATGTTCAAATAAATAATTGGTAATATACAAAATGTTACTGTAATTTGCTAAGCCTCATAGACTATGTAGACGCGACCGTTAGGCGCAGGAAAGAGACGGGTCGGACTGAGATAGATATAGTTTATTTTTAACCGTTATTAATTTGAAATTAAATAAATAAATTATAATTATAAGAATTGAATATAAAATGTAATAAGCCTTAACTCACTAGGAAATAAATGTTGTAGCGTTGTGCCTTTTATTGAAAGTAGGACCCTATTAGATCCCGGTAAATGAGACCGGGCTACGGGCGTGCAGAACGCCGCCTGGAGCCCGGGACTCAGCATGTAAAGGGAACCGGGTTACAGGCGTGCAGAACGCCGCCTGGAACCCGGGACCCAAAAGGGTAGCGGAAACCGGGCTACGGGACTGCAGAACGCAACCGGAGCCCGGGATCCGTGAGGTATGCCTGCACTACTGCCTACTCCGAACGCGAGTAGGCCATAATGATAGTGCAGGCAGAGGTCCGCGCTCGACAGCGCACGTTTTTGTAATGAGGTAATGGTAAGGGCGCTCAGCGCTTTATATTTATACTAATGAAGCGGGGGGCGAGGTAAACGCCCATTACGACGTCCCGCTAACAAAAACTATGGGTCACAACTGTGTAAGGACCCTCGAAATGTACTAAGATCTAGGGTGTACCAAAATGTATGATAGTGGTAAGTTAACATAAGGCTTAATGTATGTAAAATTAAGGAAATAAAGTAAAGGGGGTGTTACGACGAAGCGAGGGGTCGGCGGAGGCAGCCTCTATAAATATAGGACGCCTTTGGGGCGCATTTTTGTAGTTCGTTAGTAGTTCGTTAGTTCGTTCGCAGTTCATAAGAAGAAGCTCCCTCCCGCCGACGCCAACGAAGTCGAAGCCTCCCGTAGCATCGTTTTCGGTTGTTTTCATTTCGGAAAATCGGTTACCCGAACCAGCGACCAACCCTCTACAGTCCTACAGTCCACTGCAACACCAACATCGTCTGGTCAGCTTCGAGCCGTATTGGAAGAACTGAAGTATGCCGAATACGAGAAGCAGAATCGAAAAGGACGCTGCGCAGGCGAACAAGAAGAGTGCGACAGAGGTAGCAACAACCTCAACGACAACTGGCAGTGTCACGGCGGAATCCGGAACAGAGACTAGCTCAGTAAAAGCAACGACCGTAAAAGCAACGACAGTAAAAGCAACTGCCGTAAAAGCAACGCCAACGGCGTCGGCAACGACAGTAAAAGCAACAATGCCGGTCTCTGTTACGGATTTGCAGCCACAACCACCGCCAGTTTTACGCGAAATACTTCGCAGAAAAGAATGCACTCTAGAAGAAACTTCAAGACCGCAGTCACTACGCTCCACGACTTCCCGCAGACGACTTGCCGAGCTGGAAGCCAAAGAGAGACTAGCCGCATTGAAGTTGAAACAGTTGGAGGCAGCCGTTGAACTCGAACAAGCGAGAATAAATAGGCTACAAGCCGAATCATCGGACGATGATGACGTCATCGAAGAAAGCGAACTACCATCAAGAAGAGTGGACATGTGGTTCGAGAGACTGCCGCAAACGCAGGAACCACATGCCACAGAACCCCCCCCCCCGCCCCAGCGACGTTAGCCAGCGATATAGGGAGAATGAATGAACGGGGACAGGGCGTCCACGTCGGAAATATGGCACGCGGACAACGGGTCTCAGAACGAGGCCCGCCTGCACGTTCAAACGTCATGGATGTGACGTCACTGGCAGAAGCGATCACTGAAGCGGCGCGAACGAGCACAAGACAGGCGCAGCGATACATGCAAGAACTCCCGACCTTTAATGGAAATAGTGGCGAATGGCTGTCCTTCCAGGCAGCCTTTCGGGAAACGGGAGGGAGCTTCTCAGCAGGGGAGAACGTCGCGCGCCTACGTAGAAGCCTAAGGGGAGCCGCACTGGAGGCCGTCAGTGCCCTGCTGATTACCCAGACGGGGCCTGAAGATATTTTGAAGGCATTGGAAAGAAGGTTCGGCCGTCCAGATGCCCTTGTGCTGGGAGAAATGGAGAAAATGAAGACATGGACACGAGTCACCGACAGCCCTCGGGACTTGTGCTTATTTGCCAACAAGATGGCAAACCTAGTAGCAACAATTGAAGTATTGAACAAGCCGCAGTATTTACATAGCCCAGAGATGCTACGCGCGGCAGTGGAGAAGCTGACTCCAATCGTAAGGAACAAGTGGTACGACTATGCAGCTGTGAAGACCGAAGGGGTTCCGGAACTTAAGAAACTTGCGAGCTTCCTGAATGAAGAGGCAGACAAGTGCGCCGCGTATGCACCGATCGAACGCGAGAGCGAGATGGCACGATCGAAAAGGAGGACGGAGCACATACACATAGTGAACAACGACAGTGAACGCGTGAATATGAGAAAAAGTGAACCGTGCCCAGTCTGCAAACGCGATCATAAACTTAGCGATTGCCGCAAGTTCGTCGGTGCGGATGTGAGCGCGCGGTGGGACTTAGCCAAAAAGTGTAAAGTGTGCTTCCGCTGCCTGCGAAGTAGGCATCGACGTTCTTCGTGCCGCGCCCCGCCGTGTGGGGTGGAAAGGTGTACGCTACACCACCACCGCTTGCTGCATCACCAAAGGAGACCTGAAGTTAACGAGGTAAGTCCAAGTGCAGTGAGTGTGACGTCAGAACCGGCGGGAGAAGTGTTAGCGTCCGCGATCAACAGCGTTATCAATGATGGAAGAAACAAACGACGTGCCTATCTGAAGGTGGCCCCGGTCGCTATAACCGGACCGAGGGGCAGTCGTCACACCTACGCACTATTGGACGAAGGCAGCACCGTGACCATTATTGATGCGCAGCTGGCCGAGCAACTGGGACTTAGCGGACCACGGGATCCCATGAAGATGCAGGGAGTCAACGGTGAAGAATCATCGCATGACTACAGCATGCGAGTGTCCGCCAGGATAAGAGGCTCATATGAAACAGAAGAACACACACTGAGGGACGCTCGCACAATAAAGAACATGAGCTTCTTCAGCCAGACCGTTCATCGGAGCGATGTGCAGGGCTGTGCACATCTGCAGGAGATAGAAAATGTACTCATCTATGAAAGAGCTACACCGAAGATACTAATCGGCCAAGATAATTGGGAGCTGATTATTTCAAATGAAGTACGTAAAGGCCCGCGTCACCAACCGGTCGCCTCTCGTACGCAGCTGGGTTGGGTGCTGCACGGCTGCCGCACCTCAACCACATCGCCGGTCGTGTTCTGCTCACACTTGAGCATGATGGAAGAAGACCACGACCCGCTTGAAGAAATTATGAAAAAATATTTCGCGTTGGAATCACTGGGAATCGAACCCAGAACGCAGGTTAGCGATCCGCAACAACGCGCCTTGGAAATATTGGAAAAGAAAACTCGTCGTTTGGAAAATGGACAATTTGAAACGGGACTTTTATGGAAAGATGAAAGTTCACCTATGCCAAATAATTATGAAAATGCATTGAAGAGACTTCAGAACTTAGAAAAAAAATTGGATCGCGATGAAGAGCTTAAAGCGAAGTATGAAGAGAGAATTGGAAATTTAATGTTGTCAGGCTACGCCGAGCGCGCCTCCACTCCCCCCACCAGCGGGAGGACGTGGTATCTTCCCCACTTCGCCGTCGTGAATCCAGACAAGGAGAAAATAAGGGTGGTCCACGACGCAGCCGCCAAGTATCATGGCAGAAGTCTGAACGATATGTTGCTGCCTGGACCCGACCTTCTTCGATCACTACCGGGAGTCATCATGAAGTACCGGCAGTATCCAGTGGCAGTGTCTGCCGACATAAAGGAAATGTTCATGCAAGTGAAGATCATAGAAGCCGACAGGGATGCATTACGCTTTCTGTGGCGTGGCAACCGCCGCGATAGCGAGCCTCCAGAGGAATATAGAATGACGTCGCTCATCTTTGGTGCAACGTCTTCGCCTTGCGTAGCCTTGTACGTGAAAAACAAGAACGCAAGGGAATTTGAAAATGAAGACAGAGAAGCGGCGAGGGCAATAGTGGTCAATCATTACATGGACGACTATCTGCAAAGCCTTCAAACAGTTGAAGAAGCCAGGAAAATGACAGCTGCCGTTGACAACATACAGCGGCGAGCGGGTTTCCAACTACGAGGGTGGACCTCCAATTATAAGGAGGCGATTTCAAGCTTCGCGCCATCCGGTCAAACCACCGTTGAAATCGGCGGGAGCGAAAAAGAAAATAACGTTGAAAGAAAATTCAAGAAAATCAACGGGAAAATGTTAATGTTGTCTGAGCGTAAACTCATTGCGCTCGCACAACGCGAATCGTTCGGCGATAAACCGCTCGATACGATACGTCGACGTCATAACAAGGGAGAGCTCGCCGGTTTAACTATAGAAACCGACGAACATAACATATTGCGACTGCGAGGAAGAATCGACGAGGCGCAAGAAATAAGCTACGAGATGGCCAATCCTGCCATCTTAGACGGGAAACATAAATACACAAAGTTGTACATACAACATGTACACGAGAAACTACACCATGGTGGCGTCGAGATGGTGGTCAACGAGCTACGACAGCGGCTGTGGGTTATGAAGATACGGCCCTCAGTCAAAGCAGTGTTGAGGAACTGCCTCCAATGCCGACTGAGGAGGGCCCAGCCAGCGAGTCCATCGACGGGGAGCCTGCCTGCAGCTCGCCTGGCGCATCACTCGCGCCCCTTCACCTTCACGGGCGTAGACTATTTTGGCCCACTGGAGGTGACCGTGGGCCGTCACCGGGAGAAGAGATATGTGGCGTTATTCACATGTATGACGTCACGGGCACTACACCTCGAGGTCGTCGCGTCGCTGAGTGCTGACTCAGCCATCAACGCGCTGCGCCGCTTCATAGCGCGGCGCGGCGTCCCCACCGAACTCTGGAGCGACAACGCTACGTGTTTCCGCTCGGCCGACCGCGAACTCGCGGAGGCTGGGCGCGCCGTCGAAGAAGAAGCGTCGCGCCGGCAGATCGCCTGGCGGTTCTTACCGCCGGCGGCACCCTTCATGGCCGGCGCCTGGGAGCGCATGGTGCGCACCGTCAAAGAGGCGTTGCGCGTCACCCTGCGCGAGCAGCGCCCGAGCGATGAGACGCTCGCCACACTGCTCGCCGAAGTCGAAGCCACCGTGAACTCGCGGCCGCTCACTCATGTGGCCGTGGGTCCCGACGAGCCCCCAGCCATCACGCCGAACCTGCTACTCCTGGGGCCGAACTGCCACATGCCGGCCCCCGGGAACTTCGAGGCCAGCGACGTGACTGCGCGCGCGCACTGGAGACGCGCGCAGTACCTCGCCGATGTCTTCTGGCGACGGTGGGTGCGGGAGTACCTGCCGCTACTACAATACCGGCGGGAGCCCTACGCAAGTGGTGACAACCCTAAGGTAGGCGATTTGGTTATTATTTGCGACCCAAATCTGCCCCGTAACACATGGCCCCGAGGACGAGTGACTGCAGTGCATCCCGGCAGAGACGGCGAGGTTCGAGTCCTGGACGTGACGACGGCCAGCGGACGAGTGCTGAGGCGGCCTACCAAGAGAGTCGTCGTGCTGCCCATAGGAGAATCGCGAGACGCGACGGCGGGAGAATGTTGACGACGACAAACACAATGTATGAAACTCACCGACCCGTCTCAATAGGCGATAAGAACATAGGTATAATTTGCTAAGCCTCATAGACTATGTATACGCGACCGTTAGGCGCAGGAAAGAGACGGGTCGGACTGAGATAGATATAGTTTATTTTTAACCGTTATTAATTTGAAATTAAATAAATAAATTATAATTATAAGAATTGAATATAAAATGTAATAAGCCTTAACTCACTAGGAAATAAATGTTGTAGCGTTGTGCCTTTTATTGACCAGTAGGACCCTATTAGATCCCGGTAAATGAGACCGGGCTACGGGCGTGCAGAACGCCGCCTGGAGCCCGGGACTCAGCATGTAAAGGGAACCGGGTTACAGGCGTGCAGAACGCCGCCTGGAACCCGGGACCCAAAAGGGTAGCGGAAACCGGGCTACGGGACTGCAGAACGCAACCGGAGCCCGGGATCCGTGACCGGGATCGGCGGTTCGCGGCGGCCTACACTATCTTACTGCCGTTTCGTAACGTGTTATGGCTGGGAGAGAAGAAACGGCGAAAGAAACTTCCCAGCAACACGCCTAGTCTATCCTGTGGGGGGGCTATGTCTCCTAACGTCCCTCGCAGGGACGTGGAGAGATCTTGATTGGCGGCGCCTGAGACGCCGCCGTCTGTGTCTGTCTGTCCGTGCCTGCCAGCCTGCCGTCCTAACCGCGGGCGGGCTGATCCGGGCCAGCCGTTTTGTGATAACGTCGACCCTGTCCGTGAGGACGTTACGCGGTCGTCGTACGAGAGCCTTTCGCCGAGGCTTATAATCGGACGCGGACACGACGAGCGGATTTCGATGATGCGGCGCGAGATCGAAATACTTACGCGAGAGCGACGTAATGTAGTTTTTGATGGAGGGAAGCTCCAGATCGCGGTGGAGGTCGACGTTACGCATATAGAGGGGAGCACCGACGGCTCTGCGCATGAATTTATTCTGCACAATTTGCAGTTTATCTAATAGGGCAGGCTTGGCATGGCCGAATACCACACTCGCGTATGTCATGATCGGGCGGATGCATGTTTTATACAGAGTAAGCTTGTGTCTGAGGGACATTTTGCTTCGTTTGTCTATCATGGGTGCTAAACGACCCATCACAAATCGCGCTCTATTTCGGACTATAGTGATATGCTCGTTGAAGCGCAAGTTCCGATCTAGGGTGACACCAAGATATTTGGTGTACTTTGCCCAGGGGATTTGTTGGTCGTAGAGCGAAATGGTTTTTAGGCGAAGGCTAGCGCGTTTGGGGGAGCGAAGCGTGCCCGGGGAAAAGAACATTGCTGCGCTTTTCTCCGGGTTTACCTCTATCCTCCATTTGCGAAACCATTCGCCTAGCTCTGTGACAGCTGCCTGCAGCCGGACGCAAGCCATTTGTCGGTTGCGATCTGATGTATAGAGTGCGGTGTCATCCGCGAAGAGGGCCAACTCCACATCTGGAGTTTTTGGGATGTCGCTGGTGTACAGCGTGAAGAGTAGTGGCGACAGGGCCGAGCCCTGTGGTACACCGGCTGTGAGTGGGTGAGGGGACGAGCGCGTTCCCTCCACTCGAAAACGGAAGCTACGACCTAGGAGGAAGTCTCGCAAGATGAGCACGAGTCTGTCTGGCACACCGAACTGGTACAGCTTGTAAATCAAGCCGTTGTGCCAGACCTTGTCGAAGGCTTTTGCTACGTCTAGGAACAGTGCGGCTGTTCCTATAGGGCGGGGGCGATGGGCAAAGTGAGATAATATGTGCTCCGTGATGCGGTGCACCTGTTGGACGCATGAGTGTCTGGCACGGAAGCCAAATTGCTCATCGGGTATTAGATGTTTGCTGAAGGCAAAATCTCTAAGTCGAGAGAGGATGACCCTTTCGTAAAGCTTGCTGAGTGCGCTCAGTAGGCTGATTGGACGGTAGCTGGACGGTTTATTAGCCGGTTTTCCCGGCTTGTGAATACCGATGACATCTGCCTCCTTCCAGATCGCGGGAAAGGAGCAGTTTGTTATGGCGGCATTGAAGATGCTCACCAGGATTATAATTAGATGGGCGGGTAGAAGTTTTAAAACGCGATTGTTGATGCCATCGGTCCCTGGGGCCTTTCGCGGTTTGAGAGACTTGATCAGATCTTGCACTTCTTCGACCGTGACCGTGTCGAGTGTGGTTTCCGCTGGTAAGGAGGATCTACGTTCGACCTCGGAGTCTACCTCCGTCAGGTGTGACTGGTCGACGTTTTGCGTAGTGGGGGAGCATTGAAGCTCTAGACTCTGAGCAAGGCACTCGGCCTTCTCCTCGTCATCGAACGCCTCGGTGTTGTCGGCTCTTTCTAGCGCGGGTATGACAGTAAGGGTGTCTGATCTGAGAGCTCTAGCCAGCTTCCAGTACGCCTGGTGAGTTGGTTCGATATCTCTCAACGTTCTGTCCCAACGTTGTTCCCTGACTTCCCGGATACGTAGTTTAACCTCGCGCTCTAGTTCGCGGAGTCGGACTCTGTTATCCTCGGTGGGATATCTGTCGTGAGCTCTGGAGGCGGCTCTCTTTTCCCTCAGCAGTACCCTCACCTCGTCCGGCAGGCATAAGTGGCGGTCATCCTCCACTGGCACCTGCCTGGACGAGTTCCGCACTGCGGATTGAAGGTGGCTGGTGAGAGCCTCGATTGCCGTCTCCGTGTCTTGGCGGGACTCGATATGGTCCGGGATGCGGTCCAGGTCTTCTGTGCTGGTTGCCTTGAGGAGGGTCTCAAGTCTCAACCAGTCCACAGAGGTCCTAGTTTCAGATGTCTGGTCTGTCTGTGGTCCTAATCTGAGTATAACCGGACGATGGTCCGAGTCTATATCGTCCATCGTTTCGATCGAATGGAACTGAAGGGTTACGCCCCTCAGTAATGCTAGGTCGAGAATGTTTGGGGTCCCCCAGTCGCGGTTGGGGGGGTATCTTGTGGGGGTCAAGGGAGTTAGTATATCAAACAAAAGACTGTCTGATATATTTATGAGTGCTCTGCCATTGGGGTTAGTGGTATTGCAGTTCCACTGCTCGTGTTTGCAATTCAGATCCCCGGCTATTATAACAGCCGGGCCTAAGTTGAATAGGGCTTCTAGGTCTTTCTTATTAAGGGGTTTTTGGCATGCGAGGTATGCTGAGACTATGACTAGGGGTTGGTGGCCAGTCATTGCTAGTCTGCAGGCGGATACCTCCATACCTTCTAGTGGGGGGGTGACTAGGGGCATGCAATGTAGAGATCTTCTGAAATAGATCAGGGTGCCGCCACCACGGCCTATCCTGTCATGTCTAGTGACCCGATAGTTAGAGATCTTTGGATCTCTATCACTCGGTTTCAGGAAGGTCTCCTGCACTAGTAGTATATCTACTTGATTGGTAACCAGGAAGTCATGGACCAAGTCGCGCTGGTTTCGAAGGCCGTTGGCGTTATAAGTCGCCAGAGTCAATGAGCGTGGTTTATTCCTACCTACATGCGCCATTTGTTACCGGTAACAAAATTTTAACTAGGTTGTTTAGTTATAACGACCTAAGTATCTGGAGGAGGTACGCGTGATCCATTTCAATCACGAGTTGATCCCGGAGGGAGGGTTGACTTGACTCTGAAACTTGTCTCAGTTTCCGAGCCAAGAGTTGGACCTCTTCTAGGTCGAAGGGCAAGTTCTTGGCGAATTTAGTCGCCAAGGCTAAGTCCTCCGCTATAGAGTGGTGTGCTGACGGCCCAGAAGGTGCCTTCGAAATGGGGGCGGGGGCGGGGGTGGCCGGGAGTAAGCCGGCCGTAGCTGGGGCGCGCGCCCTTAACGGTGGGAACGCTTCCATCGCGGGAAGACCCGTCCAGTGGTTTACCACTGGAAGGGGGGCCGCCACGAATGCGGGTTTGTTCGGCACTTTCTTAGTGCCTTTTTGGGCATTGTCCTTTCCGACCTTACGTTTGGGTCGGGGGGCGGCAGGGCAGCCTCTGTAGTTTGCGGGGTGACCCGCTTTGCCGCAGAGGATGCAGCTCGGTGGCTCCGGGGAGTCCCGGGTGCGAGTGCACTCCGGGGTCCCGTGGTCCCCCAGGCACTTGACGCACCTGGGACGGGATTGACAATGTAGGGCAGAGTGCCCATAAAGTTGGCAGCGATGACACTGCCGCAATGCATGTTTTTCGTGTGGACGTTCCACACGAAGGCCAGAGAGGCCACAGACCTTCTGAAGTTCGAAGATCTTTTTCCCCTCTGGGGAGAGGTCAAGGACAACCAATACCAGGTTTAGAGGCGACTTTGTGGCGTCGCCTCTGTGCATACGGTGCACTTCGTGCACCGGTAGCGCTTGAGATTTAAGGTCCTCGAGAATGTAGGAACACTCGATTTCCTGTGGGAGTCCGCGGATTACAGCCCGAAGGCGTTTTTCTTCCGGCAAGGCATAAGTGTAGTAACCGATTTTACGGTCACATAATAGAGATGTTAGGGCGCGGTGGTCACTTGAAGACGTGACCATAACTTTGATGCCGTGTTGGGTATCACGGGCTTCTTTAATAGAAATTGCCTTACCTGGCAGTTCCGAAGCGAGTTGGAGCCAGTGGGCTTTTTCGCGGATAACTAGGGGTGGCGGTGGGCGCTGGGAAGGTGGCCCAGGGCGGCTGGAGGGTGCCGCTGTCGGTTTGCTGCCCGCAGTGGGTGCGGGGTTGGGGGGGACCTCCCTCTGGGTCTTACGCTTTTTCGAGCGATTGACGGTTATAAAACCGTCATCGTCTTCGCGGTCAGGGGGATGTTCGCGGGAGGCGCGACATCCATGGGGGTTAATTCATCAGCCAGTGAGAGAGGGGCATCCCTGAGGTATTGCGGACCTTCAGGGGACAAGTCGATTTCTCGACGAGAATCGATTACTCGGTGGATAGGAGATCGCGAACGTGATGTCGCTGAACTCGCGGAGCTCGAACGCGGTTGTCCCGACGCGGAACCGCGGGAATACGAGGCGCGCGATTTTGGTGCCACACGGTGCGTATCGCTGAGCGGGGGTGCGGGCGGCGGGCGAACCGGTAACGTAGCGGGTACGGACGCGGGGGGGGCGAGCGCTATGGCGGAGCGCAGGTAGTCCGCGGTAAGCGCGGCGGCGGGGGTCGCGGGGGGTGCGATGGTCGCGGCAGACGCGGGCGCGGGGAGGGGGGCCTGCCCGGGGGCCCCTTGCAGGTGTATCGGTTTCTCGGAATTAAGTTCCGAGATAACGGACGCGATTGATTGGGACTCCGCAGTCCCCAAAAATTGATTTAGTACCTGAGGGAATTGCTGCCGTAAAAACGACAGCAAACCCTCCAACGGCGATGGAGAAGACTCCACGCCGTCCATTGTCCCTAAAGGGGACGAACGATTTGGTGGAAAAACCACCTGATGACGCACTTTTCACTGCACTGTCACAGAAAAAACACAAATCGACCGTGTGAGCGAACGAACACAACGAACACGAATAACGGACTGCCGAGGCGGAACGGGAGACGTGCGCGCGCGACGAACGACAGCGATTACGACGTCCCGCTAACAAAAACCATGGGTCACAACTGTGTAAGGACCCTCGAAATGTACTAAGATCTAGGGTGTACCAAAATGTATAATAGTGGTAAGTTAACATAAGGCTTAATGTATGTAAAATTAAGGAAATAAAGTAAAGGGGGTGTTACGACGAAGCGAGGGGTCGGCGGAGGTAGCCTCTATAAATATAGGACGCCTTTGGGGCGCATTTTTGTAGTTCGTTAGTAGTTCGTGAGTAGTTCGAGACAAGCAGTAGTTCGCAGTTGATAAGAAGAAGCTCCCTCCCGCCGACGCCAACGAAGTCGAAGCCTCCCGTAGCATCGTTTTCGGTTGTTTTCATTTCGGAAAATCGGTTACCCGAACCAGCGACCAACCCTCTACAGTCCTACAGTCCACTGCAACACCAACATCGTCTGGTCAGCTTCGAGCCGTATTGGAAGAACTGAAGTATGCCGAATACGAGAAGCAGAATCGAAAAGGACGCTGCGCAGGCGAACAAGAAGAGTGCGACAGAGGTAGCAACAACCTCAACGACAACTGGCAGTGTCACGGCGGAATCCGGAACAGAGACTAGCTCAGTAAAAGCAACGACCGTAAAAGCAACGACAGTAAAAGCAACTGCCGTAAAAGCAACGCCAACGGCGTCGGCAACGACAGTAAAAGCAACAATGCCGGTCTCTGTTACGGATTTGCAGCCACAACCACCGCCAGTTTTACGCGAAATACTTCGCAGAAAAGAATGCACTCTAGAAGAAACTTCAAGACCGCAGTCACTACGCTCCACGACTTCCCGCAGACGACTTGCCGAGCTGGAAGCCAAAGAGAGACTAGCCGCATTGAAGTTGAAACAGTTGGAGGCAGCCGTTGAACTCGAACAAGCGAGAATAAATAGGCTACAAGCCGAATCATCGGACGATGATGACGTCATCGAAGAAAGCGAACTACCATCAAGAAGAGTGGACATGTGGTTCGAGAGACTGCCGCAAACGCAGGAACCACATGCCACAGAACCCCCCCCCGCCCCAGCGACGTTAGCCAGCGATATAGGGAGAATGAATGAACGGGGACAGGGCGTCCACGTCGGAAATATGGCACGCGGACAACGGGTCTCAGAACGAGGCCCGCCTGCACGTTCAAACGTCATGGATGTGACGTCACTGGCAGAAGCGATCACTGAAGCGGCGCGAACGAGCACAAGACAGGCGCAGCGATACATGCAAGAACTCCCGACCTTTAATGGAAATAGTGGCGAATGGCTGTCCTTCCAGGCAGCCTTTCGGGAAACGGGAGGGAGCTTCTCAGCAGGGGAGAACGTCGCGCGCCTACGTAGAAGCCTAAGGGGAGCCGCACTGGAGGCCGTCAGTGCCCTGCTGATTACCCAGACGGGGCCTGAAGATATTTTGAAGGCATTGGAAAGAAGGTTCGGCCGTCCAGATGCCCTTGTGCTGGGAGAAATGGAGAAAATGAAGACATGGACACGAGTCACCGACAGCCCTCGGGACTTGTGCTTATTTGCCAACAAGATGGCAAACCTAGTAGCAACAATTGAAGTATTGAACAAGCCGCAGTATTTACATAGCCCAGAGATGCTACGCGCGGCAGTGGAGAAGCTGACTCCAATCGTAAGGAACAAGTGGTACGACTATGCAGCTATGAAGACCGAAGGGGTTCCGGAACTTAAGAAACTTGCGAGCTTCCTGAATGAAGAGGCAGACAAGTGCGCCGCGTATGCACCGATCGAACGCGAGAGCGAGATGGCACGATCGAAAAGGAGGACGGAGCACATACACATAGTGAACAACGACAGTGAACGCGTGAATATGAGAAAAAGTGAACCGTGCCCAGTCTGCAAACGCGATCATAAACTTAGCGATTGCCGCAAGTTCGTCGGTGCGGATGTGAGCGCGCGGTGGGACTTAGCCAAAAAGTGTAAAGTGTGCTTCCGCTGCCTGCGAAGTAGGCATCGACGTTCTTCGTGCCGCGCCCCGCCGTGTGGAGTGGAAAGGTGTACGCTACACCACCACCGCTTGCTGCATCACCAAAGGAGACCTGAAGTTAACGAGGTAAGTCCAAGTGCAGTGAGTGTGACGTCAGAACCGGCGGGAGAAGTGTTAGCGTCCGCGATCAACAGCGTTATCAATGATGGAAGAAACAAACGACGTGCCTATCTGAAGGTGGCCCCGGTCGCTATAACCGGACCGAGGGGCAGTCGTCACACCTACGCACTATTGGACGAAGGCAGCACCGTGACCATTATTGATGCGCAACTGGCCGAGCAACTGGGACTTAGCGGACCACGGGATCCCATGAAGATGCAGGGAGTCAACGGTGAAGAATCATCGCATGACTACAGCATGCGAGTGTCCGCCAGGATAAGAGGCTCATATGAAACAGAAGAACACACACTGAGGGACGCTCGCACAATAAAGAACATGAGCTTCTTCAGCCAGACCGTTCATCGGAGCGATGTGCAGGGCTGTGCACATCTGCAGGAGATAGAAAATGTACTCATCTATGAAAGAGCTACACCGAAGATACTAATCGGCCAAGATAATTGGGAGCTGATTATTTCAAATGAAGTACGTAAAGGCCCGCGTCACCAACCGATCGCCTCTCGTACGCAGCTGGGTTGGGTGCTGCACGGCTGCCGCACCTCAACCACATCGCCGGTCGTGTTCTGCTCACACTTGAGCATGATGGAAGAAGACCACGACCCGCTTGAAGAAATTATGAAAAAATATTTCGCGTTGGAATCACTGGGAATCGAACCCAGAACGCAGGTTAGCGATCCGCAACAACGCGCCGTGGAAATATTGGAAATGAAAACTCGTCGTTTGGAAAATGGACAATTTGAAACGGGACTTTTATGGAAAGATGAAAGTTCACCTATGCCAAATAATTATGAAAATGCATTGAAGAGACTTCAGAACTTAGAAAAAAAATTGGATCGCGATGAAGAGCTTAAAGCGAAGTATGAAGAGAGAATTAGAAATTTAATGTTGTCAGGCTACGCCGAGAGCGCCTCCACTCCCCCCACCAGCGGGAGGACGTGGTATCTTCCCCACTTCGCCGTCGTGAATCCAGACAAGGAGAAAATAAGGGTGGTCCACGACGCAGCCGCCAAGTATCATGGCAGAAGTCTGAACGATATGTTGCTGCCTGGACCCGACCTTCTTCGATCACTACCGGGAGTCATCATGAAGTACCGGCAGTATCCAGTGGCAGTGTCTGCCGACATAAAGGAAATGTTCATGCAAGTGAAGATCATAGAAGCCGACAGGGATGCATTGCGCTTTCTGTGGCGTGCCAACCGCCGCGATAGCGAGCCTCCAGAGGAATATAGAATGACGTCGCTCATCTTTGGTGCAACGTCTTCGCCTTGCGTAGCCTTGTACGTGAAAAACAGGAACGCAAGGGAATTTGAAAATGAAGACAGAGAAGCGGCGAGGGCAATAGTGGTCAATCATTACATGGACGACTATCTGCAAAGCCTTCAAACAGTTGAAGAAGCCAGGAAAATGACAGCTGCCGTTGATAACATACAGCGGCGAGCGGGTTTCCAACTACGAGGGTGGACCTCCAATTATAAGGAGGCGATTTCAAGCTTCGCGCCATCCGGTCAAATCACCGTTGAAATCGGCGGGAGCGAAAAAGAAAATAACGTTGAAAGAAAATTCAAGAAAATCAACGGGAAAATGTTAATGTTGTCTGAGCGTAAACTCATTGCGCTCGCACAACGCGAATCGTTCGGCGATAAACCGCTCGATACGATACGTCGACGTCATAACAAGGGAGAGCTCGCCGGTTTAACTATAGAAACCGACGAACATAACATATTGCGACTGCGAGGAAGAATCGACGAGGCGCAAGAAATAAGCTACGAGATGGCCAATCCTGCCATCTTAGACGGGAAACATAAATACACAAAGTTGTACATACAACATGTACACGAGAAACTACACCATGGTGGCGTCGAGATGGTGGTCAACGAGCTACGACAGCGGCTGTGGGTTATGAAGATACGGCCCTCAGTCAAAGCAGTGTTGAGGAACTGCCTCCAATGCCGACTGAGGAGGGCCCAGCCAGCGAGTCCATCGACGGGGAGCCTGCCTGCAGCTCGCCTGGCGCATCACTCGCGCCCCTTCACCTTCACGGGCGTAGACTATTTTGGCCCACTGGAGGTGACCGTGGGCCGTCACCGGGAGAAAAGATACGTGGCGTTATTCACATGTATGACGTCACGGGCACTACACCTCGAGGTCGTCGCGTCGCTGAGTGCTGACTCAGCCATCAACGCGCTGCGCCGCTTCATAGCGCGGCGCGGCGTCCCCACCGAACTCTGGAGCGACAACGCTACGTGTTTCCGCTCGGCCGACCGCGAACTCGCGGAGGCTGGGCGCGCCGTCGAAGAAGAAGCGTCGCGCCGGCAGATCGCCTGGCGGTTCTTACCGCCGGCGGCACCCTTCATGGCCGGCGCCTGGGAGCGCATGGTGCGCACCGTGAAAGAGGCGTTGCGCGTCACCCTGCGCGAGCAGCGCCCGAGCGATGAGACGCTCGCCACACTGCTCGCCGAAGTCGAAGCCACCGTGAACTCGCGGCCGCTCACTCATGTGGCCGTGGGTCCCGACGAGCCCCCAGCCATCACGCCGAACCTGCTACTCCTGGGGCCGAACTGCCACATGCCGGCCCCCGGGAACTTCGAGGCCAGCGACGTGACTGCGCGCGCGCACTGGAGACGCGCGCAGTACCTCGCCGATGTCTTCTGGCGACGGTGGGTGCGGGAGTACCTGCCGCTACTACAATACCGGCGGGAGCCCTACGCAAGTGGTGACAACCCTAAGGTAGGCGATTTGGTTATTATTTGCGACCCAAATCTGCCCCGCAACACATGGCCCCGAGGACGAGTGACTGCAGTGCATCCCGGCAGAGACGGCGAGGTTCGAGTCCTGGACGTGACGACGGCCAGCGGACGAGTGCTGAGGCGGCCTACCAAGAGAGTCGTCGTGCTGCCCATAGGAGAATCGCGAGACGCGACGGCGGGAGAATGTTGACGACGACAAACACAATGTATGAAACTCACCGACCCGTCTCAATAGGCGATAAGAACATAGGTATAATTTGCTAAGCCTCATAGACTATGTAGACGCGACCGTTAGGCGCAGGAAAGAGACGGGTCGGACTGAGATAGATATAGTTTATTTTTAACCGTTATTAATTTGAAATTAAATAAATAAATTATAATTATAAGAATTGAATATAAAATGTAATAAGCCTTAACTCACTAGGAAATAAATGTTGTAGCGTTGTGCCTTTTATTGAAAGTAGGACCCTATTAGATCCCGGTAAATGAGACCGGGCTACGGGCGTGCAGAACGCCGCCTGGAGCCCGGGACTCAGCATGTAAAGGGAACCGGGTTACAGGCGTGCAGAACGCCGCCTGGAACCCGGGACCCAAAAGGGTAGCGGAAACCGGGCTACGGGACTGCAGAACGCAACCGGAGCCCGGGATCCGTGAGGTATGCCTGCACTACTGCCTACTCCGAACGCGAGTAGGCCATAATGATAGTGCAGGCAGACGTCCGCGCTAACCGGAGCCCGGGATTGGACTTGACTTTATGTTGTTGGTCCGAAGACCTTACAACTTTACCGGGGTTTTTGGGGCGAGTGCCTTCGCGAAGCGAAGGCGCTCGAGCCCGGGGGGGCAACTTGCTCGAGGGAGCTCCCTAAGGAGTTTTACCTCGGCTGGACTGTTGCCATGAGAGGGGGATGAATTTAATGATGCCCACCATAGGGCGACACAAAGCACTAATTGAGAACGGGCGACGGGTAATATAAAGCCCGAGGGGAAGGATCCCGGCGGGCCGGGATCGGCGGTTCGCGGCGGCCTACACTATCTTACTGCCGTTTCGTAACGTGTTATGGCTGGGAGAGAAGAAACGGCGAAAGAAACTTCCCAGCAACACGCCTAGTCTATCCTGTGGGGGGGCTATGTCTCCTAACGTCCCTCGCAGGGACGTGGAGAGATCTTGATTGGCGGCGCCTGAGACGCCGCCGTCTGTGTCTGTCTGTCCGTGCCTGCCAGCCTGCCGTCCTAACCGCGGGCGGGCTGATCCGGGCCAGCCGTTTTGTGATAACGTCGACCCTGTCCGTGAGGACGTTACGCGGCCGTCGTACGAGAGCCTTTCGCCGAGGCTTATAATCGGACGCGGACACGACGAGCGGATTTCGATGATGCGGCGCGAGATCGAAATACTTACGCGAGAGCGACGTAATGTAGTTTTTGATGGAGGGAAGCTCCAGATCGCGGTGGAGGTCGACGTTACGCATATAGAGGGGAGCACCGACGGCTCTGCGCATGAATTTATTCTGCACAATTTGCAGTTTATCTAATAGGGCAGGCTTGGCATGGCCGAATACCACACTCGCGTATGTCATGATCGGGCGGATGCATGTTTTATACAGAGTAAGCTTGTGTCTGAGGGACATTTTGCTTCGTTTGTCTATCATGGGTGCTAAACGACCCATCACAAATCGCGCTCTATTTCGGACTATAGTGATATGCTCGTTGAAGCGCAAGTTCCGATCTAGGGTGACACCAAGATATTTGGTGTACTTTGCCCAGGGGATTTGTTGGTCGTAGAGCGAAATGGTTTTTAGGCGAAGGCTAGCGCGTTTGGGGGAGCGAAGCGTGCCCGGGGAAAAGAACATTGCTGCGCTTTTCTCCGGGTTTACCTCTATCCTCCATTTGCGAAACCATTCGCCTAGCTCTGTGACAGCTGCCTGCAGCCGGACGCAAGCCATTTGTCGGTTGCGATCTGATGTATAGAGTGCGGTGTCATCCGCGAAGAGGGCCAACTCCACATCTGGAGTTTTTGGGATGTCGCTGGTGTACAGCGTGAAGAGTAGTGGCGACAGGGCCGAGCCCTGTGGTACACCGGCTGTGAGTGGGTGAGGGGACGAGCGCGTTCCCTCCACTCGAAAACGGAAGCTACGACCTAGGAGGAAGTCTCGCAAGATGAGCACGAGTCTGTCTGGCACACCGAACTGGTACAGCTTGTAAATCAAGCCGTTGTGCCAGACCTTGTCGAAGGCTTTTGCTACGTCTAGGAACAGTGCGGCTGTTCCTATAGGGCGGGGGCGATGGGCAAAGTGAGATAATATGTGCTCCGTGATGCGGTGCACCTGTTGGACGCATGAGTGTCTGGCACGGAAGCCAAATTGCTCATCGGGTATTAGATGTTTGCTGAAGGCAAAATCTCTAAGTCGAGAGAGGATGACCCTTTCGTAAAGCTTGCTGAGTGCGCTCAGTAGGCTGATTGGACGGTAGCTGGACGGTTTATTAGCCGGTTTTCCCGGCTTGTGAATACCGATGACATCTGCCTCCTTCCAGATCGCGGGAAAGGAGCAGTTTGTTATGGCGGCATTGAAGATGCTCACCAGGATTATAATTAGATGGGCGGGTAGAAGTTTTAAAACGCGATTGTTGATGCCATCGGTCCCTGGGGCCTTTCGCGGTTTGAGAGACTTGATCAGATCTTGCACTTCTTCGACCGTGACCGTGTCGAGTGTGGTTTCCGCTGGTAAGGAGGATCTACGTTCGACCTCGGAGTCTACCTCCGTCAGGTGTGACTGGTCGACGTTTTGCGTAGTGGGGGAGCATTGAAGCTCTAGACTCTGAGCAAGGCACTCGGCCTTCTCCTCGTCATCGAACGCCTCGGTGTTGTCGGCTCTTTCTAGCGCGGGTATGACAGTAAGGGTGTCTGATCTGAGAGCTCTAGCCAGCTTCCAGTACGCCTGGTGAGTTGGTTCGATATCTCTCAACGTTCTGTCCCAACGTTGTTCCCTGACTTCCCGGATACGTAGTTTAACCTCGCGCTCTAGTTCGCGGAGTCGGACTCTGTTATCCTCGGTGGGATATCTGTCGTGAGCTCTGGAGGCGGCTCTCTTTTCCCTCAGCAGTACCCTCACCTCGTCCGGCAGGCATAAGTGGCGGTCATCCTCCACTGGCACCTGCCTGGACGAGTTCCGCACTGCGGATTGAAGGTGGCTGGTGAGAGCCTCGATTGCCGTCTCCGTGTCTTGGCGGGACTCGATATGGTCCGGGATGCGGTCCAGGTCTTCTGAGCTGGTTGCCTTGAGGAGGGTCTCAAGTCTCAACCAGTCCACAGAGGTCCTAGTTTCAGATGTCTGGTCTGTCTGTGGTCCTAATCTGAGTATAACCGGACGATGGTCCGAGTCTATATCGTCCATCGTTTCGATCGAATGGAACTGAAGGGTTACGCCCCTCAGTAATGCTAGGTCGAGAATGTTTGGGGTCCCCCAGTCGCGGTTGGGGGGGTATCTTGTGGGGGTCAAGGGAGTTAGTATATCAAACAAAAGACTGTCTGATATATTTATGAGTGCTCTGCCATTGGGGTTAGTGGTATTGCAATTCCACTGCTCGTGTTTGCAATTCAGATCCCCGGCTATTATAACAGCCGGGCCTAAGTTGAATAGGGCTTCTAGGTCTTTCTTATTAAGGGGTTTTTGGCATGCGAGGTATGCTGAGACTATGACTAGGGGTTGGTGGCCAGTCATTGCTAGTCTGCAGGCGGATACCTCCATACCTTCTAGTGGGGGGGTGACTAGGGGCATGCAATGTAGAGATCTTCTGAAATAGATCAGGGTGCCGCCACCACGGCCTATCCTGTCATGTCTAGTGACCCGATAGTTAGAGATCTTTGGATCTCTATCACTCGGTTTCAGGAAGGTCTCCTGCACTAGTAGTATATCTACTTGATTGGTAACCAGGAAGTCATGGACCAAGTCGCGCTGGTTTCGAAGGCCGTTGGCGTTATAAGTCGCCAGAGTCAATGAGCGTGGTTTATTCCTACCTACATGCGCCATTTGTTACCGGTAACAAAATTTTAACTAGGTTGTTTAGTTATAACGACCTAAGTATCTGGAGGAGGTACGCGTGATCCATTTCAATCACGAGTTGATCCCGGAGGGAGGGTTGACTTGACTCTGAAACTTGTCTCAGTTTCCGAGCCAAGAGTTGGACCTCTTCTAGGTCGAAGGGCAAGTTCTTGGCGAATTTAGTCGCCAAGGCTAAGTCCTCCGCTATAGAGTGGTGTGCTGACGGCCCAGAAGGTGCCTTCGAAATGGGGGCGGGGGCGGAGGTGGCCGGGAGTAAGCCGGCCGTAGCTGGGGCGCGCGCCCTTAACGGTGGGAACGCTTCCATCGCGGGAAGACCCGTCCAGTGGTTTACCACTGGAAGGGGGGCCGCCACGAATGCGGGTTTGTTCGGCACTTTCTTAGTGCCTTTTTGGGCATTGTCCTTTCCGACCTTACGTTTGGGTCGGGGGGCGGCAGGGCAGCCTCTGTAGTTTGCGGGGTGACCCGCTTTGCCGCAGAGGATGCAGCTCGGTGGCTCCGGGGAGTCCCGGGTGCGAGTGCACTCCGGGGTCCCGTGGTCCCCCAGGCACTTGACGCACCTGGGACGGGATTGACAATGTAGGGCAGAATGCCCATAAAGTTGGCAGCGATGACACTGCCGCAATGCATGTTTTTCGTGTGGACGTTCCACCCGAAGGCCAGAGAGGCCACAGACCTTCTGAAGTTGGAAGATCTTTTTCCCCTCTGGGGAGAGGTCAAGGACAATCAATACCAGGTTTAGAGGCGACTTTGTGGCGTCGCCTCTGTGCATACGGTGCACTTCGTGCACCGGTAGCGTTTGAGATTTAAGGTCCTCGAGAATGTAGGAACACTCGATTTCCTGTGGGAGTCCGCGGATTACAGCCCGAAGGCGTTTTTCTTCCGGCAAGGCATAAGTGTAGTAACCGATTTTACGGTCACATAATAGAGATGTTAGGGCGCGGTGGTCACTTGAAGACGTGACCATAACTTTGATGCCGTGTTGGGTATCACGGGCTTCTTTAATAGAAATTGCCTTACCTGGCAATTCCGAAGCGAGTTGGAGCCAGTGGGCTTTTTCGCGGATAACTAGGGGTGGCGGTGGGCGCTGGGAAGGTGGCCCAGGGCGGCTGGAGGGTGCCGCTGTCGGTTTGCTGCCCGCAGTGGGTGCGGGGTTGGGGGGGACCTCCCTCTGGGTCTTACGCTTTTTCGAGCGATTGACGGTTATACGGTTGTCCCGGCGCGGAACCGCGGGAATACGAGGCGCGCGATTTTGGTGCCACACGGTGCGTATCGCTGAGCGGGGGTGCGGGCGGCGGGCGAACCGGTAACGTAGCGGGTACGGACGCGGGGGGGGCGAGCGCTATGGCGGAGCGCAGGTAGTCCGCGGTAAGCGCGGCGGCGGAGGTCGCGGGGGGTGCGATGGTCGCGGCAGACGCGGGCGCGGGGAGGGGGGCCTGCCCGGGGGCCCCTTGCAGGTGTATCGGTTTCTCGGAATTAAGTTCCGAGATAACGGACGCGATTGATTGGGACTCCGCAGTCCCCAAAAATTGATTTAGTACCTGAGGGAATTGCTGCCGTAAAAACGACAGCAAACCCTCCAACGGCGATGGAGAAGACTCCACGCCGTCCATTGTCCCTAAAGGGGACGAACGATTTGGTGGAAAAACCACCTGATGACGCACTTTTCACTGCACTGTCACAGAAAAAACACAAATCGACCGTGTGAGCGAACGAACACAACGAACACGAATAACGGACTGCCGAGGCGGAACGGGAGACGTGCGCGCGCGACGAACGACAGCGGGCGAATGGGTGAATGAGGTAATAGTAAGGGCGCTCAGCGCTTTATATTTATACTAATGAAGCGGGGGGCGAGGTAAACACCCATTACGACGTCCCGCTAACAACAACTATGGGTCACAACTGTGTAAGGACCCTCGAAATGTACTAAGATCTAGGGTGTACCAAAATGTATAATAGTGGTAAGTTAACATAAGGCTTAATGAATGTAAAATTAAGGAAATAAAGTAAAGGGGGTGTTACGACGAAGCGAGGGGTCGGCGGAGGCAGCCTCTATAAATATAGGACGCCTTTGGGGCGCATTTTTGTAGTTCGTTAGTAGTTCGTGAGTAGTTCGAGACAAGCAGTAGTTCGCAGTTGATAAGAAGAAGCTCCCTCCCGCCGACGCCAACGAAGTCGAAGCCTCCCGTAGCATCGTTTTCGGTTGTTTCATTTCGGAAAATCGGTTACCCGAACCAGCGACCAACCCTCTACAGTCCTACAGTCCACTGCAACACCAACACTTGGAATCTTAATTATAAACCGGAAATGTATATAAAATAAATCAAAATCTTGTATAATAACTGTATTCTCTTTATTCCCGCGAGTTAGAATAAGTGACGTAACAATTTAATAAGTCACTTTCCGCTCTTCATAACACGTTCATATAAAATACAGGTTATTATTATTTCGTATAACACTGCGAAAATGTGTAGAAAGCTCGTCGGCTTGTCATATTGTTTGTATGAAACCTGCATATTAGTGCGAGAACTGAGAGCTCTAATTTATCTGACATTCACATGACATTTCATTGGCTAATCGGTCAAAAAATGAAATACCCTCACTTATCTTACTTTTGCTTGACAGCTACGAAACAATGGCAGTTTTATCTACGAGTTTCTCACGATGCGGAATCTTATTCAAGGTCTAATGACATGCTGTGTTTTTTATATCTGTCTCTGTGGACTTGCGCGCATTATCTTATTCTTTAAATCTATCGAGAAATTTGAGATGCGTTAATCTATTAGATTAGTGGATTATTATTATATCATTAATCTATCAGACGGCCTCCGTAGTTGAGCGCGCTAATGCTTTGCCGGCCTATCTCACTGCAACGCAGCGGTTCAGGGTTCGATTTCTGGTATGATAAATTTTGGAAACATACTTTCTCCGTTATTTACTATGGTCTGGGTGTCTGGGGTCAGCCCCAGAGTAGTCCCTTGTATGTTACCAAGAACACCAGCGTAACTTGCTTAATTTGGGAATAAACAATGTGTGTATTTGTATGCCGATTATTTATTAATTTTAATTACATTCTGATTAAAATGTCCTGTGTTTTGTTCGGCCTATTTAAATGTTTATACTAAATTTCATTGATATGAGATTAATTACAGACGAATATATGGTGAGGCCATAAATAAACAATCAAAAGCATACATTTATAAATATACACGAGTACCTAAAGAATACCTATAACAAATTGTTCATATGAATTCATTCCAAGACAAGCTTGCTTCTTTATTAGCGATAGTTTCTAAAGTCTAGAACTTTGTAAATCTATCCTTTATATATACCTAAATCTAAATGAATCTAAAGAATTCACTGTGTTATGGGAAATATTTCCCGTATTTGACTTTCTTTGTCTTACTCCCGGTGTGGAAGTGAATTTTCCCGTTCACGTTGTAAAAATATAATTATATAAGTGACATTCTTTCTTAGAATATGTTTTATTTTGTAAGAAAATTTAAACAGGAAGAATTTTTACGTAACATACAGAAAGCAAATTATTCAAATTTGTTGCGGTACGGGAGCTACTTGACCGACTTTAGTCGACTTCTGTCTGAGAGCTCAGTGCTCTGTCTAACTATTTTGTTCGTCTAAGTTCAAAATAAATAACAGCTTATATTAATAAATCATAATATTATAATGACTTTGTTAAACCAATTTGTTTAGAATCCGTTACAAAGATATGTCATTTTACACAATTAGCATAGTTCCTTTCGCTGCTAAATAATAATAATGCCTATGGGAGCGATAATGGTATTCAGAAAAGATAACAATAATTTATGCAATATTATCTAGATCAAACAGTAAATCGATTTGGTATGCCTAATGCATATTTTACAACAATAGCCTATAATACCCAGAATGGTTTAATGTCACGTCAGTTAAATCTTATCAATATCATTGTGAAAGAGTAAATATATAATTGTCTGGTAATACTCATAATAAATCTAAAATATGGTTCGGGCATGTGGAAAGAATGCATGATGAAAGAATGACTAAACAGATATACAATGCAAAAGTGGATGGATGCAGAAGTCGTGGAAGGCCACGACACACCTTCCATGATCAAATTGAGCGTGTACTAGCAGAAGGTGATGTCAGGAGCCTTAAGAACAGACGAGCGTGCATGACAAGAGTTATGAATCTCAAAGTAGCAAGTGAGGTGTGTAAGAATAAGCCTGAATGGCGCTCTGTTGTTCGTGCCTACCCCGTAATGGAACTGGCGTGAAGTTATGTATGTATGTATGTATGTAAATCTAAAATAGTGTATGGATTTTGTGTCAAATTTTAATCACAGATCAGGCAAAAGAATTTATAGTAAGATAGGTAATAGAAACCAGATATTAGGCAACTCACCATACGTACAGATTGTTACTATTACTACTTTCGCTAACTCTGAAATAAAATATCACGAGGTAACCTCCAGTAAAAAGGCAAGCGTGGCAATTATACTGACCATTTATTTAATACAGTAAGGCTCGAACCCAACAATGGGGCTTTTACGGACAACGAATTCTATATAGTTATAGTCTATATCATCAGTCTGCTACGAAAACGATTTAATATGAATCTGAGATGATTACCCCGACTTTCTTAAGGACTTTACTTTTGTTAGGCTTAACAACTGTCTGCAATTGATCTTATACAGTAGAGATATATTATGCTACATAGTTGCCATTAATTTAAGTTAGTGGGCCGTGATCACGTTCAAATCAACTATGTTCCGTTTCCATAATGAATCATTACAATTATCAGTTGGCCTCCGGTTTTCTAATTGATCAAGCCTTTATCCTTGTTTGATAAATGTACCGGGATTCGATTGTTTGTTTAAGTTTTATCTATATAAATAAATAAAATTGAAGTGTCTGTTCGTAATGTCAAAATTACAGCTTTTTACTAAATTCATATGAATGTATATACGGTGTATAAGTACAAAGAAAAGTGTAACTTATAAACACAAAAGGATAGACGGATGGAAATGGCGTTTTCGCAAGTGTTTCGGTTTTGTCAAAACGAATTCGCACGGGTAACAAATTTAAATGAGAGTACGAATTGTGTTTAATGCTATCTCAGATGTTTATAATCACAAATGCCGTGTATACTAAAATATAGTTGTTGCATGTCAAATCTGAAACAATCTAAATGTACTTATAATAATCCGCTTTAAGGTCACACTGATTACAACAACATCACTATTGTAACACAAATGACAGATGGAATCGAGTCAGGTCATCAACTCGATATTTATCTCCGATGATCGAATAGCAAATCAACACTATGACAAGGGCGTCATTGACAGAACAGTTTGTTTGATTTGCAATCGATTAGATTCGCTTTTAAAATTGTCATACAACGAAAGGTTTCAATACCGTGACGTGTCGTGATGAATTTAACTTTAACACCTGAGGCGGAGTTATTAAATTCGTTCGTGCAAAAGTAATGTGGAATGCAATTGTCGTGAACTGAGTTGCTTGTGGCACATTCACGATACTTGGCCTTGTCCGTATTCAGCACCTTTAATAGTCCGGAAATTATAAAAGCTTTTGTTGTATTATCTAGATTTGACACAAAATCACGCTCTTCTCTTATTAACAATTCTAAAGTATACGAGAGTGCTATTGGTAAGTCAAGCGGGTAGTTGACGGTCAAATGAACTCAAATACTTTTTATCATCTTACAAAACGTTGCAGCCTTTTATTTTACACGAGCGAATTTTAATGTTATAATTCTATTGAGTTAAGTAGCATATTCTACAGGTGGGGCTTCGTCTGGGATAATGTTAAAGATTTAGGCCGTTTCACACAGTTATGGCGAGGGGTTTGATGAGTTATTTGTGATGCGACATTATTAATGGTTTAGAATTGTCGTGATAAAAATATTTATTATTTTAAAAAGTTAAAGCGTATTTTAGTACCCGCTTTTTAATACCAATATATATGCTTCTACAATTTCTTTTCCAGTATGTACCCGATTATTAGTTTTCAGTGCGTGTGAGATATTTTTATGTTTTGTATACACATCCCTCAGTGTAAAGCCTTCCCAGGCCCAAGGATGGTGACCCAAGAAAAGACATTCAAAAAATTTTAGTACGTCATGTCATTATTATAACTATAATAATATTTTTCTCTCCTTTTATTGTGTCTTTGTCATATGAGTATGCACTGTTTTGTACAACTTCATTAATTCTTCAAAAAGTAATTCAGTAACATACTTCTGTATAAAACTTATAAAAAAGAGAACTTGAGATATAAATAGAATAAAAAATATAAAGATGAACAATTATTTGGAAAAACCAGGTTAACACGTTGCGAAGTGGTGTACATAGAATAGGAAGTAAGATTAAATTTTAACTTGTTGATTTTGAATAAAAACTTTTGAATTTGAATTCCCCCTGCGTCATAAAAAAAGAAGGATATCTCTCTCTCCAGAGATAGCTATATTTGCTATCTTCTTACTAAGTAACAACGTTTATGTTCTATTGTGTACCAAATCTGAGTTAGTCGCCAGTCTCATTAAATATTCAAACTAACTTGAACAATAGTTAAATTTCATTCAAATATATATAAATTTAGTTTTTGCGGCTAACGAACCAACCGCGCCTCGTCCGCCGGAATAGGATACAGGTTTCGTAACCATTCAAATAATTCTATTACATCTATATACTCGTAACATAATGCGTCTTGAATGGCATGCATAGACTAAGGAAACAACGCTGTGTGTATTTATGTTTCATTGAATTAAAAAAGATCGTCTACGTGTAAGAAAGATCTGATTAAGTAATTATTTATTATTATCTAATTCAAAATCTACAGTCGTAACCGTAACACAAAACTTTTATGATAGTCTACATTGTAATGTTGAATTTCCATACTAATTTGATGGCTGCGAACGTAATTCATTGCCTTGTTTCGACGAAATCTGACTAATTGTTGCGTTAAATGGCCAAGTAACTCTGATTGCGTATGAACTTAGAAAATGGTGTATTTAATGCGTAAGACCAGTTTTGTGCTATTTCTCAACCTTGTCACCGGTGCTCCAGTGAGCCCGTCCAAACCCGTTGCAACACAAGTCAATGTTCGTAACTGGACCACATTGGCGAAAGTAAAAGTTACCACTTATTCGTTCGTAAATAGGGTTGTCTGATAAAATAAATAATATTCCGGTATTTAAGAAAATTCCAGTTTTTTCCGTTAAATATTCCGATATATGCAATAATATAAACATAAATGCATGTGAATACTTTGTATATGATGCTGCATAAGTACCTAATTAATTTGATATTTTTCTTTAATATTATGAGACATGCCATAGTAGCATAAACAGACACTTTATCCCCAAAATATAGGACAAGTTAACTTTTAATTAAATACAGTGACTTACTTAACAATCATGTCCTAATTTAATGTGACACTTGTGTATTCACAAAACCTTTGACTGTTACTTAAATGAATAGAGTAATTGGTATAAATACGAGTAAACACATAAGTAGGTATTAAAAACGTGGATTCTTTTAGATATTAAATTAATATTTCAGTAAAGGATCTTATTTGGAAACAGAAAATATGTAATTTTGTGCAATTTTAATTTCTATTAAGCCGTTCGGACCGTCTACAATGTAAGGAACATTGTAACAATTCCGGATTGTCGAAACTATATTACCGGACATGTCCTGCAGATTTTGGACGAATGGCAACCCTATTCATGAACAAGTTTAAATACTTCTTTAGCGTTTATACAACTTTTTACTCAGTAGCGGAAACTTAGGAAGGATATTCTAAATCAAAGAAAGTTTATGTCTGATTGATTTACGACGGGTACTTTGATTGCTTACAAGCCTTCGAGACAGGCGAGTTGAAGCTTGTTCTGACTAAATTGAGTAAAAATAAAAAGTTGTTTTCTGTCTCCTTGAGACATTTCATCCTCTAATTACCCATAGCGGATTAGAGAGGCAGTAATTCAATGACACGAACAACTCAATTAAGTTTCCACGTGATCAGCCGGCCTTTATTTCTCAGAATAAATTTGTAGTCTTTAAATTAGTTTTATACTTACGTGTAATTGTTTAAATACTAATTTAAATGGCATTTCCTTTGTACAAACACCTCTGAGTTTAACCTTCGAAATAGTTTTGAAACTGTTATATTTATTTTAATTAAATAATTAACAACATCAGCTCGTAAGCGTTCTGATGGACTCAGGTCCTCCCTATTTTATTAAAATGAATGGTATGGCTGGCACGCCAGGGTTGAAGATAAAATCTAGGGAATTCGACCGCGGTCTTCAAACACAACTATAAAACCGCCTTTGGGTTTTAATGGTGGTGATGATACGTATCTCTACAAAAATATATAGCAAATAATATCAGCTCATAAAGCTCGTCCCACTGCTGGACTTATGTCTCTTCATTTGGGCAAAATATATGATATTGCCAAGCATGGTTTCAATGTAAATTGATTGGCTTTATACTATGTAATCTCCATTGATTGTACAGTTACGTCATGATATTGTGTTTCACCAACACGTGATAACTAACTAAAGTAATATGAACACTAGACCAGAAAAACTATCCGAACAGCGCATGAGTTTTAATTCTAACTCAAAAGGATTGATTGGAATAAGAGCCGGGTGCCTATACCACTAAGATCTTTTGTTTATAATCAAAAAGGAATTTACTAATATCGTTGATTTTTTGAGAATTTATGCAGTTAACGATTACAAAACTTTCACGTAAACATTCACTTATAAGCTGTGATTGCGATATCGCTGGTAATCGAGAATTTCTTATTTTTATTGCTTCTTATTTCATTCGTTTTGCGTTGTGGTATGGGTAGCTACTAAAAAAAGAAGCCCATTTTAAAATGTCCTTTCACTAAAAACATTGGAGATTTTATTGTAAAAAACACAATAAACAGCACCAATTCGATTTTATAATGAAACTGTTTTATTGATTGTGCAACTTTTATTGCAATTTACAAAGAGTTTGGTAATCGCTCTTGATGTTAAAAATTGGATTTTATTTGTTAAACAATTACTAAACACTTAAGTATCTACTGAAATATATTTCTTTATTCCCATTGTTTGAGATTTGTATAACTTTAAGTAAGTATAAACACTTATTGTTAGGTATTACAACAAAATTTTATGTCCTAAGGTTTCATTAAATTGTGATAAATGTAAGTAATTACTGTTTATCTCTACAACGTAAAGAATAGGTATATAAAATAGGGAAAGTGTTACCCGTATACATAAAGCAAGAAATATTTCAAAGCTTTAATTGTAATAATAATAATCGGCAGACAAACACACACAGTATATCCCCAAGCCAAGTTAGTTATGCTTGGGTTACGGATAATATACAACAGCCCACTCTGGGGTCAATCCCAGACACCTAGACCATAGTAAATAGCAGAAAGTTCATTTCCGAATACCATGCCAGGAATCGAACTCGGAGTCTCAGTGTTCCAGCGAGATCGACCGGCTAAGACTTAGCCCGCTCAATCACAAAAACCGTCCATTCGTAATCTTAAACTTTGCTACACAACAGGACACTTAAGGCCGGTTCCTATATCTCATTATTCATTCACTTGCCTTACCATCGGTTGAATTTTGACATTACTTGTATGGAGCTTATATCAAATTTTAATCGATAATAAGGTATATAAATGGTCGGTAAGATATAGGAACCGGGCCTTTGTCATCTTAGAAAATGTTCAAAATGTTCACGAAACATCTAATGATCCATGAAAAAGGCTCAGCGGACGGCAGTTCTATACGTATAAACGAATACTAAAAAGAAAACTTTTGTAATTGCGAAATGCACATTTCATTGTTCTTACATACATACATACATAACTTCACGCCAGTTCCCTTGCGGGGTAGGCACGAACAACAGAGTGCCATTTAGGCTTATTCTTAAATACCTCACTTGCCTCTTTGACGTTCATAACTCTTGTCATGCACGCTCGTCTGTTCTTAAGGCTCCTGACATCACCCTCCGCTAGTACACGATCAATTTGATCATGGAAGGTGTGTCGTGGCCTTCCACGACTTCTGCATCCATCCACTTTTGCATTGTATATCTGTTTAGTCATTCTTTCATCATGCATTCTTTCCACATGCCCGAACCACCGGAGCATTCCCTTCCTTACCTTCACCCCGACACTCTCTTTCAGACCAACTCTCTTTCTTACTTCGGTATTACGAACGCGATCCGCGAGCGTCACTCCGCAGATTTTGCGCAGTGACGCATTTTCATTGTTCTTGCTGAGGGTTATTTTTATTCGTTATTGGTAGATTATTTTTCTCGTTGTTGATTAAAAATAATACAAGCTCTAATACCAGAGGAGACGCTCAAGATCGACTTTCACCTATCTCATAACAAAATGAGACAAATTTTTTATCAAATTATATTGATTTATAAACACGCCTATGATACCTTGTCGATCGAAAAGTGCTCATTTGATCAATTTGATAAGAAATATATCTCATCTGGTTATCACATGGGTGAAAGTTGATCTTCAGCGTCTCTTTAGACTACAAGGACGCCGTCGTTAACAGATCCGGTTGTTTAATGTACATTTGTCATCACAAAAAATGGATTACTTTCCAGAAGTTTAGAATATGTATGAAACTTCCAATAGCGTTGAATGGACCAATCCTAAATTGCATGCATACGTTTATTACATAACCAAAGTTTATCACAACAATTATTATATACATAAATTCTACGCAAACGAAATTGCGGACACAACTAGTAATGAATACTCGTATGTTATGGATTTACTGTATATGAACTAAAAATAAGTAAATGTAATTATGAACTTTGGTTAAAGAAGTTGAATATATTCTTCTATTCTCTTCATTCTGGAACCAAATGGCCTGGTGCGTGACGATGGCAAGAGTCCGGACGGAATGTCACTCGTCCCTTGGAAGATGGGGTGGTCGCTAGTGTGGGATGCAACCTGTGTGGACTCACTGGCCCCGTCACATCTTCCAATGACCGAGTCAGGGGCTGGCAACGCTGCCGCTTCAGCTGAGGACGTCAAACGGCGCAAATATGGAGCCTTAGGAAGAGGTTACATATTTGTGCCGTTTGGGGTTGAAACATTAGGCCCGTGGGGTCCGTCGGCAAAGAGTTTCTTTAAAGACATATGTAAGAAACTCTTTGACACTACCCGTGATCAGAAGACTGGCTCATATTTTGCACAACAAATAAGTATTGCCATACAGCGTGGCAATGCTGCCAGCCTTCTGGGCACGCTCCCAGTTGGCAATGATCTGCTACATAATGTATTTTAGTTTCAATGTCTTTGGTTTTTTATTTTGAATTATTATTAAATAAATTTTCTTCTATTTATCACAAAAATATAAGTAAGTTAAATAGAAAATATTTCATTCATGAATGTGTGGTGCACTATATACTCGTACGTACATAATAAATGCACTTATTTTGCACTTACGATTACATACGCAACAAATTTACTTGAGCTATTCTAAGGTTGTATGTATCAGACCCTATGTATAATCCGTAATTTATGTATGCCCGTGACTCTATGTATAATATTCAAGATTTTTTTCAAGGTAGTACTAAGATTAATGAGGTAGTATTAATGATAGCTTTGAGAAGTATATGTTAGGTAAGCATGAATGATATGAAACGGAATAGTGTAATAAGGGAACTTTGTGGATTGAAAGAAGATGTAATAACAAGAGTTGAAAAAGGAATGTTAAGATGGTTTGGGCATGTAGAGAGGATGGATGAAAATAGAATCACAGAACAAGTGTATGACAATATTGTGAATGGTAGAGTTGGTACCGGTAGACCACGACGTACACCATCATCATCAAAGAACAGAAGTGTTAAAACGAGGTCAGGTAAAAAGCATATCAAATAGGCGTGCATGTATGAAGAGATTAATGAAAGTAGATGAAGCGAAGGTTGTGTGTCAGGATCGTCGCAAATGGAGATATACAGTCTCTGCCTATCCCCACGGGAAATAGGCGTGATAGTATGTATGTGTGTAGTATTTTCTTAAGTTTTCGCGACTAGTACACATAATAAAACTACATTTGAACTGTTTTAAGCGCGATATTTTATCTGGGTACTGAAAAGTGGCTGAAACGTCGGAATAAAAACCGCTCTTAAAGTAGTTTGGCAGTGGTGTATGGTGTACCAACCAGTCTAAGTCTTTTGTCTGTAGAGGTGCTTCATGAAGCAAAAATAAAATGGTTGAGTGTCTAAGTAGCTTGATTTTGAGAAGCAAGGATATGAGGTCTCATTAAATAGAATGTAAATTCAGTACAAAAGTAGACACAAAAAGAAGTCAGTTCGCCAAAAACCCGCGTTACAATTGCAATTGCAGAATGAAACATTCAACTGTGCTAATTCAATATACATTGCTCTGTTGCTTCATTAATTTGCGCTTGCTCAACAAAACTAAAAGACGATGTAAACTGAGGCAATTGATTTAATGCGTTTTTGTTGTCTGTCGTCATGGGAACCGTTCTCGAGACACCAGCTGTTCTCGATATTGTATCAAAACTAGATCAGACCAATAAATACCTAATCGCATTTCTGAATTGCATTTATTACTATTTATGTGGCGACTTGATGGCGATTACAAAATTAATGCTTAATACCTGTTTTTAAGGCTTTTTTTATAGCGCAGGTTTTGTAAGCACAGTGGCAAATAAGGTATAGTGTCCATTAGACGTTTAGAATCGTATTGTAACTCTGTGTGCAGCGGAGACCATGTCATGTATATTTTATATGTACACTACGTTTTATTTTACAACATAACGTCATAAGTATACTTTTTATTAATAATAATTTTGTATATTTTTTTATTGCAGGACTTCAGCAGACAGGCAGACGTTCCACTTGATGGAAAGCGATTACCATCGCCTATGGACATTTGCAACACCAAAGGTGCTACAAATGCGCTGCTGCTCTCTTAAGGGAGACTGAAACCTAGTCACTAATGCCGGCCGGTACACAACTCAAGGTTGTTATGGCGACATACTTTAGACCAGGGGTGGTAGCTATCCAGTCGGGCAAATGCCCTACCACCTGGCTGTGGGTTGTTTTGTCGCTTCCTACGACAGGCCGCTCGGCCGCAGGAAATTGTATTCTTTCTCCGTTCCTGCATGGATAAAATTTGTATTCCTAGGTAAATGGAACTTTCTCGCGGCATGTTACACACGAGTTTTGGTCTCGAATATTACGAGAATTCTTGCATTTTATAGACTAAAAAGGTTTTTATATTTATTTCTGTAGTTTAGTGAAAATTAATTCATGTTTAAAACCGAGAACTTACCAAGGTACACATAATGATAAACTACCCCATTTTTTATATATTACTGTACGGAATTATATTGATTACTTATATAATCATAAAGTTGTTTAGGATCTAGGATTATACAGTACCTGGCACGATTCTTGAGCGGTCACTTTTTCAAACGAACAGTGAAATTCTCTTTTGAAAAAAGAGACAAAAACAAATATATTGTCGATATGACGATAAATCTCATTAAATTAGCTACGATCAATCCGCAAAGTGATCCCTACTGTTCCATCGACTGTTCAAGACTCATGCCGGGAACTATATCAATTATTCTGTATAAATGTTAAAATACATATATCACCAAATATTTGAAGTAATATACAAATACCAAATCAAATAGGCTTATATGTTTCATGATGCTTTCATGCTATATAATATCCTGTCCATATCAGCTAAACATTTTTTTTAAATTAAAAATCAAACTAATGTCCAAAATCTTAATAATTAAATCATAGACGCGTAAAGTTTATAAATGTAGCTGTCAAAAGTTCGATGACAGCAGAGTTAAAGTGGATGCCATGGCCAAATGCCCGGTCTTGACCTAGGCGTGGAATAATCCGCAGTGATGCGTAAGTAACTTTACCGCAGAAAGATACCGATTTAAATTAATCGAATACCAATTGATTAAGCGTTGTTAATCGATTACGAAAAAACAGCATATCGCGTCACTTTCGATGTTTCTCTTATTGTGTACGCTGTAAATTCTGAATAATACTAGCTTTTATTCCTGACAGTAATGATTTGTTCCTTGAAAGAGATCGAATAAATTTATACTGTGTTATACGCGTTGCAAGTTGAATATTGTAGGAGTGGGCGACTGTTATCAGTTATTACTTGCCGTAAAAGGTTCTTTAAATGAATTTAGCAATAATATTCGATGCTGTCAATTGAATTCACAATTTCACAGGGTTGAATCGATTCGTCATCTGTACATACAGTATTAACAATATTATTTTTGTTTAGAAAACTTTCAAAACATTTTGTTTTCTGTGACAACCTCACTCCTAACTTTGTTTTATTAAGTAATCGATACTTGCATTATATTTTTTACTTTGTTTTTTTTTTATATTTGGCAAATAGGCAAATGGTCCAACTGATAGTGAGTGATTACTATCGCTCATGGACATCTGTAATGCAACTCTAAGAAAGCTTTTATACAATGTCATTGCATTGTACTTTAGGGACAGAATGACTTAATTTCTGCAGGACAATTGCAATTCGAAATATTAAATAATTTCTGATAATTGTATGTTTCTAGGCATGGAATTCTAGGTAAATAATTATTTTTGAAGTAATTTTTGCGATGAAATGGAGCATGACAGTTATGATTATAATATTATTGCTGACGATTTGGCTGAGACTGAATTTTGATGAGTGAAGTAATTAATGAGTCAAATAAGAGTTGCTAAGTGTTTGTTGTTGCACCACAAATTCTTTTAAAAAGAAACAACTTTATTACATTACATTAAAGTTCAAAATATATAAGTCCATTTAAATAGAATGCTATTTTAATATTCATACAGGTACTTAATGTTACCTAACTACTGATCATCACAGTCAAATATGGTGTACGCTGATAAATAACTTGTGAAGAGTAATTTATTATGTCTAGTGCTAATAGTTCAACAAGTTGGATGACGATTATATTCTTAAGGAGGGAAATTTCGACCGATGGCAAGCCTGCACTCGTTTAGCTGCGGCGGTTTCAGAGAAAGTTTAAAATTATACATCGTACGTAGTATACCCGTAACATTGACGACGACAAGAGAGTTTAATTTAATCGCTTTTTATCACGGCTGTTTTTAGCCACGATACATTTTAGAAAATATCAAGTACTAATCGCAAACTCCTGCATGTCACGTTGATTGATATTGCAGTCAAAGCTAATTATAGAGACCGCATGAAGAACACGTGCGTTTATAATGGCTTTAACCGCAAAAAAGTCGCTTACGGGGATGGTCATACATACATTGTGTTTTATGTTTGCTTGTATGCAAACTAGTCTACTTGATGGCACGTGGTTACCGTCGCCCATGGATACTTGCAACATTAAGGGAGCCGATGCGTTGCCTACCTCGTTGAGATTTTAAATAGGTTTTATGCCCTTTTTGAAGAGTCCCATATTGTAGCGCTCTGAGAAAACTGCTCACTCTTCATAATGAAGTGTGCGTCACGTACAGTAGATGGTTTCGACGTGTCGAGGAAGTGTGAATGAACTGCCGATAACCGGGGAGTTGTGCGATGGTAAAATGGCGACGTACGTACTAAATCAAATAGCACATCAGAACACTCTTCATTGCACTGACGGCAGGACGCTTAGAGCGCCAACGTCTCGTCTAAGACTTAAAGGTTCTAAACCGTCAGTAAGGTCGGGATCGTCGATAATCCGCAGCGCCGGCGCTGCAATGAGTCAAGTAGGAGCAGCATGGAAGCAGAAATTTCCACACGGGGACGGGCTTGGCTTTTATATAATGAAAGTCAGTGTCCCGGTGTGAAGTTTCCAGTGTCCGAAGTGTGTGTCAGAATTATTGAGAGACTTTGTCTCTTAGTTCTGTTGATTGCAATGAAAATGAAAATAAAAGAACACTTAGTGTTCAAACACGTTGACTCGCGGGCGCGGTAGCGGGCGCGGTCGCGAAATAACAAACATATGGCGTAATATCCAAGTGTTCACGTTGCGAAATGCACGCGCGGTCTAAGTAGCGGGCAAGCTAGCGACTGGCGCGCGCGTTTCGCTCGCGGCAATAGAAACGCTTGAGTTGTATGCGTGTGTTCACGTTGAACTAGCGGCGAAGCGCGCGATTCACTCGCGACGTCAGGTAAGTTCAACCAGTATGAACGACAGAGTACTTTATATATACGGGTATAGAGTCAACAGTCATAATATATATACTAGCGCACTTTATCGGTATACGACACAATACAACAGCAAAAACCGTCCAGGGCGTCCAGTATTATTTTTATTTTTATATTAGACTTTTGGAAATTGCAGGAGTTAGTAATGTAACTCCTGCAATTCTCAAAAGCCTTTTCAAAAAATGTTAACGAACCTTGTTTGAATTTGAATTACTGTTATTATGTATCCTGATAAAAAAATGATAATTAACTCTGTTTTTTTTAAACTCACCTTATAGTTACAAATAGTCGTTCTTGGGGCTTTATGCTTTTATGAAAATTTGTGTCTTCTTTTGAAATCTCACTCCTTATTGAATCCAATACGTAATCAAAACAGTTTACAATCATTCTGGTATATCCAAAAAATGTTGAAGGATGATCTCTCAAATTACTATATAAAGTATGAAATTCACCATACCGTTCTCTTTCTTTATTAATTTCAGTCACACAAATTCTAATTTTTATCATCTCCCACTTTAGGTATGAATTTTCGGTTAAAAATAAAAGATCATCGTCCATGTCTTCAATCTCTGAAAACACGTTAAACTCGCGCAAACGCCTGGCGGTCAATGTGAACACAAACTCGCTACGTCTACCGCGCCCGCGCCCGCGCCCGCGACCGCGCCCGCGACCGCGTCCGCCACCGCGACCGCGAGTCAACGTGAATGAACACTAAATGACTAACAATTGCGCTTCAAATAGGTGCACATTTATTATCGTAAAGGAATGTTACATTCAGCACTGATTCTACAGTAAAGTGCGCAGAAGACCATACCACCAGAGGCACATAGTAGAAAGATGGCACTTTAACCTGTGAAGATTAGTATGGAATCGGAATTACAGATAGGATGGCTATGATTAAAATTCCAAATGAAAGTAGATAAGCAGTAAATATTAATAAGTATTAAGACCGGATATCAAATTCGATCCAAAATTATTGCTTTGGAAACAATAGTGTTATAGCTTTCTATAAATATTATTTAACAATAAATATTTTAGCTCTCATCTTAATCTATAAATTAATCTAGATATATAGTTTTGACTAATACGATTTCTCTTAAATGTAATTATAGATAGACTGGCAAAAGTAAAAAGTTTGTGTAGAATTAGAAATACTGGGAAGAAGGATAATAAAGTTTTGTGCAGAACATCAATTATATAAGAAGATACAATCGTATAATAAAAGTGGTTCGCCACTAGGTGTCTTAATATTATGACATGATATGAACAGTGGTGGTTTAGTACAGGTAATAAATGGTCTAATCAAATAATTAGTTTCATACATACCAAGTTTAAGTGGGCGAAAGCGGAGATTTCAATGTTACGTAACTTCATGCGTTAAGGAGCATCAGTATAAGGCAATAGTATAAGGTTATGTCATATTATGATTCAAATCAATAATGTTAATTAGACATTAGGAATGCATTGATGTTCGGTTAAAACGTGATGTTTTGACTACTTCAATTTCATATTTAAATCGTTCTCAATCCTACAAAATTTCTATCAACATCTATTATGTTGAATTATACCCATTTAGCTGTTATGTTCATTCCCATTAATGAAGAAGAAGAAAACACGCGGAATAATACTAAAAGAAACTGTTCTTGATATTATATTTGTAAAGTTTTTAAATAGAGAACATAACTATCAAGTTATTCGAGAAAATGACCATTCATCCCCTTATTATCGGAGCGGTCAAAAGGAAGAAACAAATTGTTAATTTAAATAATATAAGCTCACTATTACATAATTATTTATTCGGGTAGATTAGAAAAGACTACGACTTTTTAGTACTTAGTTTCATTAATTAGTCCTAAACTAATGTCAGCTTTATTCTACCATTGATAACATTTATATTTAAAATTAATTGTAATGCTCTAGGGTCTTCTTCCTTTTTAGTTGAGGCTTTGAAGACGTTGCCTTGGACTTGGAACGACCTCTTTGCGCCAGCTGCAATTCGGTGGGCAACTGCCAACCAGTTTCTGGTTTGGAAGTTGGTGGGGTCTTCTCCAAATGACGATAGCTTCACAGCAGCTCTCGTAGGCTAATCTGTGGCGTCTGACGGCCATATATTTGTTTAAAATTCAATTCGACTGTTAATTATAAGTAATTATAAAGTTATAGGTTGACGATGACGAAAGTCTACTAATTAGAAAACATTCGGAAATCGATGTCTTAATTCACCTGTCAAATATTTAGAAATCTAAACACAAATATTTCAATGTCAACATATTTAGCTATAGGTACATAATAATCTAGATATCAAGCGAACAGGTGTACTTCATTCCCTTCATTTGAAGCTGACCTAGAATTATCAGACATTCAATGAGCAATGACCCTTATAAGAACATTTTGTAGTATAAATAAATCGCGAACAATCTAATAAACTTTGACTTTTAGTTGATTATCAAAACGTTTATCGTCTCTTACTGGAGCACTGTGAGTTCAAAAACCCATCTAGTCTTGTATTAATTTAGTAATCATCATCATCATCCTTTTATTAAATCTTTACTTTTGGAACAGTCTTTATTATATGGTATTCTTTAATATTAGGTCAAATCTTATTTGATGGAGTGTTTTGTTGATACAGTTGAACAGAAAGAAAGCAATAGTGCATCAAAGAAAACAGGAGATTATTGATGACTTTATTTCATCAATAATTTTCTGTTTTGTTTGACAAATTTATTATATACATAATAATTGATATTACGTTTTACTAACCCAATATAACCGTTACATACTTAGCCCAAGTACTTATCCATATCGACTCGCTGAATTTTGTGGTTTTGTCACCAGTTAGCATGACACTGTATGAAGGTGTTGCGCAAGGCAGCACTGGCTGCGTGTGCAGGTATCAATAATAAGTTCGTTTCTGATCACAGTGTTATTGTAATCATTCAATATATTTTGACGTTTTACAAATTATGTTAAAAATACGATTAGCGTTTATCTACTCGATTTCGATTTTTCAATTTCGGCACTTTTTCGGATCCGAAAATGAAAAACTGGTCGATGAGCCCAATATAATAGGCGAGAGCAAGGTACATCGCTTACGCTGCCTTGGCCACCTACATAGAATGGGGGCGGATCGCGTGGTGAAAAGAGCCTATCTGGGCAGACCAACGGGACGGCGACCAGTTGGTCGGCCCAGATATCGCTGGAGTGACGTAGCGGAGGTTGATCTTCGCGAGCTTCATGCCGATGACTGGCAGGAGACAGCGCTGAACAGGAAGGGGTGGAGTATTTAGTTTAGTTAGTTTATCTGATCGTATTACCTATAACTTTATAATATTTTTTTTAAAGAAAATGCTTGGTTTACCTTTTATCAAAGAAAGTCTGTCAGTAATAAATTATTATTATTATTTATAAATACCAACATGAAACTTTCTTCGTTTGAATATTTGGGTATATGTTTTATTGTAGCTTGTTTATTCACGACCTTGGTAACTGACAGATTATTATAAAGTTTCATTTATTGTTATTATATGTGCTTTAATAAAGGCGTTGAACAAATAAAAAAAAACCCAGAGAATCGGTTATATTCCGCGGAATACGCATGTGAAGTTTATGTATGAAGTGGAATGTTATAGTAATGTGTAAAAAGTTTGTGTAGATAAAAGTATAAAATATTTTAGGTGTATTGCAGCACTAACTTTAATCATATTTTTATTATGACAGCTTCATATAACGTCATACTTCCAATTTAATCAAGGTAAAAATGCTTTAAAGTTATGATGACTCACATCATCTATATTCATATATACATTCAACAGTGATACATTTATTTGTATGTTTTAAGACATAATAAAATATGCTAGATTCAACAGCATCATTGCATTAAGCAATCTTAATTACAAAGACACGTTACATTCCCGCTACTGTGTACAAGTACATATGATTGTTGCGAAATTTATTGGTGGTTGCGCTCGCGCAGGTCAAATATTGTTCTTGTTTCTGACCGCAATTCTATTGTATGTTCGTTCAGCAGTCAATGAGAATGTAGTGCACTATAGTTTCTAGCCTTTACTAGTTAGGATTCAATGTTGAAGTAAGAAAATTAAAGAAAAAAATGTATTATGATTCTATACAGGTGATCAAAGTCCACTGTTTTGTCGTTTTGCTACGAAACCTTAATATACTTAAATTTCATGAAAGTTAACCTACATCTAAAAAATAATCAATAGATATTATTTTGTAAGTGTTTTGAAAATTTACTGCCTTTTTCAAAATTTTTCACTTCATAGTTAGAGGGGACAATGATACGATTTCCACGATTGTGGAAGATAATACTTGCCCACTCATTAAAGAAAATTTTTAAATAAATTGATATGATACTTAACAGGACTATGTACATTGAAAAATTACTTTTTTTTAACCCATGTTAAATGTACGGTGGTTACCCGTAATCTTTACGTTTTGGTGATATACCTTAAGAATAACGTAGCATTATAGATTATATATATAAGTATACTTCTACTAAATTTTACACATTCAGGCCCGAAGTTTCAGAAAAAAAGACTGAAATACTAATAAAAAATAAGGTTTCCGTTTCTGCTAGATGTTCACGGAATCTTATTTAAATTTTTATAAAATAATATAATTTTACTAGGATATGCCCGCGACTTCGTCCACAATTGACTTGAAATTCCCGCGGGACTCCTGGGACACAAAATGCAGAATTTAAAAAAGAATGCAAGCTATGGTTTTTGTGAAAACTTTGTTGGATTAAGCTAATTTTTATGCACCTCAACAACAAACCGCGTCCAGCGAAATTGAGAAAATCAGTGAAAAGATCACATCACATGGGAATTCGATATTTTTCGTCTGGCCGTTTTGAATCATTCCCCAAAAATTTCCGCGGGTTTCTCAGGATAAAATTTAGCGCAGATTTTAAGTCTAAAAATTTGCTGTTGATCAGTGAAAATCGCATCGAAATGCGTCCAGTAGTTTTTACATGAATCCCGAACAAACATACATGAAATCTAAAAAAAGAGCATGATGTACTCCATCGTTTATATACTCTATTCCCGTTGTTTTTTTAAAGCTGCTGCTGCTGTTTTTATAAAGTACAGACACGGCATGTTTAGGATTTAATAATGTTATAGATTTTACAACAGTTAGCAAAAATATCTCAAATCGATATCCACGGGCCGATCAATTTGACGCCGACTAATTGGTTGCTCTAGATATAATAGGTCGACTTACATAAGGGTGGGAAATTATCATTTTGGAGGTTAAGAATCATTTTAGATCGAGTCGTAGAAGTTATTTTCAGAGAGCGTTTCCAAAATATTGATAACACTTCCATGTTCAATGGCAACGTCACACATGTGCTTGAGACGCGTTGAAATGTGATATACATACGTATAGGTATATATGCAATTGAAATGGAGACGCGCCCATTTGCTACCGGAACATCAGCAGTGAATGTTATCCAAAAATGTCAATGAAGACATGGTTCATTAGCCAACACTTACGTGATAGAAGCAAGAGCTATGCAACGTTCAGTTGCAATTTGCGGGGCGTAACTTAGTTATGGCTATCTTTGACGAAATGTTCAACGGCTCAGTAGGTTTGGGAAAGTGGGGCAAAAATGCCAGTTAAGCTAGTTCGGGATACGGTATTTCTGTAATTAAATTACTTCGCGATTCCTTAGGTCGCTTGTCTATAATGGTGAATAGCATGCTTGATGAATTGCCTCGTGGAACTAGATTTGGTGAACTATTATTTTTCAAGAATTTATTGATACTAGTACATTCATGTCTTATTCCGATAATGTAGATGTTTTGTCATGATCAGCTAACATAAATATTTTTTGGGTTCTTTCTCTAACTTATTTAGCATAATATATTGCCACAGTTATTACGTGTTGAACGTGAATGAAAACTACTCGAGCCTACCTGGACATTGATATTCCTTATATGTACAATCCGAGAATTTGCTATGGAAAAGAGTGATGTATGTATCTTCTGTTACTATAAAATGGGAAAGTCTGATCTCAGCAGTAGGTACATAGGTTAGCTAGGCTGACATTTAAAATTAATACCATACTAGCAAAACGCGAAATATAATTTAATTGTTACAATTTAGATATAGTTAATTACGAAAAATATATATTAAAATATCACGTATTTCTTGTAATACGTTTAAATTGACAGGATGGAATTATATGCTTATTTTTAAAGTAGCCTTGCTTTGTTGTATTTATTTGGGTCAGTTAAAAATTTTAATTGCCTTAACTCGATAATAAATGGCAAATGTAAAATTTTACATTGACACTTGAGCAATTAAATTAAACCATTAAACTAATTAGGTCTTAATGACATGCAGCGATATGAAAATTGTAATTGTGTAATTTCATGCATTAAATTTTGGTTGGATTGACTAAATTGCGCTGAGTTGTGTAGGCCTTATCTTATCCGTGCAGGAACGGAGAAAGAATACAATTTCCTGCGGCCTGGCGGCCTGTCGTAAGAGGCGACTAAACAACCCACAGCCAGGTGGTAGGGTATTTGCTCGACTGGATGGCGACCACCCCTGGTCTAGAGTATGCCGCCATAACAACCTTGTGTTGTGTTCCGGCATTAGTGACCAGGTTCCAGTCTCCTTTAAGAGAGAAGCAGCGCATTTGTAGCACCTTTGGTGTTGCAAATGTCCATAGGCGATGGTAACCGCTTTCCATTAAGTGGGCCGTCTGCCTGTCTGCTGAACTCCTGCAATAAAAAAAAAAGGCCTGCCAGGGCTACCGGGGGGGATAAGCCATGTACCCGTAGCCCTGGCATAAGGCGAAGGACGGGACACCCAGGGGTTTTAGTGGGTATCCCTAACTGTGATGTGGCAATAGCATCATTAGTATTGTCTAAAGCTGCTACTGCCACCTCGTCCTGGCGAATCCCATACACGGGCCGCGATCATTCCCGCTAGCGCTTGCGCTTGCGTAGTCTATGGTTCTCATGCGGATTTCCCTTGGCCAAGAAAAACTGAGTCCTTCACCATCCAAAAATTTAAAATCATTTGTGACTCATAGATATAACAAGGTTTATATTTGGTTGTATAAAAAAATTAAAGTAAATACAAATTTCGTTATATTTTTTTATATTTAGGAGACAAACACATACAATTTGTAATATATAATCAAGATAAGTGAATTAAACATGGGCTGTTGGTAATGGATATAGCTCTGACAACACTATAATAAATAACGGAAAGTTAGTTAGTTTATGAAATTTACCGTGTCAGAATAAGGTGGGCAAAGGCCGTCAGTTTTAAAATGTTGCTAGTGAGAAAATATCTTACTAATGTAATACTACAGTTTTTGTAAGATTTAGTATATTTGAATTTTGAAATATAGATTCCAAATATACGAGTTGCGTAAGTGTTTCTAGTTACGTATGGGTTTGTAGGTATTAATATTATGAGTAAGCAGATGTGGGCTTTACAAAAGATGTTATCGAGAAAACTGTTAAGTATTTACTCCGGAATTATATTCGTTGAATTCTGTACTACCTATGTTACGAAAACGCATATTAACTCCTGTACTCGCCCGAATTGGGGACATAAGTACGATCGCGTAGTAACAAAATCACGAAGACGCTGATACACAAAGAAAGAGACCAAGAGAATGCTGCGATAGCTGTCGACAAACCCTGATGGCCACCGCAAAATGTAGTATTGCCAACGTAAATTGATGAAAGCCCCTTATAGTGCTAGGATGGCAGTTTCAGTTTGTATATTTCACATGAAATCACTGGCATGGCAGCTTGACAAAGGCGACCTCGTTGTCAAAAATCAAGGAGGTAAAATATCCAAATCAGTTAATATCAGTGTAATCTAGGTCACATAACATTGTAAAAGAAGTCCATTTACTAAAAATTACAGTCTATATTACAGAACTGTTACACTTATTACGTGGTTTTACGTAAGTAAAAAAAGATGATTCGATTTGAACTAGTATTTTATTACTACCTATACTAGTTCTGGACATATAAAAACAATATAAAAAAGTTGGGCGAACAACTGGGTGGTATAAATGATGCACTTCAAAAAATGACGATTGATTTTCGTTCAATTAGTGTTACGAAGTGTCAGAATTCATTGTTGTTGATTAATTTTCAACAGCTTTATGTGGAAATAATTCAGCCTTTGAATATTACGTGATCTGTTCACACCGCTTTACTCGCTTAAATTTCGGAAACGTATCATGAGATTCATGAGCTGTCGCATTTTCCGGGATGTACAGTCGAGTTCATTAATATATAAGCATTGCAAAGGATTCAAAATATTGTAAGCAGTAGAATTTTACAAAATACCCTTACAGTCAAACACAGCAATAATAAATATATTGTGGTTAAGTTTTAGACTAATTTATATTAGACAAATTCCGGTCAATAATATGTATATATTACGATCATAATTGTGTGTCACGTTATTCTCCAGGCCTCGAAAATTAACAAACATTCAAATCAATCCACATTTATATATCACCACACATTAGTAGTATGCCTATAATTTTAGCTTGTGATTCTTTGTGATTTTGTTGATGCTGCACTGTCCACTTTTCATAAAATATACACGATTGATATATATACGACTGTACTAAGAATAACGGTCTTATTCATATTGTTACGAATTTGTAGGGGATTTGTAGGATGTAAATTCGAAAATGTCGTTGAAATTATCACAAAGTTTATTAGAAGTACACACACGTAATTCACAGTTCTTACAAGTACAGCCGAATACAACAAAAGAAAACCGTAGGGCAGAAAATCGTTATCACAGAAATCGTGCCAAGTTTGTCATTATAAGATACTCGCTCCGAGTAGGTAACGCCTCGTTCGCTGTCAGAACGCGACTGGTGCATATCCCGACTGAGCGACCCTCATCCATTTGGAAATTAGATATGGCCGGCCACCTAGCAACATACCGCCCACTGATTCTTGAAATCATTAAATGGTCAGCTTAATAGCTTCCAAGAACACGCATGAAATACCAACAGAGAAAATAAGGTTTTATAACGTCTTATGGCGGCATGAAAAAAGAGATTAGCGCAAACAATATATTACTCAAATTTAAAGGAGTAATAAGACACCTGCAAAGGATTAGTATCGGCTTGCAACAATATTGAGTTAGAGTAAGTTTGTAGACTTCTTTATGAACCTTAAAGAAGCCTACAAACTTAATCTAACTAAATATGAAAAAGATCGTAAGGATAAACTGTTTTAAATTAGCAAGGAGTCTTAGAGCGCTTTAGTGCTGAAATACGATTATGAATAACAGCTTATTGACAAAAAAGCTGATTAACTAAATATAAATTCCTTATTAAGACTAAACTTAACACACTTATCGTAAAATTTGTAGAGCGTTTTAACGCTAATATGTATTTATGAATAATAGTTTTTGACAATTTATTCTAAATAAGCCTCCAAATTTACTCTAACTCAATTGAAGAAAAGCCTAAATTTTTATATTGGAAAATTGTAGTTCTCACGGATTATCGGTATATGTATATCAGTATGTAGTGAAGGTAAATAATGTCACGGACATTAATTTACTTTATTTTTAATATTTTACTTATAGAATGAAACATTCCTTCTAGATTTGTGTTTACTTTTGTGTGACCATAAATTAAAATAATTACATTAAACCTGTTTTCAACGCATGCTTAAGCCCACAGTCCACGCATGCGTATCGTCAGACGCGCTTGACGTACCTACGTTTGTTATTTGTTTATAGTATGAACAAATCATAAATACGTCCTTGAATATCTTGCACGTCCTTCATGGAGAGGTGATGAGGGAGTGGTGCACACTCGTTTGGCAGCTATTCGGACTCGCAAGAGATTCATTTCGAAGTATAATGTAGTGAAAAAAACCTTAAGATTTGATTAGATCTTTTTTTTCAGATATGGGAAATCCGATTGAGGTCTAGACACCGTGGGGGAAACGTAGTAGTGGAGTATGGGATTAGCAAAGTTGGGGTGGCACAACAGCCCTGAAGAAGAACTATTGTCACCCGAGTCCAGGATACCCACCTCAGTTTCCTTCCTTCGCCTTACGCCAGGGTTACAGGAAAAGCGGAAGCTCTATTAACTTCGCTGCCGGGGGGAAGCATAGGCCCGGGGATCGACCCTCTCTATCCAGCGGAGGGCGGCAAAATAATTTTTTCTTCATTTATTAATTCAATTTCATACAATACATTAGTAATAAGGTGCCACTTAAACCTATGAGATTTGGATGTGATGCAAATAACTCGTTCTATGGGAGGAGAGGTAATCGCATGGTACAACACAACGCCAACTCCACTCGATAGCATTATTGGCGGGTTGGAACTCTTCCCCAGGAGTAAATACGCGCTGCTCAAAACTTGATTGCATTTGCGCAAATTCACGGAGCTAACTTCTAGCAAGGCTCAATTAAGATTTGTGCGTATAAAACCATCAAACTGGTCATAGGGCGTAAGGTCGCCGCATGCCTGCTTTGTAAAACCTGTTGTCCGGTTATATGCCAGGTTGCATCGAGTGAAACTACATGCAAATTATATCAATTATTTCTATAATACCCAGGGCAGTGCTAAAATTTAGCATTTCTTTGGGCCGTTTAAATCGGTTCCTAGTCTATGTAACATAGAAGACAATATTTGAATCAGAATAATACGCTTTGTTTTGTTGCTCTTTATTTATACAACGTTTTAACAGTCTGAAAGGACAAGACGCGAATAATTAAAGAAACTTTTAAGTTTTAGATTTATAATAATGTTTACAAATTATAATAATAGCTTTTTAGTTAAAATATGTATCAATTTATATTTGTGATAAGACTATAGCGTTCTATCAAAATTTTTGTTTTGCTATAATTTAAAAATATTTATCGAAATTAAAATCAGCATAAAAATTATAAATTATTAATGTAAAGCTATGATTTAAGATACTGAAAAAATGAAATCTTGATTAAATTTATATTTTTATAAGCTCAGTGCACATTTTCTCACAAGGTGATCGACATAGCTCGAAAGATATGCAAGGTGAAGTGGCACTGGGTCAGTCATGTCTGTTACAGGGCAGATAGCCGATATGGCACTATGTACCCTTCTTCAATATGTTTGGAGAGCTGTGAAAAGAGGGAGTCTGTGTGACTACTGCACAATTAAACACCCTAATGGAGAGTGCCACTACTGAGTCAAGGCTACGGCCCCCCCTGAGTCAAGGCACCCATGCGACACACCAAAGTACTGCAGGTCTCATGGCGGCCCATTGAGGTTGATGATAATGCTTGATTGTTAGTAGATATGGGACTATCCCATATATCGATCCAGGTATTCTCTAGGCTAAGATACGAGATGCGTAACGGAGTTTTGTTAGCTGAAGGAATCAATGGGCTGATGATAGTAGATAAGTATTAAATTATAGACCACATCTCGGCAAATAAGATTTGATGCTGCTAGATCGCGACGTACACACCATGATTAAATAGCAGAAATTTTAACGAAAGATCAAGCAAAAAGCACATCAAAAGAACGAGAATGTACGAAGAGTTGACTGCTAACGATGACGACTACATATTTTCAGAAAATGAATGTCGATATTTATTAAGGATTTACTTATCGATATTTTATATACTGTCGTATAAGACTAAGCTATTATAATAAATACAATTAAAAACTAAAAATACACTAAGTCTGTGTAACAAATCGCTGCCAGATGGGAGCGTGCCCAGAAGGCTGGCTGCATTGCCGCGCTATAGGGCGATGCTTATTTGTTGGGCGATATATGAGTCAGCCTTCTGATCACGGGTGGCATCAAAGAGTTTCTTGCAAATCTTTTTGAACAAACTCTTTGCCGATGGACCCCACGGACCTAATGTTTCAACTCCAAACGGCACAAATATGTAAGCCCTTCCTAAGGTTTCATATTTGCACCGTTTAAGAGCTTCAACTTTTGAAGCAGCATTGCCAGCCTCTAACTCAGTCATTGGAAGAGGTGACGGCGCTAGAGTGTCTACACATGTCGCGTCCCAAACAAGCGGCCGTCCCAACTTAAAATTAATTAGTTTGATTTGAAAATAAATCATAAAAATCACAGAATACTTTATATATACGGGTAATAAAAATGAAGTGATAACTACTCTTTATACGATGCTTAAACAGAAATGACCATTTCTAGAATACTTCTGTGTGTCTATTTTAAATCTTTTTTATTACAAGCTTTTATTTAACTTGCAATGGATGTATGTATGTAAGTTCGGGTGGAATCTTGCAAGTTAAATTTGACCAACTTCCCGGATTCCGATTGAGCTGAAATTTTGCCTGAATATGTATATTGCGTGTCAATGCAATAATATGGTACCATGGAGCGCATATGATGATGGAGTCGGGAGGTGGCCGTAGGAACTCCTGTACTAAACAAGATAGACAGATAGATAGTTAGATTGGATAGTTTTAGTTGTCTTGGCTAGCACTCTGCTGCTATATGATATCCAGGATCTCAAAAACTTGTATTTAAAAACCTTTAAAAAAAAGCTTATGTTCGTCTAGGTTCGTATTTGACCGCTTTCTCACCTGACGTTTGTGAGTTTTAAACGTAAGAGGCGTTTTTAATCAATGCTTTTGTATGGTTGCTTAGTCAGATGATCTGAACATTGGGTGTTTGTCAACTTTACGAAACCCTTCGATATGCATGCCAAGCTGTACTAGCAGTTCCAGCAGACGTTGTCCTGCCCTGAAGAAATAAAATTTAGAACCCGACTGCAGCGCCATCTACCGGGTTCAATTATGATTCTAAACCATTATCGAATCCACTTGAACTAACAAAAAAATTCATCGAAATCGGTCCAGCCGTTTAAGAGAAGTTCAGTCACATACAAACGAACAGAAGAATATTATATATAAAGATTAGCCTACTAGGTAGCAGCTATATAGATGAGATTATTCAATTTGTTATTTATGTTTCCAATTTAGGTTGATGTTCTAGACTTAAATGCAACAGCAATTTGTGATTACATGATGAATTTTAAACGATCTTGAATACATTATTATACTCGTAATATACCAGAAATTGAGAGGATGTAAACTTTTCTAACGTATAAAAACTACAAAACTACAATATAGTAAGATTTTATGTGTACACGGGCTTATTACGGAATAAATTATTACTGTGGGTAACGGTACTATATAAGATTTCAAGTTTTTGTAACACATTATAGTATTAACATGTAATGGATATGAGCGTCAATTGGAGAAACTAATTTATTGAGACCTCAATTTCTGTATTGATTCAGGTGTTGTAGATAAACTTGCAGACGGGTTCACTTGATAGCAAGTGGTCGTCACCGTTGCCCATGGACATCCGCAACATCAAGGGAGCTGATTCGTTACCTACCACGTTGAGAATTCAAATATCTGTTGATTCCCTTTTTTGAAGAGCCCCATATCGTAGTGCTCTGGGAAAACCGCGGGAGGAAGCTCATTCTATAGCTTGCTACCTTTGGCAGGCCAAAAAGAAGCGTGCGCTACGTACAGTGGATGACTTCCGGGTGTCACGGAACTGTAGATGAACTCCTCAAATGTCGGCGGGCAATGCGATGGTAAAATAGCGACGTAGGCACGAAATCAAATAACTTTTTGTTTACTGTTGAAGCGCAGCAGGCAGGCTGACGGCCCAACTGTGATGGAAAATGGTTACCGTCGCCTATAGATTTTAGCAATACCAGAGGTGCTGCCAATGTGCTGCAGGCCTTGAAGAAGAAACTGGGACCTAGCCACTGATGTCGCAACACAACTCAAAGTTGTTATGGCGGCATAATCTAGACCAGGTAGCCATCCAGTTGGGCAAATGCCCTACCGTCTGGCTGTGGGTGGTTTTGTCGCCTCTTACAACCATCCGGCTGCAGGAATTAATATTCTTTTTCCGTTCCTGCACAGAGAAAACTAACTAATACATATCTAATTTATGTTCACATTTTATTGTGGTTTTAAATGCTCATAGGCTTTATTTGTTAATATAGAAAATGTTGAAGGTAGAGGAGATACCACGTATGACAATTATTTCAATTCAAAATGTTTATTCATCACAGTTTAATTTGATTTTTAGTCAAATAAGATTTGATGAATAAAGATTTTCCTACTCTTCTTATTTACAACACATCGCAATATGTTATCTTTGTCTTAAGAAGAAAAAGCGGGACGAAACTCCTCATTACAATGTTTAAATAAAAAATTATAAATTAGTTTTTGTCTCTGTTTCTTTTTTAATATTTTTATTTATTTATAATGCCACTGCTACACCTGGGTGAATATTAGTGTTAGTGACTGTCCAAATGCGTCTTACTTATAGCATAAAAAAATAACGCGTTTAGCTACAATAGTGTATCTACATAAGTAATCTGTCAATGTTTACATTATTAAGGATGCCGAGTCTCCAATAACGCATTAATTCCTTGACTCAACATTATCCCAGGTGTAGCTGGGCCATTAAACAAACTCTTTTGGAGAAGCTCTTGGCGTGTAACGGAACACAGAAGAGAAATATTCTGACTAATAAAATCAAACAACAAACCACTGTTTTATAAGCTCACTGACATGCATATCACTCCCGAAGTCAAACCACTTCCCTTTAACACTGGCATGCTTGGACCTTTCTTCTTCAAATAACCTACCAAAAATAATCCTTATAAGAAAAATGTATTCGAATTTAAATGAGTATTTACTAATAAATAGTTTAAAAAAGAATGATACCGTTGCGCAAAGTTCACAAACCTTTGTTGTTTTCTTCAGAGCTTGAAACGGTTAAAGCGGTTTATTGTATGTGTAAGTATATTATTATAATTATTTAAAATTCTTAAGAATATATGTGATTAAAGTGCAGATACAAGTAATTGAGTTAGTATATTTTTTTATAATCATCAATTTAATTACACCGTATTTAATAACATGTTTTTTGGCATAAAAAACTTATCAAACAAAGGTCGATGTTGTAAATTCTCGTAGCTTCTGCGATTTTCCCGGATATGACTGTATAAGGGCTTTGGCCTAATAATTGCAGATTTGTTCGTTTACGTTAAGTCTGATTATAAATACAGACAACGGAGAATGAACTATCTAAATTAAAAATCAAAACCAACCAAATCATGACGAATATCTACCTAGATAATGCAAAAGAGATTACCCAGTATCACAAAATAGTACTATCTATCAAACAAATTTTCGTCAAAGAAATCTCTGTCTTAAAATCAACTACGACACTTTTCATTATCTTAAAAAGCGACACAACCTCCTAGATTTTATCAAAGCGTAGAAATTTATGCTATTATTCAAATGTGTCAAATAAATAAATACAAGGCTTTGCATGGATGCAACTTGACCGGGTGGTTGTTAAAGTTAACGCATAATAATGTAAAGTAAGTTGCAACGAGAAAGTTGTAACGAGATTCTACCATAACTTTTATCGCCAACAGTAGGTATGTAGACATACAATCCAGGAGACAGCTGTCGCCTCCTTGGTAAGCCCTTGTTAATCATAATGTATATATTTATATAAATCATTAAAATTGTTTCTATAATGCTATTTTTAATATAAAATGAGACTACGATATTTTAGAGCCCGCTCTTTTATATTAACTATTAATTGAAATGTGAAATACATATATACTTTCCACTACTTTATCGGCGCATATTTCTCTAACAACTAGATAACTTAAATAAATAATAATATCGTTAGTATTTTTCGAGATATATCTAATGATTCCTATGTATTAATATTTCGAATTTTGTATACATCCGATAATTAATGGCGTAAAACGTAATCTTTCTTTAGTAAAGTCACAACATCAGTTAGTTAATCATTCTAGACTATTATAGTTCTATTTCACAAATTTGCTCTATAAATTGCTTATGATACACACTAAATGCGACACACAAAATGCTTGAAGACTCTTACGAACAGCGAGACGGATGAAGTAACTGACGGATGTGATAAAATAGTAACTGTTGCATTTTTCTTCCATTTGTTTACGAAACCTTAAAAATATGAAGAGAGCAAAGTAAAGAATCGAAATTCAACTCACATATAACGGACACAAAAATGTTAGAAACCAAAGCTCATACAAATGTATCTAATGTTACTTGTTATTATGAATAATGCATTCAAAAGGAACTGAATCGGTGATGTAGTGTGATACGAATAAATATGAATGAATTCCTACGTAATAGACAAACGTATTGTAGAAGTAGGTTTAAATGAGTTCATATTTTTTTTGTTTAACATCATTAACAATGTTCTATCTCAAATAAAGCATTAAACCCTTGGCTACATCTACGTGACATAGTCACTAACACGTACATTATCCCAAGTGTGGCAGAGGCATAATCAGAATGTTTTAAAAGAACAACATTGATGATGATTTGTTTGATAAAAAAGTAATGCTGATTTATATTAGAAACAGTTCCAAATATTTGAATACATTGAAAATTATTAGAATGGATTGATCTAATTTGAAATAATATATGTCAAGTACACAAAAAAATGGAGAGAAAAGAAAGTATAGGTATTTGTTTTTGTCAAAATGGGTACAGAACCCTGAGAAGTGATCAGGTGATTTGTCATTTTGAAAGCGTTAAGAGCTCATGGTTTCTGTGCACGTGTCATTGTCAGTTTAGTTAAAGTATGCTACGTCAGCAATTTATTTTAAAAGTGAAATTTTTTAAATCAACCGAGATTCGTGGGCCAGTGACGTGGACTCTGACTATACAATAGATTATTATATTCAAAAACCTCAATTAGAGTATCCTTAGCATAACTAAGATAACCACAGCGCTAGCTCGATAGATCGATGGAGCAGACTGGTCTCTGAGTGGGGATCACGTATTATCAGTAAACACACTGTAGGACGCTGTCCTGGCTGATAGACCGACCACCTGCGTAAGGTCACTGGTAGCTGCTAAACGGATGCGTAGGAGATAATATGATGCCAACGTAAACATGGAAGGCCTGTGTCCAGTGATGGACTGCGATTGGCTAACGACAAAGACTAATTGAGATTTATATGACAATACGTATATACTAATAAAGTTTTAGTAGCTTAAAGGATTTTCGAAATACGTCTGGATAGAGCTGTCCACACGATACAATTTCAATACAGATATTTTCTGCATAGGACTACGGAACTCTAATATCTTTTTTGCTGCGTAAGGAGAAAATAATTATGTATGTTGAACACGCAGATCTCCGTTGTCATACTGCGCAAGAGCATGTAAGAGTTTTATTACGTTTAGAATCATTATGCGTTCTATGTAAGGAAAAGTTCTATACACGTGTTTCTAGTCCGTTTTACATTTCACTTTTGTTAAATTTTTATTGCGCAATGTGATAAGTGGATTTGCTCAATTCGATTTTTGAATTAGGCAATTTTATTGGTTTGTAATTTCTGAGATATATGGGCATAAATGCATAGATAAGTGAAAACTCTATTAACGACACACACACACACACACTACTATTGACGTTAGAAAAAGTTTCCTTTTTTAAATAGAATTAACTAGACCTTTTATTTACAATTCAATGAGTATTTAACACAATATCTTGATATCAATAATACTTTTCCTATTTCCATACATAGGTGGTGCTATAATAAACGTATGTAGATGTCTGCGATACCAGATTTTGTTTCACAATCAGAAACAAAACGAATAATACAATGAGACTCAAGTATGAATATATAAGTTTTATTTCTAATCAAATGTTAACAAAAATACACAAACAATGGCAAATTAAAATAAACGATTTATTCGGCTTTTAGCCTCACTATTTCTTTTACAGGTTGTGCCTTAAATTCACTCAATATTACATCACAGTTAACACCAGCCGCTATGTTAGCATCAATTAACAGTACTGATAACGTAGATAGTCTCCCTTAGCTCTACTCAACTACTACTCTGGAAAATACTCCTCACGTGTACGGAAACATATACGCATAACTAAGCTTTCAATAATAACATTGTTAAACGTCTTGCGAGAATGTCGACGTGCGCTGACGTCACCGACGCCGCTGTTCCCATTTGCCTCTTCAAATAATTTGACACTTTTTTTATTATTGTACAAGGGATCCGTTTGAGGACCACAAGCGGCGCGAGGGGGAAAATGTGTGAGGCCTCATGTATGAGGTGCTATTGCCACGCCGCAGTTAGGGATACCCACTAAAACCTTCTGTCCTATCCTCGAACGTCCTTTTTTCGGGCTGTGGGTTCGCTCGCGCATTCACCTCCAGGCCTGACAGCCGGAGATCCTGGTATCTCCAGCTACCTCGACGTAAAAGGTGGGAAATACTTTGACCCCGTCAAAACTAATGTCAATAGCGTTAAACCTATGTATAGGTATATAAAAAGATTCTGCAATAAAATACTCATAAAACCCACTTTCTCCAAATACCTACTTTGTGTGACCAGAACACCTTCCGGACGAAGAAACTTGATTGATGGTAATAATGTCAGCTATTTTGCATACGCCTAACGTAATTTACGTAATGCAAACTTACCGATCGAGATTGACCGGTCATCTTCAAATACGATAGATATGGATTACGTATGTGTTTATCTGTTTATGAAATGTAGGTGACATTGTGTCTACTCTTAATATTATGTTCTTTGTTCATTTTTATATAACTCACTTGTTCTTTGTTTATGTTGTGTTGGTGTTTTATTTACATATTTTGATTGATTTGATTATTTTCTGTCATATATCTTATGCCTACATAGTACAATCTATGTTCTTCTCTCTTCTCTGTAATAGGGACGCGGACACATACTAAAATAAATTTTAACATCACTGAATTCTTTTTCAAACAATAATATAATTAATCCGCTATTTGACTCCGTTTACTAGTAGGTACCTATTTATGACGTCATAACTAGGTACGCTCGCACGAAATCTACGAGGTTGAGAAGTTCTGTAAGTTCATAAGGAGTATCTCAGTTCTCTTATATCATATCGACCAAATATAATCTAAAATGATTCTATATTTATTTCCAAAGCGGACCATCAGGCTCACATGTGCAGACTTGGGACTAAATCAGAACTATGTATACTAGAATGATGATAACTCCGCTTATATTATTAAAAGACAAGTAAACACTTGAATGATAATAACAATTTCATGGCTCTGCTCCTATTTTTGATATAATATTAATATTGTGTAAATTCATTTTTAAAATACCACTATGTCATCATAACTATGTATTTTACATGACACTCCCCAGGAGGTTCCTGTGCTACAATTGAATACGTGTTTATGTATATGAATGTAAGCATATTGGAAAATAAATTAAAAAATAGTTTAAATAGCGCTAGGACGTGCCTCTATCCAGAAAGTGATATCCCATTTTTGATACAACTACGCTTAAGAAGGCTTTCTGTGAGTCACTGTCGTATTGCCCTCCTTAAGCATAACATTTTACTACATTGAGAAAGCTTCTGTGGATGGGTGTAGGTTTGTTACTCTGTGACGTGTTATATTTATTTAGTAGCATAGTTGTTCTTTTCATGTTTCTTTTTAAAGTTAATAATTAATTTTATTATGTACCCTCTTATTTCTAAACGATACAATCGGCCATTTCCTTAATTGAATAATAATGTTATATTTTTATTTGTTCGGTGATTAGCACTTGTTTTGTATAGAGTAAGTAGTTCTCTATAATTTAACATAATTTTTATTTACGAGTGTTTGTCTAAATATGTAGTGATTGTGTACAGATTATAATTCAAAATCTCTCAATTGTATATAGACGGTATTCACTACATTTTGTTTTCATGTTGGCAGACGCGATAAATTTGTACTGTGTACAGTATATTTTATTACATGTAAAGTTTTAAGTATAATATTTTATATGATATCTTGTATAAAATATTATCTGGAATTTCCAAACAATAATGTTTTAAATTCTTTTCATTCATAACACTTTAATTAAAATAGTTTATCAATGACTTTAATCCGCTATCGGTTGTACCAATTGCTAAGTTTCATGTACTGTCAAATTGTTGGAGGGATAGCGAGGCTAAAATGCTTGTAGAGTGTAAAAAGTTAGTGTATTCAATGTGTTAAAACCGTAAGGTTCTTTGATTGTAAAGTATTGTGACCAGTTACTGTTCTATTACTACCATAAACCCTTCTGAGTTGTTGCAAGTATTACACTTGCAAAAAACTATTGGAAGGATTTCAATCATCATTAAAATAATTTTTAGTTATATATGAGTATAATACACAGCAGGCTATAATTTAGGAAAATATTGTTTAATTTAGTCAATACATAATGAATACATATTTTTGTAATTTTGTGCAAATAGCGATCATAGCTAGTACTAATATACAATCAAAAACTGTTTGAGTACGTAAATTTTATTTTAACAAGCTACATTACTTTCGGATGTGAGACTGAACTAAGTCTTCGGACCGGTCGGTTAAGTTCGCGTGCAGCGATTTTCCACGTTTTCTAAATTATTAGATTGAATTGCATCTTCGAATTACACATAGTGGAAAATCGACTCTAAATACCGTTCAAACTTTGATCGTGCCGACACTGTGCTATAACGTGTCTAATGTTAGGTATCAAAATACCTATTAAATAATATTAAAGAAGAACATGTAATCATAATAAAGCCTATTTCAACATAGAGTTAGTTATGGTAGATTTCCTCCCTATATTTGAATTATATATTAGAAGTTTAATTTTTATAATTACGTGTACATGCATTTCACAGAGCAAGAATGTCTATTAGCATTTCAATCTATCGATACAGGATGTGTATAAGAGTCTTGGAAATTGTGAAATCGAGAACAAGACTCTCTAACCTTGGGTTATAGATGCTAATTAACAAGTAATAAGAACATGGGAATTTAAGAAGAAATACCTTTTTACATGAATGCCCGTACAAGAGTTACGTATGAGGATTGTTAGGTACATTGGAATGTATTTGTGGACTTTTTTAATTAACTTAAATACGTAAATAGATTTTAGTGAGTAAATATTATTAATATGTTAGTCTAAAAAAGTACTGCTTGAGATCAAGGAATGGGAAAGTATTAGTAAAACAATTTAAGATGGTTATAGTAATATTGTAAAAAAGGGGCAAATAAATTAGTAGTAACAATATAGAATAAATATGCAGAATATTATTTACTACTAGCATATGCCCGCGACTTCGTCCACGCTTGACTTGAAAAATATTACATATTTTATTACATTAAGTTTGCTATCAATCAGTAAAATAATCACATCGGAATTCGATTTTTTTAAATCTGGCCTTTTCAAATCATTCCCAGAAAAATTCCCGCAGGATTCCCAGGATAAAAAGTAGCGCAAAGCTTAAGTCTAAGAATTAGCTGTCGATCTGCGAACACCGCATCGAAATCGGTCCAATTCACGTTAATCCCAAACAAACAGAGTAACAGGCAAACCGACAAAAAAATGCATCGTGTTCTCCGTTGTTTATATAGTCTATTCCAGTTGTTATTTTTAAATAGCTTCAATGTTTAGAATTTAAAAATTATATATATATATATATATATATATATATGCTTTATGTAGTAAATACATAAGAAAATAAAAGAGGGAAAAAGAGAAGAAAGACCCTTCCCAAAGAAAACAATAAAGTATTAAAAGAAAAGTATGTTATGAAAAGAACTCTGTCCACAGAGACATTAGTCGCTGCTACAAAAAAAACAGCTTTTAATATATCTAAAATGTAGAGTACGTGTAACCTCTAGTGTTATTATAAGTTGTTCAATACTGTTAAACAGATATATTGGGTTTGCAACTAATAAGTGATTGCGAATTTTATCGACAGATGGGTTGTACCTTCTTTTGTTTCGTTACGTGTTTTAAACACGTTACTAAATTTATATTTTTTCTTATTGTTTGGATTCTTATATTCCATTTCGTAAAAAAATTATATCGAATAGTTCTTTAATTTTGTTTTTATTCAAATTTAAAAATGGAAGAACAAGACGTGCAATTATTAACGGACTATATTACATAATAATAATAATCGGCAGACAAATACACTTATTGTATATCCCCAAATTAAGCAAGTTACGCTTGTGTTATGGGTTATATAAAACGGACTTCTCTGGGACCGATCCCAAACAGTCACATCATAGTAAATAACTGAGAAAATTCGTTTCCAAAAATATTCATACTAGAAATCGAACACGGAGCCTCTGCGTTGCAGTGACGTAAGCCGAAAAAGACAGCCCACTCAACCACAGAGACCGTCAATTCAATTCAGACATTATGTTATTGTATTATTTCTGAAAAGGCTAGAACACAGGAAGTCATGTACAGTATATGGGAATGAAGCCTTGAAAGAATGGCAGTGTCAAAATTGGTTTGCCAAATTTGATTTTGGTGATTTTTCATGGAAAAATGCTTTACGATCTGGCCGTCCAGTTGAAGTCCATGAGACCCATATCAAGGTCAAAATAAATTAAGATCGTAATAATACAACACATGATATTGCAGATACGTTTAAAGTATTACATACATGCATTAAAAAAGCTATATCTTTAAGTAAACATTTTGAATTTTTATTTGAAATCCGCAATAACTTGTTGCCAACCCCATATACTTACTAATCCTTTTTTGCTTGTTACCATATTTTACGTTACTCTAATACATCGATTTGTCCTAGACAATTTAAAGTAAAGGGTATCACTAATATGCATCATCATTAAAAAAAATGTATTTAGAAGAAAGAGCTTTGAATATTTCAGTACTAAGTCTGGCCTACTTACTGTGGCCTTTTTTTTCTTTCAAAACAGTTACGCATTACGCATAAAATGTGTATGAATTTATAGCTGGTATTAATACAAACAAGTACTGTATGAAAAAATATCTTAGTTATAGTCACCGAGTCATTTCCGAGTTACAAGCTATCAAAGTAAACTTTGATGCCGCTCGTAGCGTTCTTAAGAGATCAAGTTTAATTGATTCAACAAAAATATTAAAGTTTCATTAATTATTACGCATAACTCGTTATTAATAGTTAATTAATTAAAAAGTACTTCAACTATACGATAAGTATATCAAATTTGTCTGGTTTTTAAAACCGGTATACATGTTAAGCAGTATAACAGTACATCAGCTTTTTGCATACATATTAGTTGACGATTTATTAAAATGTATTTAAATTATTTATTTCTTTCGATTAGTTTCAATGAATGAAATTACTATTTTGTGAACTCTAGAAACTGATAGTTTCATAAAAAGATTTGAATAATTCATTCAATTCATCATTCATAAAAAGAGTAATTTTTGAGATAACGGGTATTTTTTTTTATTAAATTCTTTATTTAGTTCCGTAGGTAAATAAGGAAGGGAAAATACGGAAACCTTCCTTGTGTGCGAACTGTCAAGTATTGACTTAGTATATTTTAAAACTTGATAGGCACAAGTAAAGCATATATAGCTTGGATAATAGAAGTAAATTCAGGGAACTTTTTCCGCTGATTCTGGAATCATAATCTAAGAATGTCCTAGCTCGCTAAATTAATCATTACGTCAGATTTTATATTACATCGACACTGTTAAAATAGAATGAAGCATAAACCAAATAAAAAGCAAAATCATACTGAAAAAGAAAGTGGATTATTGACACACTTCAACTTTTAGGAATTATAATTTTTTATGGCCTTGTTACAAGGTTTTATTGTACCTAAATATGGCCAATAAATATAACCAATAAAACAGCATTATAAACTGAAAAAAAAACATGTTATTTTTCAAATAAAGAATGCTGTTTTTATTGAAATATGTTAAATAAGGAATAGCATTCTTGCTTTGTAAAAGTTTTGCAGTAAGCAACAGAACGTGATTTGCCATTTTTTATAGCACAACGTTTTTTTTTACTTTTTAAACTGACAATGGCAGAAACTCAATGTTATTTATCACGGTGAGTATACACCGCTTAGTTTATATACTTTCAATTCAAAGAATAACGGTTGTGTCTCAGAATATGCATATTTTATTATTAAAAAATCTGTATATTTCACATAATTATGTCTTGTAACAGGTATTGGTATTTAAAAAACATGCCAATTATAAGGGGCTACTTAAATTGCCAAAACTTTCGATAGTAGAGATTTTTTAAAATTAAAATAATTTATACTTTAATTAGTTTAGCTTACTGTACCACAGCCAGCTTATTAATTAAAACTATATTTAATCGCTTCTAATTTGAATTTACATACTTTGTCTGACGTTTTTACTTGTTTCTTAAATTAGAAGATTATTCAAGTGTTAGTAATTTTATTGAAATATTAATGTAGTTTCAGAACCGCTTTTTAACAGCGGTTGACACAAATTTAGTGGACACGGATGAGATTCTTATTGGATTAATAACTCAGAGATAGAAACAGTAAAAGTTCATGAAAGATTCTTGCTTTGAAATTTTTAAACATACAGCGTTTCCTCTGCATTAAGCAACAGTGAAAACGTTTTGTTTATTTACCACTAGCTAAACAGTCGAAATATTATAGTTAATGGCTGCATAAAAATAAATACCTACTATTTGGTAGTTACTACGGTATATAGTACAAAGTATTTAAAAATATTGAGTAAGATTAATGCTAGATTTTTATTAGACTGTATTACAATTGAAACATCTCACATATATGTTATAATTATCTATACATCTATTTTAGTGTTTTCAGTCTGCTTAGCACCATAATTTGTTACATTCGTTGCACATAGTAATAATTATACTTAAGAAATAATAATAAATTAAAAATGAGATTACTTACCTTTCTTTCGCTTTGGAACTACTCTCACACCGATTGCAAGTTCAGTCACAAGACACAACAGAGTCAGCAAACAGTACCTTCCACTGCACCCCATGATTATCACACAAAGTCAATTGCTCCTACTTGAATTATATAGGCCTCCAATGCCCGTGCATTTGCCCAAAGGCTTTTTGGGTAGGGTTTTTAGTCCCAAATCGTAAAGCACGCGCGTAAGCGAACTAGCGCTTTTTGAGTCGACAACTGTAACTTCAAACGCACGCGCGGCGAATGCACGACGAGCGACTGAACCGCCCGATCGCTCTATATTTTGACTTATAGCACTTTGGGAGTGCGAATTCCACTTGTATATAAAACCTTTCGCCGGTCCGGGGCGGGCGGTCATTGGTCGCGCGGTGGCGGCGTGTGGCGCGAAGGTGAAGGGAGCTGGAGTGGTGGCCCCCTCCACGCGCAGTGGGGGGCACCAGGGTCGGCAGACACTTTTGCTATCGTCGGCCGTGCGATAGCTATCATGCTGCACGGTCTGCGCTATTGTGCTCCAATTGTTACGTCACGAGCGCGAGAGCCGCGTGCGTGTACGCCTTTTATTCGTCACTCATTTTTTATTCTGTTACATTTATGCATCCGGCCAGTTTATAATATATCAAAATGTAAGCAAAAAACCATGTCATAAATATTCAATGAATTTTGAGGATCCTTGGGTTTTTATAATATTTCTGATATCAACGGATTTTGGCCTCGATATTAAATAGTTGTATCTATTTCCAGAAAGAAAGAGGTATGAAAGGGATTACCTTTTCACGACAAGGCCGCCCGTTGTACTATCATTTTCTGCTTCTGTTTGTTTATGCTTTGGTATATAATAAAGAACGAATGAATAAATGAAAACACTTTTTTGTTCACCAAAAATTAAAACTAAGTTCTAAAATCTGCTGATCCGAATGAGCCTACTGATTTTTCTCTTTTTTAAATTAATTATACAAAATGTACTCCTATACAGGTTTGTGTTATTTTAAATAGATTAAAAAGTACACCAGATCCGTAGAATCCATCCGCAAAGATTTTCTACAAAGAAGTTTGTAGGAAAATCTTTGAAGCCGCCTATGATGGGAAGGAAGGCTGGTATATTTCGCCCAGCGAATTAGCATTGACATTCAATGTGGCAAAGCAGCCAGCCTTCTGGGCACAGTTTCCTTTGGAAGCGATGAATGAATGGAAAAACTTTATTGTACACCAAAAATTAAAACTACTTTCTTAAAACTAGGTACAGTAAATTTTGAACAAATGGCTATCACTCACAGGGATCTCTTCCAGGCAACCCCCTAAACTAAGGAAAATATTAAGACAACAGTGGCGGTGAAGACAATAAATAATATGAAACATTCCAAGAATAACTGAAAAATAAATTATAATATACCTTATATACTATACAAAAATAGGATATAATAATATATAGAACATACTATATATAGAATCAGCAGCATCTTTTAGACTTGCAAGGATCAAAGATATTTCTGTAACCATCAGTTTAAAAGACAATATGGATTTAGCTTGTCTGATGTTGAGTGGCAGTGAGTTCCATAAATGGACAGCCTGTACTGTAATGAGAAAGATGTAGGAAATCAAAACGATCTTTTAAATACGGAGGGGTACGAGGATTAAAAAGGATATTGTACAAAAGAGAGAAGTGAACATTCCGGCGAAGGCGAATAGGTAATCACTCAAGCTTCTTGCGATATTCGGAAACATGGTCATATTTGCGCAACCCAAATATGAACAGTATACAGACATTTTGAAGCCGACCGAGCTTGTTCAGTTATCCAGCTATCTATTTCCGTATATTTAAGTGACTCATCTTCGTCATCATGCTAGTCTTAAATCTCGGTTGCATTCTAACGATGCGTTCCGGACCCTGGGTCTGTACGTCGTCGCGATTGTCAACAAATATAAAAATTAAGCCTGAAAAATTTTAAGCACAGTTTATTTTGATCTTTCATATTTGATATTAATATGACGTTTCAGTTTTCAGTGGCCACTGAACTATAAACATGATCTGTGATCCTAACTTCAAAAAGTGCGCTAAAGCTCTTTAAAAAGCTCGCCACCGACTAGGCGTGCATGCCCACATCCTTGACTCACCTTGCTCATGTATGCAACAATTCTCATGAACGTTTCTCTTGCGAACAGTGTTCATATGGAATGAGCTCCAGCTCCAGCAGCTCCAGCAGCCACAGCTCTACGATATGGAGCTTTTCAAAATAAGTGTAATAAAATTTCTTCGAGACCGGTAGCGCATTGCTTGATTCATCATTGAGTGGGCCGTCAGACTGTCTGCTGTACTTTCGCAATAAAAACATAAAAAAATTAAATAACACTTAAAACGAATTTGTAACTATACAATTTGAAAGTCTAAATAAAACAACAATCTTGTAGAATATTAGCATGCTCACTTCGCTTCATTAAAAAATTAAAACATATTATTAATTACAATCAAATATAGCCCATGTCTCTCTGAAATAATATAGCTTTCTATTGGTAAAAGGATGTTCAAAATCGGATCAGTAATATAAGAGTTTACTTCCTACAAACAAACTCACAAGCTTTACCTCTTTATAATATTAGTATAGAAAGATTATTAGTATAGATGGTCGATGACCTAGCTACGTATAAAGAGAATACTTAAGAAGATACTATTATACTAGTCTCCAAAACTAGGCTGATTACAGTTTTTTTATACCTATATAGTAACGTTTAATTAGTATAATGGTGTTAGATTATACGTTATAGGTCTGTATATAAAATCTCTATGCATCCAATTTTATTTATTACGCGTCAGCGCACGCGTCCCAAACTCAAAGGGCGCGGGTTGGAATGCTGGCCGGAAAATATGCATCACTTAGGTAGTATTTCTGACTTAATGTGCATTTGGTTACAATTACCACGTACTAATGGTGAATGAAAACATCGTGATGAATCCTGCACATCGAGATAACCGATGTGTCAAACCTGCCAAGCCGTCTTTGACAAGCGTGGCGAGTTTACTGTCCGTTCCCCTGTAGTGGAAGGCCCGAGTTCAGAAGTGCGACGTTTATGGGCTGCTATTATGAGCTGAAGTAAGTATAAGTATAAGTATTTATATTATTTATTAAATTATTGATTCACCTAGTTAGGTACTTTTAGTGACTTATAAAGTAAATTGAACACTTTATAGATTTTCTTTTAATTTTTAAAGATAAGTAAACTTGTTACATAACTCTTTTAGTCTGAAAAAGAAAAGTGGAAATATTTAAATACAATCTAGTTCGAATTTTTATATAACAACAGTATTGATGTTTCTCACTTGAAACTTTTTTAGAAGCTTTTATTTAACTTGTAATGGATGTGTGTATGTAAGTTCGGGTGGAATTTTGCAAGTTAAATTTGACCAACTTCCCAGTTTCCGATTGAGCTAAAATTTTGCACGCATATGTATATCGCGTGATAATGCAATAATATAGTATCATGGAGCTGATCTGATGATGGAGTCGGAAGGTGACCATAGGAACCCCTGTACTAAACAAGATAGACCCCGTCGTTTTTGGGCTCGTTTTACTTGTCTGCTTCTCCATGATATCAGGGTCTCATAAACTTGTATTTAAAAATCTTTTTAAAAAAGCTTATTTAACGATTTACTTAAGCATTTATTGTCATTAGAATCTATAAAAATGTAAAGGGCGTTACATAGTGCTACAGTTTAATAATCGAACTACTCAGACGGGAAAATATTAATTTCTATAACATTATGACAATTCATGTGTATTATTTATTGATCGAAGATTTATACAATGGAAATGTATATACATACCTATATAGATATATAGAATAGTATTGTTCAGTACATATACATAAAATAAATAATTTACAGTTGTCACATTAAACAATAAAGGCAGGAACAATAGGCGGCCTTATGGTTTTAGAACAATCTCTTCCACACAACTTGGATTGATTTTATTGACACAATGGCAAGTGCAGTAACAGGTAGGCAGAGACGAAGAATTTCCACTTACTACGATCTTGACCATAATCTTTTGGTTCATCTACTTTCATTAATCTCTTCATATAGGTATACACGTTTATTAGAGGTACTTTTTACTTAGCCATTCTTTAAGACATTTGTGATTTGATTAAGATAAGTAATTCGCGGTTTATCAGTCTACAATGAAAATGTTACGTTATTGTATTCATTTCTTCTACTCTACAATATCTTAAAGATTACTTTCGAATTTATTTCTTGCTCTCAAGATTTACGCCCTTCCATTAAAAATAACTAAATGCTAAAAATAACTAATCCCATTTATAATATAATACATTTTTTAACATTTTTTTTGCGGTTAAGGCTGTCCAACTCTGAAATACGCTGCCTGTTGCTGTCAGATAAACAAAACCTTAAAAAAAAGCTATCTACAATATAAATTATGTTCTTGTGTTGCATGTAATATCATGTATTGTCTGCTTGCTGTTGTGTATAATGTAGACGATAGATAATACAAACCTGTGATAACGGTTATTAATGAAATTAGGTGGCTTCGTTTACTGCCTCTCAATTTGTATAGAAATGACACATTGAAAAAAGGTCTTAATTATTAAAAAAAGGTTTTATACGTGACTTTGTAAATGCTCTTTCATTTTCCTTTTTGTAAATGTTATTGTAAAGTAGCTTGAAAATTAGTTATTTCTTTTTATTCGTTATTTATAAACAACAATATTTTACACTTTAAATACATATTAATTTGTCCTTGAAAATATTCCATAATCCAAGCAACATATATGAAACCTTTTTGAAGTGATAACTTCTTATGGGAGGGTAAATTGCTTCGTTACGTAACGCGTTACGGCGCCAGTCTTTCTGGCTTCCCTTTATCTCACGCATACAGCAGCGGTTGACAGGCTCCTCCACTCTCACTATAACCCACAGCGCTAGTTGTATTTCGGTAATTTGATTAAATAATGATACTAATAATGTACATTACACAAAATTCTAATGTACATATTCAAGAATTGTAACTAACAATAAGATATATTTTATAATCAATAAAAGATTTTATTAATAAATAACCTTTCTTTACATTATCATATTAATATACATAGAATTTAAGTTAACAAGAGTTATGAATGTGAAAGAAGCAAGTGAGGTGTGTAAGAATAAGCCTAAATGGCGCTCTGTTGTTTGTGCCTACCCCGCAAGGGAACTGGCGTGAAGCTATGTATGTATGTATGTAAAATTTAAGTAATAACCTAAGCTATTCTCAAGTTAAACAATTTCAATATTAAATAGTTAAACTTAGATTTTAAGTTATCACTGCTGTCGGCCGTCCCGAGACGCACACTTTTGTTTTTTTTTAACAATAGAACTCTTTTATTTTTAAAGTATACAATGCCTCATTATTACACATGTGTTTTAATTGAAAAAGTTGATATTGGAATACCGCCCAAAATCGGTTACATGCTACATTCCATTTTCAAAAATTCAAAGTTATATCTATATTTCATTTTTATTCTTTTGTTCATAGTTTTTTGCTAACTCATTGTGAAATTAAGGTTTTATATAAAATTATACAATTTAATATTACATACGCATAGTACGTAATTTACACGTTCAAAAGCGGTACGTGTAATTATTTATAAAAAAAAGTAATGTAATGTAATAGTTATACCCGGTTACAATTATCGTGTTCAGTATAAGAACGTATTTGATTTAAAAATTGGTTTTTAGGCAGTAATTATTAATAGTTACTTAAGTGTTGAAGATTACCGAAGGGTTATTAGTGCTCTTTGGACTGGCTAAACGCCTAGTGTCCGTTACAGCAAAATTTAAACGCAGGAAACTGTATAAAAAATATAGCTGGCATATATCAGACTGACGTGCTACTTATTTAATAAAAAGTACATATCGTCGCCTTTGGACATTTGCAGCACCAAGAGTTGGTGTGTTGTAATGTGCTGCCGGTCTAGAAGGAAGGACTGGAACTTGCCCATTGATACCGGAACTGGGGTTGCCAACGGTACTATATGATATATAGTACCGTACTATATTTTAACCAATTGTACTATATATTATTATTGAAAAATTATATAGTATACAGTTCACAGCGATTCGAGATCTTTGAGAAGGTCAGAGAGATTGCGACTTAGGACACCGTTACATACTACGGAGATTTACGCAAGATTATTCTCTGTTCAGGCTGTGCATCTCTAGAATGCTCTGCTGGCAGATGTACGATCTGCTAAATCTATATCCATTCCTTTAACAGACTTGTGAAGGGGCACTATCTAAGTGTATAACGTGTTTATTGTTTGTTTTGTATGTCTATGTACGTATATATTTTTATAGCTATGTAGGAAAAAGGAAGAAAAAACAGGGACTAATCTGAATTCACTCTATAGGTCGCTGGACTTTGATCTTGAGTACACTTCTTTTTTTTTTAACACGTTTCTTTAAAAAGTTTTCAAGACAAATTTCTTATTTTTAACGTTTTACACGATGTCACGACACGTTCCAAGAGAGGTTAGTTTTTACGAGGAGATGCGAGGCGACAGTGAGCGGAAACGGAATGAAAAGGATGTGACCGGGAATGAGTGAATGCGTCAGAGTAAAATGAGCAGTTTATAGTGTTCGCTATTGGTTAACAGATGGCGTTAACAAGCTATAATATATGTATAATAATAATTTTGTCTTACTATTAGTTCTATTCCAATTACACGCCAACACTATCTTTGTAATTAGACCTTGTCCATCCAAAGGTTGCCTGGAAGATATTGCTTTAAGCAATAAGGCCGCCCATTGTACTAACTTTTAGTATTTAAGCTTATTGCGAACTTTTTCTTTGTAATGTTGGTGTACAATAAAGAGTAGTTCGAAATTTACTATATTTTCATCGCTAATTCAATTATCATGCTTTTTGTTCCGGTACTTATGACTATTTTAAAAATAATAGATATTTGCTGGCCAAAGTAAAAATAAATAAATAAATATAAAGTAGAAATAAATAAAATATATAATAAAAAATAAGGATTCAATCCTAAATGGTTAAGGTTAAAATAAGTACAGAATGACTTAATTAAACTAGATTTATTCACGAGCACTAAAACAAGCACCATTATCTTATACACCGAGATATAGGAAGTAGAAAAAAGAAACAATGTTACCAGTATGATGTTACAAGAGTTACCAGTGATAAATAATTATAATAATAAGTGATAAATATGTTGTTTATCTAAAAGCCACAAACACTAACAAAACTCACGCCCTTTGAATTTCAGACGCGTGCTCTTGCCACTAAGCTACCACGGCACGCCTAATACCTACTTGGACGATTTCCGCAATTATGATTTTGCCTTTTGTGGTGTAATTATGTTTATCTAGGAGGCTCTCGACATAATAAAGCACTTGTTGAATGTATTTATTGATAGATAAGATTAGAAGGCAGTCAAGATCGGGAGAGCGACATAAATAAAAGAGTATTTATTTTACTTATGAATTACATTAAATTCTAGCTATCGGAAGTCCGATTTAAAACTAATGGCTATATACGGGTCTTAATTATTAATTATGAGTCTATGCAAGTCAGATGTACACTACTTACTTAGTCATGCATCCTCCCGGCGTGACATCATCCCATCCCCGGCCGCCTGTGGCCGCTTTACACAAAAACATTCGTTTGATCGGGAGTGGGCAGTGTAAGTATTGATGTTTGCGCGATGACGACGCAGCCTGCGGCAGGATGCATAACTCCGTATTTTCCGTTGCAATGTTTGTAAACGGGTTGTATAAACACAATAATTATCAATATTTATTTAAAGCCTTATATTGCTTTCTTGAAAATTAATATACGTCTAGATCAGCCGGTTCGGCGGCGGAAACAGCTGAATCACTCAAGCGGCGCAAATATGCAACCCTCAGTGACAGTTATATGTTTGTGCCGTTTGCTGTCGAGACGCTTGGACCGTGGGGTCCTGAGGTCATGAGCCTCTACCAACAGGTGATCAGAGGGCTGGTGCTTACATAGGCCAACGGATCAGTATGACGATCCAGTGAGGAATACCTATAGAAGACGGTGATCTAGGCTCAGTATCCTACTTATAGTCTTGAGGGAATAGTCCCTCAAGAGTAGCAACTCTGAATTAGTATGAATAAGGTGGAATAGTTTCCAGTGGATACCTTACTATTAACCACATAGACGCAAACCAACTTTTGTACTATAGAAGTTCACACATACAATACATGCTTCACTTCATTTAACACTTTTGTTCACATAGGCTCCGTGTATACTTTTATTCGTCTTAGATAAATACAAACAAATTAAGAAAATTCATTCAAGTGTATGTTGCATGCATTTGGTTTATACGTGCTACGCGGATACGAAACTATTTCTCACACGTCCTTTAAAACGACCTTTAGAATGTTACGTTTATTAATTTTATTCAGTAATGACAAGGATTTATTAGGTAAACGTGCGTACAGGTTTGTGCACTTGTGCGTAATTAATGTAAAAACGTTAACAATTTGTGAAAAAGAATAAAACTGGAATTTACTACATTAATACATTAGATATTAATATTGCAGTGTTAATTAAGCTATATAAATTTCTACGGTTTTTAAACTGTGCAACAATAAAGATTTTTCCACTTTGGAAATATGACCTCTAAAAAAAATTTAATGAAGAAGTTTTCGATTAGTACAATAGGGTAACAAAAACAATCAAATCAACTCAGAGTGAGAGAGAGAACTTTTTATTTTTACAAAATGTCGCAGCTTCGGATGTTGTAGGAGTGTATAAAATTGTGACAAAATAATTTTGTATAAGTAAAGTAGTCAAATACCGCATTAATTATTTTGTGAACAGGAATTACAATTATTTCTATGCTGATATTTTACAAGTAAGATGGTAAGGTGATATTTTAACGCTCGTTTTTTAATAAGTAAATAATATTAGTATTTCATTATATACAATTATGTCAGTTATTAAGTGTAAAAGCTCTTTTTGCATATGTTAGAAAATACGGCAAGGCATATTTAATTAGAAGAAAAAACTCATAGTTGTAGAGTTAAAACCTCGGATACAACCGAAGTAATTATTGTGCTCAATACTACTTCTACTATTTAATTTTAGCTTAACACCTTCATGTTTTTATTCAGAGTTACGTAGCTGTCTTTAGTACTTATGAAAACAATTATATGAAACAATAAGATAAGCATATGATATCAGGACGAAATGCAATGAAATACACATTTCACAATATTTATATGCGCCTTAGTTGCTTGTTTGTTTAATTGAGAATGACATCGTTATATTATCTTAAGTATTACAGGTTCTTATCAACACATATTACCTGGAAAATTAGACTGTTGGGAAAACCAGCATATCGTGTTTTCTGTTTATTTCATATATATATTACTAGGATATACCGGTGACTTTCTCCACGCTTGACTTGAAATTTCTACGAGATTCCCGGGTCACAAAGTATAGCAGCGTTTAAAAAAAGAATGTAACTTAACATTTTAGTGAAAACAGTGTCGGTATAAGCTAATTTTTTAGCACTCGAACAACTTCGAACTGCTCCCGGGAAAATTCCAGTAGGATTTCCGGGTAAAAAAATGTCACAGGATTTTTTACATAATTTTTTTATCGATCTGTGAAAAAATCACATTTAAATTCGATTTTTTTTTCAATTTGGCCGTTTTAAATAATTCCCTTCTCGCATTCTCAGGATAAAAATTAGCGCAGATTTAAAGTCTAAAAATTTGCTATTGACCAGCGAAAACCGCATCAAATTCGGCCCAGTAGTTTTTACGTGAATCCCTAACAGATAAACAGACGATAAAAATAAAAATAAATGCACTGTGTTCTCCGTTGTTTATATAAAGGTAGTCTATTCCAGTTGTTTTTTATTTAAAAGCTTTAATGTACAGACACGGCATGTTTAAAATTTTATAATATACAGGTTATATATATACTTACGTAGTTATTTAGTTGCCTATGTTATTGCGTAATATGTAACAATTATATAAGGTCTGTCGACGTTATCAGTGAACCATTGTCCACTGCTGGACATGAGACTACACGTCCAAAGTCCTTCCTGAGTTATCAGCCATGTATGACCCTGCGTAGGTCGTCAATCGAATAGACTCGAGACAAGGTTTCCACTCTAGGATTCGTCTGCTTCATCGATCGTCGGTTCTGTGCCGAATGTGACAGGGCCCGCTGCTATTTCAGCTTACTAATTGTGTGAGCTATATCGATAACCATAGTTCTCTCAAGGGCCATCCATAAATGACGTCAACATGTTAAGAGGAGGGGGTTCGACAAAGTGTGACAAGGAGTGGGAGGGATCCTAAATTTCGTGACATCAAATCTCTAAATCTAATATAAACCCTCAAAATATTTTCAACTCTATCTGTATGAGCATTGTGTTTAAATTATTTAAAAATATTTTCAATGGAAATAAAACTAATCACAGAACTGCTGTTTTAATGTAATCATTTCTTGATGTAAAATTTTATAATCTGTGATGTCACACTAGGGAGGGAGTCTCACGTATGTGACCAGCTGTGACAAGAACGAGGTACAGGTCAAAAATCATGAAACTCCTGTGACGTATTTTTTTTTTTAATTTTTTTTATTGCAGGAATACAGCTGACAGGCAGACGGCCCACTGGATGGAAATTGTATTTGTAACACCAAAGGTGTTACAAATGCGCTGCTGCTCTCTTAAGTGAGTCTGGAACCTGGTCACTAATGCTGGAACACAACTCAAAGTTGTTATGGCGGCATGCTCTAGAACAGGGGTGGTAGCCATCCAGTCGGGCAAATGCCCTACCACCTGGCTGTGGGTTGTTTAGTCGCCTCTTACGACAGGCCGCCCGGCCGCAGAAAATTGTATTCTTTCTCCGTTCCTGGACGGATAGATTTATAGATATAGAATTTGTGGATGGCCTCTTCTTCTCCTCCTCATGACTCACGAATCATAGATCGCACCGATTAATTATAAGCTATAATGTACCCTGTACACTAAGTACCGGTAGTAGGACTAAAAATGCTAGACTTGGAAACACAAAATTATTTTATATAAGGCTACATTAAATACTTTATTGAGATTAACTGGAATTTTTGATACGTGAAACGCCTTTAGAATCGTTGTGATTTGAACTCGATGAAACGAAAAAGCGACAATAAAAACACATAAATCTATAGGACAAGACTGCGAGTGAATGAGAGTTATACATTTTGCAGCACATATTAGAGAGTCAAGAAGATCGATGATTAAACATAGGTCTAATTTGAACTGAAATAAAACTGATAATGATATTTTTTAGACTAAAACAGCGAACAATTGAAAGTATAGATACTTAAGAAGTTTATTTTGAATTATAATATATTGACGAATGTAGACTAAAGGAATTATATTTATATTAATAAAGGTTAGAGAAGATTTATCTTTGAGTATATTTTCTGAAGTTTCACTTCTAATGCGTATGAACTGCACGAACATACAACTTTTCTTAAAGATAAATTGGTAGTTCCTAATCACATCACTTTAGGCCTAAAGCCCAGTTTCATCCGGAATAATTATTTTCGAGCTCGTGTACTACTAACACTTCCTTACTTCTTCTTACTCTTATTGGGAGACTACTGGTAGATTCATTACGATGTTCAACCAGCATTTTTTGAGTATATCCCAAAATGAGACATACTGGAGGCTGCAAGGCTAACTTCCTCAGATAACTAATCGCTTTACACGCGCGTAAAATATAGCCTTAGTGGTCTTGGCGACTCTTTTTTTTTTTAATTTATACCTGGCAGTACAGCGGTATAATAGCGGTATAGGAGGCATTACTTTACTGTAGTGGAGGAGAGGAAGATTTCTGTTTTCATGTTCTATTTCGTCATGGGCCTTTTTCGTCATATTATTTATGAACATGGTCTTGCGGGTGTTCAAATTCCAGTATTGGTGATACTGTTGCAGATCCTTTTATTACGAAGCTAGCAAACGGGCAGATGGCCCAGATCCAGATAGAAAGTGGATCAGACAGGAGTAATAGGACAGGAGGGATAGGACATGGGATTGGAATAAGGTGATAGGATAGGGAAGGTTGGATAGAGGAGGAGGAAGTGAGTCACTCGTCACTGTTTAGTTTTCTGTTTCTTGTTCTGCAAACGGGCGATTTCCGCTACTCGACGAGATAACGCCTCTTTTGCGTGCGAGGGTGTATGGGGGGTTACTCCATCCAGCCAGCTCCTCCAAAAAGTCCACCACCAGTTGCTTGACGTCACTGAAGAGACTACCTGGGGCATCAGATACTTCGCCCTGTTTTGGATTACTTCTCCGGATTCAAGCAGGACATGGGCGGCTGTTTCTTCTGCCTCCAGGCAGGCTCTGCACTGGTAGTTCTCGGTGAAAACAATATTGAAAAGATGTCTGTTAATACTGTTTAGTTTAAATCTGAGTATAAGTGTTGAATGTCATTTACCTTTTATTATAGACTTTACAGGCCTAGGTAATTGTTTTATAGTAAGTCGTTTTTGTTACTTCCGAAACTAATGTACCCTTATCACACAATCTATGACATGAGATATATATTTCAAAATCACGATTTAACTGCCTTTTTATCCTTGTGTGTCAAAAATATGAAAGTTATATCCATATGAAATTTGATTTAAACCCAAGTAATCAATTTAATTAACACCCAAAGGCTATATTCATTAATGTTTGCTTCTATTTAAATAAAAACATAAATTACACTACTCTTATCAAGGTGTTTAGGGTTCAGATATCTAAAGGTAAAAAAAGAACCTTTATGGTTGGTTATCCGTGCAGGAATGGAGAAACATTGCAATTTCCAACGGCCGAGATGTCTGTATTAGGAGGCGACAAAACAATCCACAGCCTGGTGTTAGGATATTTGCCTAGCATATGTGGACGGATATTACCCGTGGTTTAGAGTGTGCCGCTATAACAACTTTGAGTTGTGTTTCGGCATCAGTGCCCAGGTTGTAGTCCCCGCTTCGAGGACGTGTGGACGTAGTGTTGCAAATGTGCGTGGCGACGGTAACCGTTTTCTTGTCTGCCTGTCTGAGGAACTCGTGCGATAAAAAAAATCTGGCTTATTTATTACGCAACTAGCTGTGTCCATGACATCGTCCGTGTTGAATATTTTTCGCGGAACCTTAAAAAGTTACCTAAATTACTCCTTATAACATCAGCTGTCTGCCAGTGAAAGTCTCGTCAAAATCTGTCCAGCTGTTTCAGAGATTAGGCAGAACATCTAGACAGACAGATCAAAATTTAAAAAAATGCATTTTCGGAATCTCGTCCGAATTATCCCACCATGTTTTTTTACATTTTTATTTTGACACTACAAACAGACACTCCAATTTTATTTATCTGTAGGTATAGATACAGTATTTTAAAATGCAATGCTTCAGTAATTAAAACATGTTTTCACTTAGGTGTATATATTTGTGTCAGAGCTGATTACGTTGGGGAGTAAGGCTAAAGATATGAAACTAGGTTGAAGATATGAAATTTGGTACACACTTAGAAACCTTAAGTGTCTACAAAATGGAGTGTCAATTTAGGAAATTGTTTTTTGCATTAATCGCAATAAAGAGGGAGAAGCTAAAATAGATATTTGAAATTTAGAAGTTGATCAAAGTAATCGAATGATTTATCAAATGAAAGTTTTATTTTGCACGTTGATAATATCTATCATCAATTTTTACCTGTAAAAAAATCAAGTAACTACTAATACAAAGCGAATTCTTAAACTCAGAAAGACTATAATATAGAGAAATTCGGTTGTGGAATAATTTTTTTATATAAATGGATTATACCTATATATGTTTTATAACAAACTATTTTATTTTTTTCGCTATAATTAAAACAAACCCGAGCACTCGTGTGAAGTCACTATGGTAATTTCTCATCAAAACTCACCCACAAATGACTCTGGATACTACGTATAACATACCGTAGCGTCATCAGCTGTATGCTACGTGTTTACGGTACTCGGATATTCCAGGTTCAAAAATTCAATTTTAGTGTTATGTAACTTTTAATTATAGCGGAAAAAAATAGTTTGTTACAAGACTTATATACGATCTTTTCATAAAAAAAAAATAACGACTCAATTGTAATTAATTTAACGAATGTTAATAGATATATGTCTCTGAGAGCAGCGTTAAGGTTGGTAATGAAAGCATTGGGCATTTGATTATGAGGTATTATGGGCAATGCAATGGGCAAGCAGCAATTTAACACAATTGCCCTATAATTTATCACATTACAGTCCATTATTTAAGTACAGAAAGCTTTAAAAGCCCTCTTTAGCCTTAAAAGCCCATGTGCAATATTTTTCATCATTCTTATGACAAAATTGCCAAGTGCTCGTCACGCATTGTTACTCGTTCCGTAGAGATGATAAACGCCCAAACATTTGAAGGGTCATAATAATGTATATGTAGTAATTCAAATTCAAATTTTGAACTGAAACTTTCAGAAACGTATTATTTTTTGGACTATAAAATTATAACGTAACGAGAAAAAAACGGTTTTTGGCGATTCTTAAAAAAATTGGGGTCACCTCTTAAAATATTTTTTTTGAGCTGTCCTTTGGAGGGAGCTCTTAAAACATCAAAAACTAACATTCTTTCACTGTAGACTAAAAAAAATGTTTTTTTGCGTCACCTGATATGTAGATTACATATTATTACGAAATTTCATTCATATAGTTATACATAGTAATTTTTTAGAGAAAAACATTGAAATACAAACATGAAAACGCGCACACATACACATATATTTAACTCCAATTACGCTTCTCCATTCTAGGCATACAAAACTTCTATTTAAGGATTAATTTACTCTACTTTATCTGATATTTATGAAATAAAAGTAAAATTAATTAAAATTAAAAGAAAGTTATAAATGTAAGTGTGCACGTTTATTTCCTTTCTTACGTACACTGCTTAGTAACATGTTTTTTTTCTACAATAACCCAAGAGTTATTTTAGCAAAAACATGTTGTAAGAAACAACATAGAATATACATAATAAAACTACGTTTTAACGGTTTTAAGCGCGGTAATTTTATTTGATTTTGGGTTTTTTTTATTAAATAATTAAAATTAACAAGTTGGCGGTAGGCTAAATAAAACTTTAATAATACTCGTTGACACTTAACATCTTTGTCTTCCGTGATCACGGCCACTGAAAAGTGGCCGAAACGTCGGAAAAAACAAAAATCAAATAAAATTAAAACCTTAAACTTAAGCTTAAAACCGTTAAAACGTAGTTTTATTATGTATACGTGAACGGCTGGACTGATTTCGCTAATTCTTTTTTTGTTGTGTTTGTTATTGTCAGGAGAAGGTTCTTATGAAAGAAAAAATTAATAAAATTGCGCGGAAAATTAGAAAATTTAAGAATACTTAATCACCATATAAAATTATTTCTAATCTAACCTTAGCACTTTGAACAATATAAACTTTTTTAATGTAACCTTATGACGTTTGACATAGAATTGAGAGAATGCGTGCTGCAAATATCGTCAAAGAGGATGTAAAAAAAAACTGAATAACGTTTATAAGAGATGCTTCGGTCGGAGTTATTTTGTTGATAAAATACATGAAAAATAATTAATTTTGCTGTAATCGGGTTCCAATATTTAGGTGAAATTATTTTTGTGTGTGTTCCAGTAGATACCGGGATTGTTAAGATTATTGATCTACCGGTAGGTGGTACCGCTAAAGTCTTATCCGTGCAGGAACGGAGAAAGAATACAATTTCCTGCGGCCGGGCGGCCTGTCGTAAGAGGCGACTTAACAACCCACAACCAGGTGGTAGGGCATTTGCCCGACTGGATGGCTACCACCCCTGGTCTAAGGTATGTCGCCATTATTCAAGTGGATTCGGGAATGATTTAAATTAACTATTGGTCCCGGTAAATGTCTTCCTAAACGGTGGGCCCTATTTGGATTATTTTTTTGTTTTTATTAAAGTGGATTCGGGAATGATTTAAATTAACTATTGGTCCCGGTAAATGTCGCTGCAATCGAGTTCTAGATTTTTATTTCTAAGGGCAGGATAACGTCTGCCGGGTACAGCTAGTATAATATAAAAACATCAGTCACAACATCAGTGTAGCCAATTATTTGTTATGATCTTTCCCGGCCGATTTCGGCAATGGTTTGTCTGATTTAGGTGAATTATTTTTGTGGCTGTTCAAGTGAATCCCGGGATGGTTTAGATTCAAATTTGAAATCAGATGAATTTTAATTAAATTTTTTGTGTTTTTTTCAAGTAGATTCGAGAATGGTTTAGATTAACAATTGGTCCCAGTTGATGGCGCTGTTATCGGTTTTGAGATTTTTGTATTTTACGGGCAAAACAACGGTTGCCGGGTACAGCTAGTTTACCATAATAATGAGTAAATCCGATTCAAACATGCTTGATCATTAAAAATACTTTCAACGTAAGTGCTCGAGTTATTTTTACAAAACTGGAGTACCTTTGAGAAAGGAATTTAGTTACGAAATACAATAATGTAACTATGTAGGTGACACCGAGTTTTAAGAGCAAGGGCTTTTGAACGGTCGATTTCTTAATTTCTTTATATCGATATTTGTTTATTTAAATTATAATGTATATAGGTTAATGAATTAAGTGATTATGATACCGTGAGTATTGATCTGAATTGGATTTTGTGAGCAAATATATATATTTCAATATTTTAGTACTACCTCGGTTCGCCAAATCGTTCGGTGGGATTTCCATTATAATTAATTTTAAACTCTTCAAGATATCGAATTGGAACTGAATTGGTACATGATATATTTTTACATCTGTAATATTATAAAATTCTAAACATGCCGTATCTGCACATTGAAGCTATTAAAAAAAATACAACTAGAATATACTATATCAACGATGGAGAACAAGATGCATTTTTTTTTGTTTTTATGTCTGTTTGTTAGGGATTCAGGTAAAAACTACTGGGTCGATTTTGATGAGATTTCGATGCGGTTTTCTCTGATTGACAGCAAATTCTTAGAATTAAGATCTGCGCTATAATTTGTTATTAGCAATAGCAAATATTTTATGTAATAAAATGTGTTTGTAGATGTTTGGGTGTAGTTCACTAAAACGATAGCTTAGATTCTTTTTTATATGCTGAGGTACTTTGTGTCCGAGAATCCTGTGGGAATTTCAAGTAGTGTGGACAAAGTCGCGGGCATATCCTAGTGTTACCTTTAAATAAATTTTAGGTACATCGAGAGACAAATATTCTAAAAGTTGTAATTTATTTTTAGATAACGTACACATAGGAGATTTCACTTAAACTTTAGCATTTATACTGAAATCACAGTCAGACAATATAAATTATTATAGTTTAGAAGTATAATCAAGAACAGAATCGTTGAATACATTAATAATCACGCTAGGGCCCAACAGATAGGCGCGCGGTATTGGCTGATAAGTCCTTGTTTGAATTTCCAAGGTTCGTTGTGGAATTGATAGACGCTAATTAACTCAAGAATTTTCTAATTTATCGGATTATTACAAAGTTGTCACTTGAAACTGTTGAAGTTGTATTCGAAGTCATGATGTTCAAATCGCTGTCAACGTCGTTCTTTGTTAATGTCATAGTGACGTTTGATGTTGACGTTTTTGAAATTAAGGTTCGGTCCTGTTCGTGATATTCTGTTTTATAGAATCATACAAAAATACTCTGTAGAGTCCGCGCCACAAATAACGGAACTGAAAGTGGCAAGACTATTTGATAGAATTTTATTTGTAAAATAGCCAGGTACTAAATGTACTGCTTTAAATAAGGAAAATTTTATATTTATTATTCAGTAATTATGTACTTCTATTTAGGGATTAGCATATCATAAATCTGGCAGGATTAACTACGGCGATTGCAGTGCCGCATCTGTAGGACTTCTTTTGTGGTGCAAACTTAAGTTAGACAACAGCTATCGGCAGCGATAAGTTGCTTAAAATAAATTAAAGCACGTAGGCATAGCATATGCATATCAGCACACAAGCTCGCGTGTTCAGATTTCCGGCGCGTAGGCACTTTACTTTCATAGACCATAATAATCCACTGAAATTTCGATATCTGTTGGCAGAGAGACCTAGGATCGAAACTACCGCTGGTTAAGTCTCCCGAGGTAGGAAGAACTTAAAAACTATTCTGCTTGAGTAGAAAGGCACTCTTATTGCTAAAAAGCTATCTCTTCCAGACAACTCTTTGTAGGTATTAGTCGTATTGTGATGTTGATAATAATAATATAATTAATAAAATATGAATCTTGGTATAATTTTATTACTATTATGTTGACAGAAACTTCGTGAAGTAAGGGGTCTTTTTTTCTATATATCAATGGCCCACAATTTTTAACTTGTAAAACTTTCCTATGATATTGTGATCTTCAACTTTCCTTACTTTATGCGTAGAAACAATCATTTTCGATACTTTCGTTACCAAGTATTCTATATTTAACCTCGTTATAGAAATTTCCTGGCAATCAGTTCATTCTTAAGTCCCTAAATAAGGAACAAACATACATCCAAAAATTACTTACATATTTAATATATTTTTATCTAAGTGTGAATATTTTTTATTTAAAATTTTTAGACTATATACGGTGGTGATAACGTAAGAAAACATTTCGATTACCTACCAGTTTCATTTCATTCCTTATATGAAACGTATACTTTGAGTGTAGTACATATTGTTCGATTTTAATTAACATTACGTGATTAGACGTAACCGATTGTTACATGGTTGATTATTCTAGGAACATGTATGTTTTCGCTTACAAGGTAACGTAAACGTTTAACGGTAATTTTATAATTATTGATTGTTGACTATTAAAATTAAAGAAATCACTGAATTTCATTTTTCGTCACGTCAAATAAATTGGCTGTGTGTTTTGCAGTCCGCGCATAATGAAATTTTCCGTAGAAGTAAATCAATTTTGTAAATGAAATTCCTGCAATCTATACTAATATTATAAAACTGATGAGTTTGTTTGTTTGTTTAAACGCGCTAATCTCAGGAATCGCTGGTCCGATTTGATAAATTCTTTCAGTGTTGAATAGTACATTTATCAAGGAAGGTACTATAGGCTATATTATATTTTAAAAAAAAATAGGGATTCTTACTAAAAGTCCAATAATGTAACCCAAGGTGTAAAAAAATGACCCGAAATAATCCTTACACGGCGTGCGCTGCGAAAACTATTGATTATAGAACAAAACAATGTACTACTGCTTTGTAGAACATATAATTGTCTACAAAAAATATCCTATAACCATATGTCTAAGTATTGTAGTTATCTCACAGTAAGTGTTTTCTTTTATTTTTTTAAATAATTAAAATGCCGTCGCTTCAAAAGCTCTTTATTTTGTACCTTGGTATTAATCCTTATCAAAATAAATTACTCCATATTCAAGACGAATTCAATACCTTTCTAGAACTTTTTGATTTATTCAATTCGGAAGTTTCATTCAAAAGATATCGCGATATTTAAAATGTAAGTATTAGTGTTGTAGCCAAATATACTAATATTGTTTGATTGAACGCGCTAATCTCGGGAACTACTGGTTTGATTTGAAAAATGCTTTCAGTGTTGGATAGCCCGTTTATCGAGGAAGGCTATAGGCTATATATCATCACGCTAAGACCAATAGGAGCGGACCACCAATGAAGAATGTTTCAAAATCGTAGGATTTTGAAAGAAAATTTCACGCGGACGACGTCGCGGGCACGGCTAGTATACGAATAAAAATTGAAATGGAGCTAACAGGACTTTCAATTTGTGATTGTTTAAATTAAAATAAAGTTAAAGACAAAATAAACTATATATACAAATTAAAATTAAATATAAAAAAATACTATAGTAATTAATATTGTAAATTGATCCCCACTTCCTCGATACCTGGAAGGCTTCCACTGTGCGTAGCGCACGCTCTTTCATGCCATACGTAAGCAGGTTATGGAATGAACTCTCTCGGAAGGTTTAATACTAGAGTTTACCCCGCGGCTGCGCCGCGGGTTAACCTCTAGTTCCTGCTTCTTGTTTAAAGAGCAGGCGTTAATACAGGTTACAATGTACACCATTTTTATGTTAGTGCCATTTGCCCCCGAAAAATTCACTTCATTTTATATCGCAAACTCGATGCTTGATATATTCTCATGCCGATCTCTTGGCATGAGTATATATGTCCATTTTCGGCATTAAAACTACATTTAAACAAAATTAAAATAAAAACGATCCAGTATTCCCAGTGTTTTCCGAAAACTTAACAGAAAGACATATCGAGTTACTATCGCATTTTTATAGACGATGCATTTTTATATCTATGAACTTGAGAAATGATTGGTCTCATCCAAACTTTCATCCTCTATTACAAACAGTCCTAGTTTTATTTATCTATATCCCCCGTCAATGAAAACTACAAAAATGACAAAAGGGACAACATCAGCAAAAAGGACAAAAAGAGCAACATGGACAAAAAGGACAAAAAAGAGTCGAAGAGCAAAAGAGCAAAAGAGCAAAAGGGCAAAAGGGCAAAAGGGCAAAAGGGCAAAAGGGCAAAAGGGCAAAAGGGCAAAAGGGCAAAAGGGCAAAAGGGCAAAAGGGCAAAAGGGCAAAAGGGCAAAAGGGCAAAAGGGCAAAAGGGCAAAAGGGCAAAAGGGCAAAAGGGCAAAAGGGCAAAAGGGCAAAAGGGCAAAAGGGCAAAAGGGCAAAAGGGCAAAAGGGCAAAAGGGCAAAAGGGCAAAAGGGCAAAAGGGCAAAAGGGCAAAAGGGCAAAAGGGCAAAAGGGCAAAAGGGCAAAAGGGCAAAAGGGCAAAAGGGCAAAAGGGCAAAAGGGCAAAAGGGCAAAAGGGCAAAAGGGCAAAAGGGCAAAAGGGCAAAAGGGCAAAAGGGCAAAAGGGCAAAAGGGCAAAAGGGCAAAAGGGCAAAAGGGCAAAAGGGCAAAAGGGCAAAAGGGCAAAAGGGCAAAAGGGCAAAAGGGCAAAAGGGCAAAAGGGCAAAAGGGCAAAAGGGCAAAAGGGCAAAAGGGCAAAAGGGCAAAAGGGCAAAAGGGCAAAAGGGCAAAAGGGCAAAAGGGCAAAAGGGCAAAAGGGCAAAAGGGCAAAAGGGCAAAAGGGCAAAAGGGCAAAAGGGCAAAAGGGCAAAAGGGCAAAAGGGCAAAAGGGCAAAAGGGCAAAAGGGCAAAAGGGCAAAAGGCAAAAGGGCAAAAGGGCAAAAGGGCAAAAGGGCAAAATGGCAAAAGGGCAAAAGGGCAGAATGGTAAAAGGGCAAAAGGGCAAAAGGGCAAAAGGGCAAAATGGTAAAAGGGCAAAAGGGCAAAAGGGCAAAAGGGCAAAAGGGCAAAAGGGCAAAAGGGCAAAAGGGCAAAAGGGCAAAAGGGCAAAAGGGCAAAAGGGCAAAAGGGCAAAAGGGCAAAAGGGTAAAAGGGCAAAAGGGCAAACGGGCCCAAGGGCAAAAGTGCAAAAGGGCAAAATGGCAAAAGGGCAAAAGGGCAAAGGGGCAAAGGGGCAAAAGGGCAAAAGGGCAAAAGGTGAAAAGGGCAAAAGGGCAAAAAGGACAAAATAACCAAAATGATGAAAATGGCAAATCACAAAACCAACCAAAGCATGTCCCACTTTTGGGATAATCTTTACATAAATCTATCCCAAAATCTATCCCATTATCCGGGATGAAAAATATCCCATGTCCACCCTCGGTATTCAAATTACATATGTACCGAGTATCAGCCATATCGGTCCAAAAGTCTTTCCGTAAAAGGATAACAAACAGAGAGACAAATATCCTTTTATCCCGGAAACTATCCCATTTTCCGGGATAAAAAGTATCCTATGTTCATTCTCGGCATCGAAAATATATATATACTGAGTTTCAGCCAAATCGGTCCAGTAGTTTTTACGTGAAAACGGAACAGACAGACAGACAGACAGACAGACAGACAGACAGACAGACAGAGTTACTTTCGCATTTATAATATTAATAGGGATTATTAGTATTAAATACGTTTGTGTGTATTTAATTTATAAAGTAATTTGTCTATATACTTGTATATAAAAATGAATCCTTATTTCCCTTGGTCACGCCATCACGCGTGAACGGCTGGACCGATTTCGCTAATTCTTTTTTTGTTGTGTTTGTTATTGTCAGGAGAAGGTTCTTATGATAGAAAAATTAAGTAAAATTGCGCGAAAAATTAGAAAATTCAAGAATACTTTACCACCATATAAAATTATTTCTAATCTAACCTTAGCACTTTGGACAATATAAACTTTTTTAATGTAACCTTATGACGTTTGACATAGAATTGACAAAATGCGTGCTGCAAATATCGTCAAAGAGGATGTAAAAAAACTGTATATCGTTTAAAATATATGCTTTGGTCGGAGTTATTTTAATGATAAAATACATGTAAAGTAATTAATTTAGCTGTAATCGGGTTCCAATATTTAGGTGAAATTATTTTTCTGTGTGTTCCAGTGGGTCCCGGGATGGTTAAGATTATAGATCTACCGGTAGATGGCACCGCTAAAGTCTTCCTAAACGGTGAGACCTATTTTGATGATTTTTTTGTTTTTATTAAAGTGGATTCGAGAATGGTTTAAATTCACTATTGATACCGGTAAATGTCGCTGCAATCTGATTCTAGATTTTTATTTTTAAGGACAGGACAACGGCTGCCGGGTACAGCTAGTAAAATATATAGTTTAAGTATGTCTGTTTAAGTTCTACCTAATAATCTGCATCACCTACATCGTCAGATTAGGTAAAATTATTCCTTAAGTCAGGTTGCCTGGACAATATAGCTTTAAGCAATAAGGCCGCCTATTGTTTCTACCATGACAATGACAGGTATATTTGGTGCGCAATGAAGTGTTATCTATCTATGTATCTATTTATCTTAGACAATAATCTCTATAAAAACCACTGCTCACAAATATAGGTAGATACTATACAATGATTATGAAACAATCAATGGGTACCACACATCTATTCGTCAGTCGTTTCTCATAGTCAAACACTTAACCTTGACACAAACACAAACCTATTAATTACTAATTGATAATGCTTGTAGGAGGCTACATATGGCTTTCAAACTATCATTTCAATTAATTTCTGTCCGAAGGTTATGAACAAACTACATCAATTAGCGTGTGATATTATATTGTTGGCGATAGCGGATTTAATATGAATATCCGGGGTTCAATAAATAAGGGGACCTAGGGCTTCCGCATTACTTGTATTACCGAGGTTAATAATGGGTTTTACCTAGCTGTTTAACAACCATATGTGTATATTTGATAAAGGATTTTTGATTATGTGTCAATATGTAGGTGTATTTAGTTATTATTCTTTTAGTTCTAGTCTCACTGTCTATATGAAAATCATTGGCTTCGTAGAAGTCATACAATAGTAGTAGTGTACAATATAAGAAAACAGAGTCCAATTTGCAATAATTGCAACAGTCTAGAGTAGGCTGAGGGTTGTCGACCTGACTGTGACTTCACTGAAAAAAGAAAATAAAATTTGATAATTATGTTTGTGACAAATCAGAACACAATGAATTTAAAAGATCAGAAGATGGATGTATGGAGAATTGTCAGAAAGGTAATGGATTAAGTCAGAGAGTTAAACGTAAATGCATACCAGTGACACCTCCCAATGGAGAAATTGGTCAAGGTAATTGCCTACCGTCTACCAGTGGTACAGACTTTGATAGGTCTCACGATGCCTTGAATGCCCAATTACCAAAATTGGCAGTGCAGTGCGATGGTTATATACAATCCATAAGGATGAGAAACAGCCGCAGTGTGGATACAATGAAATGGAAACGTAAATGTAAAATAAAAATTAATTATTCCAAGGAACCTTTGAATGTTGGAGAGTATATTATATGGGCTTTACGTTATACCGATGAGAGTAAGTGTAGCAGGAATTTATTGGCTGTATTTGAAGAAATAGCTAAGGAAGTTAATGTGTAATAGCAATAATTTCATGAAATCTTATTGTATTTCTGTTTTTTTTAAATGTATTTTTATTAAGCAGTTGGACCTTATTATGCAAGAGTTTAGTACATTGAGTTACTACTACAGTTAAGTGTGTACTTAACCTTAGTAACTAACTATCCCATTTCTAAAAAATTCGACTGGCCACAGTCGAATATGCTTTTATGTATATCAAATTCAAATATGAATGTAAACATATTAGAAAATAAATTAAAAAACAACAAAAGGCGAGTATATCGTAAAATGAAGAGGCCCGAAGTCTCTGAAGTTTATTTCGATGATGAGTAAGTACTCTGATGAGTGTCTAAGTGGATGCGTGTCATTACATTTTTCCAAAATTTCGTTTAGTTTCCACTTCTTTAGTTTTATTATTATTTTCCCTTATAATATGTATTAACTAAACGGTACTGACGGGGTGTCTACGTGTTGCCTACTGTGGACCAATCTCAAGGCAAATCGCAAACTATTTGATCTTACAGCTTTGATAGCTGACCACGGATCTGGTTGCGCGTTCTCGTTGTCATATGACTTGTAATTTAAACGGATTGTAAGTAATAACTTTTTTATGATAATTGAAATCGAAAGTTGATATTACTGTTATGCTTTGATTAAAATGATTATGCAGTAATAAATAGCACATAATTACAATAATAGTCTGTTTAGTGAAATTTTGTATCAAATAATGTATTATTGTTTGATTGATTGTTACTTTTAGATGTTATTGTTGTAACGATTTTAATACAATTATTTTGTCTATTTATTTCATGCTTCGAATATTCTAGACGTTTTGCTCGTAAAATATGGGTGTTAAAAAACGATGTTTCTATAATTATTGAACCAATTCTTTTGGAATTCTTCAACAACACTTACATTAAGTAGGTATAGCATAAAATTAGATTACTGTTAGAATTAGTGTTTTATTTACTTTAAAATAGATGTTGCCATTATGGCTACTGCATTACACATTGACGTTTGCTGGTTATTTTAAGATATAATATTTAATATTCAAGTTATCTGTGTATAATAAATAGCTAATTTCTGGTTCTAATTTAAAAAACATTTTTATAGTTATAATTATTATGTATTTTTGATAAGTGTCTTATGGTAGGCCTACAATTTATAGGTTAGGTATATTAACCTACATATATGTGCGAATATTTTCCTGCTTTTGGGAATGTTCTTATTGAAGTGAAATTTCTATATAGTCGGGGTCTTACGATTTTTCTGTCACGAAAAAGCGTCACGGCCGCGTGTTCTAATACTTACATTTTTAAACTCGTGATATCTTTCGAATGGAATGTCCGAATTGAATAGTTCAAAAAGTTATATAAAGGTATTGAAGCACTCTTGAATATGAAGTAATTTATTTTGATAAGAATGAATACCAAGATACAAATAAAGAGCCTTTTCCAGCGGCGGCATTTTAATTATTTTTTTAAAATAAACGGACACTTATTGTGGCATAACTATAATAGTTGAGTAGATTGTTAATGTACTTGTCCAATTTGCAAAACCTGCCCGTAAAACTTCAAGTTAAAATTTTGTTGCGATTCATGTTATCACTTGTCAGTTGGAGTGTTTCCACATGTCCGTTGCGATTCGTTTTTCCACTTGTCCGTTGCGATTCATTTTTCCACTTATCCGTTGCCATTCGTTTTTCCACTTGTCCGTTGTGATTCGTTTTTCCACTTATCCGTTGCCATTCGTTTTTCCACTTGTCCGTTGCGATTCATTTTTCCACTTATCCGTTGCCATTCGTTTTTCCACTTGTCCGTTGTGATTCCTTTTTCCACTTATCCGTTGCCATTCGTTTTTCCACTTGTCCGTTGCCATTCGTTTTTCCACTTATCCGTTGCCATTCGTTTTTCCACTTGTCCGTTGCCATTCGTTTTTCCACTCATCCGTTTTTATACTTGTCCGTTGCGATTCATTTTTTATTTTTATGATATCTTTCATACAGTATTAGCGCGTGTGTACACGACACCGCCACCGTGATGCTGTCGCGTTACAACAATGTCGCCGCCGCGCTACCGTCGCAATTTCGCTATCGAGTAAGACAGTGGTATGGGAGGGTGGATAAAGTTCGCATATAAATACATAGAAATTCATAAAATGGAGCGTACTGGAGGCGCTAAGGAAGCGCGGTGTAGTCTATACAGGCGTTTATTCTTGCTAGTTTTATTATGGAATGTTGCATTTTCTTATTGCTGGAGTACAGCAGACATACCAAAGGCTAACATGATGGAAAGTGTTTACCATCGCCTATGAACATTTTAAAAACGGTTTCAATATGCTTCCGGTCTCAAAGGAATATTTTGATCCTTTTTAAAAAATACATAAATAATATCGTCGCCCTGTCGGAGAACTTCCGCCGGGAGGTTATTCCCACACTCCAAAAGTGCATGAAAACGTTTTGTAATAATAATATAGATATTTTTCAAAATCAATTTCTGATCGATATTTAAATCTGCTGTTACAGTTTAAGGGCCCAGTTTCTTTTCAGTACGATGCGCTGTATCCCTACAGTTTGGTATTTACTCCTAAAGGCATGCATAGTTTAAAAGTTCACGTGTAATTATTATCACATGTTAGCTCGTACGCAAACATATGATAATAAGACGGAGATGGAATGTCAGTTATCGTCGCTTATCTAATTTTTTTTAAATATAATGGAGCCGATTCTTTAACTGCCCCGTTGAGGCTATTTGTTTTCATTCTTTTTGATGAGCGAGTAAGTACTAAAGTACTTACACGTTGATTAACAAAGTAAAGATTTTTACCAACAATTACTTGCACTAATACAAAGGATGTACATTGTTTTATAAAAAAAAAGACATGACAAATGCAGTAATCACTTATAGGCAAACACTACATGCAATTTAATATTTTGTAGTTTGAATAAACTATAATATAATTAATTTAAAGAAAAAGAAAAAAAATATATAAGGCTTTAATAGCTATTAAGTTCCAAACATAAAGAAATTAAAAAAAAGAGAAGTTAATTAGCAATGTGGGATGCAATAATTCGACGAAATTTGTAATATGAATTTGCATGTAGATCAGTAATATCACTATAAAGGTTTATTAGTTTACATAGTCTAGGTATGGGAGAGTTGGCGCCAAGAACCGTGCGACGTAAAGGCGGACACAGAGGCGTGATAGGTGTTCGAGGGCATCTAGTCGGTACTTTAAAACTAAAGCTATTAAGCAAATCGGGACAGTCAATCAATCCATTAAATAGTTTAAACAAAAATTGCATATCCAAAATATCCCTGCGTTTGTTTAAAGAAAATATTTTAAAATGCAGCAGCCTATCCTTATATGAGAATGATCTTCGCGCCCTTCCTATGCGAGATGCAAGATGCCAAAGAAATCTTTTCTGTATTCTCTCTAGCCTCAAAGAGTGTGTTGCGTAATGGGGTCGCCATACTACTGTACAGTATTCTAGTATACCTCGAACCAGACTGTTAAAGAGAGTTTTATGGGTGTTAATATTATTAAATATTTTGCTGTGCCGCAAGACAAACCCAAGCATCCTAGATGCATTTTTTGTGATATGATCTATATGAGGAACAAAAGTTAATTTGCTATCGAATATTATGCCTAAATCTTTTATAACGTTTAATTCTGTTATCTTATGATCCCCTATAAAGTATGGACGTTTTAAGACTTGTAGTTTTCTTGCATATACTACTTGGTAGCACTTTCCGCGATTTAAGCACATGCTATTTTCCTTACACCAGTGAATTAGTCTATTCAGATCCTCTTGTAGAAGTCCACAGTCTAAGGGGGTTTCAACTACTTTGGCAAAGTTTAGATCATCAGCGTACATATACACGCGTGTATGATGGAAACAGGTAGTTATGTCATTAATAAATATATTAAAGAGTATGGGGCTAAGATGAGAGCCTTGAGGCACGCCTGACGTAATTACATGATCATTAGAATTAAATCCATTGACAACGACTTTAAAGCTACGGTTTTCAAGATATGATTTTAGCCATCCTAAGAGAGAACCTGTGAAACCATATGATGCTAATTTTAAAACCAATAAATCATGCGGTACTAAATCGAATGCTTTGCTTAGATCAGTGTACATAACGTCCACTTATTTGTTATTGTCAATTGCATTTACTAACATCTCAGTGAAAGTTACAAGATTTGTACAAGTTGATCTACTTGGTATAAATCCGTGTTGATGTGTAGTCAGGTATAATTTTGCATGGTTTTGTATCAAGGGACAGATCAGTGTTTCAAAAACTTTGGCAAATGTAGGGAGAATAGAAATGGGTCTGTAGTTAGTTACCAATGAAGCATCATCAGATTTGTAAATTGGGACCACTCTAGCAGATTTCCATTTAGAGGGAAACACCCCTGTTTGTAACGATTTATTAAAAATGATGCTGAGTGGAGTAGCTAAAGCAGAGGCACATGATACCACAAATACAGGAGGAATATTATCTGATCCAGCTCCTTTATGGCGTGGTCTACAGCTTTTAGTTTTTTAAGAACCTCGACTTTCGAAAAAGTAGATGTAGTTAATGCTTGACTATATGTAGTTAGTTTTTCTAAGAAATCCGTTAGTTTGCTTACTGGTTTAGGACTATTTATATTATAAATCCGTGAAAAATGCATGGCAAATAAATTACAGATTTCAGTTCCCTCAGAAGTTATATACGTTTCATCTCGAAATGAGGACGGATATGAACTCTTTCCATTTCTTTTACTTTTGACATACGTCCAGAACATTTTGGGATTTTTATTTATGCCTTCCTCTACATTATTTAGATACTTTTTGTATTTAGCTTTCGCTACTAGTGTGCACCTTTTACTAATAGTCTGTAAAGCCAATCCATCCAGAGGATTGCGGTATTTATTATATCATAGTCTTATTTTATTTTTTTCCTTTAACATTGTAATTAGATTATTGTCAAACCATACTGGATATTTATGTTTGCTATTATTGATATGAGGTACAAATTTAAATATCACTGTTTGTAGGTGCTCATAAAAACGTTCTATCATTATGTCAACGGAGAGTCCATCAAAAATACTATACCAGTTAAGATTAAGTAACTCATCATTGATTAAACTGTAATTAGCCTTGAAATAATTCAGTTTTCTAACATTAAAATTGTACAAAAGACTATCTTTTTCAGTGAAACACAATGTAATGTCCAAAGGAGGGTGATATTTGTCTATTTTGGTAAGGGCGTTAATTGACTCCGAAACGTTACAAGTAAAGTTAGATAAGACTAAATCAAGTATACGACTAAACTATTATGTACTAAATTAAGTTGTTTGAGTTCGTGCAAAGACATAAAATCAATTAGGGTAGCTCCCATACCTGAAACTATGCTATCGTCATTAAAGCTACAAAAAGTATTCCAATTAAATTACTTAGATTGAAATCTCCAATTATACAGGTTTTTAAGTCCAATTTCAATACATCGTCACATTTATTTATACATTGCTCGAAATGTGCTTTATTTACTGGTGGAGGCAGGTACACCGTACACAACGTAACCTTAACCGATGGCAAGCCAATGGTGACCCAAAGATTTTCGCAAGAACTTTCCCAGTTACTAATACGACATGATTTATATTTATTTTTGACAGCTATGAGGATGCCTCCTCCATCCCGTTTATTAATTAAGTTACCTTCCTCACGGTCTCGTCTGTATACCGTATACCTGCTATGAAATAATTCACTATTTAATATATTGCTATTAAGCCAAGTTTCTACAAAAATAATAACATCATAATTATTGGTGTTAATTTCAGCATATAAATTATGTGTTTTAGTGCGAAGTCCACGCATATTTTGTTTTTTTTTTTATTTTTTTTTTATTTTTTTTATTGCAGGAGTTCAGCAGACAGGCAGACGGCCCACTTGGTGGAAAGCGGTTACCATCGCCTATGGACATTTGCAACACCAAAGGTGCTACAAATGCGCTGCTGCTCTCTTAAAGGAGACTGGAACCTGGTCATTAATGCCGGAACACAACACAAGGTTGTTATGGCGGCATACTCTAGACCAGGGGTGGTCGCCATCCAGTCGAGCAAATACTCTACCACCTGGCTGTGGGTTGTTTAGTCGCCTCTTACGACAGGCCACCCGGCCGCAGGAAATTGTATTCTTTCTCCGTTCCTGCACGGATAAATATATGTTTTATATGTTGATAATATATGTTTAAACAGATGAATTTTATTGTAATTTTCCAGGGTACAAACTAAGAAAATTTGACAGAAAAAAAATATATAAATAAAGATAAACAAAGATTATTTTAGGTTTTCCAAAGAGATAGTGCTTTTTACTATGATATAACTTGATTCCTCGTTCTTGCGTAAGTATACACGACCACCACGAACCCAGACGTATTTGTAATTTTTTTCTTTTGCAAATTGTCGTGTGGCAGCGTGAAGAGATTTATTGGTTGGGGATAAGTGTTCGGCAACAAAAATAGCTGACTTTGTTCCCGTATACCCCAAGTGCTGCGAGTTCAATTTATTTTCTGGGTTTTTCTTATTAAAACTGATTGATGCTGCTAAATAATTATCTCTTATTTTTGTCGAGCTGAATTCGACTACAACAGAACGTGGACGTGCATTATTAGGGTTAAGCTTTGAAACTCTGGTGACACGCATTATATTGTCTTCTTTTATATTTATGTTAATCACGTTAGCTATATCTTTTACAATAGAAACAAGATTCTCAGACTTCTTTTCGGGTAGGCATTGAATTTCTAAATTGCGACTACGAGCTTCTTGTTCCAGTTGATTTATACGTGATTGTAAATTAGTTACAATATTATTCGTATTAATTTGTTGAACTTCCAAATTTGTCACTTTTTCTGACAATAATTTGTGGTCCTTCATTACTGCTTCGAAAGTCTCATTCATATGGGTCATAGAATTTGTCACCTGTTCTAATTCGTGGGTAACTTTTTTAACTTCCAAGTGCATAACGGCCACCTTTCCCATACAATTAGACATGTATTTTTCAAATAAATCTTCCATTACATCCTTCATTTCTTCACGAGTAACGGAACTGCTAGCCGATGCAGAAGGCATAGGAAGAGTCTTTTTTTTCCGTAAGGTAATATTCTCCGTGACGCGTACAGGTGTATTGTCATTATTACCGCCCTTCGAGATGTTTAGCAGGCAGCTTGGACATTTCCAATCATTTTTTACGGTCTCCTGATTACCGTTTGGAAACAAGCATGCATAATGATAGGCGAACTTACATTGCCTACACTGTATGTAGTGTCCGTCTCCTTCACCAAGAGTACAACAGCCCCATTCCATCATTATAATATTACTAGAGTTTACCCCGCGGCTCCGCCGCGCGTCAAACTCTAGTGCGTACCTCTTGTTTTAAGAGCAGGCGTTAATACAGGATATATTGTATTGTATTTTTATGTTGGTGCTATTTACCCTCGGAAGATTTACTTCATTTTATATCGCAAACTATCCCATCTACCGGGATGAATAGTATCTATGTCTATTTTCGATATTCAGACAGACAGATCGAGTGAAAGTCGCATTTTTTTAAAGATTATGAATTTTTATATCTATAAACTTGATAAATGATTGGTCCCCCATACAAACTTTAATATCCTATTTCAACCCGTTCTAGTTTTATTTATATAACTAAATATTGTGTAAACTACATAAACGACCAAAACTACCAAACGTACTAAAACTGCCGAAACTACCAAATCCACCAACCAAAACTACCACAACTACCTAAACTACCATAGTTACCAAATCTACCAAAACTACCAAAACATATCAAATCTACCACAACTACCAAAACTACCACAACTACCGAAACTACCAAATCTACAAACCAAAACTACCATAACTACCAAATTTACCCAAACTACCAAATCTACAAACCAAAACTACCACAAATACCAAATCTACCGAAACTACCAAATCTACAAAACAAAACTACCACAATTACCAAATCTACCGAAACTACCAAAACTACCACAACTACCAAATCTACCGAAACTACCAAATCTGCAAAACAAAACTACCACAACTACCAAATCTACCGAAACTACCAAATTTACAAAAAAAAACTACCACAACTACCAAATCTACCAAAACTACCAAATCTATAAAACAAAACTACCACAACTACTAAAACTACTACAGCTACCAAAACTACCACAACTACCAAAACAACCGAAATTACCAAAACTTCCAAAACTACCTAACCGACCAAATTGACCAAAATAAACAAAATCTACCGAAACTACCAAATCTACAAACCAAAACTACCACAACTACCAAATCTACCGAAACTACTAAATCTACAAACCAAAACTACCACAACTACCGAAACTACCAAATCTACAAAACAAAACTACCACAACTACCAATTCTACCGAAACTACCAAATCTACAAACCAAAACTACCACAACTATCAAGTCTACCGAAACTACCAAATCTACAAAACAAAACTACCACAACTACCAAATGTACCGAAACTACCAAATCTACAAAACAAAACTACCACAACTACCAAATCTACCGAGACTACCAAATCTACAAAGCAAAACTACCACAACTACCAAAACTACCACAACTACCAAATCTACCGAAACTACCAAATCTACAAAACAAAACTACCACAACTACCAAATCTATAAAACAAAACTACCACAACTACCAAATCTACCGAGACTACCAAATCTACAAACCAAAACTACCACAACTACCAAATCTACCGAAACTACCAAATCTACAAAACAAAACTACCACAACTATCAAATCTACCGAAACTACCAAATCTACAAAACGAAACTACCACAACTACCAAATCTACCGAAACTACCAAATCTACAAAACAAAACTACCACAACTACTAAAACTACTACAGCTACCAAAACTACCACAACTACCAAAACAACCGAAATTACCAAAACTTCCAAAACTACCTAAACGACCAAATTGACCAAAATAAATAAAATGACGAAAATGGCAAACTACAAATAAAAAATCTATCTTAGTTTCCGGGATAAACTTTACATAAATCTATCCCAATATCCGGGATGAAAAGTATCCCTTGGCCACCCTCGGTATTCAAATTACATATGTACCGAGTATCAGCCAAATCGATCCAATAGTCTTTCCATAAAAGGATAACAAACAGAGAGACAAATATACTTTTATCCCGGAAACTATCCCATTTTCCGGGATAAAAAGTATCCTATGTTCATTCTCGGCATCGAAAATATATATATACTGAGTTTCAGCCAAATCAGTCCAGTAGTTTTTACATGAAAACGGAACAGACAGACAGACAGACAGACAGACAGAGTTACTTTCGCATTTATAATATTAATAGAGATAATAGAGATATTCTTCCAATGTATAATTTTCACAAAGAAACTTACGTTTCAATACAAGTAATTATGTTTTTTTTTCTTGTTAGAAAATCTTGAAATAAATAAGTTTAATGTATAATTTCGCTAGCGATTTATATTTCAAATTATGGCCACCCCTAGTGTAAGACGTCACTTCGTAAGCTTTACTTACTGTCACATTCTAAAATTGCGCTGTCACTTGAAGATGACATCCAAGGAGTAACAATGTGTGAGTGTGTCTTACATAGAAACAATTAATTTTGTCTTGCATAAATCGACCAAAGATAGAAGGTAGTTTACAATTTCTGTTAAGACGCTAGACTTATCTTTAGAATTTCGATTCCATCCGGGCTTCAAATTGTTTGCAAAATTATCACCAACAAAACTTAATAACTTTATCAAACCTAATTTAACACTTGTTCAACTGAATGTTGCGTTATTATGTGAATTAAACAGAAAAAACTCGGCAGCGTTATAACTACAAAGATGTGCAGTGTTGCAACGTCTAATAATAATCGATTTTCTTTAGAAATGCACGGTCAAGTGAAGATAACTAATGCTGATATTAACCGATCAACCAAATTAAATCAATTTGGTTGAAAGGCATTATTGCTCACCTAATATATAATTAATAATATAGTCAAAGTAAAAACAATAAGCGGCCTTATCGTCATCTCTTCCAGGCAACCTAACTTAAGGAATAATTTAACTTAATCTGGCGATATAGGTTGTGCAGATTATTAGACAAGACTTAAACTACATATAATAATATTTTATAAATTAAATATATACAAGTGTATTCAACTGTATATACCAGATAAGTGACTTTGTTAGCTTAATCCACAGAACTGTTCGCGACAACACTAGATGTAGTTATATGTGGCGGTAGAAGGGATTCCTCTTTTATATAGTTAAGCTCGAAAGTAGGGACAGGATCAGTTAACACGACCGCCAAGGAGTAGAAAATAATAGTATGCGGAAGAGACATTTTACTGGGAGAATGGATATTGTACTGCTGACGTCTTAAGGACGGTTCTATCCTTAACGGAAAACAGTACAGTAGAGAACATAGTTTCCAGAATGAAGTCGTTACCAACCGTTCACTTGCCTATCGATTAAAATTTGACATAAGCTATACAAGTAATGTCAAAATTCATCGTTGATAAGGCAAGTGAATGAATAGTAAGATATAGCAACAGTCAATAAAATACTAAGGAAAATGTTCTTCACCAATATTAAGTTTGAATAAACCAATTGAATTTAAAATTAAATTTAGAAGAGTTTTCCCATACAATGGAGACCCTCACGTGTCTGTTACCGAATGTCGTGTTCTTAATTTCAGTAAGGTTACCGGTTCAAAAGCAAACCATTTGACGGTGCGCCCGCGCCGTTTGCGTGATACGAAACAATGGAGCGGAATAAAAGACCCCCGCAGAACGTATAAGGCATAACGTACATAGCCGCTTTCTTTGTTGGATTTTAAATAGTTTTACAGTATGAAATACGAGTGGATGCATGAGACATGATAGAATTAATAAGGACTTAAAAATTGGGCAACAAAAGTTTGTTTGATTATGATGATGTCTTTACACCTTATTCTTTTATCGCTATTTCAAAAATCTACGTCAAACAGAGGTAGATTTTTGAAATACAGAATTATTTTAATATCTAATATGTTTTTAAGCACGTCACACATTTATTTGATTTAAAAAATAATAATAAAAGATGTTACATAATACCTTTATCTACCCGCCGGTTATGCCCGCGACTTCGTCCACGCTTGACTTGAGATTCCCGCGGCATTCCCGGGACACGAAGTACCGCAGCATTTAAAAAAAGAATGTAAGCTATCTTTTTAGTTTAAACCGTCGTAATATGCTAATTATTATGCATCCGAACAACTTCAAACCACTCCCGGAAAAATTTCTACGTGATTCCCGGGATAAAAAATATCATATATTTTATGTGTCAGGAGCCTTAAGAACAGACAAGCGTGCATGACAAGAGTTATGAATGTCAAAGAAGCAAGTCAGGTGTGTGTTGTTCGGGCCTACCTCGCAAGGGAACTGAATACATTAAATTTTCTATAGATCAGTAAAAAAACCACATTGTAATTATTTTATACTCTATTTATAATTCCTCAAGACTATAAGTAGAATACTGAGTATAGGTCACCGTCTAAAATAAACCAGTGAAAATATACAACTCGTAATATCAATTCAGATTTATATGATCATTTAATATACCAATTTTCGTGAGGCATAAATTGAAAACATTTAACATTCCTGACTTTAATGTGCGTCGAACTTAAAGGAGACAATCTTGATTAACTTATGATTAACGAGAGCGAAATGATTTAATCATGACCTCATCTTGACAGAATTTGTCCGTATAAATGTTTAAGCGTAGTAAATGAGGTTTTATTATTAGTTCATTATCTTAATTAAATTGTCAATGAACTTGTATCTACGATCATATAAGGCTATACAAATATCGCACCTGACGGAAAGACATAAAAAGTATTCAATATGCATGTAATATATTTAGGTTAATATTTAAAGGTATAGACATAAGGCACACACTGCACATGCACTTCCTCACAACACCAGCATGTAACAGATACACTCTACATTAGTATAAGTTTAGTATTAAAATTAGAATAAATTAGTATAATAAGTTATTCTTAAGGTATATCACAACACAAACATACATTACTTAAATGTCACACACAACAACAAAAATAACAAATAAGCATGTATAATTTCAAAATTTTTCCTAAATTAAATTATAAAAAAAGGGTACGGAACTAGAGTCCGTAGAGTGCTTTTAAAAGAAATTTGCATACATTTGATATTATAGGGTCATATTATTTTGGATAGCTTTTACTTATAATAATAATAATCGGCAGACAAACACACACACACATTGTATATTACCAAGCTAAGCAAGTTACGCTTGTGTTATGGGTAATAAATAGCGGAATACTCTGGGGCCGATCCCAGACCATATTAATTAACAGAAAGTTCGTTTCCGAAATTTACTATGCCAGGAATCGAACCCGAAGCCTCTGGAATCCCGCGAGTTCGTCTGGCTAACAATTAACTCGCTCAACCACAGAGCCCATCAAACAGAGATTAAAAGTAAAATTAGCATTGTATCTGAAATATATTAGCGCGCAGTAAATGTTTAATGGCGAGTAGATATATTTTTACAGTGAGACTGGCACTCCGAGGGTTAACTTATATTCAGATATTTTTTTTTTTTTTTTCAAAAACAGTGAATTATAAATTCCCTTGTGAGAGGCAAAAAAATTACACAGAGCCAGGTGGTAACGTGGTGGTATTTGCCCATCTGCATGGCTACCACTCCTGGTCTAGATTATGCCGCCATGACAACCTTGTCAAGTCGTGGTAGCGTAATAGCTAGCGCATGCGCCCCACGCTCAAAGGGCGCGGGTTCGGTCCTGACCGGAACATATGCACCACTTAGGCGGTTATCCAACCTAATGTGCATATTGTTACAATTACCACGTGCTGATAACGGTGAAGGAAAACATCGTGATGCAACCTGCACATCGAGATAACCGATGTCTCAAACCTGCCAAGCCGCCTTGGACAAGCGTGGCGGGTATACTGTCCATTCCCCCTCCTATAGTGGGAAGCCCGAGCCCAGCAGTGGGACATTTATGGGCTGTGTCTTTTTTTTTGACAACCTTGAGTTGTTTTCCGACATTAGTGAGCAGGTTCCAGTCTCCATTAAGAGAGCAGCAGCGCATTTGTAGCACCTTTGGTGTGATACAGCATAGTACGATTTATTTTGATACGAATAAGTATGTTAATGATGATTGGTCTTATAAAAGGCGTCTTGAACACGAAATGCCGAAGTTTATAAAACGCTACTTACAATCAAAACACAAGTCGATAAGTTCTAAATTGACACAGTAATAGAGTGTCAGCCCCCAGCGTTACAACTTTAACATATAAAAGGCCAGCAAAAGGTCTAGGAATTGGCATTTGTAAATATCTCGTTAAAATGTATTGTTTAAGTGCTATTGTTGTCAGGAAATAATATGAAGTGTCTTTAGTTCAGACTAGCTGTGCCCGCGATTTCATCCGCGTGGATTTTTTTTCGCGGAACTATAATTTTAAAAGTAGCCTAAGTTACTCCTTATAACATCAGCTATCTGCCAGTGAAAGTCCCGTCAAAATTGCTGCAGTCGTTTTACAGATTAACCAGAACAAACAGACAGACAAAAAAAATTTTTTTTTTTTTTTTTAATATAAGTACTGTACAGGTAAAGTAGCTTCGGTTAGCACATAAATAAATAAAGTAATACTTTTTATTTATTTTTATAGGCAGGTACTTAATATCAAAGTAATAATATTAAACGATATTAAAATAATAAATATTAATATTAAACAAAATTTTAAATACTTTTTTTTATGGCAGGAGATCAGCAGATAGGCAGACGGCCCACTTGATGGAAAGCGGTTACCATCGCCTATGGACATTTGCAACACCAAAGTTGCTACAAATGTGCTACTGCTCTCTTAAGGGAGACTGGAACCTGGTCACTAATGCCGGAACACAACTCAAGGTTGTTATGGCGACTTACTTTAGACCAGGGGTGGTAGCCATCCCGTCGGGCAAATGCCCTACCACCTGGCTGTGGGTTGTTAAGTCGCCTCTTACGACAGGCCGCCCGGCCGCAGGAAATTGTATTCTTTCTCCGTTCCTGCACAGATAAACTTTTCAAGGAAATTTAAATTTCAAGTTTAGAAGTCCTGCACTACTACAAACGCAAAAACGTCTCGAAGCTAATTTATCTGTATATACTTTTAAGAACAGACGAGCGTGCATGACAAGAGTTATGAATGTCAAAGAAGCAAGTGAGGTGTGTAAGAATAAGCCTAAATGGCGCTCTGTTGTTCGTGCCTACCCCGCAAGGGAGCTGGCGTGAAGTTATGTATGTATGTATGTATGTACTTTTAAAGGGCTTTAGTAAAAAGATGTTATTTTAAAATTACAAAGACACTTCAATTTTATTTATTTGTATAGATGTGGCTTCGGGGTACCCATGTTTTCGACCATTGTCGTGGTCTGCCTAAAGAATGTGAAAAACTTTTCTTTGGAAAACAATGTTGATGAATAAAATACCGTCTATATAATAGCGATTGTTACGAGGAATTATTCTGAATGGTACCTTTGTTTGCTTTTTATTCGTCATACCGCTTACTATCAGCTGAATGTACATCTGTATTTCTTTTAGCTCTTCGTTCATGCGCGAACGAAGAGCTAAAAGGACGGACGTTGCTCTTCTTCTTAAGAACGTTTCTCTTGCGCACTCCGGGGATTTCGAATAAGCTACCAGCTGCATTTTTTCCAAAACAAATAATGGTAATGGGTTTAAAAAAATATCTACGAGGCCGGCAGCACGTTGGTAACTTCTCTGGTGCTGCAAATGTTCTTAGGCGACGATAATCACTTATCATTCAGTAGGAGCCATTGCCATCGCCTTGTCTTCTGTACCCCACAAGAAAAAAAATTACGTTGTTAAAATATAAAATTTATTTGAAATTATGACACATTTCTATTACAAATATTTATACCGCTATTTTATTTTAAATTGCATGAGTTCAGCAGACAGGCAGATGGCCCACATATTGAAAACCGATTACCACCGCCTGTGGACATATGCAACACCAGCGGTGCTACAAATGCGTTGCTGCTCTCTTACAAGAGATTGGAACCTGGCTGCTAATGCCAGAACACAACTCAAGATTGTTATGGCGGCATATCCTAGACTAAGGGTGGTAGCCATCCAGACGAGCAAAACCCAACCACCTGACCATTGTTAAATTGTTAAATAATTACTTGATGTTCTATTATTTTTCCATTGAATCACTGTCGTATTAAATGATGGTTATTAAATGTGATGGTAAAACCTCAAACGGACTGTGATAGCAAAAAGTGTAGCTTGTCTAAATAAAAATGTTATTAGATCAATATTACAAATTTACATAATTGTAAAGGTCACGAATACTCTCTAATAGCTCCGTAGTGGATGATTTCGGAGTAAAATAGAAAGTAGTTCAATATAATATAGAATGATGTGACAAGCGATAGCTTAGCTCAATCATTTCATGGTTTATGTAGAATAAATATACTAATTGATCTAACAGGAATATTTGAAAAAACGCTGCCTTGCACTAATACAAAGGATGTACATTGTTTTATAAAAACATGCATATTTCCTTCTCTTTTGTAAACTGGTATGTAAATAAATCTATCTCTGACCCAACCTGCCCCCCCCCCCCCCCAACTATGGCTTACTTCACGAAAATGCCGCCATTGTGTCATGGAATTCATTGGCCGTGTTAAATAGACAGTCATGTAAAAAATAATACATTTCTGGCAAGTGCAGTCAGTTGATGAACTTATTAAATGGCAGCCGCCCTGAAACATACTGAATTTGGTTAGAGTGATTGATTGAGCTGGTTTCAAGATATGTGCAAGATATATTTATTTATTTATTTATTTGGTTTACCAACAATTACTTGCACTAATACAAAGGATGTACATTGTTTTATAAAAAAAAAGACATGACAAATGCAGTAATCACTTATAGGCAAACACTACATGCAATTTAATATTTTGTAGTTTGAATAAACTATAATATAATTAATTTAAAGAAAAAGAAAAAAAAATATAAGGCTTTAATAGCTATTAAGTTCCAAACATAAAGAAATTAAAAAACAAAGAGAAGTTAATTAGCAATGTGGGATGCAATAATTCGACGAAATTTGTAATATGAATTTGCATGTAGATCAGTAATATCACTATGCCAAAGAAATAAAGAAGCCCAAAGGCGGTCATAAGTTTGAGTAAGCCTATCTAATTTGTTTATTAGTTTACATAGTCTAGGTATGTGTGTACGGAAACGGAATATCCGGGTTTTTTTTAACTTCGCGCACACACCCTACTTTATTCCTTAAGATATAAGATATAGTCTATCTCCTTGTCAATTTTCATTACAGTCCCTCTAACTGTTTAATTATGAAAAGTTAAGAAACAAGAAAAGTTACTATCGTGTTTATAATATTAGTATGGATTATTACACTCCAAAATCTGTACACATACATATATATCATATTAGGCACTCTTGAGAAACGCAGGCGATAGATAGAGGTAAAAATTTTACGTTTATATGTTAGACTAGGATATGCCTGCGAATTTATCCACGCTTAACTTGAAATTCCCGGGACACAAAGTACCACAGCATTTAAAAAAGAAAGTTAGCAGTAGTTAAAACTGTGCGGAATAAGCAAATTTTTTGCACCCGGACAACTAAAAACCACTCCCGGGAAAAATTAACGCGAGTTTCCTGGGATAAGAAATATCACACAGTTTATTGCATTAAATTTTCTGACGATCAGTGAAAAAATCAAGTTGGAATTTGTTTTTTTTTTAATTCGGCTATTTTAAATAATGTCCAGACAATGCCCGCAGGATTTCCAGAATAAAAAGTAGAGCAGATTTTAAGACTAAGAATTTATTGTCGATCCGCGAAAACTACATCGAAATCGGCTCAATGGTTTTTACGTGAACCCCGAACAAACAGACAAGAAATCTAAAAAAAATGCATCCTGTTCTCCATCGTGTATTTCAGTTTTTTTTAAATAGCTCCAATGTACAGACATGGCATATTTAGAATTTTATAATATTATAGATGTTTTATATAAATTCTACTACATACTTCCCATCTATTGTAGGTATATTTTGTTCTACAGTCAGAGCTGATACAGTTGATTAAATAATATTTAACCTATTGAAACAAGTATAGTAGGTATACATTTACCTAATAAAATCTTTGTCTATCCATATCATAATGGTTTACATGTGGTCTTTGCTCATATCTTTTATTTCGCTTTGTCCGCATAGTGTTTTGGTTTCAAGTTCAAGATTAATTATATGTAATCGCTGTACAATCGTCCACTCACGACCAGATTCATCATCATTCATAATCTCACTTTCAAATCGTATTTACATAACGTTTTCTATTCATAACAAAAAATAAAATCGGCCAAGTGTATTTGTGCGGCGGTAGAAGTTATTAGCATCAACTTTTTTGCTTTTTGTCCTTTGTTTATCAAATGCTAAAACTAGTGTTTAAAAACAAATACCTCATACCTTCACAACTAGTCGACTGTAGTCTGGTTCGAACTAAATATTTAAAGGTACTTTGAAGTTTTCCAAAATTTTTCTCTTCATAGTTCAAAAGTTAAACAGAAATTGAGTGGACTTTTGATTTTAAAGCAAATATCTCTTCACCTATAATATAGACTTAAAAAGTAAAAAAACAATATCTTTATGATTTTTCAAAATTTCGATACTAATGCATACGTACGACTATGTACAAAAAATTGACCCTCAATTACATGTAAGACCCCTAATTATCGATTTTTAATAATACCGATGGTTCATAGAATAAATAAAGTACATGAAATCGCGTTTTGGTAAATAGTATAAGTGTTATTACAGCTTATTAAAGCTACCCTGCATCTAACAAGCACTGCCGTTCACGGGTGGACGCCGTGTTGTCAACGAGTGAACGTTGTATCACGAATTGCTCAGTATACCGTCATGGGTACCAGTACTAGGCTTACACATGAATTACTAAAAAAAAAGTTAAAAAGTTAGACCTAAAGACACCCCCAGTCCAGTGAATTTATGAATTACGTAAGATTGGCGGTAGCTTAGCACCTACCGCCAACTTTACGTAGCATCCAGCGATGAGAAAATCAGAGGACCGGAATATGTACAACAAACTTGGAAAGGCTTACGTCCAGCAGTGACCATCGATTGGTTGACGACGGTGAAAAAAAATTAAACAATTTTAATGAAACCAGCTGAGGGTAGATACAAAATAACTTTTTCAACGCATTTGCTCCAAATATGCATTCACGAAGGTTATATACACTGTTCGAAAGTAAAAGATTACCCACCACACAATGGAACGTGCAGAAAATAGGTACTTTTACCTATGTAAAAAATACATAAGAATGCCACCAAGGAGTTTCACATTACAAGAATAAATAAGCTGAATAATGGAACCTCTTTGGAAGCGCTTTTGATCAATACATTTATCTCACTTTAATACCATAGACAAAATGAGAGGACAAATGTATTTCTAAATTTCACCGCGCGCACGTGACGCCATTTGCAAATTCGCGCCACTTTCATATTAGAAACGTTAAAGATTGCGACTCTCCGATTGATATTTGGGTTTGTTTCGTTACTTATTGTACTATTTTCTCGTAAATGTGTTGAAAAACGTTGTACAACACACGTGCGGTTGTTGGCTTTTACAAACTCGTGGCTATGGCCTATTTTATTTATAAATGTATTTTTCATGGTATGTTTCATTTATTATTGTGTTATCTGGACTATTATATTATTGTAATTTTAAAGAAATCTTTGATCTTTCTTTCTTTTATCTAAAATTTCATTCACTTTTTTCGTGCTGATCGGTTGAAAACGAACGACGAAAAGCGTTTGAGACAAGGGCTCTGTGCCTATTTATTCTTCTTTCTTGTTCGAACGTAGTGTTACTAGTAGAGCTACCTAACCAGTTTGACATTAGTGGCTCTATCTATTATTAAATATTTAGACTAGTAAAGCTATTATTTATATTTTGAAATAATGAAGCTCCTTTTGCAACCATCTATTAAGTTTGTTTGGTGGCGCCGCCTAACAGCATTATTGGAAATAATGTCATGTTCTTTACAGTAATTTATGAAATTCTTGTCGAAGGTGTTAGAAATTAAGTATTAAGATTTGGTATAAAAATATTATTAATGTTATGGCATAATTTAGACCTACATTGTAAGAATAAAATGTTTTAGTAAATAACATAATATTTATTGGACTGTCAACACCGTATAAATACGGTTGTTACGAAATCCCGTCACATTTCTGGAAAGCATCCCTTTCCCAGCAAGATGTCCTCTTCCACCTTAATTCGGCGGGTTCTAATAAGATGGCGCTGCGCACACACATGAGTCTCATTGGCCGAGCCGAATGGCTTCCTAAGTATCGTCGCGACGCCACGCTCGTCGATAAATGGTCCAAAACGTCGGAAAACTACTGTACTGTGCCCCAAAACCGTTCCTTGAAGTGCAAACTGTATCCCGTACATCTGGTGTAGTGTTTGTGCAAAACCAGGATGCGCGAATCCGGCCGAAATCCTGCATCATTCCTTACACGGTTACAGTGACGGTAAGCGATCATTTTTTTCTACTTGGTTCACTAGGATTTACGAGGTGGCATCCAGGTCTAACGGAGAATCAGAGTTTGCTCCGGCTAAGTAGCCATTCAGATCTTACAAACGATACGCACTGAATCGTGTATTCTTCATTCTAAATTAAAATAAAACAGTTCTCAAAGTTCTACGTGTTGCATTATATAAATCCCGCAGTATCAGTAGTTTTATTAAATTTGTAGTCAGAATTAGTAATCCGATATTAGATGGTTTTTCTAGGTTTCAATTTGGATGAATCAACCAACGCGATCCATATAAACATAAACTGACCTGTCCTTACAGTTATGTGTCTTTCAAAATAAACTTCAACAAAAATTGATCAAATTGTTGCAAGTTGATTCGTGTAATATCAGAAGTAGCTTATTTCAGATTTTGATTCAAACATCACATACTGGTAGCGTAATGGCTAGCGCACCTGTCCCAGGCTCAAAGAACGAGGATTCGAATCCTGGCCGGAACGCATGAATCGCTTAAACAGTTTTCAGACCTAATGTGCATATTGTTACAATTGTACAAAAAAACTTGTACATGGAGATAATCGATGTGTCAAACCTGCCAAGCCGCCTTGGATAAGCGTGGCGGGTATGCTGTCCGTTCCCCTATGCCGGGATGCCCGAACCCAGTAGTGGGACGTTTATGGGCTGTTATTACATAATCGAAATATATCACCAATGAAAGTAACTTCCAAGTTACTTGACAAGGTTACTTTCTTAATTTTAAGATTAATAAATTTTATTATTATGAACGATGTTGAAACTTGTCTTTGCTTCTTAAGAGCAAAATGTGGAGCAATATAAAATAATTCAGAACTTTGATTTGGGCAATAAACAGGTTTTAAAAATTGCAACTTGTTTGGTTAATTGCAGAAATTTTAACGTGTATGAGACTGTATAATTTCTTTGAGTTTTACGCATGTTACTTACCTTGATATTACCTTTAATAATGTGAATGTGAAATGTGAAATGATTGTTTATACAGTCGAATCTCGTTAATTCAAACCGGCGATAATTCGAACCTCTCTATAATTCAAAGTTATCATGAGTTCCGCAGAAAATCTCTTTATATTTCGAACTAAATGAGTATAAAAAATCATCGCTACGTAACAATGCGACGCGTTAATTCGAACTCATCGTCAAACACTCGACAATTCGTAAAGGATCCGATCCTTTTATAAACAAGCCCGAGTAATCGATCGAGGTGAGTATGTGTGCTCGCTGCTGCCAAGTCCAAACTGGTACACGAGCTTTTGTTTTTGTAATAATTATGTAGCTTGACACACACTTGGAGTTGTGTTTAAAAAAGTTTGTAGGGAAAGTGGAAGTGTTAATGATGTAGTTTCCTTAGACCGGCACGTTAAACATGTATGTAATACAAAATTGATTATCAACACTCATTAAATCAAAGTTTTATTTCTTTTCTCTCAAAAATTTCTAACCATTTGATATGTCAAACACTCGATAATTCGTAATATTTTAAGAGTCCCTTAAGTTTCGAATTAACGAGAGTCGACTGTAGTATAAATACGTTTATATATCTATTTGTTTCTGTGATGGATAAACGAACTGACTAATTTCTATGAAACGTTTTTGGGGACGGCCGCAATTTTGGGTAAAACAGAAACCTTATTTATCAGCCTGCCTTTATTTAACCTTTAACCTTTTATCGGCCTGTTCGTACGTCGTCTATGTATAGTATGTTACAACTATTTTGTAACTCAGAAAGTATTGGGTCCATATGGATTCATTCTACTTTTCAGTTACGCAAATATTTGAAAAGCTTTAAAAAATAAAAATATATAAAACACGTTATAGGTGCCTGTATTATTCGAAGGTCGCTCTCGATTTCCCTGGGATCCACTCATCAGATCATGACTTGGCGGCAATGGAATTACCTGAGGAGTATACAGCTTGGAATAAAAATAAAACTTGAAAATCGGTCCACAATTGACGGAGAAATCATGTAACAAACATAGAATCGGATTGAGAACTTCCTCTTTTTAAAGTCGGTTAAAAACACACAAAGCTGATAAAATATATAATGAGCAAAACTATGAAGCAATAGAAGTACTGAGCTTTATTAAATGTATCTTAATTATTAACATAATTGTAATATATAGAACTACGTCTTAACGGTTTTAAGCGGGGTAATTTATTTAATTTTTATTATTCTGACGTTTCTTTGTATTTGTCTTCCGTGATCTCGGTTACTGAAAAGTGGCTGAGACGTCGGTATAATAAAAATCAAATAAAATACCGCGCTTAAAACTGTTAAAACGTAGTTTCATTAGTTATACTAGTCTCGAAAACTTGCGAAGATTTTTAATTGTTGTAGTAAGTAAATGAAAAAAGCAGTGGACAGTTGTTGTTTCTATATAACCCTATATGTTCGTTTTTATGAATACATTCATACAAACCATTGGTCTCAAGTCACAATTAAATAGGTATCTATTTTATATAATTCATGTTAAAAGTACTATAAATTTAAATACCATATCACGGCAGAGATTTATCATAGAAATGTTAAATTATAGGTTTTGAGTTATTATCTTACGGTCAATTTGACCAGCAATACTGTTTGAGTTGATTTGTTCGATTTCCTGGTACAACGCCTATTATTTTAAAGCAAAGGTTAAGGTTTCTTGATCAATTACCTTGTACCTTAATAAAATAGTTATACGTCATATAAATATTGCTCTTACTTTTGGTCTTAAAAAAATAAATGTGACACATTATACGTTAAACTTCAAATCTACAACAATAATACTATAAAATTCTAAACATGCCGTGTCAGTATATTAAAGCTATAAAAAAAACTGGTATAGACTATATAAACGACGGAGAACACGATGCATTTTTTTTTAGATTTCTTGTCTGTTTGTCGGTTTGTCTGTTTGTTCGTGATTCGCGTAAAAACTACTGGACCGATTTCGATGCGGTGTTCGCTGATCGACCGCTAATTCTTAGACTTACACCCTGCGCTACTTTTTATCGTAAGAATTTTCACGGGATTTTTTTTTGGGAATAATTTATAATGGCCAGATTATAAAAAAATACGATTTCCATTTTTTTACTTATCGATAGCAAATTTAATATAATAAAATGTGTGATATTTTTATCCCATGAATCCCGAGGGAGTTTTCCCGGGAGTGGTTTGAAGTTGTTTGGGTTCATAAAAATTAGCTTATATCGCGTATCGTGCCGTACTATGAAAGTCCACCATAATGGGTCGCAGAAATCGGGGGAATTCGGCGGGTTTCCTCCAATCGGTAAATTAAGGTAGTTCACCCCTACGCACCCTAGAATAGCCATGCGTAGTGTCCAGTGTCTACGGCGAAAAGTGCCGAACAAACCCGCATTCGTGGCGGGCCCCCCCCCCCCCCCCCAGTGGTAAACCACTGGACGGGTCTTCCCACGACGGAAGCGTTCCCTCCGCTAAGGACGCGTGCCCCAGTTATGGCCGGCCTACCCTCGGCCACCCCCGCCCCCGCCCTCGCCCCCATTTCTAAGGGACCTTCAGGGCCATCGGCCCACCCCTCTATAGCGGAGGACTTAGCTTTGGCGACTAAATTCGCCAAGAACTTGCCCTTTGACCTGCAAGAGGTCCAACTCTTGGCTCGGAAACTGAGGCAAGTTTCAGAGTCAACACAACCCTCCCTCCGGGATCAACTCGTGATCGAAATGGATCACGCGTACCTCCTCCAAATACTTAGATCGTTGTAACTAAACAACCTAGTCAAATTATTGTTACCGGTAACAAATGGCGCATGTAGGTAGAAATAAACCACGCTCATTGACTCTGGCGACTTATAACGCCAATGGCCTTCGAAACCAGCGCGACTTGGTCCATGACTTCCTGGTTACCAATCAAGTAGATATACTACTAGTACAGGAGACCTTCCTGAAACCGAGTAATAGAGATCCAAAGATCTCTAACTATCGGATCACTAGACATGACAGGGTAGGCCGTGGTGGCGGCACCCTGATCTATTTCAGAAGATCCCTACACTGCATGCCTGTAGTCACCCCCCCACTAGAAGGTATGGAGGTATCCGCCTGCAGACTAGCAATGACTGGCCACCAACCTCTAGTCATAGTTTCAGCATACCTCGCATGCCAAAAAACCCTCATTAAGAAAGACCTAGAAACCCTATTCAACTTAGGCCCGGCTGTTATTATAGCCGGAGATCTGAATTGCAAACACGAGCAGTGGAATTGCAATACCACTAACCCCAATGGCAGAGCCCTAATAAATATATCAGACAATCTTTTGTTTGATATACTAACTCCCATGACCCCCACAAGATACCCCCCCAACCGCGACTGGGGGACCCCAAACACTCTCGACCTAGCATTACTGAGGGGCGTAACCCTTCAGTTCCATTCGATCGAAACGATGGACGATATCGACTCGGACCATCGTCCGGTTATCCTCAGATTAGGACCACAGACAGACCAGACATCTGAAACTAGGACCTCTGTGGATTGGTTGAGACTTGAGACCCTCCTCAAGGCAACCAGCTCACAAGACCTGGACCGCATCCCGGACCACATCGTGTCCCGCCAAGACACGGAGACGGCAATCGAGGCCCTCACCAGCCACCTTCAATCCGCAGTGCGGAACTCGTCCAGGCAGGTGCCAGTGGAGGATGACCGCCACTTATGCCTGCCGGACGAGGTGAGGGTACTGCTGAGGGAAAAGAGAGCCGCCTCCAGAGCTCACGACAGATATCCCACCGAGGATAACAGAGTCCGACTCCGCGAACTAGAGCGCGAGGTCAAACTACGTATCCGGGAAGTCAGGGAACAACGTTGGGACAGAACGTTGAGGGATATCGAACCAACTCACCAGGCGTACTGGAAGCTGGCTAGAGCTCTCAAATCAGACACCCTTACTGTCATACCCGCGCTAGAAAGAGCCGACAACACCGAGGCGTTCGATGACGAGGAGAAGGCCGAGTGCCTTGCTCAGAGTCTAGAGCTTCAATGCTCCCCCACTACGCAAAACGTCGACCAGTCACACCTGACGGAGGTAGACTCCGAGGTCGAACGTAGATCCTCCTTACCAGCGGAAACCACACTCGACACGGTCACGGTCGAAGAAGTGCAAGATCTGATCAAGTCTCTCAAACCGCGAAAGGCCCCAGGGACCGATGGCATCAACAATCGCGTTTTAAAACTCCTACCCGCCCATCTAATTATAATTCTAGTGAGCATCTTCAATGCCGCCATAACAAACTGCTCCTTTCCCGCGATCTGGAAGGAAGCAGATGTCATCGGTATTCACAAGCCGGGAAAACCGGCTAATAAACCGTCCAGCTACCGTCCAATCAGCCTACTGAGCGCACTCAGCAAGCTTTACGAGAGGGTCATCCTCTCCCGACTTAGAGATTTTGCCTTCAGCAAACATCTAATACCCGATGAGCAATTTGGCTTCCGTGCCAGACACTCATGCGTCCAACAGGTGCACCGCATCACGGAGCACATATTATCTCACTTTGCCCATCGCCCCCGCCCTATAGGAACAGCCGCACTGTTTCTAGACGTAGCAAAAGCCTTCGACAAGGTCTGGCACAACGGCTTGATTTACAAGCTGTACCAGTTCGGTATGCCAGACAGACTCGTGCTCATCTTGCGAGACTTCCTCCTAGGTCGTAGCTTCCGTTTTCGAGTGGAGGGAACGTGCTCGTCCCCTCACCCACTCACAGCCGGTGTACCACAGGGCTCGGCTCTGTCGCCACTACTCTTCACGCTGTACACCAGCGACATCCCAAAAACTCCAGATGTGGAGTTGGCCCTCTTCGCGGATGACACCGCACTCTATACATCAGATCAAAACCGACAAATGGCTTGCGTCCGGCTGCAGGCAGCTGTCACAGAGCTAGGCGAATGGTTTCGCAAATGGAGGATAGAGGTAAACCCGGAGAAAAGCGCAGCAATGTTCTTTTCCCCGGGCACGCTTCGGTCCCCCAAACGCGCTAGCCTTCGCCTAAAAACCATTTCGCTCTATGACCAACAAATCCCCTGGACAAAGTCCACCAAATATCTTGGTGTCACCCTAGATCGGAACTTGCGCTTCAACGAGCATATCACTATAGTCCGAAATAGAGCGCGATTTGTGATGGGTCGTTTAGCACCCATGATAGACAAACGAAGCAAAATGTCCCTCAGACACAAGCTTACTCTGTATAAAACATGCATCCTCCCGATCATGACATACGCGAGTGTGGTATTCGGCCATGTCAAGCCTGCCCTTTTAGATAAACTGCAAATCGTGCAGAATAAATTCATGCGCAGAGCCGTCGGTGCTCCCCTCTATATGCGTAACGTCGACCTCCACCGCGATCTGGAGCTTCCCTCCATCAAAAACTACATTACGTCGCTCTCGCGTAAGTATTTCGATCTCGCGCCGCACCATCGAAATCCGCTCGTCGTGTCCGCGTCCGATTATAAGCCTCGTCGAAAGGCTCTTGTGCGACGACCGCGTAACGTCCTGACGGACAGAGTCGACGTTATTACGAAACGGCTGGCCCGGATCAGTCCGCCCACGGTTAGAACAGTAGGCTGGCAGGCACCGACAGACAGACACAGACGGCGGCGTCTCAGACGCCGCCAATCAAGATCTCTCCACGTCCCCGCGAGGGACGCTAGGAGACATAGCTCACCCCACAGGATAGACTAGGCGTGTTGCTGGGAAGTTTCTTTCGCCGTTTCTTCTCTCCCAGCCATAACACGTTGCGAAACGGCAGTAAGATAGCGTAGGCCACCGCAAACCACCGATCCCGGCCCGCCGTGATCCTTCCCTTCGGGCTTTATATTACCCGTCGCCCGTTCCCAATTAGTATTTAGAGGCGCAGGCATAGATTTAGTTGGTGGGTAGTCTAATAGCCAGTTCCTCTAGACTTCTTCCGCTCGGAAGACAGTGTGGAGGATCGGCCATTAACAGCCCCACACACCCTCCAGTTTCATTCCCTCAGGCCCAGATATAGTGCAGAAGTGCATTCCTTCACATAGATGTTAGTTTTATAGTTATTATTATTTATATTTAAGTAGTTATAAGAATGTGTTCGTTGACACGGCACAGACCCAGAATTTAATGCAGTAACCGCCGCCAAAAAATTTAGTTTTAGTTTTAACCGTTATAATGAAAATTTGTTATTATTATAAGTCCCCATTCCCCTAAAAATAGAAAGCCCGAACTCAGCAGTGCGATGTTTATAGGCTATTATTATTATATAAATTTTAAATATGTCTAAGATCTATAAATAAATAAGTTTATAGAAATAAATTAATTTGAATATCGTAAAGTATAAGTATAATTGCATATAAGATTTTATTTAGACCTGTTAAAACTGAGAACTTATCTTTATAGCTGTTAAAAAAATATCATTACACAAAAAATTCGATAGTTAACTCTTTCATTTTCGACAGATATTAAGTAAGCCTATGTGGGAATAAACGAAACTCCTTTCACGTAGTTGTTTTGTTATGTAAATTACGTATTAAACTTAAGACAAGCGATCCCACATTTTAAACACGGTATTGTAGTGCATTTCACTTTGAAAAGCTTATATTTAACCGCTATCTAACAATCTACATACTTATATAATAGTATAATTGGGATTTTTATGGTTTGGTAGTCTTGCTGATAAAAATGGAAGCCTTATACAGTTGCCATGTCCCTTTGTCTATTATTTTTTGTATGTAGTACGTCGCAGCTATTTTTCTCAGTGACCATTGGATCTGTAAGAATAAAATACAGAACTATATAAAAAATATACATTTATTTTGAAATCACAGAAAGACACTTAGATTATTTACTTTTATTGTGTCTTGGTCTTATTGAGTATGCACTGTTTGATACAACTCTATTAATTTTTCAAAAACTAATTCTGTAACATATTTCTGTATAAAACTTATAAAAAAAACTTAACATATAAATAGAATAGGAAATACAAAGAAAAACAATATTTAGCTAGACGTGTTGCTGGGGAGTTTCTTGCCGCTTCTTCTCCTTAACAGCAATAACACGTTGCGAAGCGGTGTACATAGAATAGGAAGTAAAATTAAATTTTAACTTATATGTATGACCTTCAAAAAGTGTTCACCAGTGGAACTTATGTTGAATAAAAACTTTTGAATTTTGAATTATAATAATAATAAAAAAGCTTTATTTATTTTTCTTAACACACATTTTTACAAAGAAACGTGGTGTGTGAGACTGGTACCTAAAATAGATTTACAAAGAAATCTGTATGACAGATCACCAGTGCTCCACTCCATGGATACCAAGAATAAATGATGCTTAATATTAAATCAAGTTCACTGAGATAGGAAACAGAAACAATAGTTACGAAGATAAATGTATGTGTTGTGTGAGCGTGTAATTTACCTCTATATGTCTCTATATAATACTGTACTAAAATCACAGAGATTAAGGCCGACACCATACATATTTTTTTAAGTGAAACTTCGTTCGTTGTGAATTGAAACTCGACGAAATGAAAAATTGACACTGAAAAGAGATAAATACATATTATCCGCAAGAGTTAACTTGAGACCTGAGCGAAATGCGCGCTCCCCGCCCGACCCCAGCCTTCTTACCGCTCTCGCCTTTCTGACCCCCGCCTTCTTACTGCTCTCGCCATCGACGCGTCAGTACCTCGCGCTTACGTCATCCGAGCGAAGTCTCAAGTTAACTCTTGCGCGTTGTAAATCTATAGGAGTAAGCCTACGACAGAATGAGATACGAGTTTTACATTGTTCAGCACAGATTAGAGAGTCAATAAGACCGTCATCGGTCTTATTAATGTCTAATCATTTAAACATAGGTCTAATTTGGACCGAAATAAAACTGATAACAATATTTTTTAGTCCAAAACAGAGAAAAATTTAAAGTGATAGTTAGAAATTTATTTTCAATTATAATATGTTGTCAGATGTAGACTATAGACATTATATCTATATTAATCAAAGTTAGAGAAGAATTATCAGTATACTCACTGATTCTGATTCTCTGAAGTTTCACTTCTACTGCGTGTGAACTGCATACACACACAATTTTTTTATTGCCAAAAATGGCAAACAGTAAAATAAACAAAAATCAAACAATTTAAATTCATAATTTCTACTGAACCAATCATTATGCAGAGCCACTGATACACACTTGACTATTTTTTCTTTTATTACTAAGATTTATTTTGGACTATTGTAAAAGATCTCTCACACGTTTGTTTTGAAATTTGACAGACACTTCATAACAACGAATTTTTATTGTTACTAAATACAAATGCATCCATATTAATCTATATAATACTAACTGAGCGGCAAAACTTCGTACAGCCTCAGAATCAATAAATAAAAAACGTTGATTTCTGAACAATGGGACGAACATCAAACATTTGACATTCAAAACCAAAAGAATGAAAAAACAACTTCACTTTTAAATTTAATTTGATTTCTGAACGACTTTTAAATTTAATTGATTTCTAAATGACGGGACGAACATCAAATGTTCGACAGGTAAGATTAGTTCCTAAGGGAAAGCGAAATTGTTGTTTTTACTATATTATTATACTATATATATTTTTACTGGCGTGAAGTTATGTATGTATGTATATATCTTTATATATATAATTCTTCTGTACGTGTGTTGACAATGAACTCCTCCTAAACGGCTGGACCGATTTGAATGATTTTTTGTGTGTATTCAAGTGGATTCGAGGATGGTTTAGATTCACAATTGGACCCGATAGGTGGCGCTACAATCGGGTTCTAAATTTTATTTCTTTAGGGCAGAACAACGTCTGCCGGGACAGCTAGTAGATTATAAAATTCTAAACATGCCGTGTTTGTACATTGAAGCTATTAAAGAAACTACTAGAGTAGACTATATAAACGATGGAGAACACGATACACATTTTTTTAGATTTCTTGTCTGTTTATTCAGGATTCGCTGTCGCTGATCGACAGTCTTAGACTTAAAATCTACGTTACTTTTTATTTTTATAGAATGATTTAAAATGGCCAGATTGAAAATAATATAATTCCAATGCGAGTTTTTCACTAATCGATAGAAAATTTTATATAATAAAATGTGTGATATTTTTTTGTCCCGGGAATCCTGCCGGAATATCAAGTCAAGTGTGGACGAAGTCACTTATTTGAAAGCTCCTGTCTTTTGGATATTTTTATGTTTGTTTGTTGTTTATAAAAGGGTTTTCAGAATTTTTTTAACCCAAAAAATGCGATTGACCTTTTAGTATAATTTATATGCAAGCTGTACTAAATACGAAAGTATAGATGATTAATGTTATAGGGCAACTATTAAACAAGACATTATCTAATGTGTTAGAATTTGGACAGGAAAGGCCAGGTAGATAACAAGTGTCATATTTATTGTTAAAGTATGTGACATTGACACAGTTATTATACCATGAGCGAATGTGGTTAAAGGCTTTACACTACGTTAAATTAAAAAGTATAAATATGGATACCAGATTTTTAGAGTTTCTTCTTTTCAGTAGCCGTGATCACGGAAGACAAAGATACCGAAGAAGAATATTTGGCTTCCACGATCATGACAACTTCAAAGTTAAAACGTATGTTCAATTATCGTCGTAGAAATTAGAATATTTTTATCACTTTTCTAAGCACATTTCTATTTCTTCATCTGGCAATCACATTTTACTGTTGCACGTAGGCTTGTTCAAGTTTGCATGACATAGAATTACGACTTTATTTATTTCGCTGGTTCGGGATAAAATAAAAGAAAAAATTTAAGATTTTTTTTGAACTTATCATTTCATTGTTGTGGTAGGGTATAGATATATTATTGTATAATTCTAGTAAGTTATATTTTATTCATTTAATAGCTTAAGGTTAGCTACATAACTGGGAACTTATGACATACTATAATGCGATTTTGGAGGTAGGCACTGAAAACCAGTGCTGCGTTGGACCATATTTCGGCACAGCAAATACAGTCTGTGAACCTCATTTCTAAATATGCGGCATTAAATTTTGTATATATTTTCGAATTAACATAAAACGAGAGTAAACTCAGCCAGTAAAGCCATCTAGTCATATAGAAACATTTAAATTTTTTCATGTGTTATATTTTTTACCCGGAGATTGTCATTCCCACAGTAACATTATCAACCAATCAAGGTCGATATCACAATTTATTTTGTTCTTAACAATTCTAATTACAACAATAAAATTAGATTTACATCTAACCCGGAACTTTTACGAGAAAATATTAAAACATAGACATGCACCTACGTGTTAGTGATTTTTTATACGTTCTCTTGCCTGCTAATGACTTAATTTATTTATGGCTTAATTTTTCAGTTATGTTTTTATGAGATTTTTTATTATTGGTTTCTTAAGGCATATCCCATATTAAATAGTGTAGGACGGTTCAGAGTTTTTGGAAAAGGTTATAATCTCAATGAAAAGATTCTGCATTTAGTTCCACTTTTTTTACTGAATTAGTTTTAAAATTATATTTCCACACAATAGATAGATAACATTTTATTGCTCACCAAAATAAACTATTACAAAATCAAAATAAAACTTTTAATGGTTTCAAGCCCAATAATTAATTTGATTTATTATTATTATTTCGACATTCCGAAAGATTTATTTAACCTACCGCCAACTTTTTATGTACATCGGAATAATAAAAATCAAATAAATTAGCGCGCTTAAAACCTTAATACGTAATTTTATTATTATATAGTGAGGTTACGCATTAGAATTATATTTACATGAACCCTGAAAAGTCTAAGATTTCATTTTTCGCTGTGTTTTTAAGCAACTTAAAAAAAGGAGATTCTTAATTCATCATTTAAATATACTTTTTAATAGCTTCTGCCCGCGATTTCTTCCGCAGGGAATAGTTAAAAAAAAGGAAGTTAAAAAAACCTCTCGATTTTAAAACATTCTTCATTGGTTCTCCGCTCCTATTGGTCTTAGCGTGATGATATAGCCTAATTGTTTTTTAATGTATAAATTGTTTTAAGTTTTTAAGTAATTAAAGTTTTTCTAACTATCTCACGAGAACTCTTTAATTTTTCGGGATCAAAAGTATCCTATATGTTGACCTATATGTACCAGGGATATAAGCTACTACAATACAAAATTTCATTGAAATCGGTACAGTCATTTCGGAGATTAGCCGGTACAAACAGACAGACAAACAGAGAAACAACAAATTTGAAAAAATTCTAAATTAGTTCTATTTCACTTCTTACATCCCCTGACTCGGTTTTTATCATATTTTTTTTCATTGTACAGAAATTTGACCTCTATAATTTTATTATATGTATAGATACCGCGTCAAACTCGACAGCCGCTTCAGATTATCCCCAGAAAAATGCGCAATTCTAAGATTGTATAAGAACCGTTTATAGCGCAGTCTGTTGCTAACTATGAACGGTCATAAAGCTCGGTACGTTTTAAAATTTATTCATTTAAACACGGCATACAAATAGTTTACAAAACAAAATCTGTAAGTGTAACGTGTTGTGTGATTCTTTTACTTACGTACTTTAAACACGTATAACACTAGCAAAGTATGTACTTTTTAGGGTTCCGTAACTATTTTGACAAAGACAGCCTTTATATTTTTGACAGGTCCATCATTGATCAATTAGTAAACCCCTAAAGCGTTAAAAAATGGAATATGAATCAATTTAGTCCACCTATATGATTTCAAAATACTGTATTGCGTAATAAATAAGCCACATTTTAAAAAATTCCTTGCATGAGTTTAGCAGTCAGGTAGAAGGCCCACCTGATCGAAAGCGGTTACCATCGCTTATGGACATTTGTAACACCAAAAGTGCTACCAATGTGCTGCCACTCTCTAGAGAGGAACTGGAATCTAGCCACTAATGCCGGAACAACTCAAGGTTGTTATGGCGGCATATTCTAGACCAGGGGTGGTAGCCATCCAGACGGGCAAATACCCTACAAACAGTCTGTGGATTGTTTAGTCGCCTCTTACAACAGGCTGCCCAACCGCCGTATATTGTATGCTTTCTCCGTTCCTGCACCGATAAGCACTATTAAGTATAAACATAATCCAAATGTTTATTCTTAAGAGTAAAATAAATACATAACAACTGTAAATCCGCAATGCTTGAAGACAAAAGTCTTCCAGCAGTGCGTCCTCCCCGTCCTGACGTACGGGGCCGAAACATGGACACTGACGGCAGGATTGGTTCACAAGTTCCAAGTCGCTCAACGGGTTATGAAGCGAGCTATGTTGGGTGTTTCTCTTAGGGATAAAATTAGAAACGAGGATATCAGTAAGAGAACCAAGGTAACCGACATAGCTTGCAAAATTAGCAAGTTGAAGTGGCAGTGGGCCGGTCATGTCTGCCGCAGGACCGATGGCCGATGGAGCAGACGAGTCCTGGAGTGGAGACCGCGTCTCGGTAAACTTAGTGTCGGACGCCCTCCAGCCCGATGGACCAACGACCTGTGCAAGGTCGCCGGTAGGCGCTGGATGAGTAAATCAGAGGACAGGGATGAGTGGCGCCGTCTTGGGGAGGCCTACGTCCAGCAGTGGACTGCGAATGGCAGACGACGAAAATAAATACGCTTGATAGGCGTGCAAACATCAAAAGTAAAATAAATTGTTGGACAGACTATAGTTACTAAGATTATTGCATTCAAACTCTCAAACAAACAGAATAGAAATCTGTTTAAGATTTAATTAGTTATATATGACAAGCAAATTGTATACAAATTAAATTATTATATAATTTGACGTTATCCACTGCTGTTACTTAACACCATTTGTAGCTAATATTAATTTAAGTATATTTTATTCAAAATGGTAAGAAGTATGCATATATGCGGAAAATACTTGACCATATAACTCGCGTTACACTTAGCCTTAATTAAAAGTAACTTCAATTTGTAGCGTTGTTGCGGTGATTTCCGCTCTGAATTAAATTATGTAATATTCAGTACATTTATATGAATACGCCGTTAATATTGACCTTTTTTATTTTAAGCATGGCATTTATTTACTATTACCAAAAACTATTTATAATGTAACGTAATGAAGGAAACTTTCTTTATATTGTTTCTACCTATACTCCCTTAAAGGTGTTATTAATATTAAATTAGAGTAAGTTTGTAGTCATTTTTTAGGTTCTTAAAGAAGCCTACAAATTCCAGTCTCCCTTTAGAGAGCGGCAGGACATAGGTAGCACCTTTGGTGTTTCAAATGTCCATAGGCGACGGTAACCGTTTTCCATGTAGGCGGGCCGTCTGCCTGTCTGCTGAACTCATACAATAAAAAAAGTAACATACTGAGTCTAGAACGTTGAAGTCAATGAGTAAGGTTCCCAAAAGGCCGGCTACGCTACCTTGCTGAATCGCTGTACTGATCCATTGACCGAGGTAGGAACCAGATTATATTGATCTTAATATGATATATTAAATACTAGCATCTGCCAGGAATTCGCGTTTTTATGACGATGACGTATTTGGTATTTGTTAGTGAATTTGATTCCTGGTTTGGTAAATTTCCCAAACAGACATTCCGTTATTTATTGTTGTCTGGAATCGGCCCTAGGGTCGTTAGTATATTACCCACAACACAAGCATAACTTGACTGAAATATACAATGCGTGGTTGCCTGTTGATTTAAAAAAAACCGTCCAAATAAAAATGATTAATGAATAGTGCAACTAAATTTTTAATAATAAATAATTTAGAAGTAAGAAAGAATTGTTTTATTTAGGACAAATATTACACACTTTAACAATATTGAGAAAAATAAAATAAAATATAGGAAAAAATATAATTTAAGGACCTATTTCTGGATGATTACAATAATTCTGAAAACAAAGTACTTGAAAATATGTTTATATTTTTATTGCAATATACTGTGTTATATAAGTAGGTATTGTAAGGTCATTTGAATTTATGATAGGAGTGAGACTTGTTACAATCACTGCGGACTTTAGATAAATCTATGGTTGCACGAAACAGATTGTTTATTGTTATTGTCGGGAACCTTATAATATTTTGCAGGTCGTTTTATTTTACGACGATAAGAATTAGATTATGTGGTCGAATTTAATTCTTATTCAACCAGAAATTTATTTTGGTATCCAATTTGTCTTTATTTTTTTAGGGAAGATATTCTTGCTTTACTTTTTTATTACAATACAGTGCTCAGAGAAAAATAGTATGGAGCTTACAGAGACTACTGCATACCTAATAAACGGTAATATCGGTTTCTAAAAAACTGTAACGAAATTTGAACAATAAAAGGTTAAAACAAAATTAAAACTAAGTAATAAAACTAAAAGTTAAAAATAAATAAACTAAACTAAACTTTAAATAAAGCTATACTTACAAAATAACATAAATCTATAAATAAAAAATTGACTCCAAATCGCTGTCGGCGTGGAGCGTGCCCAAAATGCTGGCCGCATTTCCGCGTTGGATGGCAACGCTAATTCGTTGCCCTAGATGCAAGCTAGCCTTTTGGTCACGCGAGGCCTCAATTAAACGCGTTGAGAGGTCTCGATAGAGGTGATGAGCTCCAGGCCCCCACGGCCCCAGGGTCTCGACCCCGAAAGCCACAAATACGTACCCACTATCGGGTTTTATATTATCCCGTCGCCTCCCTTCTATCATGGCATGCGGCACCTATATATGATGGACATACCGCGTATACTAACAAAGCGCTTCGCGTCCACCTTCATTACACCGCAAAGGAGTGGAACTCAATGCCGGAGTTTCATTTTCCCGAAATCTACAAACTGGATGTCTTTTTAAAAATTTATTTATAATCAAAAAGTTGCAAGATTTAGCAAATACTTAACAATTAGGAAAGGCTAATCTGCATAGCAATTATTCAGCTACGTTCAACTGGGTCACGTTACATTATACCTTATAACCACTGTTGTTTTTTATGTACTTAATATTATCTTAAATTCTCTTACTTACTTAATATTATTTAATATTCCCTTGTCTATTTTTAATAATGTGTTGCAGTATTTATTACCGATATCTAAAGCACGTATAGGTATATACTAAACCTGCTGTTTTCATTATATGTGTAATAAAGAAATAATTCTCAAGTCTCGTACCTTCTTACTAAACGTACTCCATTTTAGATCATATCTGCGCTTGAGATCGGGCAATATAATAGTCAAATACGAAACTATACTTTAATAAAAAGAAGCATCTCGGCATTCCCCTAATCAAGCTAGTCAGCGTCGTGGAACTACGACCGGGCTAACGTTCGAACTCTGGTAGATGTTGGCTCACCTGCACAACAGGCTAGAGGAAAAGAGTCCTGATAATCTCCGAAATTCATCACTCTGAGATGGCAACTGCGAGGAGTTGCGCGCTTTCATATCAACGGCCTTGGTGTTGGTGACATCAAAGATTTTCCCGGAATACAGTTATCCAAAGCTTCGTAGGATCTTTTCGTACTTTTTATGTTTTGAGGTGGAAATGTTTGATATGCATTCTATTGGTCAAGGATGGACAGTGAAGGAATGTGGAGCTCCCAGTGACTGCCGGGTACCCATTAAAACCACCGCAGTGTTCCCTCTATCACTTTAAAGCTAGAGTTGTAGAATAACAATAATAAAACGATACGAAACGATTATAACGATAATAAAATTCCTCTTTCCTTTTGTTATGTCTTTGACTTACTGAGTATGCACTGTTTGCTACAACTCCATTAATTCTTCGAAAAGTAATTCTGTAACATACTTTTGTATAAAACTTATAAAAAAAGTACTTGAGATATAAATAAAATAAAAAATATAAAGAAAAACAATTTTAAATTTTAACTCCCCAGAAACACTAGACGTGTTTCTGGGGAGTTAAAATTTAAAATTTCTTGCCGTTTCTTCTCCCTAACAGCAACAACACGCTGCGAAGCGTTGTACATAGAATAGGAAGTAAATTTAAATGTTAACTTATATGTATGACCTTCATTTTTCTCCAGCGGAACTTATTTTGAATAAAAACTTTTGAATTTGAATTTAAACAGCTTAGCCAGCGCCAGGGCTTTGCATATATCAATCGAGGAGTATGGCCTGTATAAGAAATTTTCCCATCAATTATAGAGTGAAAAGTCTTAAACAATCATGATGGGTTATTTTGTGCCCTGAGAGCTGCCAGCACTACCATTCTTCTGTCCTAAACATTTAAAACTCCAGACGATCCAAGCAGCGCAAGGTCGCCATAAAGACTTGCTAGAAGATAATACATACATACATACATACATAACTTCACGCCAGTTCCCTTGCGGGGTAGGCACGAAAAACTGAGCGCCATTTAGGCTTATTCTTACACACCTCACTTGCTTCTTTGACATTCATAACTCTTGTCATGCACGCTCGTCTGTTCTTAAGAATCCTGACATCACCTTCTGCTAGTACACGATCAATTTGATCATGGAAGGTGTGTCGTGGCCTGCCACGACTTCTGCATCCATCCACTTTTGCATTGTATATCTGTTTAGTCATTCTTTTATCATGCATTCTTTCCACATGCCCGAACCACCGGAGCATTCCTTTCCTTACCTTCACCCCGACACTCTCTTTTAGACCAACTCTCTTTCTTACTTCGGTATTAGAAGATAATCTACATCTTAAATCCAATATATGTTACATTACGTCCAATATATTTTGTTAACATTGTACCTTAATATTGTGTTTTTCGAATACAACGCTAATGTATTTAACCTAAAATCGAAATCAATTCAAGACCTCAATCGACGTTTCTGCACTGATTATCTGATTTCTTTGGCTGTGTTGCAAAGAGATAAGGAAGTATTGAAAAGTTGTTACTGACGAGTAAGGTCAAAGGTAAAAAACCGAGGGTGCGTCCATAGTTACATTAATCACGGACCCAAAAGTAAGCACTACTCATTGAAGATATTTATACTGGTAATAAACGTGAATCGACGCGAAGTGGTTCTTAAGAACCAACTTCAAAGTCATTTTAATCCTTAGCTTTTTATAATCCTTATAACGAAATATATATACGACGGAAAAGAAAACATTATTAGCTCATTGCTTTAAAGAAGAGGAAAGTTTTATTATGGACAATAAATTGAATTAGAAAGCAATTATAACAATTTATGAGATGCAATCCACTAACAAATCGTGCTGGCAACGGCAATGACAGCGACAGTTTTAATGTGTTGGCCTCACGGTGAGTTCTACGTGCGATAGATAGCGTTACGAGTATCATTATATATGTACTTTGAATTGAAAATTATGCTCGGCCTTTCTTAGAATTATTATTAAGAATATGCCCATTTCATCATATATGCTTGCTTTAATGCGACGAAGCCATCGCCAAAAGGCTGTATTTTTATATATTTATGTATGTATTGATATTAAATACATAAGTTCTATCCAGTGAACATTTACGTATAAATAAAAGTTAGATAAAACAGTATGCGCCAATTCAGAGAGTGTTGCCTGATACAACATATAGGTAAAACAGCGGATGACGATAGATACGAAAATTATTGTTTCGAAGTGATCACTGCTAAGTACTAGTAAATAATATTATTTTGAATCTCGTTTCCTTGTTACTTCAGAGAAGCACATCGTTTTATTTTCTAGAATTCCTTGAATTAATTAAGAATTGGTTTATATTTGAAGACATTTTGATAATAATTCTACGAGATTTAATTTTTTAGACGATAATTAGGTTACTTATTATTTTTTTAGAGTGACAATGTAGAGCTGTCAGTTGTCAATGTCACTCTAACACAACATAGGCGCTGGTGTGCTTTATAATTCTGTTAGAAAGAACAGAGTGCGTCACCATTAGTTATTGAGAAGAGAATCTGTTAAACTGTTGAGGTTTTGTGTTACAATTTTACAATCACGTTACGTGTCCGATGGAGTATCGTTGTAAATTCGATAATTAAGATGCAAATTGTATTTGGACGTTTTGTTGAATGTTAGAGATTGTATGAACACCGCGGTTTTATTCTTCTCGCCCAACTACCCTACGCCCGTACGTATTCACGAAGGAGCCTCCTGATGAGAATATGCATACCACTACCACTGCCACATGCCGACATATTTATGTTTTAAATATAAACAAAAATAGAGCTTCCACTGTATACACACGCTATTGGAGTTCATTGCTCTCTCAATTTCAGCAGATGAGAACTAATGCAATCAAGAGACTTTTACAGTTACATTATGTGTATCACTTCCGCTATAAACAAACCTGTTTAGTATTGTGTATTTAAATAGTCCGCTATCCGGTGTATTGTTTTAAGTGGTAACAGGCCATTCCACTCGCCCGGTTAATGGACCTACTAGTTTTACATACATTAATGTTCTCAGGTGTTTCCATATACATAATTATTTATTCTAACGTGACATTGTTAGAAATAAAGATGTTTATGTGTTTATTGTGTCTCTACCCTTACTAAAGTATATTTGAGGGCGTAGAATAATATTAATTTTCTTATTAATTAATCCATTACTTGATTATTTATCTAAATAATCATATTCTTCAACAAGGTATACGATATATCTTATACTAGAGTTTACCCAGCGGCTGCGCCGCGGGTCAACCTCTAGTGCGTGTCTCTTGTTTAAAGAGCAAGTAGTACAGGTTACATTGTATTATTTTTTTATGTATTTGCCCCCGAAAGATTCACTTAATTTTATATCGCAAACTATACCACCCCCGTCTATATGTAAACTACATAAATGACAAAACTTGACAAAAATGACAAAATAGATAACATGGACCAAGTGGACCCAGTGGACCCAGTGGACCAACTGGACCCAGTGGATCCAGTGGACCCAACGGACCTAGTGGACCAAGTGGACCCAGTGGGTCCAGTGGACCAAGTAGACCCAGTGGACTCAGTGGACCCAGTGGACTCAGTGGACCCAGTAGTCTAAGTGGACCCAGTGGGCCCAGTGGACCCAGTAGGCTAAGTGTTCCAAATGGACCCAGTGGACCCAGTAAACTCAGTGGACCAAGTAGACCCAGTGGACTAAGTGGACCAAGTGGACCAAGTGGACCCAGTGGACCAAGTGGACCCAGTGGACCAAGGGGACCAAGGGGATCAAGTGGACCCAGTGGACCAAGTGGACTAAGTGGACCCAGTGGACCCACAGTAGACCCAGTGGACGAAATGGACGAAATCACAAAACCAGTCCTAGTTTCCGGGATAAACTTTACATAAATCTATCCCAAAATGTATCCCATTATCCGGGATAAAAAGTATCCCTTGGCCACTCTCGGTATTCAAATTATATATGTACCGAGTTTCAGCCAAATCGGTCCAATAGTCTTTCCATAAAAGGATAACAAACAAAAAGACAAATATATTTTTATCCCGGATACTATCCCATTTTTCGGGATAAAAAATATCCTATGTGCATTCTCGGCATCGAAAATATATATATACTGAGTTTCAGCCAAATCGGTCCAGTAGTTTTTCCGTGAAAACGGAACAGACAGACAGAGTTACTTTCGCATTTATAATATTAATACGGACATTAAATATTAATAGGGATAGGGGTTAATTTTTATTATACCTATAAACTTGAGAAATGATTAGTTTCTCACTAACACTTTCATTTTAGTTTTATTTTTGGGATAAAAAGTATGGCCAAAGTGACCAAAATGGCCTAAATGGCCCAAAATTACCGAATTGACTGAAATGGCCAAAATGACCAAAAAGGCCAAAATGACCGACATGACCAAAATGATCAAAAAGGCCAAAATGACCGACATGGCCAAAATGATCAAAAAGGCCAAAATTACCGACATGGCCAAAATGACTAAAATGACCAAAAAGGCCAAAATGCCCGAAATGGCCAAAAAGGCCAAAATGACCAAAAAGGCCGAAATGGCCAAAAAGGCCAAAATTACTAAAATGCCCAAAATGACCAAAAAGGCTAAAATGACCGACATGATCAAAATGACTGAAATGACCAAAAAGGCCAATTGACCGAAATGGCCAAAATTACCAAAATGGCCAAAATGACTAAAATTGCCAAAATTACCAAAAAAGCCAAAATGACCAACATGGCGAAAATCACAAAAAAAACCAAAATGACTGAAATGACCAAAAAGGCCAAATGACCGAAATGGCCAAAAGGACCAAAATGACTAAAATCACCAAAATGACCAAAAAGGCCAAAATGAACAAAAAGGCTAAAATGACTAAAATGACCAAAAAGGCCAAATGACCGAAATGGCCAAAATGACCAAAATGACCAAAATGACCAAAATGGCCAAAATAACCGAAATGGCTAAAATGACCAAAATACTAAAATGGCCAAAATGACCAAAATTGCCAAATTAACCAAAATAAATAAAATGGCCTAAATGAAAAGTATCCTATGTCCACCCTCGCTATTTAATTGACATACGTACCGAATTTCAGCCAAATCGACCCATTAGTTTTTCCGTAAAAGCATAACAAACAAACAGACAAATATATTTTTATCCCGGAAACTATCCCATTTTCCGGGATAAAAAGTATCCTATGTTCATTCTCGGCATCGAAAATATATATATACTGAGTTTCGGCCAAATCGGTCCAGTAGTTTTTACGTGAAAACGGAACAGACAGACAGACTGAGTTACTTTCGCATTTATAATATTAATAGGGATATAATAATAGTTTTTTATTTTAGTGTATACATTTGTTACGGTTTTTTATATATGTAAGTATATTAGTTTTATTTTAATTTGTATGCATAAATTTAAGACTACAATTTTAATTAGGTTTGTATAGTTGTAATTTATTTATTTCAGTTAGTTTATTTATAGTACTTATGATATTAATGAAAAAATATTTTACACATTAAAGAGTAGACCGTAATACGAGTATAGGTTCTATGCTATTGCTTTGTTTTTGAAATATCATGATTATAGTAACGTTAATTATTGTTTTTAATTAAAAAGAGTAAATTATAACTACTGTTTTTTTATTATTATTAACATATCTACGGACTCGAGTTCCGTACCTTTTTTTACAACTTAATTTCTATGAAAAATTTTAGAGTCCATACACGCTTATTGTTTATTTTTGTTAGTGTGTGACTAATTTAGTGATTTATATGTTATGGTGTACCTTAAGATTAACTTATTATATTGATTTATCCTATTTTTAATACTAAACTTATACTAATGTAGAGTGTATCTGTATAATTATTGTTTAAAGAGTTATAATATAAGTTATTTAACTAGTTCTATATCCTCATAAGTTATAACACCTGCGCTCCACTCATACTAAATTATTAAGGTTGCAACGTTTTGAAAGAGAATTTAAAGTGTCACAAATTTTCAGGCGGTGAATATATTTAAATCTATATATATATATATATATATATATATATATATATATATATATATATATATATATATATATATATATATATATATAGATTAGATCAATTGCTGTTCGTTAGTCTCGCTAAACCTCGAGAACGGCTGGACTGATTTGGCTAATTTTGGTTTTGAATTATTTGTGGAAGTCCAGGGAAGGTTTAAAAGGTGGGTAAATATGAAAAAAAATGCTTAGAATATAGTAAAAACAACAATTTCGCTTTCCCTTAGAAACTATTCCTACCTGTCAAACATCTGATGTTCATCCCGTCGTTTAGAAATCAATTAAATTTAAAAGTGAAGTTTTTTTAATTTTTTGGGTTTTGAATGTCAAACGTTTGATGTTTGTCCCGTCGTTCAGAAATCAACGATTTTTATTGATAGATTCTGAGACGGTACGAAGTTTTACGGGTCAGCTAGTAGATAAATAAAATTAACTACTAAACTTTCTATACTAGCAAGAGAGAAGACATTACAGAGAATGACAAATGCCCAATACAATGTAATAAATAATAAATAAATAAAATATAACTGTATATCATGCTAAATTACTTAAATTGTTAAGTTTTCGCGACTTGCATACATAATAAAACTACGTTTTAACGGTTTTAAAATTACCGCGCTTAAAACCGTTATTACTTAAATTCTACTTGATTAGAGGGTGCCACAGGTTTTGCTATTTAAAACATACTTTTGTAAGCTAATTTAGTTAAAATCAAAAATAAATTTATTAAGACTTGTAATTTTTATTGATTTGGTATATAAAAGCTAGAGAAAAATGACTTGTGCATAGAAGAATGACCAAAGGAGACGGGGACTGTAAAAAGTTGAGATTATATTAAAAAATCGTTATTTTTTTATATTACGAAATGGAAAACGCTCTAAATTCTATTTGGACGACGAGAAACCTTAAAAATAAGGTCACAAACTAAATAAGTTATCAATTACCATAATCAATTTACATATGCGAATAAGTTTCAAGAATTAATAATATAAAAACACTTCACTCCACAATTAAACAACTAAATCCACTCACAGTTATAAAAATATCGACATAATAAAAAGAAATCTAAAATCACTCTTATATTTTTGCAATCTGAGCTCAAGAATGTATGAAAGCGTACCTATCCATCTCCTTTTCGTTTTTTCTTATACAACTGTAACTCAGACTATTTTTCTTTTATGATACCAACCTCAGTAAAGATCCAAGATACACATACATACATACATAACTTCACGCCAGTTCCCTTGCGGGGTAGGCACGAACAACAGAGCGCAATTTAGGCTTATTCTTACACACCTCACTTGCTTCTTTGACATTCATAACTCTCCAAGATCCAAGATAGTAGTTTAAAAATTCTCATCTCAATAAATCGCTTCCCAATATCTCGGTGAAATGCGTTTTCAAAAGCTGGCACACCAGTCGATACACATTTCGAAAAAAAAACTCTCACGCAACTTTCTCGCCGCTTACGCAATATTCGTCATAATTTTTTTTTGCCGAATCCGCTTTTATCTCACTGGCCTTGATACATTTTGCGTTGGCGACACCAAACTATACGGAGTGGACCGCGAAATCATATTTGATGAAATTTGTAGATATTAAGTACGCCTGCGAGCGTTAACATTTAAAACTCTCCTTTAGTCATGATTATGAAACCTGGCAAATGGTTTTCAGGTGAAGGTACTCCCAGTTTGCTGTTTTTGTTAGGGATCTATTGTCGAATAGGTGAACTTGAAGTAAAATTTGATTTGCTATTATGATAAAATTATTACAGTAATTCGGCTCAGTTACGTTGTTCACGAATGTTTTGTCTGATTAAATTAAGTCTTTATTGAACCTAAAATTTTTGTCGTCAAATTACTGCCACGAGTAGGTTCAAGTAGAGGCTTGTCAATTACAAAGAATCAACAGCTTTAAAGACAAGCGAAATAACAGCCCGCCCACTTATTATCATGAGCATAATTATTATGATCGTGGCGTGATTTGACCTGTCCAAAATGTGATCGCACATTCCTCTACAGAATAAGCTATATAAGTTACATGCAAATTCACGAGAGGTTGAGTGTCTTATGCTTCAAGGCTCACACGGTCACTGGAACGAAAATCAATTTTGAGAAATTTTAACGTTGGATGGCAACATTTCAAGTGGTTTAATATTGTGTTGCCCTGATGTTGCAGATATGCTTAGGTGGCAGTGACCACTATCTATCAGGTGCTAAAATATCTTTAAAATTAGAATTGTATTAGAATGGAACGTATCTGTTAAAATCAATAATGTGGACGTATATGTTGCTGGTGACATAAAATGTGTGAGCACGGTAAACCATATTTTAGGAATCATTATAATAAGTAAAGATATGTTTAAAAACGAAACAAGCCAGATCTGTGCCATTGTTCAGGATATATTTCCAGTAACTAATTATTGGTCTTAATAAGTGGGTCCATAATTACAAAGACAAAATCTTCAATTTCCCCAAAGAGGTTATCGAACTATATATATATAGCCAGTTTATCGACACCACGCTCGCAGTACTTCATCAGGTTCTATTAAACCCCGATAAAATGTGCCATGCACCTCTTTGCTTTTCCATTCGTTGATGCGGTAGAAAGGAATCGGCACTGCCAGATTGCACCATTCTTCTTTGGCCAACTAGAGCGTGGTGAGACCCCTGTCTACTGTATATTAAAATTATTAATATAATAATATAACATGACCTTTTATAACTTCAGGATAGCAGTTCTAAGACTCGATATCAAGATTAAACGTTGGATAAACATTCTAACCTTCAAAAAACAAATATGTATTACGGTTGAATCAAATTCCATACTAACAATTTGAATACGATTAATCTAATTACGTAATGACCGAACTGCCAGATGTAGTTTCTGCGGTCAGACGAAAAGTTCAAGTGTCAAGTACTTAGCACTTTATAGACGTAGATACTTATTGAGTTACGAGATTACATTGTAATACGTGGTATGGTTAATTTAAGTATAATATAACAAACTAATACAATTATGAGTTTGTCTCATCTACATATTTCTAAACTGCATCACTGTCTGTCAAGATTTGAAATATGTCTGTCCTAGGGATATCTGGAAGAGATCGCTTTTTAGCGTTTTAGTGTAACAATAAAGAGTTGTCTGTAAATCTATATTTCAGTTGTTTTACTTCGACGTTAGTTAATTATGGTCCACGACTTGTAGTTTTCCTAAGTTGGTGACATATATTCCCATCCTTCGTATTCCTTATTCAGACTCAATCTAGCGTATTTGGTTGACCTACCGGATTGCATGAAATTATGTAAAGTATAGATATATTCACAAATCCTATAGCAACATTTCCAAATTATACTATAAATGGTTCAGAGGATTAAGGCCATACTCGGAGTACTTATAAGATTATTGGTGGCAGTTGCTTCTTCCAAATAAAACTCGATGTGAACCGTACGACTTATTTACATACATACATAACTTCACGCCAGTTCCCTTGCGGGGTAGGCACGAACAACAGAGCGCCATTTAGGCTTATTCTTACACACCTCACTTGCTTCTTTGACATTCATAACTCTTGTCATGCAAGCTCGTCTGTTCTTAAGGCTCCTGACATCACCTTCTGCTAGTACACGATCAATTTGATCATGGAAGGTGTGTCTAGGCCTTCCACGACTTCTGCATCCATCCACTTTTGCATTGTATATCTGTTTAGTCATTCTTATTACAATATTTATAATTAATTTAAACTATTAGATTAGTCGACGAATAGTGGTAAGCAAGGGTTTTGGCTTTCAAGGCCGCTTCTTATGTGGCCTTTTCTGTCCGACGTCTAGCTACTAACTGCGCGAGCTATCGGCGTCGGCAATGTGCGAGGCGCAGAGGTGTCTTCCGGCAGGCGGGTCTGGGGGGCACTCTCTGTCCACAACTAAGATGATTGATGAACTGAAGTGTATTGTAAAAATGACAATGGAATATTTATTCTTAATATCTGTTTGCGGACTGCGGTAGGTAGTCGTAAATAGACAACAAACATAAAGTGTTACTATCACATTTATAATAATACGATGATGAAACTAAAATATATAATTACATTCACAAACACTTTTCAAATTTATTAGACATACCTAATTGTTTGTAATTTAATTTCAATTTGTATTATTAGTATAATTTAATATTCATTTAAAATATTAAATACAAGTTTGTGATATGTTATAGACTGTATAACAGATCACTGCTAGGGAAAAGCAGAAGAACTTGCTAGACGGCAATGTTCATTCGTTGTGCGAATTGTGAACAAGGTTTCTGATAGTGTCAAAGTGATAGTGTCAAAGAGTTTATTGGAGGCTTCTATTGTAACAAAAGACTCTTTACCGATGGACCCCGTGGACTCATACTTTCAAACTATACACTGTTTTTTCTTAGAAGATAATTTTCGTACATCACAAACAGATCTTTTGCAATCAATTACACTATTTAATTATGTTTAAATGTCTTAGACAACTTAAGCCACATTTAAAGTTCTATATTACATTAAAAAATATTTTATAATAATCATATAAAAACACAATTTAACAATAATTTTACCCTAAAATGTATCTTGTAATAAAAAACAAGATTTATATTATGTAACCTTTTCTTCATTGTTGTATATAATAAAATGTAAGATCAACATAATACTGCGACAAATGGTTAGAATATGGTTCACTTATAAGTTTATGACATTTATGTAATTTTGAAACACACTGAATTATAATGATTCGAAATATGTTTTATTATTCTTATTTGTACATTTCAGCTTCAGTTACACAATATACAATGAAATATTGTACAACAATTTGTATTGCAGTTTACGAATAGCCAATTTCATGTAATTTAATAAATGTCGGTGATAAATTTATGTTGTTCTGCAATGGTGTCTGAATTTGTTAAAATACTAGAGCTAGATAGGGCTACAAAAATTGGATTATTTTATTATTCTTAATTTCTCCTGTTTTTATATGGTTTAAAATACAAATTCTGAGACATTTTTCAGCGACAAAAACAAGTATTAGAAGCTGCCCGCTGTTGTCTGCGTTTGTCTTGAAAATTTACTAATTAATCTGAGTCTGTTCTAATGCCTGACTTAGGGTCGTGCACCCAGCTATAATGCGTGTTCTTCATCTCGATTTGCTCCCTGTTTGCATTGTATCTTGCCGATCGCAATACGTAGCAACCGTGTTTTTTTGCCAATTTCTTCCTCGAGAACAGTTTTTTCGGATGAAAGATATTCACATCCGTGCAGGAACGGAGAAAGAATACAATTTCCTGCGGCCGGGCGGCCTGTCGTAAGAGGCGAGAAAACAACCCACAGCCAGGTGGTAGGGTATTTTCCCGACTGGATGGCGACCACCCCTGGTCTAGAGTATGCCGCCATAACAACCTTGTGTTGTGTTCCGGCAAAATATATTTATTTTACTATATATCCAAGATATCGTATATTTCTACGATATTTTTTTATTTTTTTTATTGCAGGAGTTCAGCAGACAGGCAGACGGCCCACTTGATTGAAAGCGGTTACCATCGCCCATAGACATTTGCAACACCGAAGGTGCTACAAATGCGTTGCTGCTCACTTAAAGGGGACTGGAACCAGGTCACTAATGCCGAAACACAACTCAAGGTTGTTATGGCGACATGCTTTAGATGAGGGGTAGTAGCCATCTAGTCGGGCAAATGCCCTACCACCTGGCTGTGGGTTGTTTTGTCGCCTCTTACGACAGGCCGCCCGGCCGTAGGAAATTGTATTCTTTCTCCGTTCCTGCACGGATAATCGATACATCGCAAAGTATCGATATAACAATACGATACATTATATCGATTTTTTTTGTATGAACATCCCTACCTCTTGATTATAAAAGTCGTTGATCTAATTCTAAACAGTATGCACAAAAATATAATTCGTCGACATAAATAGTTTACAATTTTTTTATTTATCTATAGTTATGTATATCTCATGCTTATTCCAATACTGACCATATCCAAAATAGTGAACTTTACAGGAGAGCCAAAAGACGTTTTTTTAAACATGAATATCAGTATTACTACATGCATTATTACAATGCCTTTGTAGAGGATTTTTATGTTACTTTTAAAGGAGGATTAATGCTAACACACGTATTTCCATGTTTTGCTATAGATGGCATTAAAAAGTCGATTAGGCAAAATTTTGGATAGTGTCAGCATTGGATTAAGCGTGCGATATGTTTAATAAAACTACGTTTTAACGGCTTTTTAAGCCCGGTAATTTATTTGATTTTTGGTTATTCCGACGTTACGTGATCACGGAAGACAAAGATGTCAAGTGTCAAGGAGTATTGTAAAGTTATATTTAGCCTACCGCCAACTTGTTTATTTTAATTATTTAGTTTTAATTTTGTTTATGGTTATTATTTACTCTATGGGAGCCTAATCTAATTTACCACCGCTTCGCAACATGTTATGGCTTGAAGAGAAGAATTGGGCGGCGCAAGAAGTATATAAGTCGCGAAAACTTAAGGAAATATTATTGTGCGATATGTTGTTATGATACGATTACAGTTCCTTGCTCCCACGGCCTTGACATCGAGGTTAAACGCCATAAAGATATAATACCTTCAGATTCTATTTATATCAAGTATCGGACCCATCAATTTAATACTTTAAATGTGTTAAGTCATTTCCTTTTAAAACTTGGGTCGAACTAATAATGCTAATGTTGTGAGCTTTGAAATTGAAGTACGTATAATAAATCATTGTAATCAAATCAAATGAGTCTTTATTGTTGGATAGCATAGATCTATTAGGTTTAGTACAAGGCGTTAAAGGAGGAAATATCATCAATTTTGTCAGAAGTGATAACTGCCTTGACGGTTCTATTATTGGTGGTAACCCTCATTGATGCTATTTTAGTATTACTACTCTTACTTGAGATGACTGGCACAAGATTATCTTTCATGACTTTAAATACGAAATTCCTGGAATTAACTCTTTACATGGACAGATCGCAAACAAACGGATTGACCTAGCTGTTGTTCACATAAAAACTTCTATTATTAATATACATAATATGTACAACATACAATTTTGATTTGATATGAAATCATCTCGATTTGACTCTAATCACATTTAGTATACAGTTAATTTTTCTAGACTTACTTTTTTTGGCTACATTGTCTACTTAGTTACATTTGGCGAGGTGGTTGTTAACATAATATGGGTGACTTGAATGCACTCATGTATTTGGCGTTCTTGGTGTGCCGATGTTTTTGCATAAGAAGGCTGATGCAAACTATTAGACTACCTTAGTTGTATCGATATTAATGATCACTTTCGATGTTCTTATCTATTTGACCATCTTGGCCGCTCTTTTCGATAAGACGCTGACTGTACATTTATAATACTTTTAATTGTAGATATAAGTTGTTAAAAGTATCCCCTGCGACAGGTAGCCTGGAATAGCTTTTTTTTTTATTGCAGGAGTTCAGCAGACAGGCAGACGGCCCACTTTATGGAAAGCGGTTACCATCGCCTATGGACATTTGATACACCAAATGTGCTACAAATGCGCTGCTGCTCTCTTAAGGGAGACTGGAACCTGGTCACTGATGCCGGAACACAACTCAGGGTTGTTATGGCGGCATGCTCTAGACCAGGGGTGGTCGCCATCCAGTCGGGAAAATACCCTACCACCTGGCTGTGGGTTGTTTTGTCGCCTCTTACGACAGGCCGCCCGGCCGCAAGTAATTGTATTCTTTCTCCGTTCCTGCACGGATAATTAAATAGTTCGCTTTTAGTGATAAGGCCGCTTTTAGTTTCGTCATAAAGTATTGTGATTATTAATTTTTAAACCACTTGCAAAGGGCGGAGGTTCTCATTACGTCTATATGTTTTTTGAAGTGAAACTTCTATATAGACGGGGATCTTAGGTTTTATGTGTCACGAAAAAGCGTTACGGCCTCGTGGAGGGCCGGCATAAATAGACGGGGTGAGAGGCGGCATAATTTTAGAGTAGACTATGGAGGATGCGTTTTTTGGTTCCGGATCGCATTCAGTTTTTGTGTTTGATAAAATAAAATATATTTAAATAAAAAATGCATTCATTAAAATGTACCTAACTTAACCAAATCATAATTTGCAGTTAACCTGCGAACGCAACAAAATTTTAACTCGAAGTTTTGCGGGCAGGTTTTTAAATTGGACATTAACAATCTGCCGGTAAAACTTGTAGTAAAATTTTGTTGCGATTCGTTTTGCCACTTGTCCGTTGCCATTCGTTTTTCTACTTGTCCGTTGAAGTTTCACTTCTATTATGTGTCCCAGCACACATTTCGTTTTTTTTGTATGTGTGTTACGCGAGCAGTCCCATTGTTACCAAGTCAGGATCTGATAAGTGGACTTCAAGCAAATCGAGAGCAACCCTTGCTGAAGGGCGCCGAGCGTCTACACTCTTCGAAAGGCAAACTTGTATAAGCGTATACGTGTGCCAGTACTACAACTTCTTTCTACAGGCGCATTGTGTCAAAAGCTATTCAAGTATTTCTGCAACGACTTTTTTCCAAAACAGAACCGACTTCAAACTGAAAAGCAAAAAATAAATATTTTTTACCACATCTTAATATCGGTGCCAAGTAAAACACAAAAAATAACAAAAAAAATTGCAAAATGGGCCGACTTCAAGATGTAGAAAAATTATCCATCTAACTATGGTTACTATAGCAAGGTTTATGATTTATGAAAATTAAAATTAGAAATTAAAGAAATAACGTCTTTTAAAAATATAATTAGATAGCGTAATTGCTTTTTCAAAACAAGTATGCATAAAATTAAAAATCACTATTACGAAATTAAATATAACGAAAAAAATAATAATGAAATAGTGTTGCGCAAACCTTATAAAACAAGTATTTTAAATAAATAATGTTTATTTTTTTTTCTAATTTTGTTATTAAACTGGTCGGTAAATTTATCTTAATGGCTATATATTTTTTAGTTGTATTAGGTTAAGTAAGTAACTTTATCGGTTGCTTGGGTGGTTCGCAGTAATCGGTTCTGTTGGTAAATACGATCATGATATAGGAGGCCAATCCTATCCCCGAGTTTTAGAGTTAATATTCTATTAAAACGCGAGAAAAAGTAACATCAACGTTTTTTAATTCATATAAATCAATTTGGAAATAAGGGTTATCGTAAGGGATCGTAGCACTTGTTGGCCCTGTGAACTCGCTTCGTAGCATGGTCGATGCGATGCTCCAGGGTCACCATTCCTGGCTTGCGGTTCCCTCCTTCTGCGAATCCGTCATGTCGCAGAAGGAGGCCGCTGAAAGAGCGAGGGAGGGGGACGCGTACGCGGACCCTGTCCGCAGGAGGCGGGCCGGCGGTCACAGGCGCCTGTACGAAGTGGGTCACTCAGCTTCCCGGCGTGGCATAGTTATAGTGCGTTGGGGCGTCAAGGTGCAGTTAATCTGTACGAGATCCCGTGACGCCCCATAAAAACGCTATAAACGTGTCGCAGGTTTAGGTTTAGTGGGTAGTTTGACGGCCGTTTGTTGTTACAGCTTCGTTTTAGAAGCGAGCGTGGACAACCGGTCGCTGAGAGTCCCACACACCCTCGATGCAGGCCTTATGTCTGCATTCAGGCCCTTCCCCCGAAGTGTCCAAGTGTCCAAAGACATTCCCCCTGCGTTATTAAAATAAGGGGATCGTAATTTACTGTCTTACGATCTATAGTCATTTTTTTAAAGACACGTGCAGACCTAACTTTTTTCTTATTATAATATAGTTTTACCCATCATCACAACAGATGATTAGTGAGTATACGGTCTAACATGCATTACCAACTTTATTCCAATGTGACTTGAAGGCACACATATTCGAAGTTTCAAGAAGACAATGAGGAGTTGTTATTTCTCAGAAGCTCATGCTATTACATCTATAGCGTTAGCTCGTACTTCTGTTTGCTCTATAGTAAATAGTAAACATTGAATTTATCAGTGCAATTTCGAGACATAATTTCTAAAATGTGTCCTGTACAAAACCGATATAATAAGTAATCTGCATCAATAATCTAGTATATAGTCGTTGGCTATCATTTTTGGTACTTCTCTCAAATGATTCAAGTGTCTGTAGCTGTTTAAACTAATATTAAATGGTTCATTTCTATCTTTCAGTTTGGATGGATTGACCAAAGTGAAGTGAATCATTCAATGTCACTGAACACCGTCGTGCTCTTTCAGCCTTCAACTTGCAACTAAATTGATCTATTTGGTTTGATTGATAATAATAATCGGCAGACAAACACACATATTGTATATCCCCAAATTAAGCAAGTTACGCTTGTGTTATACGTAATATACAACTCACTTATCTGGGACCGATTCTAGACATCCAGACCATAGTAAATAAGGGAGAAAATTCGTTTCCGAAATTCACCATGTCAGGAAGCGAGCCCGGAGCCTCGGCGTTGCAGTGATGTAGGCCGGCAAAGGCTGAGCCCGGTAAACCACAGAGGCCGTCTAATTATATATTAATTAATAATTGATTCAATTAACCCCATAAATATTTTTTTATTATGGTACAAGTTCGGGGTTCATTGCTATCTATATCTATTAGAGCACGAAGTCCAGGACATGCGTATCTACTTTATTTCCGTTATTTTGCCGATTCTATGGTATTATACTGTCTATAAATTTCTTATCCCTGCCAGTACTTTCCGGGATATTAACCAATTTTACATCGTGACGAAGAAAAGGTTAAATAAGTAATTTTCTAATTACTCTTAAACGACGCTGGTAAATTCAACGAGCGGTAGAAAGTGTCTGCATACCAAGGTTATTTGAAGGCCAAGCGGATGTATTTTTTTTATAATACTTTATATTATTTGTTTTTATTATAAAAAAAAATCAAGCTCTTTGCTAAACATATTATTTATCGTATTTAAATTTTCTATACTATATGCAATAGCAACAAGTAATTGTGATTTGAACACGATAAAAACTATTGTTATGCACTGAATAAAATAATAAGTAGACAATAACAATAAATATTAAAAAATGAAATATTAAAATCTGTAACTATATTATTGTTGAATTCAAGTAATTATAGTGATTCTAAAGTTTTACAGACAATATTAGTGATTTTCCACGGACTATCCTGCAGCAGAAGCGCCGGTAGAATTTCCCGACACGCGTCACTCAACGATATCATCCGCCGGGCTCTTGTCACCGCCGGGGTACCTTTCATTTTGGAACCAAACGGCTTGTGCCGCTACGATCGCAGGAGACCGGATGGGATGACGCTGATTCCCTGGAAGATGGGCCGCCCCTTAGTGTGGGATGCTACTTGCGTTGACACTCTGGCGGCGTTCCATCTTTCAAGTACGTGCACTACCGCCGGTTCTGCTGCAGCCGAACAGGAGGCCGTCAAACGCCGCAAATATTGGAAATGGTTACACATTTGTGGCATTTGGGGTGGAAACTCTGGGTCCGTGGGGTCCTAACGCTCTAAAGGTCTACCGTGACGTTGCTAAGCGTTTAGTAGACGTCACACGCGACCAGCTGGCGTGTATTTCGCTCAAAAATTAAGCATTGCTATACAACGTGGCAACGCCGCCACCCTTCTGGGAAGGTTCCCGGTAAGTGACAGTGGTTTGGGACCAATAACTTATCTTTAGATATTTTCCCCTTTTTTATTTAGTTTTAGTTTTTATATTGTATAGTTTGTAGTTTATTTTTAAGTTTATAATTATTGTAGTTTTATTAATATTTATGATTTAAATAAAATATAGCTTATATTAATAGTACTTTTAGTTGAAAATATTTTTAACTATCGATAAAACGCTTACAGATGGTTGTGAAGTAATTTTGTAAATTTGTTTTATGCATTCATATTAGAAAACACCTGGATGGTAGTCAAGATTTCATAAATTCGTTTAAATTATAATTAACTTTTGATTGTTATTTGTTGCGCCGTGTGAATTTATAATATTCTAACTAATGTTCTAAATAGGCCGAAACTATACACTGAAGATATAAAAAAAAAAGCAACTGGGATAGAGTATATAAAAGATGGTGGACACAATGCAATATTTTTAGATTTCTTGTCTTTTTGTGTGTTTTTTGGTATTCACGTAAAAATAACTGAGCTGATTTCGATGTGGTTTTCGCTGATAGATAGCAAATTCTTAGATTTGAAATCTGCACTACTTTTTATCTTGGGAATTCGGCGAGAGTTTTCCTGGGAATTATTTAAGATGGCCAGTTGAAAAAAAATCGAATTCCAATGCGGTTTTTTTATTAATCGATAGCAAATTTTGTGTAATAAAATGTGTGATTTTTTTTATATCCCGGGAGTGGTTGAAATTCTTTAGGTGCATAAAAATTTGTTTATTCCGAGACAGTTTCCACTAAAACAATAGCTTACATTCTTTTTAAATGGTGCCATACTTCGCGTTCTGGGAATCCCGCGGGAATTTTCCCGGGTATAGGACAAATTAGTTAGATTTCATAAATATTAGCTGATTTCGATACGATTTCACTAAAACGATAGCCAAGTCCTTTTTAAAGTAATGCGATACTTTATATTCCGCGAATCCCGCGGGAATGTGCCCGGGAATGTTATAAAGTGGGTAGGATACATAAAAGTCACCTGATTCAGATTCAATTGATACGAAAACAACATAATCCGAGACCTTTTATATTCCCCGGGATTCCTTCCTTCGAAACTACGTGATATTTTAGCACTTGCTTCATATGACAGTTTCTATGTTTATTAGAACAGATTTAGTTAAGTATGCCTTTAGTAACATTACTTATTCTTATTATACTTATATTACACAGTCGAAAATATCGTATGTATACGAATGGTATATTCATGATATTGGAAATTGGATATTGGATATTGGACAATAATAATAATGTTACGTGCGAGCGGGGGTACGACGCACTTGGGGTTGGAAGGAAACACCAGTTTTTTTTAACTAAACCCTTTTATTAACTTACACAGCCGCAAGTAATTCCTCTCCGCAAGATTGCCCCTATACGCACGACTAACGATGCACTGTCCCGACGATAAGACGTCTCACTCACAATACCGTCGCCGATATTGCGTACACCACCTCCTGCTACTGCAGTGCTCACCGCCGAATTTTCCGCGTGTAGCTCGCTTCTGGATCTCCTCCCAAACTATGATACACTCTTTCTACACTTCACTCCACTAAACTTGTCACTAAATTCACCACTTAACTCGTCACTGTCTTCTATTAAACTTCTCTTCCAATTCTTTCATATCGCACTTATTGCTTCGCTATCTTGAACTGAACTCAACTTTAAACTGCCCGGCGCGTCTTACGCTGCTTATATACCCGGAAGAATCTTCTGGAAGCCATAATTTCGATCTTCTTTTCGTTATTCTTTTATTTACTATCTGTCCCTTTCTAAAGATTTATATATATATCTCTGTCTTTTCCTTCCCAGACTTTCTATTCTAGAACTTTCGTTTATCGTCTATCCCTTTCTAAAATCTATCTGTCCTTGTCTTTTCTTTCCAGAATCTTCTACATTTTTCTAAAAGTTCTTAAACCAACTAGATTATTCCACCATCACTCGCCACAATAATAATGTTCTTGAATTTGTGCAGTAATATAAGAAAGAAAACTAAATTTAAAGATACCATACATCATGTAAGAAAGCTTAAGTGGAAGTGGACTGGACATGTGGTACGATACTCGGACCAGAGATGGACAAGAATAGTGACGGAATGGCGCGGCCCCACGTATGGCAAACGTCGTGTGGGGCGCCCGCTCAAGCGGTGCGACGACGACATTCGCGCCGTCGCGGGCCCAAGTTGGCTCGCAGTGGCCGCGGACAGAAATCACTGGGCGCAACTGGAGGAGGCCTTTACCCGGATGGGGGGTCCAAAAGTAGAACAATAAAAATAATAAATTGACGAATAAAATAACAATAATGAATAAATAAAAAATTAATAATAATAAATTGACGAAAAATAATATGACATTTTAAAATTATTGTATAGTTTAATGTTATTATGGACCTAATAAAAAGGCTTTTTATTTTATTTATTTATTTGTGCAGCGTTTTTGTACAATACAGTATATTCTATTCTATATTTCCAAGTTAATAAATTACGCTTGTGTTATGGGCAATATACAACGGAATACTCTGGGGCCGATCTCAGACCATAGTAAATAGGTTAGAATGTGTAGAAACCAGCCACAAGAGGCGCACACTCGACTCTACGCCGTTAAAAGGCACGCGGGTGCCTTAGCTACTAGGCCGCCTGATTTTATAGGACTATAAAACATGTCATATGAATATAGATTGCCTCCAGGTTTATTTCAAATATAATGTTCGATTAAAATTGAATTTGTGAGGCCATTAAGAAGTAATAAAATAATAAAAAACACGCCTTTTCGATGTTTTGTCAAGATAATGATCGTTTTAATTAATGGTAGAATGTAAATGTATTGCTTTACTAAGTTTATGTACAAGCACATGTTCTTTTAATAGAACGTTGTTGATTTTTAATTAATAAATTAGAAATTTTAAGTATATCTATACAATTCATATAATAAACGTAATTAGCCTAAAAACATTAAGGGCCGCTTGCATAACGTTTCTTAAATTTATTTAAGAAACAGAAAACGAATTTAACAGCCTTAAATACAATCAGCGTCTCGCACAACGCAAAATTTACCGCTAAATATATTTAACGAACTGTCAATACGTTTTGTGTAAAACGTATTTAGGCAGGAGCCTTAAGAACAGACGAGTGTGCATGACAAGAGTTATGAATGTCAAAGAAGCAAGTGAGGTGTGTAAGAATGGGCCTAAATGGCGCTCTGTTGTTCGTGCCTACCCCGCAAGGGAACTGGCGTGAAGTTATGTATGTATGTATGTATGTATGTATTTAGGCAGTTTAATATGATTAACTAATTTTATTTAAAGGCGATCGTTATGCAAGCGGCCCTTAGTATGGCACCTAACAATCAGTGTGTTAAATGTGCATAAAACCCATATCTCGCCATTACTAGCGAGATAAAGAAAATACTGGAATTATATTTAAGTATTGAATTAGACATATCTATGTCTTAAATATAATTGCAGTATTTTCTTCAAACAAGATTGTTTGGAATCAATATGAAAAAAATGCTCTCTCTATAAAATACCTGTAAAAAATTACCTGAAATATATTGTTAGCTATTGAAATGCAGATTATCGGTATATAGCAGTAAATACCTTTAGCTGCCAACACCGGCGGCATACCTAATTTGTTAACAGTGCATGAATTGTATTATAATAAACTAATTCAGAAGAAATATTAAATATTGGTCAAGTGCTTGACAGTCCATATACATATACACACAATGAAGAATTTCGCAGAGGTGAGGGGGCATCCTGAAATTACGCCACACACGTTAAAGGGGGGGTCGACGAAGTGTGACATTGTGTGACAAGGGGTGGGAGGGGTCCTAAATTTCGTGACGTCACATTTCATATATTATATCGTTGTAATATATTTAAGCTTCAAAACACGAAATTTAAAGTATTAACGAAAAACTTCAAAACATTTCCATCTGTATATGTACGAGAATAGTGTTTAAATTATTAAATATAATGTATTCTATCTCATTCTCTTGCAGGGATAATCCTATAGATTTATTTGTTTATCTCTTTAGCGCCGCTTTTTCGTTTCATCGAGCTTAAAATCACAGCGATTCTAAAGAAGATTCATTTCAATAATTTAAATGGATATAAAACTAATTACGGAACTGCTGTTTTAATTTAATAATTTATTGATGTAAAATTGCAAAATATGTAATGTCACACTGTGATGGAGTGGAGTGTCACGAATGTGACCAGCTGTGACAAGGACGGGAGGGGAGGTCAAAAAAATCATGAAATACATAAGACGTAATTTGTGATTGGTCCCTGATCTATGTCCACTGGTTTCATCGTTTTACTCTAGAACCTTAAAAAGTATTTGATCAAAACACCACACTTCGAGGTTTTCAGATATCGACAATATATCTTCGACTGGCTTAACCGCCAGCCCGTGATAATTCCAAATACTATTACAGAAAACTTTAATAAGCATTGTGTTCTTCTTGATTAGGATTCAAAATAATGGTATTGGAACAATATGCGAGTGGTGTCTTAGTCAGTAGCTAGTTCCTATATCTCGTATTCATTATTCACTCACTTACCTTACCATCGATTGCAATTTGACATTACTTGTCTTGACTATCTTATGTCAAATTTTAACCTATAGTAAGGCAAATGAACGATTGGTAAGATAAAGCATTGGTCATAAATATAGGCATAACTGGACAAGATTCGTGATTTTATCCATGCAGGAACGGAGAAAGAATACAATTTCCTGCGGTCGGGCGGCCGGTCGTAAGAGGCGACTTAACAACCCACAGCCAGGTGGTAGGGCATTTGCCCGACTGAATGGCTACCACCCCTGTTCTAAAGTATGTCGCCATAACAACCTTAAGTTGTGTTCCGGCATTAGTGACCAGGTTCCAGTTTCCCTTAAGAGAGCAGCAGCGCATTTGTAGCAACTTTGCTGTTGCAAATGTCCATAGACGATGGTAACCGCTTTCCATCAAGTGGGCCGTCTGCCTGTCTGCTGATCTCCTGCAATAAAAAAAAGATCATATAGGTAGTTCAGTCATCTTTATTCCCAAAGGGAAGCAAACTGTAGCAGCCAGCCCATCCAATGGAACGTGAACCTCACTTATGTATAAAAATTATTGCAATAAATACCGGCCTCTATAGAAATTTATAGCCCTTTAAAAAGACCGATGTCGTAGCATAAAGAAAAAACCTCGGCGGGAAGTTCCCTCAAAGTTGTTACTGTATGCGGAATAAATAACATCCATCATTGTAAATGCACTGCCAGAAGACCTGCAATTAATGTACAAAAATAGCCACACATCTACCAAGTATAATTTGGAAAAATACTGTATCAGTTCCTACGGTGGACCATCGGGCTCACAAATGCAGACTTAGGACTAAATCAGAACCATATACTAGTAAGACGATAAATTCGCTTATTATTATTTAATCGGAAGTAAAAACTTGAATTGTGATAACAATACTTTGCCTCACGTGAACAAAAGGCTGGTTTATACATCGGACAACGCATCAGCATTGCCATTCAGAGAGGCAATGTGGCCAGTCTTTTGGGCACGTTTCCGCCTGACAGCGGTCTGGAACTAGATTTTATACTTTAATTTTAGTTTGTATATATAGTTTATTTTTAGTTTAATTTATTGTATAGTTTAATTTATTTATAATTTAGTTTATTTATAATTAGATACCTATATAATAGTATTTTTAAGATAGTTTAGTTTACAATTTTTGTTTTATTTTAAAATAGTAAATTATCAAAATAATTAAATAAAATTTTATAGTATAAATAATACTTTGCCTGTGCTCCTATTTCTGATATAAAAACAATATTGGGTATATTACTTTTAAGTGTCCGGAATAAAATATATTTGTATGTTTGTTTGTTATGCTTTTACGGAAAAACTATTGAACTAATTTGGCTGAAATTTGGTAATGTAATTTTAATACCGAGGGTGGACAAGGCATACTTTTCATCGTGTATTCAGGGATAGATTTTGCGGTAGATTCATGTAAAGATTATCCCAGAAAGTAGGATAGGTTTTTTGTAGTGAATTGGCATGTACAGTTAAGCACTGTAGCGTGAGGAAATGAGAATGAAATTTAAATATCATTATGGTATTAGAATAAGAATAAAGAAGGAAGTGTAGATTTGTACTGGTACAAATGACCTCAAAATGTTCTCTTTAGAAGGCCACTTTTAATACTTTATTTAAATGATTAGGAATCGGTTTTTATGTACTATTCTTTATCTAAAAAAAGCGACCTTAAAATTCCATATTTTGTTGCAATTTTTTTGTTTCTTCATTAACATACCAGGAACACAAAAGAAGCATTATTTAAATACCAAATAAAATAGAGTAATTTTAGTTTAATTGAAAAAAAAAATCTAGTGGGAAGTGTTGTCAGTTATGCTAATGTCAAATAGACCAATCAAATTGAATTATTTTAGTTGGAACGCACAGAACTGAGGGGACTCAGCGGTATACTTTGACATTGTATGATTTTAAACTTGGTTATATCCGTCCAGGAACGTCGAAAGAATACAATTTCCTGTGGCCGGGCGGTCTGTCGTAAGAGGTGACAAAACAACCCACAACCAGGTGGTAGGATATTTGAGCGTCCATCTGCCTGTTTGCTGAACCCATGAAATAAAAAAAAATCATCCACTTTCGTGGATTCATCCAAATTAAAAGACAAAATCAAACTATTTAATATCGGCTTTAGTAGTATTTTCATAGTTTTTTTATTATTTTAAACCGTATTGTAGCTTCACTGGTGTTAAGCCAATTTAAATTATAATAAGATTCTTTCATTTTATTGTTCAAAAGTTATACGGGAAGACACTATATTAAAAATAATGTATAACTCCATTTATTGAATTAAATAAAAAATCAGTTGCTGCAAAAGGTCTAATGTGTGTGTTGGGGGTAAATGAATTAACTTCGTTGGTATTTACTGATCAATTATTTACCAAAAAAATAATCTTATACTAATATATAAACCTGAAGGGTTTGTTTGTTTGAACGCGCTAATCTCAGGAACTACTGGTCTGATTTAAAAAATTCTTTCAGTTTTAAATAGTCCATTTATTGAGGAAGGCTATAGGCTATCATCTATATATATCATCACGCTAAGACCAATAGCAGCGGAACACCAATGAAGAATGTTTCAAAATTAGAAAACAAATTCCACGCGAACGACGTCGCGGGCACTGCTAGTAATTCATAAATCTTCACGATATGCGACGTAACATGTTTTTTTTGTAATTTTTGTATAGTTTTTTTAAGTTAAGAAAAAATTACCAAATTGCCTCTAAATTATTGACATGAAACTATTTTACAGGAAAACAGGATAAGGAAATATACTACATCTTTTTCAAAGAGAGATAAATAATTTGGTTTTTTTTTAATACTACTTTATTTTATTCACAATAGAATAATAATGCATCTGAAAAACGACCGCGTCTATGCAATCCTCGCTATTGGTGGGAAAATCAATGCCGAAAAATCGTCAAGGACGTTGGCGTTGCTACAAGCCTTAAAGAACATCGTTTTACTTTATAATACTTGACTAACAATAATGCACACAACTATACACCTTGTAAAATATGTTTTCAACCTAATGTTACATTAACATGTAATGTATATGTTCCCATTGACTTCGATGACCTAGGCTCAGTATTGTACTTATAGTCTTAACGGATTATAGGTAAAATATAAGTTTAAGTTTCCTTCACTATACTTATTTTATAATTATATATATAATGCCTTTTCTAATATATAAACTCGTGTACTATTTATTTAAAAAAAATATATATGGCGACCACCTCTAATCTTTATGTTTTCCGCAATTCCACTACAGCATTGTATACCATATGTATTTAGGTTACCTATATATACATACATACATACATATATAACTTCACGCCAGTTCCCTTGCGGGGTAGGCACGAACAACAGAGCGCCATTTAGGCTTATTCTTACACATCTCACTTGCTTCTTTGACATTCATAACTCTTGTCATGCAAGCTCGTCTGTTTTTAAGGCTCCTGACATCTATACCATATACCTATGGTACCTATATATCTATGCCATTATAGTAATAATTCCTCAGTGGAAGGGGAAATGACTTTAAAATAGAGAAAAGATTTCAAGGGAAGTAATTTGGCAGCAGATCCCGAAAATGCAAATTTTATCATTATTATCTGTTTGAAACTCATCACAAAGGTAGCTTCTATTCCGGGTCAACTCTACCTGATTAACGTGGACGAAGTCGCGGACGAGTACTATATTCTACATAGTACTTTTTTAAAATTAAAATGTTACACAATTTTAATTAATATAAAGGTATTATTTATTATAAATTATACAATTTAAGTATAGGTTTCGTTTTGTAATCTGTTTATAAAAGTGTTCATTATAAATAATGTATGCTTTTAGTAGGTAGGGTCGCTTATGTAACATTGAGTAAATATATGGAATGTATCAATAGAGCCAATTGACGTGTAAAAATTTGAGGTTTTGTTTATATATTGCACATCGAGAACAGATTTATGACATGTGCCTAGTTCGGTAGAAAGTGGTAGTGATATTGAATTACGTATTTGCACGACGTATTAGGTCCGTATTTTAGTGCATTATGCATGCATAAAACGAAGCTAAATTTAAATTATTATAATTAGATCGCGTGTAAAGTATTTCATATTTAAAATCGTCGAGTTATTTTTGATTCTTCTTTTTAAATATGGCTAATGGCTTTCATCCTTACTAATAATTTATCTGTCAAATATTTGTTGTTATTCAATTGGCTATCACTTTTTAATGATGCTTAAAATTACTATTGATCAAATAATAATGTTATTTGCAATAATACATACATACATATTATCACGCCTTTTTCCCATGAGGGTAGGCAGAGACTATAGATATTTATAATAATCACCTGATTTAATTATTTATTTGCAGTACTGTCTAGATTCGACAGTCAAATCTACTTCCTGTGTTAAGCCACTATTTATATTATTTAATATGATTATTTTCTCATAATGAAATTCAATTAAAAATAACTATAAATAAACAAAAAAAATATGACTTATTTTTTTAACATGTATTTTGTACACTTAAGTTTGCTGTGGGGTTATTTTTGCCATTCTTTTTTAACGGTTGTAATAATGTTTCATACAGACTTTGCCAATAAATTACATTCGATAAACTTCAAAAGTAATATAATAATGCCCTTAACACATAAACTACTCAAATCATTTGTTTATTACTGTAATAAATTTAATCACGCTCGTTAATTGGCTGCATTCGAGAACAATCTACTTCACAGGAAATGAGTTTCAGTTGCTGCCTTGTCAATAAATATGTCTATAGCTATTGAAATAGTCGAAAGGGACTTTGCATATCGTTATAGTATTGAATTAGATTATTAGATAATAAAGCATAGATTGTGTTGAGCAAGTAGGCGACTACGCTATATTTGTTAACATTGCTTTACCGCGTAAAAGCATAGGAGGAATATTTGCAATTTTTGTTTAGAAAGGAAGAAAAATACTTTATTGGAAGAAATAGCGACGCAATTATATTGTTTACATGCAGTATAGAAAGAGTAAAAATAGTAGGTATAGCAACAAGCAATAAGCTGCGTGCAAAAGGTTTTCACTCAGCTTATTTTTTTTTCATTATTGCAGGAGCTCAGCAGACATACAGACGGCCTACTTGATGGAAAGCAGTTACCATCGCCTATAGACATTTGCAACACCAAAGGTGCTACAAATGCGCTGCTGCTCTCTTAAGGGAGACTGGAAACTGATCATAAATGCCGGAACACAACTCACGGTTGTTATGGCAACATACTTTAGACCAGGGGTGGTAGCCATCCAGTCGGGCAAATGCCCTACCACCTGGCTGTGGGTTGTTTTGTCGCCTCTTACGACAGGCTGCCTGGCCGCAGCAAAATTGCATTCTTTCTCCGTTCCTACACAGATAGATTATTGCTGTGTTATCGGAATTATGTCCGACACAACGCTGCTTTTCAGCGGAGATATTTATTTTGTAGTAATACTAAAACGAGCCAAACAAATTAATTTAAATTTCGCAATTAACTAATCCTGCGAAAGGATATTAACGGAAATATTCTTCTTCTCTTTTATAAATAATATATTTTTGTGATAATTTTCAAGCAGGCAACAGGTGACAATCGAAGCCATATAAACCCTCACCTTATCTTCAGACAAATTGTAGGTCTTTGACTGACACCACACAACGGCGTACTTACTTCGTATTTTAAAATAGACACATATTTATAAATCAAACATAACCGGAACCTATAATTAAGTCGTTTACAAGTAGGTACTTAAATTCTTAGTTGCGTCAATGTATCACGTTACATTGAATCCGGAACTAAAACAATACTAATGACTAATTGGTGTAAAATTTAAAGTAAAGTTCAACAGGGTATAAATTTAATCGAACTGTCAGTTTTATACTCTAGTCTGAGTGTTATTCGTTGTAGAATATAATGATAGTGAAAACACTGTAATGCTTCTGAATACTGCACGATTAAAGTCGTCCTTCTCATGATTTTTGATCGATAGTAGAAACAACTAGAAAACAGATTGGAATTAATCATCAAAGCAACAAGTTAAATTACAAGGATTGTCAAATCTAGTCTTATTCTTCCATGCAGTAGGAAAAATGTTACTTGCTTTGCTTAGGAATATAGGATCTGTATTTGCCTGCCGATTTAACTAATGTCAGGTTCTTCTCATCTTACTACATTATATATACATTTACTTCAGCACTGCTTAAAATTTGAGATAAATATTATACAAATAAACTTCGATATCCCCCCAAACGAATGTAAGTTATACAAACCCAACATATGTATATTATTTAACCATGAGTGCTAGTGTGTCAACAGTCCACATAAAAAAAACTAGCGCATAGTTCCCATTGCCGGACGCTTACTCACATAATTTCCCACGCAGTGACAAAACACATATGTATAAATAACTATACGCTCTTTATTTTGGACACTATCCCACTTGTATTGTGTGTAAATAGTCAAAATGCACTAGATCCTATCAGTGTTGAGTCGAAACAAGTGAAGTTTGTTGTATACACAACATGTCATTGTATTCAAATGAACTGAACGAGTTTGGATGCCTCAAATTGTTTTATTTCATGATTTATGCTGATCATAAAGATTGTAGTATGCAGGTATTTTTAATGTATAAAAATAGCTTAATCATAATTATAATAGGTGTTTATTACATTTTCGAGCATTTTACAGTCCACTTTATGACGGCTCTTTGTAATACATAGCTGAGCAATTTACAGGTTTTACACAGAAACAGATACTGTAGTGTATAGCCTTCTACATTTTATCTATGACAATTTTACTTATATTTGCAACTAGCTATTGCTCCCGAGTTCGCCTGCGTAGATTGAAAAAATCATAGTTTGAGCAAACTGACTAAGTACAGGTTTTTAACCCCCTTATAATATGAAATATATTTGTATTTCTAACCAGAAGAAGGTATATACAATTTAGTGCGTCTTACTTTCAAAATTACAGATTTTCATCTCTTTTCTCACCCCCTTAGGAGTTGAATTTACAAAAATCTTTTCTTAGTTCTCACTTACAGTATAGAAAGAATTCTATTATTGTATGCAAATTTTCAAAGCGGTCACAGAAGGCCCCAGGTGGTGGCTGCGGAGAACAGTAACCGACAGCCGCACTCAGGCTACAGAGAGAGGGACTGAACTCCCTGTTGAGAAGAGGAGACACGGGAAAGACCGATACTCTCGGCACGCGAGGACTTATAAGTTCTAATCAATGTCCGTCGGAACTATAGGTGCATCCGCAAGGGAACCAACGGAATGAACCCGAAGAATGGATATGAGAAGGAACATGAAGTATTTTAATATTCTCGAATGGATTGGGTAAGGCCAGGATGATTTTATAAAGGTTCCCTTCGTGCCAAAATGGCTTGCGAATCCTATATAATGACATTGAAATATGATACATACTTGTCGGCATCGAGGTAGTAATTATGGATGGTTAGTAAACGGATATAGAGTTTTCTATTATCAAGTAACAGAATGTCAGGTTCGAGGCAATTATTATCAAACGAACGGATGTCGGATATCGTGTAACCAAAAGTCAAAAAGAATGGCGGAAATGTACTCCATGAAGGAAGTGAAACTAAAGTAGCGCCAAAACATCACCAGATGGTCACTTTGGTCATTTTAGCTTAGTGGAACTTTGTGTTATTTATTATGATCGGGATGTCTAGAATCGGCTCCAGAGTGGTCGGTTGTATATTACCCAGAGCACAAGGGTAACTTGCTTAACTTGGGGATATACGATGTGTGTGTTCGTCTGCCAATTCTGAATTAGTTTATCCAATTATTATGGAGGCCTTACAATCTGTTCATAGCATAAGAGTAAAACGAAACATATGAAGATCTAATCGTACAAAACAATATCGCAAGAGACCTGATCCATTTTCTTTAGAAGATGAATAATTTCGTAAACGATACCGTTTTACCAAACAAACTGCTGTTGTCATAATTGATTTTGTCCGTGAAAACTTACAGCTTGATAATAGATGCAGAGTAGCACCTCGCCAGAGTTGCAAGTTTTAACAGTAAAAAATGTTGGGGTCGCCGTGAGGTAAGTCAATCATTTCAACAACTTTTCAAAAATATGGCTTATCGTAGCTATATTTAAGAAGAATTTTCTTATAGATTCAAGAAGTCGCTTGGGACATTTCGTCGGCCTAATTTGTTAACCTGCTAAGTCCATTTATACATAGTTTACAGGAGGAAGAAAAATATGAATTATATTATATTCTCTTTAGATATTAAGATTCTGAAAATCCCGTAGGTCCCTATAAATGTCCTTGACATTTTGCAAATGTTAATAGTTGGATATCTTATGTACAGATAAAAAAAAACATTAAAACAATTAGTTAGCAGCTTTTCGTCGTGAATTTCCAATTTGTTTAAGGACATAGCAGTTTTCAGACTGAAAATAATCATGGAATTTATTAAATTTATCAAGTTTATAATAAAATTATTCCAATATGTAGTAGAACCAAATTTATTATTTAAATTGAACAATCAGTCTTTTTTAACTAGGAGTTATTGTTTTATTGGATTGGATGGTTGTTTTAGACGTCTCAATATGTTAGGAGGTCCCAAATCTAGTGTTTAAAAATATGTTTCCACCTACTTTGACCCTTTCATCATTTACTTTAAGATGATAAACAAAGTTATTAAATCTCTTTGTCTTTTGGTTTATCGATTTCATAGCCGTACTGTGTTAATAGTATTTAACTAATAGTTGACTACATTCTTCCTTTCACCCCAAGACACGAAAAATAATTTAAAGTAACTTTTCTTAAATCTTTATTTATTGTTTCACACTTTAAAGTAACAGTACCGTACTTCCCAATATTAAAGGAGCATCTCGGTTTAATAAAACATCTTTCTTTTGGTTTATTATAAATCCAACAGCCTTCTTCTATCTTCTTTCTCACAAAGTATCATTTACTCTTTTCTCTTCTTTGTTTATTCTTTTCCAAAATCCATTTCTTTTTATCAACTTCAAAACGTATCTTTCGTTATTACTTTTGTTTATTGTAGTATCTGAGGTATCTGAGTAGGATTCTGAGTTAGAATCTCAGAGTAAGGTACAAGTTTCTTGTCTGTATCATTATTATAAAATATTGGGGGATTACGTACATTATGAATAGTTTCAAACACAGGTATATTTTGTATGGGCTGAAACGCATATTACCTATTAATAAAATGATAGGAATTGCATCTGGGGTGTCAGAAATTATTTGAAATAGATTTAGGCCTTAGGAACTTTATTAGGAAGTGTCTATGTTTTCAGAGCTCAAAGTATTAGCTGCTTGTACCATTACAAATTGAAATAGAACTGTATTTCAATTTGTAATGGTATTATAATTAAATTCTCATTTGAAATGGGACCATTATAAACAGAACTTATGGAGCTAGTGTAGGACCCAGGAGAAGAAATTGTATCCCTGTTTTCCGTGATCGAAGTATTTTTTGGAAAATCAGTTAGGGATATACTATTGATATTGCCATTTGTCTCATAATAAATTTTGTTTAAATTTTGGATATTTTAACTGAACGTTTACTAAAGCGTGCAGTATTTTATTTGGTTACAAGTTTAACTTCGAAACATTTTCTAACCCTTCCAATAATTTTCAATAATAATTCATAAGGCTTAGCAGCCAAATCTACCAGGGACATCCTAAAAACAACTGGACATGGAACATTTTTATGTAAAGCTACGAAAAAAAAAGAATTTAATGAAACACACACACAGACCTACACTTAAACAGTTAAAATTCAATGTCTTTAAAGGTACTTGCTTAGAACAGAATAAAAAAGTTTACATATAACAGTAAATCTACCTAGTTTACTATAATTATATAACATATATGTTGTTAACTCACTTAAAATTATTTAAAAAACTGCAAAACTTAAGTCGTCGCAACAGGCAGAGCGTAGGGGAAGGGGGGAATATTTTCAATACAAAGCTGCGCCTATTTAGGGATATAGCAGATTTTCGTTGTGGAAATTTACTATGAGTCAGAAAGCAGGTTTTCTGACATGGAATTTCTAACACTTTTTAGATAGGATATCGACTTTACTTCTTTACCAACAGGTAGACAATCGTCGAAATTTTACGAAAAGTATAAAAAGTCAAAAATGCCCAAAATGGACTTAGCAGGTTAACGAATTAGGCCGACGATTTATGAATTGTATTAAGCCACTACAAGCCAAATTCGCAGCAGTACAGTGGCACGTGCTGTCGTACGACACTCTTCAGAATTTATTAAGATGCCAACATCCTTGGCAGAGGAACAAAAAGTGTTGATGGAATTCTTTCAAATTCTAGATTTCCCATTTGTCATTGGCTGCACAGATTGCACCCACATAAAAATAAAAAATATGATGGTGCTGCAGCTCAGTATTATATAAGTAGAAAAAAAATGTTTACTCGCTCAATGTTCAGGTAACTTATTAGCAATATGTAAGCATATTAGGTGTGATACTAAAGAGTTGTTACTTTTTCATCAACACTAAACTGTATTTCTAGATGGCATGTGATGCTCTAGTCTTTGTATTAGTGACATTGTAGTAAGGTGGCGAAGGAGCACTCACGATTCTTGAATATTTAATTAATCTACTCTGAAAGAGCGTTTTGAAGCAGGGGCGTTTAAAGGAAGACTTTTAGGTGACTCTGGATTTAGAATGGAGCCATACCTTCTTACACCTTTGTGACAATCAAGAAATCCTGCTGAGCAAACATATATTGAGGCACACATTGTGCAACAATAAGCTTTGTGGAACGTTGCTTTGATGTGTGGAAGCAGCGCTTCTGGTGCCTTCTCCATGGCATGTGGGTGAAATTTAGTATTAAGACTACAATTGTTGCTCTTGCAGTTTTTCACAATATAGCTATTGCAAATAAGGAACTAATTGTTACAGAGGACTTGTACTCCAAATGTATTACCAAATATTAATGTGGAATTTTTTAAATACAACATTTCTGAAAAAAATGAGTTTATTAGGCAGCCTACTGCCTATATGTTCACTTTTGACTGGAATAGCATTAGGGGTGGACCACCCCCAGTCTTTAAAATTTATTTTCTTTCCGAGGATTTCCTTTTTTAGCATTATTTATTACACTTCACTGCGCCTTTAATTGCGATATGGTGCGATGCACCTCTCTGCATAAGGCATTAAAACTGATATTTTTATGACAATAGAAAAATATAGAATAGCAATTAGCATCTTTCTCTTAAATCATTCTATGCGGACACCTTCATTGTATTCGAATTAGTGTCCGTGCTTCTATTTTCCAGGACTTCAAACCTCTCTTTGAACAAATCTTTTAAGACTAGCACCTTTCTCTTAAATCATTCCATGCGGACACCTTCATTGTATTCGAATTAGTGTCCGTCCGTGCATTTATTTTCCAGGATTTCAACTCTCTCTTTGACCAAATCTTTTAAGAGCTTCTGTAATTTAGAAAACGAAAATAATCAGTGTTAGAAAATTAGCAATGCAAATATGAACCGAAAACTATTATTTTCTTTTAAAGCAAAATTGTAGCACTTACTTTGTCAAAATCTAGCCAACTTTCACTTCTCTGCCTTTTTTTGGTACCTATTGTATCCAGCGTCGACATAATTATTTAGGTTTAGCGTTGATATTTGTGTTTTTACTAGGAAAATTATGACATTTCATTTTAAATTTGGAATGGCGCCAAAGACATTTAAGAATGGAGCCAACGCGCCAGCATCGAGTAGTAGTTTTACGATACGCCACTATGGCAGGCAAAGGTACTTGGTCCATATAGCCTCGTCAAACGTATTATTGGCAGATTCATTTAACTTAGACATCCACTTGCCTTTACCATCGGTTGAAATCTGACATTATTTACACGGATGAAGGTTCAGTCAAAATTTAACTGATAGTAGAGCAAACGAACGATTGGTAAGATAAGAAACCAGCCGTAAGTTTAGAGTATAGCTCAGCCGAATTGTAGGTTCTTTGACTGACTCCAATTAACGGAGTTTTGGTAACAACTGGAAAGGCCACATTTGACTACACAGATTACGTTTCTTACATAAACAGATAATAACTAAACAAGAACTGTTAGTATCCTAGAATTATTGTTCATTTTAAATAAAACTTCATAGTACAACGTCACCTTGTAGTTCCCTCCAAAAACTCGCATAGGCATCGACATAAATTTTCTAAAAAAATATATTTCCATACAGCATTGGTGTTGATAGCAGACAGTATTTCTTATTGTCTGCTATCAATACCAATATTGTATTTAATCTGCTTATTTCCATAGACAAAACGTATTTTTATACGAATGGCAATATTCAACATTTGAGGTTCATGACACACATTTATGAATAATAAACGAGTTTTAAGCTTAAAATGCATTTCTGCATTCCGGTCATTTAAATTACTTTTTCTAATTTAATTGTTTATTGAATGAGAAATTGTTTATTTGTAACCAAACTGATATAAGTACTGATTTTTCTTCCGTGATCACGGCTACGAAAAGTGAGCGAATCGTTGGAACAAAAATCAAATAAATACCGCGTTTAAAACTGTTAAAACGTAGTTTTATTACATGTACTAGTACCGCGAAAACTTAAGAAAATACCAAGTATTTTTTTAAATTATTTACAAAGTAATATAAAATATACTTTTCTTGTTGTGAAGGGCTCATTATCAAGCAATTTAAATATTTTTAACATTTAGATTAAGAATCCGAGCGCCGTAATTAAGGTTATAATATACGGCGAGAACGATTGTTGGATAATTAATTAAACTGTTCCAATGCATAATTTTTAAGTTCTTAATTGAAAAGTTAACAATAAAGCAACTTTTACACATTTTACACGACTGACACTGTTTTTATTATCTATATATCAAAAACTTTGTACCCCTTTTTACTAAAATTGCGCGGACGGAGGAGTATGAAATTTCGCACACTTATAGTTTATATAGAGGAGTGCATATTGCCAATATTTAAAAAAAATGCATAAAAGATACATTACATAAATTTAAAAAAAATTACACACACTATCACGTATTTGACATACACACGCATATACTTAGTATGGCCATAAATACTGTTACAATTAAAAAGAAATAAAATATTACATTTGAATTTGGAATCTGTCATTTTTATATGATTGTTCATTGTGTTTTCTCATTTTGGCGCCAATACATTATACAACATTTTGCGTTATTAAAATGGAGTGGGGCGATAAAGAGAATCGAATCGCTGTAATTGCATTACACATAGTAGGTATGGAGCCAAATGCAATTTTTAAAACTCTCCATACGCTTGGTAGTAGTCAAATGTTTGTGTACCGGGCTATTAATAGGTACAATGAGACCTTCTCTGTTTGTGACAGAAAAAGATTTGGCCGTCTACGTAGTGTTCATACGAAAAAGGTGGTCAAAGCAGGAAGGGAAAGAATTAGAAGAAATCCTGTCCAAAAGCAAAAGATTTTATCTCGGGAGATAAAGATATCACCTAGAACCATGTCGGGTATTTTAAAAGATGACTTAGGACTTGCAGCCTACACGAGACACACTGGTCATTTCTTAACTCATATTTAAAAAAGAATAGGGTGGTAAAATCGAAACGAAGTTTCAAGAGTGACAATGTCACGTCTCTATTCTTTATTCGTACTCTTACAACTAAATAGGTTCACAATGTATCAACCTTAACACCTTCTCTCAGTGTAAACCTATTAATGCACGAAGCTTACACAATCTTGGTTGCGCTGTTGGTTTAGTGAGCAGATCTGCAAGTTGCTGCTCACTGGAGATTTTCTTCACTATAATCTCTCCTCGTGTTACTAGCTCACGAATAAAGAAATGACGTATACGAATATGTTTCGTACGTCTGTGGTATTCAGGATTTTCAGCCAGTTTAATCGCAGCCTCATTGTCAACCCACAATGTTGGCAATTCTTTATTATCAGTGAGATGCTTGAATAGTCGTGTTAGCCAGACTGATTCCCTGGCAGCCTCACTTGCAGCGACAACTTCAGCCTCAGTTGTTGATATGGCCACACTCTGTTGTCTCTGGCTCATCCAAGAGACTGGTCCTCCTGCGTATAAACATAATATACCAGAGGTGGATTTTCCGGTCCCTATATCACCACCATGATCAGCATCACTATAACATTCAAAGGTCTTATGATTACCTTTCTGGTAAACAATGCCAAGATCAAGAGTGCACTGCAAATACCTCATGATGCGTTTCACTTTTACGCAATCTACATTAGTTGGCTTCTCTAGACTTCTCGAAACTACACTGACAGCATATGCTATGTCAGGTCTAGTACCAACCATAAGATAGGCTAATGCTCCAACAGCTTGTCTGTAATTTTCTAAAATATAATCATCAATCTTCAAATTATTCTGTGATATATTTTCTTTGATTATAGGTGTTGCTACAGGTCTACAACCTTCCATACCAAATCTATGCAATATTTTCTTAGCATAAGATGCCTGGTGTATCTTAATACTACCTTCTCTGATTTCAATCTCTATACCAAGGAAGAAAGAGGCTGGTTTATAAGTAATTTTAAATCTCGTTTTCAAATCTCCTAAAAAATCATCTATCATCTGTTGATCTGTTGCTGCAACAAGTCCATCATCAACATATAGAGCGACAATCAATTTCTTGCCATCTTTTCTCAGAGTAAATAAACAGGGATCTGCATCACTTGTCTTAAAACCAATTTCCTTCAAGAAATCCAGGATAGTTTTATTCCAACACCTTGGAGCCTGCTTTAAGCCATATAAACTTTTCTTTAATAGACATACTCTTCCCGTGCCATCATCATAGCCTTCGGGCTGTTTCATGTAAATTTCTTCATTTGACAGTGAACCATATAAAAAAGCAGTCGACACGTCAAATTGGAAAAGCTTCAAGCCTTCACTAGCCGCAATACTTAATATGGTTCTCACAGTTGACAACTTTGCAACTGGGCTAAAGGTTTGATCATAATCTACACCTTTCTTTTGACGAAAACCTTTGGCGACAAGTCTTGCCTTGTACTTGTCCACAGAACCATCAGCGTTTTGCTTTATCCGAAAAACCCATTTACATGGTATGGCTTTTCTGTTCTTGGGTAGTCTCTGCAAAACCCAGGTTTCATTTTGCATAAGTGAATTAATTTCACTTTCCATCGCTTTTATCCAAAGATCTCTATCTGGACCCGACACAGCATCCTTATAACAATTTGGTTCATCATATCCATCAACAATCATAGCATAGTCTTTGAATTTAGCTGGATGTCTGAGTGACGAACGATTTCGAAGCTCTCTCTCACTCTCGATACTAACAAGAGGCTCGAGACTATCTTCATCTTTATCACTCTCATCTACATCTTCCCCCTCTAATTCATTAGACTCTTCATGATCTGATTCTGAATTGTTATTTACTGGAGCTTCTTCACAATCGGTTCGAACATTTATAGGTATTTCAACTTCACCTATATCTTCATCTTTACTTAAGTCTTCTGTCACGAACTTCGATTTGATTGGCCTCTCATCAAAAGTCACATCTCTGGATCTTACTAAAGAATTTGACTCTTTATTCCATAGTCTGTAACCATCATCGTTGTCATAGCCAATAAGAAAGCACTTCTTTGCTTTCTTCTGCAATTTCTTCCTTCTCTGCTTAGGAATATGAGCATAGCATACCGAGCCTATGATTCGAAAATGCTTTATCTGCGGCTTTTTACCAAACCATAACTCATACGGGCTTTTGTGATCTACGCAAGTTGGTCCTGTTCTATTCAGAATGTAAACAGCCGTTTGTACCAACTCCGCCCACAACTGTTGAGGTAACTCCTCATGTGCATGCATCATTGCTCTTGCTGACTCAACGATAGTACGGTTTTCTCTTTCGCTACAACCGTTTTGTTCCGGTGTGTACGGCATTATAAGTCTCATATTTATTCCACGTTTCGCTAACTCTTTTCTTACTTTGTCGTTATCAAATTCTCCACCATTATCGCTCAGAAATTCCTTAATAGTATGTCCTGCAACATCAGCTTCATTAAGCATCTGACATAGTTTTTCTGGTACTTCAGACTTCTTTTTCATGAAGTAAACATAGCGATAGCGGGTATATTCATCTTTGAAAAGAACAAAATAGTGAAATTTAGAGTAAGATGCAGAAAAAGGACCACATACGTCAGAATGAATGCGCTCTCCAGGCATTTGAGCTTTATCTCTAGTTCCAAACTTTCTTCTATGTGCTTTACCAAATATACAGCCTTCGCATAATTCTCCACTGTCCTTTGTCTTAATGTCTAACTCTCTCTGTATAAGACTTTTCACATGCCTTTTATCTTGGTGACCCATTCTTTCATGGTAAAGCTGTAATGTATCAAGTGCATTCACCACCGAATCAACTTGACATACTGCGCTACATTTTAGCTTGTATAATCCACCAAATCTTTTTCTATATCCAGTCACTACTATCTTTCCATTTATCTTTATGGAACAGGAAGTTACCCGTGACTTAAACAAACTCTTCGGATTTAGATCTTGCGCTGCTAACACCGAAAATAAATTTCTACTTATTGTTGGGACCAACCAGACCTCCCTCAGAAAGAATTCTTCAGCATGGGCCCGCATTCTTATTGACCCTTTTCCAATGGCCTTTATTACTTTACCATCTGCTGTAGTAACTGTATGAGGTGACGAAAAATGCTCAAAATCTTCATAAAGATCATCCCGCATCGTAACATGGTGTGTAGCGCCGTTGTCAACATACCAGTTCTCACGATCGAAATTGCACTCTGAGGAATTTATCTGTAGAAGCAACATGCCAGTGCTTGTACCACCTCGACCTCCTTTACTAACATCTTTCTTTTCTTTATTTGGGCAATCCTTTTTAAAGTGTCCAACCTCCTTGCATATGTGGCACCTTAACTCCTTGGTAACTTTCTTTCTTACCCTTGATGTCTTATCTGGTTTTCCGTATTTCATTATAGGCGGATGCACTACCAGCGCCTCTCCACTAGAATTCCCTTGAGTCATCTCCGAGTTCAATATTGCTCTTTCATGCGCACATAATTGACTCGTCAGATTTTCCACAGTACGGTCCTTCTTAGATATTAGCATCCAACTTGATTTAAATGAGAAATATTCTTCTGGCAATGTATCCAGCAACTTACATATCAACAGAAGTTCAGGTAATTTTACCATCTCATCAGTTTTAATAAGTTCTATATTTAAATTATGCCAGAGATTCTTCAATTTCGAAATATAAGTCGCCATGTTGTCTGCAATATCTTTCTTAAATTTGAAAAAATCCATACATACATCATACAATCGGTCTTCATTTGTTCCATCATATAATCTATGTAATTCCTCCCATACGTCTCTCGGACTCGAAAATCTTATGACTTTATCTAGTGTTTCATCAGAAATATTGTTCGTAATTAAAAGAAGAGCCGTGCTCTCTAATTTAATATACTCATTCAACTTCTTATTAAAATCTGCCAAGACCGCTGCACCGTCAACTTCATTGTCGACCACCACAGGCCTTACCGGCTTCCTTATTCGACCTTCTATAATATCCAGTAGTCCATCGATGCCTCTTAACAAAGCCGACATACGATATTTCCATGGTACCCAATTTGTCCCATCCAACTTGGATATTTGCATTTTACACAAATCCATTTTTACTTATAATGAATTTTAATGCAAATTATAGAAATAACGGCCCATAACCACTTAGAATGTGTAGTCGAGATAAGGAGAAAATAAAAAGCGACAATATAATTTTCTGATAGTTTCAAGAGTGACAATGTCACGTCTCTATTCTTTATTCGTACTCTTACAACTAAATAGGTTCACAATGTATCAACCTTCATGTTCCAGGGCACCAATCACATTTCATTGTGTCTCTTGTCATCGTCGCGGCATTTTGTATATTAATTTATACCTTAATTTGCATATATACGTGGATTGTAATTACTTGTTATTTTTTATTAAACAACTGTAAATTAGCGCTATATCATAGTCGACATTGAATTCGACAAAACCAATTATTCTGAATTCTATAACAATAGTAAATTGAACATGATATTTAACTATCAAGGCAAAAACCGCCAATGTATAAAAACTAACACATTTTTACCATTATTTTCCAAACATGCCAACAATCAATTATTTTTAAAAGTAGGTCAGTGGATATACCATATCAATCTCTCGAACGTACTTGCAAGTAAATCACGGATATTAGGCAAAATACCGGACCTTGAATTTTTTTCCTAGTCCAAATGATTAGTATCATGAACTGTAGGAAGCATGTCAAAAACCATTGTAATGGTAAAAGAACCATTTACGCGGAACGTTAATATATGTAAATTATATGACAAGATACGTGACACCTGAAATTAATAGTATTATATCTCAGTTATGTTTGCTTATGGTCAATCAAGAGTGAATTGAATATCATTTTTTTTTAATATATTTTTTTTAGGGGCTTTTAGAGATCATATCACTATATTAGCCCCATTTACCCTAATCATACAATTCTACATAATTTCAAGAAACGTTTTCACCATTTTACTAGTATAAATTGCCAGAACCGCAGCAGAAAGGAGCCGCGACAAAATGCTCTGGAAGACCTCCATGTCCATCAAATGTATTTCCAAAACACCCACTAGCCCCTTTCTACTGGCGACAAAGACAATACCAAAATTTTTTTTTCTTATAGATATAAACTCATTTATTCATACCTATCTTGTTATCGCTGTTATAAATATGACGTTTACGTTGCAATCTCGTTTCTCTTTTGTTTCACATTCTTGCAATTATTTGGGGTCGAAAAAATACATCATACATTATTCTGACATACGTCCTCGGTCACACCAGAAATCATATCAATCATATCGCGCATAAAAAGTATGGATATTGGAGTATCTATATTTTATAAAGTGAAATATCGACATTTTTAGAAACGATATATCGGTATTTCAAAATATCTCTATACCTTTTGCATCAGTAGTATTTGCTTGTCGCCTTGCATCCGCGTCTTTAATATTAACATAGGTGTTACTTCAATTGACATTCAAGAATATGTGACTATTCAATTAATTTGCTTTTTAAAATTGATATAATCATTGTTAGTGTATATGGTACGGGTAATTTGATAAATCCGGTCACTATGAATAATGACCGGTCTGTATACATAATGCCCGTATCAAGTGGGCAATATAAATAAAACGGCATGATTAATCACACTTCGTGGTCAGTATGAATTATGACAAACTTATCTTGGGCAATATAATAAAACACAGATGAACTGTAGTTTTTTGATTATTTGATAAGGTTAGGGTATAGTTATATAGCACTTTTATTTATTATTAGAGAGATTTAATACCAGAGTTTAACTCTTGTATTAAATAGGTAAAATTTGTATTTCGTAAAATTTATAGATCCAGTCAGCATAACGATTTTTTTTGTGGCAGTTCATAATCTCCTATTATATTAATGTACTCTGTGGTTCGCAATGTCATATTTTTGTACACAGTTAATTTTTTTTTTAATTACAAACGTAAGTTCTTAATAAAAATAATCAATATCCTGCAACTATTAATAATTTTTAACCAATATTATACATTTTTTAATAACACATCAAAACAACAACTTTGAAACTCCTACTAAAAACTTCGTGAAATAATTTACGGGGACGATAATATAATAATTTGTTTATTTTATTTTTCATGCTCTAAGTTGCGTGTATGTACGTGCGTTTACGCAAGTCAGTGTCAGAAAATTTGAAAGTTAAAATAGGAAGCTGATTGTGTTAAGGTCACATTATGTTAACCTGTTCTATGTATGTTTAGATCAACTTTGTGTCGCAGTTAGAATCATTTGAATATAATGTTAAAATAATATATTGCTCTCTGTGCAGGAATGGAAAAATAATTCTAATTCCTGCGCCCGGGCGATCCTTCATAAGAGGCGACAAAACAACCCACAGCCAGGTGATAGGGCATTTGTCCGACTGGATGGCTTCCACACCTAATCTAGAGTATGCCGCTATAACAACTTCGAGTTGTATCTTTGGTTAGTTTCCAGATTCTCCTTCAAGACCGGCAGCACATTAGCAGCACCTCTGGTATTGCCAATATCCATAGGCGACGGTAACCACTTATCACAGTTGGGCCGTAAGCCTGTCTGCTGTGCTTCAGCAATAAAAAAATATATGTTATATGAAGTAATACCTATTAATATGAGAAATGCGGAAGTAACTCTGTCTGCCTGTTACGCTTTCACAGAAAAACTAAGGGACCGATTTGGCTGAAACTCAGTACATAGTTTGTGATATAAAATTAAGTGCACCTTCCGGGGGCATATAACACTAACATAAACAACAATTTAATACATAGTAACCTGTATTAATGCTTGCCATTTAAACAAGAGGCACGCACTAGGGTTTGAACAGCAGCTGGGCCGCGGGGAAATCTCTAGTGTTGCATAATTACTATAAAATTATATTTATATTACTTTGTAACTGTAGGCGCTATATTAATCTTCGGCTTGACTAAATAAAGCATTATTTCGTATAGGTACATAAGTTTACTTATTACAATTGATCCTTAGGTTTTTTTACGGAAGCTGGCATACTGGCAGACGGCTGATAGAAAGTGTTTACTGTCGCTTATAAACGTATGCAACACCAAAGGTGTAATCAACGCGTTTTCAGCCTTTAGTATGGGATAGAGAATGGTATGGGTATATACGAAAGAGGGATCACACAAGACAAATGGGATAGAAGGAATTGATATATGGGATTGGAAGAGGAGGATAGGATAGGGAAAATGGGAGAGGGGAGGTGAATGTGGGCGGGCCATTGGAACTCTCACTCGTAGCACGAAACACGACTAGCACAACGCTAACCGTTTCACGCCGATATTCTATGAGAGCGTAGTATTGCACCGATCGATCAGTCTAAGAGCTGTAATCCAGATAATAATGATTTCACCATGGCATTACCACATAAGATGTATTTATTATAATCATGATATGCAGTGAAACATAGTTACTTATAAGGCACTATTGGTCTATAAGTAATGGCTTTACCACATAGGAATTATTTATTATAGTCATGATATACAATGAAACATACTTACTTATAAATCACTATTGGTCTATAAATAATGGCTTTACCACAAAAGAAATATTTATTATAATCATGACATGCAGTGAAACATAGTTACTTATAAGGCACTATTGGTCTATAAGTAATGGCTTTACCACATAGGAAGTATTTATTATAGTCATGACATACAATAAAACATACTTACTTATAAAGCACTCTTGGTATATAAATAGTGGCTTTACCACAAAAGAAGTATTTATTATAGTTATGACATACATTGAAACATACTTACTTATAAGGCACTATTGGTCTATAAGTACTTTTGCTGAATACTATAACTACATTATATAATAACAACAATCAAATGTTATATAAAAATTTTAACATTTTTAAGCTTATGATAAAAGTTCTAAATGATGTACTAGATCACTGACCGAGAGAAACATACCCAAACTCACTACGCGAAACATAACCTCGCCTCGTGATTACAGGTAATATCATAGAGTTCTGCAATAGCATTATTAGAATTTGCAATATAATTTTTTCAAGCAGGAAATCGAAAATATTTATTAGAGAAAATACATCGTGTAGAATTTCATCATCGGATAACATTGGCAATAAATATTAAAATCGTGGGAAATAGCGACTACGACAAATGTGTTACATTACCACTAAAGTGTTAGACCAAATACGTCTCCACTTTATTGAGGTGAGAAAAAGGAGAATCTTTGAACATTGCACCCGTGACACAAAAATCTGTGACATCTGTTTTGATACATCAATATATTCAATACGGACTCACTTATCCGCCGAAATAATTTGAATATACGTACTTTTTCGTTTTCAACTTAGAAAGTCGACGCTGACATGAATTTTTAATGTATATGCGTAATAGTTGAAAGAATGTTTTCTAATCTATAAGTTAAGCAACCATATTAGGCTTAGACAATTTGCTCATGGCATTTAAAGTGATCTACATGATGGAATTTACCTAATGTACAATACAGTCGACTCTTAATTATTTGACGCGTAAAGGACCAGAGCGAAGTTTCAAATTGCCAAGAATTCAAAATAACACGAGTTTATAACCAAGGAGGAGGGAGGCAAAAATGAAGCAAAGAAGAGTTTGATCAAAATTCGTAGTTTATGATTTTAGACATTTGTTCATTTTGAAAAGAAGTCCGTAATTCTGTTGAGTGAGTGACTTCAGTCTATCATTAATTATCATCATCATTATAATATTTAAGACCACCCGCAGCCAGGTGGTAGGGCGTTTACCCGCCTGGATGGCTACCACCCCTGGGCTAGGGTTTGCCGCCATAACAACCTAGAGTTGTGTTCTGGCATTAGTGGCCACGTTCCAGTCTCCCTTTAGAGAGAAGAAGCACATTGGTAGCACCTTTTTTGTTAAAAATGTCCACCTTTTCATCAGGTGGGCTATCTGCCCGTCTACTGAACTTACGTAATAAAATAGTATTTAGGAGCTTAACTCTTGTCGGTGGAGCCACCTTCAATTCTCTCTATTCTTGGCCAGTTGTTTCGCTTCTTTATACGACACGTTTATAAGTATATTATTGCCCAATAAATTTTTGTTAGTGGTGAGACTTCTGTTCTGAGGGCGTAGAAGCGTAGGGAGCGCTTCAAATTATTGCATGTTGGTGGACAAGATCCTATTTATTCCTTCAACTTCATTTTACGAAAGAGACCAATTACTATTGTTTTCATACAATTTCTCGAGTGTTTTTCAAGGGACCCAGAAAAAAATTCAAATTATCAAGAGATTCAAATTAACAAGCTTTAAAATATACACTTCAAGGTATCCTTTATTATTAAAACATATAAATATAATATCCGAAAGAAAAAATAATTTCAAATAAGTCTACCACGAACAAATTACAGAAAAAAACATTGTTTAAAGGTGTGCAGCTATTTAATAAATTGCTAAATGAGTTACAAAAATGTAAAAATATAAAGTTTTTTTTAAATTTAAACTCAAAAACGTTTTAATGAAATGAATACAAATTAATAAATCGCAACATTTAATTAATACTGCATAGCACCACATTAGTGTTAAGATTCACATTGTATTAGTAATTAGTTAATAATTTATAAATAAAAAATTGACTCCAAATCGCTGTCGGCGGGGAGCGTGCCCAAAATGCTGGCCGCATTTCCGCGTTGGGCCACGGCTAATAGATTTGTATTATTTTGTAGGTGTAGCTTTATTTATAGTATAGTTTAGGTTATATATTTTTAAGGGTTTAATAATAATTTCTAATCTCATTGTAAGTGAACTAAATGCTCTTATTTGATATAAAGTTCTTTAAACCTAAATCATCAAGAGTCGACTGTATTAAAATCTACACTATCAAAGGGAAATGTAACATCACATAAAATATTCGCATCACAAGTAACCTACGTGATCTAATATTATAGTAAAAAAGGCAAGTACAAAAGGAGTAATTATAAGGCATTTATGTATGTTTAAAGGGCTAATCTAAATTCTTTGGATATCGTCTTTTGAATTTTACTTTCATCGTCACGATAGACAATGTTAATACACTTTTACTTATGGATAAATTGTTCTGAGAAGTAAAATGATCAAGTCCAATTACTATTTGTAGTTTTTTAGAGAATTGTAGGTACATAATTTATTTTATATTTAAAGGAATAAACGATTAATTTGAAATATAATATGATGATGAATGTAGGCTAAAGGAATTATATTTATATTAATAAAACTTAGAGAAGAATCATCTATAAGTATATTCTCTGGAGTTTCACCTCTACTGCGTGTGAAATGCACACAGACTTTTTTTTTTATACAGCGATATTTTAATTTGTTTTGCCTTTATAAGTTTTAAATGATTAAATATGTAACACGTTATAAATTAAACTATACTGTAAATTTAACTAAAAATAAACTATATATACAAATTAGATTAAATTAATAAAAAATGTATCAGACCGCTGTCAATTGAAAACGTGCTCAAAAGACTGGCCCATTACCTCACTGAATGGCTTTTGGTCACGGGAGATATCCACCAGATGTTTGGATATGTCTCGATAAGGCTTGTTTATCCTGATAATATTAGAATCAGCCATACATTATTATTATATTTGTATGGCTACAAAATAAATACAACAAAATTAAGATTTCTTAATGCTTTTGAATAAAACGATAAGGTGCCAATCTTATCCAATCTGTGCTGGGGTGGTAACAGTGGTAAGGTTTCCCCTACCTACAAAAAGTTTTATTGCAATAAAAATCGATTATTAAGTATTTATAAAACGGAACGAATATTCGTTCCGCTTTAAATATACGTAATCTGTAATTCTCAAGTAATTTTTGTTAAGCATCTATTTATTGGTTACGAATTTTAAGACCAATTTTGATAAGGCAACACCAGTAATTAAATTAAGCACGCAATTTGTCGAAGCGTAACCTAATGGCAAAATAACAAGATTATACACAGCTTAATGCGCGCCGGCAGGTGTCGTCACTTTCGTAATCTGCAAGTGACGTAACGTATTTTGAATATGCATATTTGTTTACTAATATCCTTTCTTTTTATGTTGCTAGGTGGAAATGTTTGATGCACACCCAACTCAACGGGGTCAAACAGAAAGGTAGTACACAACTCTGCCTCATGTTTGTATTCTCTTTTTTAACGAGAGGAAATTTCTTTGAGGACTATTCACGGCGGGGCAAACACGGTAGGCCGCGTGGGATTCGCCACGTTGGGTGGTTCTGAAGAAGTAAGAAATTGTACTAATATCCGAGTTAGGGATACCCACTAAAACCCCTCGTCGTCGTCATGTTCCGTCCTTCGCTGTATGCCAGGGTGACAAGTATTTTCGCAGATGTAGTGTCTATGAACTGGTTTCTGTGGCACCCCATAAAAGCGCAAAATAGGGGCGCAGGTTAGGTTTAGTGGGTAGTTTGACGGCCGACATACCCTGTCCTCCGCTCGGAGGTCACGATAGGAGTACGGCCGTTCAGGAGTTCCACACATCCCTCGGTTTAATCCCCCCAGGCCCGAGGATGTTCTCCAAAGGCATTCCCCCTGCGTCATCAAGAAAGGGCCACAGGTATTTGGCCTTGCCATTTCACAGGAAATACAGCCGAAAAGGTGGCACTTCAGTAGCATATTTTGGTGCCATACTTATAATCTATCTAATATTTATATAATATATATAATTCTTCTGTGCGTGTGCGCCTTCTACACGGCTAAACCGATTTCGAAGACATTTTTTGTGTGTGTTCAGGTGAATTCAAGAATGGTTTAGATTTACAATTGGACCCGGTAGGTGGCGTTGGAATCAGGTTCCAGGATTTTGATGAATTTTTTTGTGTTTATTTTACTGGGTCTCTCGATGGGTTAAATCTACAGTTGGACACAGTAGGTGGCGCTGCAATCGGTTTCCAGATATTATTTTATCAGGGCAGGATAACCTCTGCCGGGACAGCTAGTAATATTATAAAATTATAAACATTCCGTGTCTATACATTAAAGCTATTTAAAAAAAAACTGGAATATACTACATAAACTATGGAGAACACGATGCAAATTTTTTTAGATGTCTCGTCTGTTTGATGCGGTTTTAGGTGATCGACAGAACATTTTTAGACTTAAAATCTGCACTATTTTTATCCCAGGAATCCTGCGGGAGTTTTTCTTGGCCACTTTAAATCATAATGGCCAAATTTAAAAAAATATTGAATTCGAAAGTGATTTTTTTACTGATCGCTTGCGAATTTTATGTAATAAATAGTGTGATATTTTTATCCTGGGAATCGAGCGGGAATTTTCCCGGGGGCGGTTTGTAGTTGTTCTGGTGCATAAAAATTAGCTTATTCCGACACAGTTTTCACTAAAACGATGACTTACTATCTTTTTTAAATGCCGTAGAACTTTATGTCCCAGGAATCCTGTAGAAATTTCAAGTCAAACGTGGACGAAGATACGCGCATATCATAGATCACTAATAATGCATCGTCGTAATCGCAACGCAAATGAAGTTTCATTGGTATAATAGTGAATTGCGCGCAGATTTAGTATAAAAACAAATAATAATAGAGAAACCAATAATGAAATCACAGTAAATTTATCTCCATTACGTTATCTACATTGCCGTGTTGCTGTCGACGCTGTTTACATTAAATTTGATGTTAACTCATTAATATTGGACCGAGTGATCGCATTCGCCGTACAACCGCGTCAGACCATAACTTAGCATTGCATACCAATGACATCAGCAATAGAGCAAGGGCTGTCGCTTATTTTTTTTATAGATTTTTATTAACAAACCTTTTTTTTTAGCCAGGGAAAATCCGTTTGAGGACTAAGCCGCGATAGGCACAGAAGCCTGAGGGGATGTTCGCGACCCGTGTGAGTGTGGGATTCGCCAGATCGGGGGTAGCACTAGCGTGCCCAATCAGAACTGGTGCCACGCTATTGCCACTCCCCAGTTAGCGATTCCCACTAAAACCCCTGGGTGTTCCGTCCTGCGCCTTATGCCAGGGCTACGAGACTGCGGGATACCCAACTCCGCGTGCCCTGGCAGGCGTGGGCCTCGCTCACTAAGCCTGTTCCAATGCCGGGAGAGCTTCTCCCCCGGCGCCTACTCGATCTATTCCATGCGTGGGGCGGTCTGTAACGCGCCTCACGGGAAGAGGATGAGCGCGCGCGGAACACTCGCGCTCTCATCTCGACGGCATGTGCGGATGAGTGAGAACCCCTATACCCCTAGGGGCCCCACCCGCGCCGTCCGCTTACGGCGACCGAAGGTCACTATCCGACCTCCGATGCCGGCGCGTCTACCTTTGACGGGAGCAGAGCAGGGAATTACACTCACGCTCCCGTTCCGCCTCCTCCTTCGCAAACATGACTTGCTCGCAGAAGGAGGAGACGGCGTCCCATCCGGTTGAGCTCCCGACCATGGTGCGTACCACGGCCGGGAGCGAGGTGTCAAGTCCGGTATGGGCGAAAAGCTCCCGGCACTGCTCTGTCCAGGCTGGACAATCCTGGAGTGTTTGCAGCGCCGTGTCCTCGTCGCCCGGGTCACAATGGTGGCACCCTAAGGTGGCCTCGCGGCCAAGGCGACACAGGTACCTTCCGAAGCAACCATGCCCCGTGAGGACCTGTGTCAGCCTGAATGTCAGGGTGCCGTGACGTCATCCTAGCCATTCGTGCAAGACGGGCTTCCCTGCCTCAATGGTGGCGGGGCCCGCGCTGGGGCGTTTTTGGCGATCTTCCCAGACCCTCACGGCTACCTGGCGGAGCTCCGACCGGCACGCCTCGATCTCGCGAGGCGCGGGTCTGGAGCCCCTGGCCATGACCTCTTTGCGCCACGTGTACAGTGACGCTAGGACCCTGGCTTGTCCACTTCGAAGGACACCGTACGGTATTCTCTTATTGCCCTGACGGCCAGTATGCGTTGCGCTTGACGCAACAGCACCGCGTTTTTGGCCGTCAGGCGGTTCGACCAAACTGGAGCCCCGTAATGGGCCATCGAACGTACGATGCCTTCGAAGAGTTTCCGACACATGGCGTTGGGCCCCCCGACGTTGGGGAGCAGGCGCGAGAGCGCGCCGGCTGCCCCCTTGAGTCTGGGGAGCAGCTGCCGAAAGTGTGCCGAAAAATCCCACCGGCCATCGAGAACTAATCCCAGGTACTTCATGGTCTCCCCGATGCCGATGCGGATGCCTCCTACTACAATGCTACTGTCCGAAGGTGGACAGTTGCGGGGGCCGTGGAACATCACGGCCTCGGTCTTCTGTAACGCCACCTCCAGACCAAGACGCCGGATCCTGCCTACTATTGTCGACACCCCAGCCGTGCCTAGAAGGCACGCCTGCCGATGGGTCCTCCTGCGCGCGGTGATCAGCGTGTCGTCTGCGTAACATACGACGCTGACGCCCGGAAGTTATTAATAACGTCCGGGCGTCCGGGTTTGTTAACAAACCTATTTCAATTACGACATTCTTGTGCTTATGAACACTGTAGTTCTACCCCACAGGCATACTCACCTCTTTATTCATAATAGTTATACAAGATTTATCGGCTTATTAAAAAGAAATCGTAATAGGGACGCGGTCACATGTTGCAATCAAATCTAATATTTTTACATGTAAAAGAACTGATGTAAAAATTCGTTTAACTTTTCAAATATCATTATAGAAAGATATTAAAATTCGTTTCAAACAATAAATAAAATTAATACGCTCTTTGACACCTTTTACTTGTATCTTGTATGACGTCATAAGTGCTCGTCCTGAATATATGAGGTTGCGAAATTTTTGTAAAATTAGAAAACACTTCTTTTGAAACTTAACTATACTATCGTTAATAAACTTATTGCTGTTCCTTCATGCGTTTGAAATTAACACTCCCCATTATACTTATAGAAAATGCTCGCTATAATATTATAAATTCTACAAATACCGTGTCTATGCAATGAAGTTATTAAAAAAAACCTCTGGAAGACACTATATAAACGATGGAGAACACGATGCATTTTTTTATTCCTTATCTGTTTGTGCGGGATTCACATAAAACTGTTTTCGGTGATCGATAGTAAATTCTTAGACTTAAAATCTGCGCTACTTTTTATCCCGGGTATCCCGCGGGAATTTTTCTGGGAATTATTTAAAATGGCTAGATTAAAAAAAGAAATTGAATTTCAATGCGATTTTTTCACTGATCAATAAAAAAAAATACGTAATAAAATGTATGATACTTTTTATCCGGGAAATCTCGCGGGGATTTTCCCGAGTATGGTACAATAGTACATATTAGTTATGTGTTGCATAAAAATTCGCTGATTCCGATACTATTTTACTAGAACGATATGTAACTTCTTCTCTGCTGAAAATATTTTTTGATTTTAATTAGTGGCAAAAAAACTAATCTACGTTACTTGTCAAACGCCGACGAAGTCACGGGCATATCCTAGTATTACAATATAAATTAAATTAAAATAATTTCTCGCACAAATAGAGTATCCTGTGGCAACCCTAACAAAAAGTAGCAATTTCTAATCAATAGAGCAACGTTCGTGCCCGCAATCCAGATGCGGCGTAAACGAAAGTTCTGACGGATCTAGATGTAAACGCGTAAAGCATACCAATTAGTATGGTGGTAATGTTGAATGAAATTATATAGTACTAACTAATCTACACTAAAAGTACAATAATAAATTTAACATAATAAAATAATTATACAACTATTAACTTTTGCCGTTGCTTAGCATAGGCATACAGTACTCTGTCCGTCATACATACATTACTATGAGTTTAACTAGCTGACCAGCGTCGTAGAAGAAAGCGAAATGCAGATTTCATTACTACTTTATTAGACCTTGGTAAACAAGGCCGTCAAAAATACATATAGACTCATTTGAGTGTTCCCCTCCACGGAAATCTTTAGTAAAAGGCGAAAGATTTATACGTTTTGAAGGGAAACCAGAGTTGATAATATTATCATTTGAAAACGACATGGATGTTTATAAAAATATTTAATCAGCGTGATGCAGGATTTGACACATACTGAACAACGACATCTAGTGATATTCTTAACAAAGTAATAATACAAACCGTCACCGTCTGTCCATTTTTTCCAAACAAGAATATAACAATGACATGTGAATAGTTGAATAAGTATCTCGTGCTATGAATAATGGGAATTTGTGTGTGTATGTGTGAGTGAATATAAATAAGGCAATTGCCCCTTTTCCATAACATAAAATGAGCAGATGCTTTTTGGTTTATAAGTTCGCAAATATCTTATTAAATAATTTTATAGTTCAAACTTATTGCATTAATTAAGACGCTAAAATGTGAGTTAAATTATGTAATAGTTATTTTAGACACACGTGAATGTATGTTCTATAAATAGGACACCACAGAATATATAAATAGATACAAGCGTATCTATGTAAATATGTTATCGTGTAACTTGAACGGTGATCTTTTGCTGCGCAATTTAATTTTTGTGAATAATATTGTTTAAAATTGAATAATAATAATATTATTTACTATTTAGAAGAAGTAATAAAAGAATAATAATAATTATTGCCTAAAGTTTAATTAAGCATGAATTGTGTGTTCAAAATCTTAACTGATTAGTGAAATGTACCTTTTCGAGGTGTTTGAAGAAATCCCAGGCTTGCCATCTGTCAAAGACCTTGACTAATGTTTGTGTTACACAGGTCTAGTTCTCCGCTGGTGGCTCTTTGATTAAAGATTCGTATACAGTGACATTTAAAATAGAATCACCCTTTCATTATGTATTTCCATTATACAACTTACTATAAGGATGCGAACACGTGTTATAATGAATTCTAAAATTATTTACATATAAAAGGACCGTGCGTTAAAATAACGTCTTATCATCATACTTTTCAAATATTTTATACAAAATTATGTATGTATTGTTTATATTTATTACATTACTTTATATATTACTATTTTATAAACTAAATTATAGTACGTGTAGGTTTAGCAACTACCGACTTTTCTTGTTTTTCTTAAAATCTATCCAAAGGTTGTCTAAAACAAGTCACTATGGGTGAGGAGATCGCCAATTATACTTGTATACTAATCTTCTTGATTTTATGTAGCATTTTTTTTCAATAAAGTATATTAATTATCCTATTTTTATGATTTTATTATACTCTATATGTATCTACAATAAAAATAATTTTAATTACTGTTTAAAAATTAAAGTATACGTAGATTAATTCCTTTTATTTGTACAAACTTATGACGTCACAAGTTTTTATGCTCTTACAAAATCTAAATAGTAAAAAGTGTCTTCGTTGATTTAACCCTATTCAGATGTTAAATTTTGTGTTTTACTTCTTATATTCGAACTGTTTAATAATATTATGATAGCGTCTAAATTCGAGGTAAAGCTGATGTCATTGCGAAAGAGAAAATTAATGCAATCGACAGAAAGATATTTCTTTATGAAGAAAATTATTACTCTTGATTACTCTATGATTATTACGATTAACTATCATTGAACTGTAATGAGAAAAGTAGTATTTCGTATCGAAGCAAAGCCAACTTATTCGAGCATGGTTGGTAATGACTATAGATAAATCATCATATATTACAATTAACATTTTTGAAGAAAAATCACCCCTGATTTTATGTTGTCATCAGCGGGTCCGGCTGACGTTGTCCTGCCCTGAAAAATTCTAGAACCTGAGACAGGCGGTAGGGTGGCAACTGCCAGGCGGTAGGGCATTTGCCCGACTGGATGGCTACCACCCCTGGTCTAAAATATATCGCCATAACAACCTTGAATTGTGTTCCGGCATTAGTGACCAGGTTCCAGTCTCCCTTAAGAGATCAGCAGCGCATTTGTAGCACCTTTGGTGTTGCAAATGTCCATAGGCGATGGTAACCGCTTTCCATCAAGTGGGCCGTCTGTTTCTGCTGAACTCCTGCAATAAATAAAAAAAACAGCGCCACCTACCGGGAACAATTGTGAATCTAAATCAACCAGGGACCTACTCAAATATACACATTAAAACAAGATAAAAAAAATATATAAAAGTAGAAATAAACATAGATAATAAAATTATATATATCATCATCATACATCAAGGTATATATAATAAAATTAAATTTATAGATATTAAGAAAATGTATTAGAGTCTAAAATCTATATATATAAAAGAAAGTCGTATTGGTTACACTATTTATAACTGAAGAACAGCTATACCGATTTGGCTGAAAATTGGTGAGGAGGTAGCATAGAACCACAAGATGGACATAGGATACTTTTTATCCGTTGGAGCCGGTAGGTGCCGCTGAGATCATGTTCTAGAATCCTCCTAATCACCTGGACCGATTTTGGTGATTTTGTTTTTGTGTGTTTGAGTGGGTTCCCGGATGGTTTAGATTCATAATTGGAACCTGTAGGTGGCGCTGGGATCGGGTCCTAGATTTTTATTTTTTCAGAGCAGGACAACATCTGCCGGGGCCGCTAGTATATAATATAAAAGAAAGAAACACTATATAGGAAAAGAACACCCTCTTTCTTAAATTATGAAAGGGGCGGAGACGAAGAAAAAAAAATACATATAAAATTTGACCAAAATCCTGGAAGATTTAGCGGATCTAATTGTGAATCTAAACCCACCCGGGATCCACTCAAACACACACAAAAATATTTTCACTATTTTTCGTTTGATGCGCGAAGAGACGGACAGAACTCGACCTTTCTACGGACTTATTATATTTTATGCATAATTAAATAAACTATTTTACAGCTACAGGCTATAAAACTCTGGAATGCGTTGCTTCTTACTGTCAGAGAGGCATTACCTACTTCGCGGAACTCACTTAGAAATTATTATTATATTTGTCTTTAAATAAATATCTGTAATAGTATAAACAACCACTTAGTTATATATTGTAATATATGTTAATATTATATGATTGTCATATATATATTTATTTAAAAAAAATAAGAATACGTATATACAGGTATTCTATAAATATTAGGGTGGCGCAAAAAAACAGACTTTTTTTTGTCTCGAGTGAGAAAATGTTAGTTTTTGATGATTTAAGAATTCCCTCCAAAAGACAGCTCTTAAGAGGTCGCTCCAAATTTTTTTAAGATTTCATTAATCGTCAAAAACCGATTTTTTTTATTCAATTTTTTCTCGTTACGGTATAATTTTATAGACCAAAAAATAATAAGTTTCTGAAAATTTCAGTTCAAAATTTAAATTTTAAGAGGTTGCTCATATTTTTTTAAAATTTACTAGTGCATTTACACTAGTGATTTTTTCGAGCGAGCAGTTCGGAGGAGTTCTTAAAACATCAAAAACTAAAAAAATTCACTCGAGGCTAAAAAAAAATAGTTTTTTTTTGCACCACCCTAATAAGTATGTCTGGATTTATGTACGTATTAAATTTGTAAAATAGTGTAAATATGTATATTCAATTGTACAGTCCTATCTTATTTTCCGTTCTATCTATATCGTCAAATTAGTTAATAATTTATTTTAAGCAGGTTGCCTGGAGGAGATCACTTTTAATTTAAGCAATAAGGTCGCCTGTTGTTATGCCAAAAAGTATTGTAATTATACATTTATTACAATTAAACAATTATTTGTTAATATTTTGTTGGCTAATAAAATATTGTCTATCTATATGAATAAATTAAAGTCGCCAGGTAGAATATACTTTTTCATATAAAGGAAGTCTGTGCATTATCTAGACAAAGTTTATTATTACGTTGGTAAATGGTAGTATTTAGCTAAAGAATTTAACACATCCTATTTTAAAAGTAGACAATGCCACGGAAATACTTTAAATTAAAATTAGTTTATGCAAAACTAAACGTTCTATTTTCACGGCGAACGGATCTAAATAGTTAAGTTTTTATTTACATAATAATAAGGCAATGAAAATATTAATTGCAGAATCGTGGCTTTATGCCGGTATCAGACTAATCTAAGGCTCAAGGCATAAGTGAAATGTAATTACTATATAGAGTGCCTTTTAACAACATTATAATATGTATTTTTTTTTATTGCAGGAGAACAGCAGACAGGCAGACGGCCCACTTGATGGAAAGCGGTTACCATCGCCTATGGACATTTGCAACACCAAGTTGCTGCAAATGCGCTGCTGCTCTCTTAAGGGAATCTGGAACCTGGTCACTAATGCCGGAACACAACTCAAGGTTGTTATGGCGACATACTTTAGACCAGGGGTGGAAGCCATCCAGTCGGGCAAATGCCCTACCACCTGGCTGTGGGTTGTTAAGTCGCCTCTTACGACAGGCCGCCCGGCCGCAGGAAATTGTATTCTTTCTCCGTTCCTGCACGGATAAGAATGTATATATCGAGGGCTTCATAACAAATGGGCATATACGCAAACATGCAATTTTTTCTTGTTTACTAAAATCTATGCAAGTTACAATTTAGAAAGTCTTACCAGTATGCAAGTGCAAGTAGACGGTTATTCCAAATTTCAGACTTACACAATCAACTATAAATTGTTTTATTCACAATTTTGTCCCTTGTGTAAAACTGCACTTGTCTGTACGTCCATTTGTTTTGAAGCCCTCGATATATAAACTCTAAACCGTGATAGAAAAGTATTAAGAATATCAATTCGCATAATAACGATGGCGCCACAGATAATTGTTCTAACAAAGAATTTTTCTAAATATTATTAAAATTATACATATTTTACGGCCAAATCAGTCAAAATTGAAAAAAAACCCATTAATATATTTAATTTGGTTTTGAGAGTTACCTTGGCTGATATGTGAAAATTTATCAATCCACCTTGCACCTAGTGCTTTTTGAAAATATAGGAAATTGCTTTCCTTAAGGTTACGTAGCTGAATGATAATAAAAAGTGGTCACGAACATTCATTTCAACGGAACTATTTAATTATTTAATTTAATTGTTTAATGTCTGAGTATTTATTTTTTCGTTAATTATCAAGGTGATACCTAATATCCAGTACAATTACCACGGTTTTAATTACAATTTAAAGATATTTAGCTGATAAATCAAAGTTCGTGAAACCCACTCGCTTTTAACGACATTTGTCTTATCATTTGTCCTTGGACTAAATGTAGGCAACAGTAAATGAAATGAAAGTCTATAATCGTTACCGATAAACCTTTATTACGGAATGACAATAAATAAGCCTGTATAACCAGTATTGGTTATATCACGTTATATGAAGGCCTGCTCCTACTATTGCTATGCAACTAAATTGTGAAAGAATACTAGTATAATTGGGTATTTGACAGTCAAATCATCTGAGCCGCTTTTCATCATCGCACAAAACGTCACAGCCTTCTTGATTTTGTTTCTGAATACTGGCTTATAACGTCACAATTTTAACGAGTCAAATAGTTTATTCATTATCAGATATACAATGCAAAACACACCTTCCATGATCAAATTGATCGTGTACTAGCAGAAGGTGATGTCAGGAGCCTTAAGAACAGACGAGCGTGCATGACAAGAGTTATGAATGTCAAAGAAGCAAGTGAGTTGTGTAAGAATAAGCCTAAATGGCGCTCTGTTGTTCGTGCCTACCCCGCAAGGGAACTGGCGTGAAGTTATGTATGTATGTATGTTTAAATTATAATTTAAATTATTTACTTGTACTAACACGCTGAATTATAAAATTTTATGCTATTTATGGTTGATTTACACTACAAAAAAACTTAGAAATTAAATACTATTATTATAAACATATTTACAAGTAAAAGATGTAGTCCAGATCGCTGTCGGTGAGGAGCGTTCCCAAAATGCTCGAATCACCACGTTGTTTGGCAACGCTAATCCGTTGCCCTAAATATAGGCTAGCCCTTTGGTTACGCGAGACTTCGTTTAATCGCCTTGATAGGTCTTGATAAAGTTGATAAGCCTCACTCCCCATGGCCCCAAATTCTCAACTAGGAAAGCCACAAATATGTATCCGTCACCAATATGCTCTTTTATATTGTTACATGCCGACAAAAGTGAATGCACACCTGCCTGCCATAAAGCACAGTTTATTATCTTCCCGCATTTGCACTTCTTTTGTTTACTTAGAAAAACAGTCTATTGTGTATAGTACTAGTTTATGGCCTTTCGCAAGAATAACTAAGCAGGTGTGCGGATTATGTATTACTAGGAAATTAAGTCGACGATACGGGCGGGCACACTTATATTTGTGAAGTATAAAACGACGGCAGGATTGAGAGGGGAGGCCGTCTAGCGAGAACCGCAGTAAAGTGACGATTACGATACGAGCAAGACGTGTACATTCGATGAGCTGGTATAGGTAGTGACGGACTTTGCGCCTGTTATTGAATCGTGCAGTTTGTGCTGATTGTGTCCAGTTATATTTGTAACTGTGTTATATGTGTTTGTATAGTTCTAATAAATTCTATAATAATTCCAACGGCATTTTTAATTCGAGTCCCGCACTCGTAACAATATGAATACTATTTTATAATTTATAGTAATAATAATATGTGTCAAATACCCAATTATTAAATAAACAATATATAAATATACCAGCGAGACCAGCAGACGTTGTGCTGCATCATCTACCGGGAATAAATGTGAATGTAAACCATCCAGGAACTTGTTCAAAAACACAAATAGATTTATCAAAATCATTCCAGCACTTAGAATTTAGTGACATACACACGCACAGAAGAATTATATAAATACAGATTAAGATATACATATGTATATATAAATGTGAAAGTTAGTTAAAATGGCAGTTTGAAGCATTTACCAAAAAAGGAATCATTGTAAAATTGTTATGTCCGCATGTCTGTTTATAATTTTATATCACAGTCATCTTTATTAAGACAGTGTAGTTTACCTAGTGCTACATAATAATATCAATGATATAAAAACCGAGAAACAACTAAAAATAAAGAACGGGCTGCCAAACATGTCACCGAGGTTTAAAAAGTTTTCATTGTTACTAGTTACAATTATATAGGGCATTGTCTATCTGGTATTAAAAATGATAACGTTCATTAAAGGCAATATGTGGCGTATACATAACCTTCCAGAGTTGAATAAAATGTTTCCCCTCTAACTATGAAGTGGAAAAATTGAGGTTTTAGTGCTTCAAATAACTTTTTTTTTAATTATTGAAATAATATACGAAGAGAAAGTTTCACTCTATTCAATAAATTTGAATTTTTTGATTGATTTGTTTTTGTTAGGAAACTTTATTATAGCATCATAATCACTAACATTATCAATAATATAACCAATAATATAATCATAATATCTATATGTAGTCATAAGGACTACAAACGGCTTGTAAACAAAACTACAGAAAAAATTGTATGCCTGAAATGAAAAAAAATGAGTCTTAAGTCACACGCAAAAGAGGTATATATATTATGTATTAGTATTTTAATCAAGTTTCGTTATTGTTTCTGAGCATACGATTAAATAAACAGTGATGAAATTAAAGGGCATAGTGGCACAGACCTCTTATGGTATTAGTTCACATGAACCAAATGTCTTGCACGCCAAACCTTGGCTTTATTAGGAATTATTAAAGGACCACCTATAGCTTTGCAAAGGTCTTGTATAATGTTTAACTTACAAGTTTGACCAGTGCAAACACTGTGTGGAAAAATTACACGAAATTATGAAAAAGTTATGTATTTATATAAAAATTTAAGAGGAAAATGTAAGAACACACAAAGAGGAAACTTTTCTTTGATACACAGATAGCAGGTACATGATTGTGTCAGCAAAACTTGATCCTATTATTTCAAGACTAGCCCCAAAGATACAGTTGATACTAGTTTTGGGCCTAGTAGAATCATAAAAAAAGAATTAAGATGTAGTACCGTACTCGAACTATTAGTGCCTTCACTACGTTCGTGCGCCAAACTATCTCATGCCTAAATAGGCTTTTCACCCGAGATTAACACTGCTTTTCATTTTGAACATGAGGAAAATAAATAAAAACTGATTAGTTAAACAAACGCCTGCTTCTCTAATGTAATCAGACATTTTGCCTATTATAGGTTAAAATGGAGATTATTGTTTTTCCTTCTTTAATTTTAATAGGATAAATAAAGGGGGGCGGGGGATATCTTTTATTTTATTTCTTTTTTCCATTTCTTTCTTTCTTTTCAACAAAACTTAAAACTGTTACTTTTCCTTGCTTCTACTACAGTCTTTACATTAACTATTTATACGAAATCGGGCATTAAATATGAAGTCATTTAATACGTCACATATGAAACGTCAAGTATTTTTTTCTCTGGCATTCTACCAGCCAATATTTTTGGTCACTGATGACAGTATATATTAAGCTCAAATGTATGTAAATTAAATAATAATTTATTGACAAGTAATTTATAAGTATAAAAATGATGTTACAAAATTGTTGATGATATTTTTTATTACAATTTATAACACGATTAACGGTGGCTGTAAAAAAATTGGGACATGAGTCGCTTGTATCATTTATGGTTCGCATTTTTAATTTTTTGACAGCAGGGAAAATAGTTTCCCAGAGACGAAAAGTACTGTTTTCATCCGTGTGATCAGGCAACTCCAAGCGTACTTTCAGAATATTAGAAATGAAAAGTATGTTTGTGTTCTCCTTGTAATTCTAACTTTGACTTTTTTTTTTTTTTTTTATTTTTTTATTGCAGGAGTTCAGCAGACAGGCAGACGACCCACTTGATGGAAAGCGGTTACCATCGCCTATGGACATTTGTAACACCAAAGATGCTACAAATGCGCTGCAGCTTTCTTAAAGGAGTCTGGAACCTGGTCACTAATGCCGGAACACAACACAAGGTTGTTATGGCGGCATACTCTAGACCAGGGGTGGTCGCCATCCAGTCGAGCAAATACTCTACCACCTGGCTGTGGGTTGTTTAGTCGCCTCTTACGACAGGCCGCCGGGCCGCAGGAAATTGTATTCTTTCTCCGTTCCTGCACGGATAATCTCCGTTCCTGCACGGATAAACTTTGACATATTACTATTGTTATATTTTTTTTTATTAAAGACAAATCCAATCATTATGTGCTATCTGGCTGTTGTTAGGACCTGTGTGTCTGTTCGATCTTCTCCACTATGCCTGATTTTCAACCTTTATTGTTGAGGGGGGGGAATGCTGTATTAAACTTTGCTATGCAAGGAGTTAATGTGATATGTGTAGGACTGGCGGCGTTTGTCCCAATATCCAACCACCCCGTTAGAAGATATATCATGCCCATCAAGCCGTTTTGATCAAGCGTGGCGGGTATACTGTAGGTACCCCAAAAAATTGGGAGGCCTTAGCTCAGCAATTAGATGTCTATCAGCTGTTATTAGATTATTTATTGATGAAACGAGAACATTCAAGTTTTAGAGCCGCCTCCTCACTGCGGACTTCATGAAATGCGGCCAAAGATAATAATGTCTCTGAGAACTGTCAGCCGTGGCTATGCAAGAATTTCGATATCCTTAAAACCTCAGTTTTTACATAAATACTGTACTATACTACCTACCTACTGTATATACTAACTTTTTTTTTTTTTTTTTTTTATTGCAGGAGATCAGCAGACAGGCAGACGGCCCACTTGATGGAAAGCGGTTACCATCGCCTATGGACATTTGCAACAGCAAAGTTGCTACAAATGCGCTGCTGCTCTCTTAAGGGAAACTGGAAGCTGGTCACTAATGCCGGAACACAACTCAAGGTTGTTATGGCGACATACTTTAGACCAGGGGTGGTAGCCATCCAGTCGGGCAAATGCCTTACCACCTGGCTGTGGGTTGTTAAGTCGCCTCTTACGACAGGCCGCACGGCCGCAGGAAATTGTATTCTTTCTCCGTTCCTGCACGGATAACCTAGGAAATAATAGTCTAATAAAAGTAAAATTAGTGAATAAATGGCTAATTTCTAGTTTAAAATACCTAGATAATAAAAGTTGATTTAAATAAAAAATATTCATTGACGAAACGCATAATATGCAACCGTGAAAACTATCATCTCTTTCCAGTCCCTAAATGGACTGAAATTTAAATATATTGCCTTACACGTTTGAATAAATTACTATACATGTGCGAGATTTCCTGCCTCGTATACGCGTGAAATATGTTGTAGGCCTACTTTTGAAAGAGAACTTGAGCACAAGGCCAAACTGCTCGTTATTGCTTGAGTATCAAATTTCTTCATTCATTAATGTAAAGAGATTGACAGGTGTTTAATTAAAAATTGTTAACGAAGTGCCTAATTAGGGCTCTATCTCTTCCAATGGCGGAAACAGCGCGAAGATCCGGGTCTTTGTAATGTTTACATCCTAATAGTTTTTATATTTAAAATAACCATTTCCTTAATAATGGACTGTCGGTTTGATATATTTGTTTCAAGTTAAGCTTATAGTTGAATATTTACATTACCCCAGGGCATTGTGCAGACGTCTTCCATAGCAAAGAAAGAAGGCATTGGTTGTGCTATATATTATATATACATTGAAAGAATAAGGGTGTCTTTCCACCAGAGATGTGCTATGCAACGCTACTATGGATGCGTTTGATAGCGACTAATCATATTCATCGGTCTACATAGCACAGCACTGATATAAACTGATTCAACTAAGCTACGTTTTTATATGAAAGGATGCGCGCTATAGACGCGAGCTATGGATGCGAGCCATGGATGTGTGCTATAGATGCATGCCTTCCCTGTTGTTGATACGTCGCATAGCTCGAGCTGCGCATCTTCCTCGCACAGCTACCTTGCAGCGGCGCATTTTCATAGCACATCTTACTCGATCCGCTACATAGCTTAGTATTAGTGGAAATAGCTTTTACATTTTAGCATAGCTGCAATGCACATCTCTGGTGGAAAGGCACCTTAATGCCTATACTACCGTTGTTCCCGACTGGCAGATTGATTTTTATATAGCTGAAACACCTACAGCAGGCAGAGAGAGAGAGATACCAGTTGTGACGAACATGACAAGTTTCAAAATAATGTTGAACTTTAATCCATGTCTTACAGGTCCCAGTATATAGGTATATAGACATGTGTCAATTTCACTAAGCGATTCTTCAAAAACGGCCGCTTTAGGCCCTCAGGATTACCTGATGGTACGTGGTTATCGTCATCTATAGACATTTGGATCACCAAGTGCTGTCTGACTCAAGGGAAATATATGACACCTTTTAAAAAAATAGAACAACAAACAAATAAAAAAGTTGAAGTGATTGGGTAATGGCTAGCGCACGCGTGGAACTCAAAGGGCGCGTGTTCAAATCCTAGCCGGAACGCATGCCTGCCTGTCAGGCAGTTCTTCGCCTGATGTGCATATTGTTACAATTACCACGTGCTAACAATGCTGAAGGAAAACATCGTAATGAAACATTGAGATAACCGATATGTCAAACCTGCCAAGCCGCCTTGGACAAGCGTGGCGGGTATACTGTCCGTTTCCCCTATAGTGGGAAGACCGAGCCCAGTAATGGGACGTTTATGGACTGATATTATTATTATATATTACAAAAAATATATCCTATCGTAATGCTGTGGGAAAACCTTAAATGGGAGCTTATTCCAAATTCTCATAATAAGTAAGAGAAATGTTCTTAAGAATATTTGCGAGCGGTCTTCGAAGCGGTTGAAGGACATGAAGACGGTGGTTCGCGAGCTTTGAGTTGACTTCTTCTGAGGCTTGGGTAATATATTCTATTAAGTAAGTATATTTCTACCGTGGTTATATGGATAGATTCTAAAAGTTACGTTACAAGATTTACCCAGGCAAAGCCATTTCATGCAAATTTCTAATACAAATTAGTATAAAGTAATTTGAATATTAATATTAACAAAATAGCCCATAGTATAAAAACTTGGGAACCAAATAGTAAAACTGCAACATTGTAAATTGAAACGTTCTAATACCTGTGTACAAATGAATATGTTTAAAATCAACAATTGAAGGTAGTTATGCAAACCAGAACCAACCTATTATTTTGATAAAATACGTGTAGAATAAAGTACAAAGAATGGTTTCAAATAGTGAATTCTATATCTACTGAAAAATCCAAGCTATTTATTTATAATATTTATTAGCTTTTGCCGCTTGGGCTTAGCTCGCTTCCCCACGCCCTCCGGTAATCTCCTCCCGGGCCCGGAGACAGTGCGCTAATAAATTTTCCAGCGTTTTAAAAAAAGATATGCATGTCACGAAGTGGGCATAGTAGGATTCTTAGACGTTCTGTTGCGTAGTTAAGGCGTGAAAGCGTAACAGACAAATAAACTTACATTTGCATTTATTATAATATTTGTTAGGATTCTTTAACATATTTTTTATAGAAATCAGGTACTTTTGTTGTCCATTTTACAAAGATTTCTATGAATACTTTAATTATTTCAAAACTGTTGCCCTGATGCCCAATTCTGACATTATCGTCTCAATCGTAGGTTTCCCTGATTTCTTTATTCTGTTAATTCCAATGGCCGCCGTTCTATAAATATTTATAAGCGAAAACTTTCGAAATAAATGTTTAACGTTTTTGGTAGCTTTTCCATATTCATTTCGGTTAGCGACATTTCTGCTAATGGTAATATCAATTGTTACTGCTATTACTCTGCCACGACGGTATCGAAAAGATATTATGGATGTAGTAGAATACGAATTTTTGACATTATCGCAGTGGTATCGTGCTATGAATTTTTCTCAACGCCAAGATATATTAGGCCTCTAAGGGTTGATTCTGCTCTGCATAACTAAGTCCAATTGTGCAATCAACGGACCCGTTCGAAAACAGAACCGTGTTAGGGCACCGGGCACTGTAGATAGATAGGAAGCAAGCATTAATTGTTTGTTTACTATTGTTTTACCAATAAGGCTGTATTGCGACTTACAGAAACCGAGCTTATTGGCTTGGACCCATTGTTGTGAAACACAGTGGTCATTGACATAAAGTTTTGTAATCAATGAACTAAAATCGGGGTAAGAATTAGGCTGAATTGTCTCTGCATATCGATTGTAATTTTTTTTTATTGCTGAAGCACAGCAGACAGGCTAACGCCCCAACTGTGATGGAAAGTGGTTACTGGCGCCTATGGTCATATGCAATACCTTGAAGGAGGAATTGGAACCTGGTCACTGATGCTGGAACACAAATCACAGTTGTTATGGCGGCATACTGTAGACCAGGAGTAGAAGCTATCCAGTCGGGCAAATGCCCTACTACCTGGCTGTGGGTGGTTTTGTCGCCTCTTACGATAGGCCGCCCGGCCGCAGGAATTAGTATTCTTTTTCCGTTCCTGCACGGAGAGTATTTACTTTGTTCTTATCTAAGCAACAGGGTAGATGGAAATCAAAATAAATTAAAACACTTTTTAAAACGCCGCGGTCTCATACGTTATTTATAAGTGTACAAAATGATGACGTTTTAATTTAATACAAATATTTTTACTTATATTAAACTACAATACCAACTATTTCACTCCTTTGAGTGAAATAGTTGTTGTTTAAACAGTCATTGAAATTATTTCTGTCTTGATATTTTAAAAATAATATGATAAATTATATTTTTAACGCCTGTTTCTTTTTGTATGTAAATAATGTTAGAAGTTATTGTAGGTAATGTGTTCACTTGGGTATATTTTATGAATGTAATTAATTTCTATCTATATATTAACACGTGAAGCAAAAACTTTGTACCACCTTTTTACGAAAATTGCGCGGACAGAGGAATATGACATTTCGCACACTTATATTTTATATAGAGAAGAAGCGACGAATGCAAATTTTTTAAATTATACATAAAAAATACATGAAATCAACAAAAACAACATTATACACACTACCATGTACTTGACACACACACACACATATATATACTCTTTTGTTTATTGTTCATGTCAAATAAACAGAGTGTAGCCTTGGCGAAATCTGTAATTATAGAAGTGTAGTCTTTGACATTAATTATTACGATCGCATGTCAAACACTGGCGATCATTAGTATGTATAAAAAGGAGAGTTTATCGGTTATATATCTTACCAGCTATTTATCGGTTATATATATACAACTTAATTTATAAAAGATAAAAACTACAAATAGTATAATAGGTCCCAAATCACCGTCAGTTGGGAACGTTCCCGAAACGCTGGCCGCATTACCACGTTGTATGGCGACGCTTATGCGTTGCCCAAAATACGGGCCAGCCTTTTGGTTTCGTGAGACATCTATCAACCGTTTTGATAGGTCGCGATAAAGGCGATAGGCTTCTGGATCCCATGGCCCGAGAGTTTCGTTCTTCTTCTCTAGAGTTCTTACTAGCGGTTATATGTAATGAATTATTTGAAACTGACTGATTATTATTTGTATGTTTTTGAAGACCATGGACCATAAAAATATTCCGAACTTTTGGAGGGCTTACATGGGGCCATTGGAATGCCAACAAATAGAGGTCCCTTGGATTTTAATGTAATCTGTCGTGACACTGACCAGCGATTATCTCTGTCTACGTCATATAAGAACGTGCCTAAGGACAAGCCCCGTTCACTGTAGAACTAAACTATGAAATAAAAACAAAAGGCACCGGTCTATTGGGATGTATTGCTTTGGTGGATCTACGGATATCAGACTATGGAGACTATGGCGTCTGCCCATCGCAATGTTCTGAGAACATGGATAAAATGGGCAGACGGTGCCTCGTATTGACGAAACGAGACGACGACGACGAGGGATGGCTTTGCATGGGCCCCTAAAAATGCCGTACAAAATTAGCAAAAGGCAATATGGATGTGAGTGGCTAATGGGTGCCGAGAGGTGGACTGCTGGTTCACTAAAGCTACTTCCGATGTTATGTCATTTATCACTTCCACTCCTGGAGATTGAGTCGTTGTAACGATCTTCCACTCCGCGCTGGCTGGCTAAGGTAAGCACGGAGTCGGTTACGAGATATCGGTACTCACCTAAGGCTTAGTCACAAAGCCTGTAGGTTATTATTACTATAATATATATAAAAACATACATTTTCGTAACCTTGTAATTTTCTGCCCATTTTGGATTCATCTATAATATTATAAAATTCTAAACATGCCGTGTCTGTAACATTGAAGCTATTTAAAGAAAACTGGACTGGACTATATACTCGTACACGATAGGAATGATGTAAAATGTTCAGATTAAAAAATAACGAATTCCAATGTGATTTTTTCAATGATCGATAGCAAATCTTATGTATTAAAATATATGATTTTTTATCTCGGGAATCCCGCGGAAATTTTCCCAAGAGCGGTTTGTAGTTGTTTGGGTGCATACAAATTAGCTTATTCCGACTTAGTTTTCACTAAATTGATAGCCTACATTCTTTTTTTTTTAATGCTGCGGTATTTTGTGCCCCGGGAATCCTGCGGGAATTTCAAGTCAAACGTGGACGAAGTCGCGGGCATATCCTGTGTGTTCATTAATTAGCTGACTCAAAAAATTTCGACTACGACACTTCTACTGTTCCAAAGCCAACAGCCAAGCATTTTTCATTAGGTCGGCCATCTGTATGTATTTATTTATATACCTATAAGATAATCACAAATCATCATAATTATTATCACATGATCCAGAAATGACTTACGCAAGTTCACCGCTGGGTTTTTTTCGTTTTATTCACCTCCTCCTCCATCATGGGTTAAGATAGATCGTATACTTTTCCTGTTACATTTATATCTTTCTTTTGCTATATAATATATTTATTTTTCTTTCTTTTATTTATTTTTCTTTTCTCATCTTTTTTATATAATACTTACTTTATAATACATTTATTTTTATATCTATTACATTTATCACCTATCTGGTACAGACTACTGTCTATCTATTTATTACGAGTACTATATACTATAAGTTTATACATTTATACTATGTTTATTTTTATCTGTTATATTCTACTTGTTTTCTATTAATACATTATTTTACTACTATTTTCTTGCTGTTTAATGTATACACTTCCTTTACTATCAGCTAGACTTAGACTACATTTTATTACTACTTAATATGCCAACGCAAGCGGCTATGTAATTATTATACACCACTGTCCGGTTTTTATTGACTGCCTTAGTGCACCGGTGAGGGGTGGATGATCAAAGTGCGATCTTCCACTTTTCTATTTCCACGGTTCTGGTGAGGTATGTGCCCAGCAGTGGACAACAGTTGGCTGAGGACAACTACACCATTATATCACTTCTCATTCCACAGAAGAAAAGAATGCTGTTAGTCAATTCAAAATGTTGCGGGCCCATAATCGCGAGAGCGTTGTAGTAGGCTTAAAAAACATTATTTCCTAGAATGGTTTTATAGACTTTAAATTACAACACGTCACAAGGCCTACAAGTTAATATCAAATGATAAAAATGAAACCGCAGAATTTTAATCGGTTAAAGCAAACCAAATATTAAAATTACGAAAGCTTTGACTACATACGCCTTATAACGAAACTGATCTTAACAACCTTCTCATAGTTATTGATCTCATTATATTTCAATTACTTATCTATAATAATATAATTAAAGTGGCTATCTATGGTTTCAAAATATATGTCAAAATTTAAATAAAATTGCTATTTATACGATGCCTAAGCGCGTGTACACACGATACCGCCGCCGCACCGCTAAACTATGTAGGCTACATACAGTACAGTGCTGTTTGGCGACCGCACTACTACCACACTGCCGCAACACTTTCGCTGTCAAGTGGGTGTAATGGGGTGAACAACGTATGCATATAAATAGAATGTGACAGAATAGTTGCGCGATGGCGGCGCTGTGGTAGCATAATGACGGCATGTTGACGTTGATGGCTATTTACACAAGGCTAATTATAGATGATTGATTTTGAATTGTCACCTAAGTCTCTCTGAAATTATGTCTCGAATAGACTCCGAAACGGCTTAACAGAATCCGAAAAAAAATTGATTTCATCACAAAAATTCTTACAATTTTTCTAGGTTCAGATATTGAGAAAGGAGTTCAAGTCAACAGACGAAATGGTGAGTATAGCTAATCAATATTATATCTATTAAAATATGTAATTATTTATTAGATATTTTATAAAAGCCTATCATAATTTAAAACTAATGAGTTTACTTTGTAATTTTATTACTTGATGACATGTAATGTATAGGAATTTGTGTAATAAATTTAATTTTATAGAAGGAAATTGGGAAATTGTGTCGTGAGATTATTTATTTTCAAAACTAGGAGATGCCTGCGACTTCGTCCACGCTTGACATGAAATTCCCGCGGGATTCCCGGGACATCAAGTAGCGCAGCATTTAAAAAAAGAACGTAAGCTATCGTTTTAGTGAAAACTATCGGAATAAGCTAATTTTTATGCACCCGAACAACTACAAACCGCTCCCGGGAGAATTCCCACGGGATTCCGGGATAAAAAAATATCATAGAATTTATTGCAACAATTTTCTATCGATCATTAAAAAATATTTTTATCCGTGCAGGAACAGAGGAAGAATACAAGTTCCTGCGGCCCGGCGGCCTGTCGTAAGAGGCGACTAAACAACCCACAGCCAGGTGGTAGGGTATTTGCTCGACTGGATGGCGACCACCCCTGGTCTAGAGTATGCCGCCATAACAACCTTGAGTTGTGTTCCGGCATTAGTGACCAGGTTCCAGTTTCCCTTAAGAGAGCAGCAGCGCATTTGTAGCAACTTTGCTGTTGCAAATGTCCATAGGCGATGGTAACCGCTTTCCATCAAGTAGGCCGTCTGCCTGTCTGCTGAACTCCTGCAATAAATAAAAAAATATCACATTGGATTTTGATTTTGTTTAATCTGGCCATTTTAAATCATGCTGATAAAATTAGCGCAGATTTTAAGTAAAAGAATTTTCTGTCGATCAGCGAAAACCGCATCGAAATCGGCCCAGTAGTTTTTACTTGAAATTCGAACAAACAGACAAGAAATCTAAAAAAATGCAACGCGTTCTTCATTATTTATACAGTGTATTCCAATTGTTTTTTTTTAATAGCTTCAATGTACAGACACGGTATTTTTATAATTTTATAATATTATAAATTAGGCCTGACATCAACTACTTTTATTTTATTAATAAAGGAAGACAAATATGTTAACAGCACATTCCATGGAAAAAGATTTGACTTTTAATTGCATCAGACTTAAATTCGTACTTATGATATATTTACTTATACTAATATTATAAAGAGGTAAAGTTTGTGAGTTTGTGACGTTGTAGAGGGTAATCTCTGAAACTAATAAACCGATTTTAAAAATTATTTTACTGTTGAAAAGCTACGTTAACAGGAAGTGTCATAGGCTATATAACACGACGCTATATACTACGGGAGCGGGACAGAGCGCGGGTGAAACCGCGCCGGGCCGCTAGTGATATATAAAAGTAAAAGCGACTGTGTATAAAACTGACGTTTCAGATTATATAAACTATAAGTAAAAGAAAATATTTCTTTTAATACGTGTTATTATTAAGCTACCATATTGATAGAAGTAAAAATATATAAAAGAAACATTTCAATTAAAAATAGCATAAACTAGGTTTATGTTCAAATAGGTTTTAACAGACTGTCTATGGATGTTTGGGTATTTAAATGCTTATATGTTTGTAAGTTTCATTATTTTTATAGGAATCTATCATTTAAGAGATATGCTCTTGTCGGTGGAGCCTCTTCCAATCTTCACTATTACGGGCCAGTTGTTATACTTCTATGTACGACACGACACCCACTTTTTCTTTTATTTCATCCGTGAATGCTCATCTTGGTCTTCCCTTCCCTCTCCTTGCTTCCCCTTTTCCTTCGATTAACGTGCATAAGAAGGTGTCGTGTCGTAGCAAATGGCCAAACATCTTCCCCCTTCTTTCCTCCAGAGTTTTTAAGCTTGTGCGTTTCTCCTTTATCATATCCAATACTACTTCATTGGTCTTCTTTTCTTTCCAATTTATTCTCTAAATGCGTTTCTCTTTGTATCATCGTCCATGCTTGACACCAGTATAAGGCCATGCTCCAGAGATAAATTTTAATTAAACTTTTTTTAACGGATTGTAATATTTTTTATTTGAATTTTATAGGAATGGTAACTTAAAAATACATTAAACCCAAATTGGTTTAAAGAAGATCTCCTGAGTAAATTTTTCATACTGGAAGAGCTTCAGACTGGATATCACTTGAGGTATTATCCGACAACGTATACTCAAGTACTTTAACCACATAACAAACACCCAGACAATATGGAGAAACTTGTGATCTTTAGGAAAGTTGAAGGCAAGAACCAGGTAGCTGACCAGTTGGACACGTTTTTTTATAATGACTAGGTTGACCTTTGACCACAATCACACCTAATATTATAGAAAATACCTATTTACACGATACTTAAAGACACCCGGATTGTACTTTTCGGGAAACACGAACTCTAGTAGTGCATTTCCGGGTCTGTTGTACCACTCTAGTTGTACGCGAAGGAACGTGGAGGCAAAACGTCAATAAATTCAACCCTCCGCCGTTCTCAAAATGACATATAAGATAAAGAGTCAGTTTTAAATAGAGGATAATTTCGACTAAATTCTTATCTTAGGTTACGTAGTCTAGTCAAAAACACTTGACAAAAACTAAACATTCGACGTTTAACAATCTCTACGAAAACAAACATATATTTTTTTTATTGTCCATAGATTATATACCCTTTCCAAGCGTTTAGTTTACTTTTGATAGCTCGATTAGGGATCGATTAGTAATGTTCTAATGCGTTACCTACTCGATTTGTTAGAAAAATCGATTTCTTTTATAAGCAAAAAGTTTTAATCAATTTTACTACTTATAATATTACTACAACTTCTATATCGTGTAATAAATATACCCACATTTCAATGAATATATTGAATTAGTAAAATAAAACGGCACTTATAATAATTGCGGTATTATTTCTCTTTAAAGTAGAATATTTTTTATTTTCAAATCGATTACGTTCCATTTATTTACGTATAGTGTCTTAATATTATTTAGTAGTCTGAGCGTTATATGACACACAGAATATCACTATTACGTCACCCACAACAATAATGTACGACAATTATGTCATTTGTCTAATGTGGACTCTACTGTCAAAAAATATGTAACTTGATAGACGTACAAACGTCAAAATTAAAATAAACGCTTGGAAACAGTATAATATCGGAATTTCTTCAAACGACGATATTATGTTGTTAACCTTAAGAAAATGGTCTCGGAATCTTATTCAAAAGAATGTTGTAACAGAACTTAGTGTATCATTCATTCATAAAACGTGGGTCCGGATTATAATTTAAATCTACTACGAGAAACATTGTATCAACATCCGCTACTTTGATTTACGTTCGTCAATGGTTACAAATCTTAAATTAGTAAGCCGGATGTCGTTTTCCTGCGGAAATGAGCTACCTTTGACGACATTCGTCTGATCTTCAAAGCGCTCTAAGAATGCATTTTGCTTGTAGAATTTGGAGGGGATGTGGCACTGGCTCCACAACAAATTTTCTGATAAAGATTTTCCACCTTTAGACATTATTATATCACATGTAAGAAAATCTATTGTTACATGCAATGTCATGTTTAATAAAATATAATTTTGGTGCATGGATTTACCCCACATTTGGTGACACTACACTAAATATTTCATCGAAATAATCAAATTTGTATGCCTTAAATTTTGAAATGTATATAGGTCATGTGTAACGTTTGTGACCTGATTAAAGAAATCAAAATGAGACCATTGTTTTTTTTGTACCAGTAAGGTGTACAGTTAGAGTGGACAATCTATTTATTTTCTTTGTGCTTGGCTGTCATTAATTTCGACGGTTATCAGAATCTAATTTTTCTACAATTTTTTTTTTTATTGTTAGAGTACAGCAAACAGGCTGACGGCCCAACTACTATGGAAAGTGGTTACCGTCGCCTCAGTGGTGGATTTACCAGTAGGCTGAGTAGGCTGGAGCCTAAGGCGGCAAATTTTGGAGAGGCGGCAAATTTGGGGCCAATTTTTTTTATATATTATGTCTTACACAATCTTCAAACTACGGTAAAAAGGAGGTCTAATTCAAGACTATAGTACACAAATCATAAAGTTACAATTTCATTGACAAAAAAAATATCTAATTTATATGATTATGATTGTCAATTAGGGTATCGATTTATCGGTAGGGGCGGTAAAAATTGAATAGCCTACAGGTGTCATATTTCTATATCCGCCCCTGCGTCGCCTATAAACATTTGCAACACTAAAGGTGGTACCAATGTGCTGCCGGACTCTCAGACGGCGCTAGAACCTGGCGACTAATGCCGGAATACAATTCAAGGTTGTTATGGCGGCATGCTCTAGACCAGGGGTGGTAGCCATCCAGACGGACAAATACCCTACCACCTGGCTGTAGGTTGTTTTGTTGCATCTTACGACAGGCCGCCTGGCTGCAGGAATTTGTATTCTTTCTCCATTCCTGGACAGATAAGATAGATGATATTGTTACAGTAACCTCATCCAAGGTTTAGAAAAATAAATCATGCCCTTTCCCACGGCTTATGTCGCTTAAACATCCTTTCCGTACGAGTATACCAGGGGAAGTCATGTAATTTCCGAAATAAAAATCTTATGATCATTTTTGATCTCTAAACAATATCTATAATAATTTATGTTCACCTTCGTTTCCTTCATTACCACTCCCAATTACGCAAGTGCTACAGTAGTTATTTAGAACGTTTATTATGCATACTGTTACAACCTAGGCGTCGACAAAGACAAATTTCACGTACAGATTTGTAGAAGCACATTTATTACCTGTCGGCATTTGAACTGATTGTAATTCTTTTGTGATTGTCTTTTTTTGTTTACTTATTTATTGGCATACGTTTCTAGATAACAGCCTATTGTTCTATTGTAATTATTAGCCAGGTGTTACAGATTTTAAAGTACAAGCTGAATGTAGGAAATTTGGTCCACATTGTCGGGGGGCACATTGCATTTGTGCAGTATAAAACGATGGTCTGATTGAGGAAGGGGGGGCAGTTCAGCGACAACTACTATCAAGGCGTGACGTGTGTACATTCGGGAAACTAATAGTGACGGACTTTGCGCGTTTTATTGAATTACGACCTTCTGCAATACGTTTGGATTTGTTGTGTTCAGTTACATTTGTACCTGTGTTATACATGTTTGTATAATTCTAATAAACTCTATAATCATTCCAACGGCATTTTAATTCGAGTCTCGTAACTCGTATTAATACAATAGCGTTCTGGAGGGAAGCGTCCCTAAAGTTTTTATGAAGGGCGTCAAAAAATTTCTGCAAGATCAGCAACGATAACCACTTTCCATCTTTGGTCTTCAAGCAATAAAAAATTGTAATGTTTTAACCTTAAAGATCAAACAAATTAAAGTACTCACTTCTTCCGCACTGAATAATTTTGATGATATACAATAACTAACATAACTTTTCAGTGGTGATTATTGTGTTTCAACGAAAACTTGAATAACACGTGCGTGACAAGCAAGCTACTAAACCTCTCAAGCCGGTCATTCGGAACCCCTTAAACTTTATGAATAAGCTCGCATACACGCATGATGAAATGTACTACGTCGATTCACTGCGTGGGAATTTCAATTCCCTTGTTACGTAAATTGTAATGGTCCACAAGTTAAACTGGTCAGTACGACCACATACTAAACCATTGACACTGCCGCACTCCGTCAAGGTCTCAGACAACGCCCAGTTTGGTTCGCTACGATCACTTTCGGCTAGCAGGTAATTATATATGTTTGATTGATTAATTTTGTTTTCATTTTCAGAGTTCCGTAGACAATTAACTAAAACAGAATTCTTTATCTCATGTCCGTCTTTCTATCTCAGCCACTTTTCTCAGACTGACTCTATATCAGTTTTTGTTATTGTTCTTAGTTCTACTTATATGGAATAAAATTAGAAGGATGGTGTTCAGTTTAGTACATTTGCTCTTGTTTGTATTGGTGGTGACGCTGGCAATACTTGTTGGGAGTGCTGGTGCTTTCTCGTAGTAGGGTGAAGGAAATCATCGCCAGCGGGGCCTGGGGTCCAAATTACCGATGGTTATGGCTCCAGAGACAGGAACCTCCTCACAATTCGTGCCGTGTCCAAGAGTGCTGCCTTCTGTATCTGGCCCTTCACCCAGCTTCCCAGCGAAAGCCTCTCTAGATGACGCTCGAGGCTTTTCGCTATAAGACCATTGAAGGTAACAACTATCGGCACAATGCTCGTTGACTCCAGACGCCACATAGCCGTAACCTCGTGAGCAAGATCTAAGTATTTACTTAGTTTTTCTTTTTCTTTCTTCACGAGGTTATCGTCATGCGGGATACTGATGTCAACGAGTATTGCTCGTCGTGCAGATCGATCTATTATCACGATATCAGGCTTATTGGCTACAATAGTCCTGTCCGTGATAACTGATCGATCCCAGTAGAGCGTGGCACGACTGTTTTCAAGAACTGGCTCCGGCGAGTACTGGTAATAAGGCACCTCCGTTTCCACAAGACCGTATCGAAGGGCAAGTTGCTGGTGGATAATCCTGGCTACGAGGTTATGTTTGTGCAAATACTCGCCGTTAGAAAGATGTGAACAGCCGGAAACAATATGCCTGAGGAATTCACCTGGGCGATGACATGCCCGACAGATGTCTAAGGTGCCATGCTTCAGGATTTATTTCCGGTAGTTATTCGTCTTAATAACTTCGTCCATAATTGCAAAGACAAAACCTTCGGTTTCTCCAAAGAGGTTACCGAACCGTACCCAGTTTACCGACGCTGACAGATCTACATCGGGCCCTGTTAAGGCCCGATAAAACCTGCCATGCAGCTCCTTGCTCTTCCATACGTTGATGCGGTCGGAGGCGCTCAGTACTGCCAAATTGCACCAGTTCTCTTAGCCCTCTTGTTGCTTTCAGGGATTTTAGTTTGATCGATAGAAAATTTTATGTAATAAAATGTGTGATACTTTTTATCCCGGAAATCCCGAGGGAATTTTCCCGGGAGCGGCTTGAAGTTGATCAGGTGCATAAAGATTAGTTTATTCCGACACAGTTTTCATTAAAAAGATAGCTGCGGTACTTTATGTCATGGGAATCCCGCGGGAATTTCAAGTCAAGCGTGGATGAAGTTGCAGGTATATCCTAGTATCATATATTAATGCGAGTGTTTTCATAAGATTTTTACAAATTTAATCATGCGTTCAAAAGTGCAACTTCATATTATAGTTGACAAAATATGTAATATATTATTTTGAAGTATATTTTCATTTACAGCTGATTTAACCACAATAAAGTTATGAGAATGATGAAATGAATGGAATGGAGACCACGTCTCGGCAAACGTAGCGTAGAACGCCCGCCAGCCCGGTGGACTGACGACCTGCGCAAGATCGCCGACAGAGGCTGGATGAGGAAGACGGGAGACCGGGATATGTGGCGCGTACTTGGGGAGGTCTACGTGCAGCAGTGGACTGAGATTGTCTGAAGAAGAAGAAGAAGAATGATGAAACAATTTAATAACAAAAATGACGGTGGTATTAATGATGTAAAACGTCAACTTTTTCACTTCTGTATTCACTCGGGTAATTATTTAATTGATATTATCTTTTATATGATCAATGGTAAACCGGTAGTTTAGTAGTACAAAGCTTATCATAAATAACCGCAACGCAATTCATCAATATCTAAATTAAATGCTAGGTTACATTCTGTACTCGTAGCATGTGTTAACCCTAATTGATTCATCTAAAAAAATTATGAACTTTAATTAAATTATTCCATAATTAAAATTCGCAATTTTGGCAATATAAGTCACTTAATATGAATTTAAGGTGCACTAGATCACCATAAATAGTTTAATTATTTTATTTAATAGTTATAGGACTATTTAGGACATTTTAGTGTAGGCTATTGGCATAATTAATGGAGTCATTATTTATGCCATACTATATTAATTAATTGTACATTCATTTACATTTGCACCTGTCAATCTAACAGTTTCACATTCCTTTTGTCACGTGACTTTCATTAACATACCTCAACATTACAATAATCTATATATGTATACATAATAAAACTACGTTTTAACGGTTTTAAGCGCGGTAATTTTATTTGATTTTGGTTTTTCCGACGTTTCGGCTACTTTTCAGTGGCCGTGATCACGGCCAAATTACCGCGCTTAAAACCGTTAAAACGTAGTTTTATTATGTATAGAAGACGCGAAAACTTAAGAAAATATATACTTATATTATAAAAAGATAAAGTTTGTGACGTTGTAGGGCGTAATCTCTTGATCTACTAAACCGATTTTAACTATTTTTTTACTGTTCGAAAGCTACGTTAACAGGGAGTGTCATAGGCTATATAACATGACGCTACCACGGAAGCGGGACAGAGCGCGGGTGAAACCACGCTGGGCCGCTAGTATTTCATGAATATAAAAAACCACGTTACTACACAAATATGGAGAATTATGCACTTTCATTTTGAGCAGTTGCGTGATTTTATAAAGTTAATAACATCTGCCTGATTGCAATATGGATATTTATGATAACATGTTTTTCTTATTTTTAGCCATAAATAAAGAAATAAACATGTCTCGTTTAAAATTATTTCTAAAAAATAGGAAAGTGCATTCTGATGACAAAATTAAATTGCAGGGTGACGTGGCTCTAGACAGAGTGACCTAGTTTATAATACACATGTGTGGAAATTGTAGACTTGAAATAATTATGTAGGTGATCAGGCCGTTGAAATCGGTCTTGTTGGCACAATTAGTTTGTTAGTCTGGTAATACTAAGCCTAAAACTGACCTGTTAGTACTTGGATAAGCCAAGCTTGTAAGGAATTTATGGAGATATGTTGCAGCATAAAATTTTAGTACGTCATGTCACTATTATAACTATATTAGTACCTATTTTTCTTTCCTTTTATTGTGTCTTTTTCTTATTGAGTATGCACTGTTTGCTACAACTTCATTAATTTTTCAAAAGTAATTCTGTAACATACTTCTGTATAAAATTTATAAAAAAAGTGCTTGAGATATAAATAGAGATAGATAACACTTTATTAGACACCAATACAAAAATGAACTTAAAGACATAGTTATGTACAAAGGGCGGTCTTATTGCTAAAAAACGATCTCTTCCAGGCGACCCCAAAGAAATATATAATATTATTATCATTTATATAAGAAAAAACAATTTCTAGCTAGACGTGTTGCTGGGAAGTTTCTTGCAGCTCCTTTTTTTTTTTTTTATTATTGCTGGAGTTCAGCAGACAGGCAGACGGCCCACTCGATGGAAAGCGGTTACCATCGCCTATGGACATTTGCAACACCAAAGGTGCTACAAATGCGCTGCTGCTCTCTTAAGGGAAACTGGAACCTGGTCACTAATGCCGGAACACAACTCAAGGTTGTTATGGCGACATACTTTAGACCAGGGGTGGTAGCCATCCAGTCGGGCAAATGCCCTACCACCTGGCTGTGGGTTGTTTTGTCGCCTCTTACGACAGGCCGCCCGGCCGCAGGAAATTGTATTCTTTCTCCGTTCCTGCACGGATAAGAAGATAAGGATTCTTCTCCTTAACAGCAATAACACCTTGCGAAGCGGTGTGCATAGAATGTGATGAATATAACTCTACATAATATACAAATATATATATATATATATATATATATATATATATATATATATATATATATATATATATATATATATATATATATACATATAGGTATATATGTCATTGTACATATTTAATCTATAATATTAAATTAGAGGCAGGGACGCCTTGAGGGACGCGTGGTCTTCAGACGGCGTCATTAGACTTTCGGCCACCATGAACTTTCCCTGTGGAAAGGTGTTCCGCGCGCGCTCACCTCTCTTCCTGTGGGGCGCGTTACACACCGCAATAAGACCTTGAAGACGTGGTTCCGCTAGTAATAGATGAGGCCGATGGGGCCCCACCTGCCAGGGCCTTGAGGAGAGGTGAGGCCTAGATTACTCTTGGCCCTGGCAATAGGGCGGATGATGGAACACCGAGGGATTATCGTAGATATCCCCGTCACGGATTAATAGCACTCGCTAGCGGTGCCACTGCCATCCCAACGTCGCAAGTCGTTAGTCCTCAAATGGATTTCTCGTCTTTAAAAGTTAGGGGAACACACCTGATGCGGTTTTCGAAACTAATAGCTCCCGACATTAACATAGTTAGCGGTCACTCATAATATTCGCAATTTCATCACACCATTGTGTAGCGGCCTACAAGTATTCTATCAAATTTTATCTACTATATAGACTTAGTAGTGTCTAAGAAAAGTTCATTATAATTAAGACGGGTATAGCGCTATGACAGTTTTATTTATAAGGGTTCCCTTTTTGCTAAAATTACTATAAAACCTCAAATGTCTGTAAATGAAAATAAGTTTGAATCTATTGAGTAATTTTTGAGAGACGGTATATTATATACTTTGATAACGAAGACGAATATCGGATACTACCCCAATAAATAAGAAGTCTGCATGAGTTGCAGGTTTGAACAGAAATTCTACATTTGTGCTACTTCTAACGAAAATAAATATAAGATACTTTTGCAGGAGGTTTTCCGTGCAGGGACGGAGCAACAATACAAATTCCTGCGGCCGGGTGAGCTGTGGTAAGACGCGACAAAACAACCCCCAGGTGATAGGGTATTTGCCCGTCTGAAGGGCTACCACCCCTGGTTTCGAGTATGCCGATATTACAACCTTGAGTCGTGTTCCATTAGGTTCGAGTTCCCCTTTAAAAAGTGGTAGCACATTGGTAGTGTCTTTGTTGATACAATTGTTCATAGGCGATGGTAGCCGCTTTCTATCAAGTGGGTCGCCTGCCTGTCTGCTGAACTCAAGCAATAAAATTTTTTTAATGCAGTGAGCAGTCCTCATATTACTACATACATTGTTATGAAATCTATCTGATTACATACCTAGTACTGCAACATGAAATATGCGTTTAATTCGATCAAATCTTAAATGATTTAAAATGTACTAATGAAATGAGACAACATAGTCTTGAAGTGGCGTAACAACTACGCCTCGAGCATAAGCTAATGATAAATAACCAAGTTAACTGACACTTGGTTAAACATTATTTAACGCTATCTTAAAATTAAATATATGGCTCTATGAAGTATTGAGATAATCTTTCATAAGTATCGTATAGATTAATATGTTGATTAAATATTCAGACAAATTATTGGTACTTAGAAAACAGTTTGAACCGTGAGTTAGTAACACAATATTGTTTAAGTTTCAAATTCAGAAAATAGCATTGTTTCAATTATCAGTTATGGCACTCGATGATAAAATCGATTAGGGATAATTATCATATATCAAACCATTATTTTTTATAATAAAAATGTGAGTATATGAAATCGTAAGTAAATTATGTGAATTAAAACAAAAAACGTAGAAACGCGCGAGCACGATTGGATCTACATTTAGATAGCCCATTAAAGGTCATTCTATTCTTGCTTTTTAATACAAGAAAAATCTCTTTTTGTCATTTTTTTTTGGGTCATCATGCCGGAATACAGCTAGGTCATTATTGCGGAACGACTTTAACCGATAGGTGATAGGTAACTGGAGCTATGGCCGGAGCCTATTACCAGACAGTCATCTGATTGGCAACGCCCAGGGTATTCACAAAACTAATATGTAGTGATTCGTTTTTGATGGGTATTCACAAAACGTCACATTTCACACGTCGCAAGTCACTTACTTCCTACTGCCCACTTCCCACTGCCAGCTCCCTACTTCCCACTACCAAATAACCATCGCCAATTCCCCACTGCCCATTTGCCACCAACCACCTCCCAATTCTTATTGACACTTGCCATTACCACTTGGGAACAAAAGATATTCAATTTATTTTCTTTTTTTATCTAATCAGTATTTCAGATTTACCAGCCAATATAAACTTTTTTGATTCCGGAGAATTTGTGCCTCATTTCCTTTTTATTGAACGCTCCTCGTATTATATGACTCGAATTTAAAAATAAATTGATCAAATATTTAAATAACTAACACTAGTATTCCTCTTGCATGCTTATGCAGAAGGCGTTTTTATTTCTAGAAGATCATTAATAATTAGTCAATTAAATCTAAAAATTTTATCTCTACAAGATTCATTTACCCATCAATTATTATAATAGCGTCTATAAACTGCTCTTATAATTTAAAATTATGCCAGAAGCATCACATTAGGCATTTTATCGTCACGATTTTTGATATTGCAATATTTGAATATTGGAGATATACAAACAGACATTAAAGCATATCAGATAGCTATCAATCAACCATATAATAGCTTTAATGTATCTGTACTATTACAAAATATATTTAATACGTTTTATGCCATCTGTTTGATGATGATAATTAAGGTTGGAAAATATTCATATTTATGATAATTATGGCTATAATTTTTGTTTATGGTATGTCAACTTTGACTACACGCCGGGTAAGTTGAAAGGTCTGATTTGTTAATCTGATAATTAGCCGTTCTGTGTAATGGAATATAGTGTAATGTTCTTAACATACATACATACGTACATACATATATTCACGTCAGTTCCCTTGCAGGGTAGGCACGACCAACAGAGCGCCATTTAGGCTTATTCTTACACACCTCATTTGCTTCTTTGACATTCCTAACTCTTGTCATGCACGCTTGTCTGTTCTTAAGGCTCCTGAAATCACCCTCTGCTAGTACACGATCAATTTGATCATGGAAGGTGTGTCGTGGCCTTCCACGACTCGGGCTCGGAACATCGCACTTTCCGATGCACACAACGCGATTTTAGGTATTAGAGGGACGAGGTCGTCGGAGAACGAGGTATATCCTCGCTCGCTTTTCTCATCGCTTTGGTCTAGTCCCTAGTAAAGGACCCGGTAAAGTGCGAAACGCATTTCCCCCGCCTCAAAAAAAAATAAATCCTCGCTCGCTTTCTCGTTTACGGGACTTCCCCGGCGCTCGGCTCACCAGGGCTGCCAATTTAGCGCTTTCGAAGCTAGATATAGCGCTTTTTAGGGCCATCCAACTCCCAATTTTATTAAAGAACTTCCAGTGAAAAATCTTGCGCTTTTTATAATATGCAAATATCTAATTTTATAATAAATATATATGAATATATTTACTAATATTATAAAGAGGAAAGATTGGATTGTTTGTTTGCATTGAAGAGGCTCCGAAACTACTGAACCGATTTGAAAAATTCTTTCACTGTTGGCAAGCTTCCAGTCTCCTTTAAGAGGGCAGCAGCGCATTTGTAGCACCTTTGGTGTTGCAAATGTCCATAGGCGATGGTAACCGATTTCCATCAAGTGGGCCGTCTGCCTGTCTGCTGAACTCCAGCAATAAAAAAAAAAAAAAAAAAAAAAAGCTTTTTTTTTTTCAGGCGGGGGAAATGTTATTACGCACAATACCGGGTCCTTTGCAAGGGATTAGACCATATTCGATCATAGAGGTATTCCCAGAAGGGGCAATCCAAACAATAATAAATAAAATAAAAAAAAAAATAAAAAAATAAAATAAAATAAAAATAAAATAATCAACCGGCTTGTGTGGAGACTCGAGCCCAAATGGCTAGTACCCACTAAAACCACCCTCCTCCGATGCCCCACGCTTATGGCAGGAAAGGCATGAGACTTAGAACGTAGTTAGGCCCACGCCGATCCTAGCGCAATAAGTGCCTGAGAAAGCCCCTGGAAGAGCTAACTCACTTCGACGACAGGGGTGAAGACTACTCTGCTCCCTTGATGCATGAGGGCCCCTGAAGCGGTAATGATCATCGCTCTGCAGCATGGCTTGCACCAGGCTGCCAAGCGAATCAATCGGACCTACTATTGTCTCGAGTTCAAACCTCTGTGGTGCCCAGGCTGCGCACTCGACTAGCGTATGAAACGCCGTGTCAAGCGCGCCACACTGGTGGCATTGGGGTGAAGGCTGACAGCCCGCAATCTGAAGGTCAGAGTTCCGCGTTTCCGCGAGAGCCATCGCAACAGCTGCGGTCGAGTCGCTTCCACCGTATCAACGCCGGCCACAGACACTATCCCTGGGTGACATAGGCTATATTATATTTATTTAAAAAAAATAGGGATCCTTACTAAAACTCCAATAACATCCCACAATCCAACCCTAGGTGTAAAAAAAATACCTAAAATCGCGTGCGCTGCGAAAACTATTGATGATAGAATAAAATAATGTACTACGACTTTGCAGAACACATCATTATTTGTGTCACGATAGTATATGTCTAACTATTATAGTTATGCCACAATAAGTGTTTTTTTATTTTAAAAATTTAATTAAAATGGCGCCGCTAGAAAAGGCTCTTGATTTGTATTTGTATTCATCCTTATTAAAATAAATTACTTCATATTCAAGACTGCTTCAATACCTTTATATAACTTTTTGAATTATTCAATTCTGACATGCCATTCGAAAGATATCACGAGTTTAAAAATGTAAGTATTATAACACGCGGCCGTGACGCTTTTTCTTGAGCGAAAAATCGTAAGACCCTGTCTATATAGAAGTTTCACTTCAAAAATATGAGCTGCGTGTCGCGGAGATGAATATATTCAGGAAGATGTGTGATGTAACAGATAAACTGCAAAAATATCATCTATTATTTGAGAAAAAACATCCCATCATGCATGGTCCCGATAAAATGTATATAGATCAAAAATTTGATTTGACGTCGTCATATATATATTATATTTGACATGCGTGCCAATGATCTAACAATTAGAGATGGTAAATAAAGCTCTTGAGGAATTAAGAGAAAGAGTAAGAATGCGTATCCCGGACTCAGAAGTAAATACTTCTGAAATAACCTGTATTCATTAATAGCTTGACGAACTTACAGATCTCAGACTAAGAAAATAGGTAAACTGAAGCCCGAGCTCTCAGTGTGAAGCCGGTTAAAGGAGATTTTGAAATAGGAAGCCCATCATCGGCCATCACGCCACAGTGCGTTACCAGAATTTAGTATTAAGTAAACGAATCAGTACAGATAAAGGTAGAACAGTGTCCGGTAGATACATTAATATTAATCTCACAGCGCAAACCACGTGTATACTACATAAGTTTACGCATACAAGTTTAAAACAAATGCTTTATTTCATTGATGATTTTGTTCGCGTAGGCTCTGTCTACCTTAAAAGATGACGCGTCGGCGCCGGAGGGCCAGCCAGGACCTACGGCCACTGTAAGGTTTGGGCTCTTGGAATATGGAGATTCTCACTCACCTGCACATGCTGTCGAGATGGGGGCGCGGTGTATTCCGCGCGCGCTCACCTCTCCTCCCGTGGGGCGAGTTAAAGACCGCCCCACGCCTAGAGAGTTTGAAGAAGCCGGGGGATAAAAGTAGTCCGCTGGCAGTGGAAGAGGCCTCGTGAGGACCACGCCTGCCAGGGCTGCGGATAGGCTAACTGATATACCCGTAGCCCTGGCATAAGGCGAAGGACGGAACACCCAGGGGTTTTAGTAGGTATTCCTAACTGGGGAGTGGCAATAGTATGGCACCAGTTCTGATTGCGCATGCTAGTGTCACCCCTGATCTGGCAAATCCCACACACGGGTCGCGAATTATCCCCCAAGGTTCTGCCCTTGTCGCGGCTTAGTCCTCAATCGGATTTCCCCTGGTAAAAAAAGCCTATGTTTACCTACTTTTATTCGTCTGAGGTAGAGATTAATTAACTAGCGACGAGTAATAACTGACTCAAAAAATAGTGGAAGTTATTGAGTAATATTGCCGTAAAGATCTATAAGATGCTTATGAATTTGTTTTATTATTTTTTGACTATTTTCTTCTATTTATAAAAGAGTAAAGAATACGTTAACTCGATTTAATACTCTTTTATATTTTGAATACAAAACTTTCATAACCTATTTAAGATAATTATTCAAATACAGATTTACATATTAGGTTTCCACACTTCCTACCACTAATTCTAGTAATAAACTAAAATTGATCCGTACACAGCGTTGGTAAATGTATTGCAATATCAGCAATAGCGCATACCTCACTCTAATTAGCTTATTTTATTGATTGTATGTGTGATTATCATAACCAGTGTGGATTTTGTTAAAGGTTGTATTTCGGGTATCATTAACAAAATGGATAAATAGGATCTTTATAATTATGTCATGTATGGCATTTACTGTCTGTTTATTCGCTTATACAAGTCACAGACATTTTTCTCGAACACTATACGCTCTGTAATGTATATGTCACTGTTAAATTATAAATACCGTTAGATTATAATCTATCCACGTCAAATCGTCAAATTGTGAAATGGCATGCGACGGAACGCACCTCACGCTATTAAACGTCATATGCACCGCGCCGACATATTTTGTTGTCTAAATAATAAATACATACTTGACGTCATAATATTTTAAGTGCATTTAGTTTATGACTGACTGACACCTGTTTTTATTTTTAACTCTACGGACACCAAACGACGTTACATCGTATCGACGCCAGTTCACAATTTAACGATTTCACGTCGACCACAATATATAATTTACTGAAAAATAATGCGGTAAATTGTAAGCAGTATGTTACGGTTCACAATATTTTGACACTACAGTCTCGCGAGACAAATTATAATCTAACGGTATTTACAATTTGACGGGGACATATATAAATGATAGGTGTACATACATGTCAGTATATAATGGTGTATTAGAAAGGCGAAAAAACTGGAACTTTTTTAAAATTTATTAAGCTTACTAACAACTGATACATTTAAATGCTTAAATTAAATACATGGTAATGGTACACTTACAAGTAAACATAACTTGCTTAATATAAATAAAATTAAGTGTCGCTAGCAGATATTTACATTTTACCCTACGTATCTAACTGAAGTTTTACATAAATAGTGACTTTATAGTAAGATAACAGGTGATGAAACCAAGTGCTCGGATTGAATTTTGAAAATATCCCTAATTTTATGAATGTATTATGCCAGATTTTTTTAAATATTTTGATATGTGTATGCTGAAGTGCTTAACGATATATCCAGGCGGCCGTCACTATTGATAGATATTTTATCATTATTGATTGTTATGATATATTGTAGTAGTGTATGCATTTTGCCATTCTAGAGACAAAATTATATACCAAAATATTTTGGCCTAATACAAAAATTTTAGGGGTAATAATTTTTCAATCTGGATATCACGGGTGAAATATGCGCTTTCAATCTCTTAAAAAATACATCTTCCGCAAAATTTTGAACTACGTAGTTAAAATTCTAAAAATTTATAAAAGTGAGAAATATTAGTTACATAAATTCGATGCCGACATGAAACCAGGCGAATGTTTCGCAAAAAAAATAGTCCTACCATAATTTATGCGTACATGTAGATTAGATTATTATCATCGTTTACACTTTGTTGCATAAATTTATTTTTCATAAAGAAAATTACATTTCGGTTGCTTAATACCAGTTTATATAGCCCAGTTTTTGATGGTTTTATAATGCTAAATATTACTATCTCTGTTTGTTTCAGTTATAATTTCTTAATTGTCGATACGGACAGGCCATTTAGTCGCCTCCTTTTGGAATTCACAACGTCCATATCTCCTTGGGCCTCGAAAAGCTTTAGATCGAGGGGTATTTAGGGCTTCCAGGACCCAGCTCTGCACGGGCTGGGTCATTGAGGAAGGTGTTGTGAGATACCAGCCGGATTAAACCTTCGACCATCCCTTCGCGTCTTTGTGAGGCGCCACGGGATACTATTGCCAGGTTCCACAACATTGGCCATGTCGATTTTGCGCAACACTAGTAAAAGGTGGTGGAAGGAACATTGGGATGTTTGGCATTACTTGCATGTAGTTTATGTTCAATTTTAACCAGTAATAAGGCAAATAAATGCATAGGACAATATAGAAAACATACATTAGTGGGTATTCCAGCTATTAGATCAACGAGTTTCGTACTCACTTGTAACGATTCCTGATTGGTGGGCAGTCTGTATACAGGATTCTCCTCGAAAAAAGAGTTACTGAATTGATAATCGGCAGATAATAATAATTGGCAGACAACCACACACATTTTATATCCTCAAGCTAAGGAAGTTACGCTCGTGTTATAGGTAATATACACCGGACCACTCTGGGGCTGATCCCAGACACCTATATAGTAAATAACAGAAACTTCGATTCCGAAATTTAGCATGCCAGGTATGCAACGCGGCCTCTGCGTTCCAGCGAGTTCGGCAGGCCAAGACTTAGCACGCTCAATACACATAAGTCGTCAAACAGAAGCAGAAAAAACAGTACTTTAACGATTTCCAACGTCCGTAGACACTGATTTCCCGGCAAATAACGGTCACATATAAAGGTGCGTTCATATAGTTGACGAAGAATATTAGTAATGATTATCACTTACTAAAAATGTAAATGTATGAAACCTATAGATTAACGCCATTAGTCTTACAAGAATTGTGTATTTTAAAATTTAATAACTACTTATATTTAGAGTTTTAGATGAACTTAGGATATTTTGCGCGGGCTATGAGCCGTAGTCAAGATATATAAATCTACAAGGAAAGGATTAGTGATTACAAAGATATTATTGAAGTGAAACTTCTATATAAACGGGGGGTTTTAGGATTTTTCTGTCACGAAAAAGCATTACCGCCGCGTGGAGGAGCGGCATAAATTTAGTCTAGACGTGGTGAGAGGCGGCATAACTTTAGAGTATACTATGGATGCGTTTTTGGGTTCCGGATCGAATTCAGTTTTTTTTTTGTTTTAAACAATAAAATATGTTGTAATAAAAATGCATTCATTAAAATGTACCTAACCTAACCAAACCATAATTTGCAGTAAACCTGCGAAAAATCGAAATGTGTGCTGGGATACATAGTAGAAGTGAAACTTCAACGGACAAGTGGAAAAACGAATGGCAACGGATAAGTGGCAAAACGAATCGCAACAAAATTTTAACTCGAAGTTTTACGGGCAGATTGTTAATGTACTTATCCAATTTGAAAACCAGGCCGTAAAACTTCAAATCAATTTTTTTTTGCGATTCGTTTTGCCACTTGTCCGTTGCCATTCGTTTTTCCACTTGTCCGTTGAAGTTTCACTTCTACTATCTGTACCAGCACACATTTCGATTTTTTATAGGCATATAAGTATTACCGGACCCCTACTGCAGGCATCGCGTTACCCATCTTGTCCCGATAACGTAGTGAGGCTGACGGGATCGGGGGATCCTCCGAGTGTGCCACACTCATTACCGTGGAGTATGAAGTGGTGTTAATATGAAAGCAATGTACTACAATTACTTAAATAAAAAAATAATTTATACTCACACACTAGTCCAGTGCTTATAAGGATGTAAACAGCTAATAATGATAAAATATTTACATTTATACAGTAATTAAAATGTAAGTAGGTCACATAAATATTCTTTATTTGGAGAAACCAGCAAGGTGTAGATTAATGCCTATGTTAATCTGACCTTTGAATTTGAAATTTCACATTGATATAACTACTCATATATATTGCGCCTATGTGTTATATGTATTCGTAATTTTGTAGAGACATGACGTTATTTGTATACTACTTATCATGTGTATTTTTAAACTTCTGTGCTCGTTTCATTTTCACGACTGGATATAAAATAACTCGTATGTGTAGCATTTATGCCTAAGTTTTTGGCTAAATCTTCAAGGGTGATATTTTTCTGTGCAAAGATCCACAATTTGACTGCAGCGCTCGTTTGGCTCATAATTAGGTGAATAGTAATCTAAAATGTAAATACTCATTAATATTTTACAGTAGCGTAATTCATAGAATAGAACAGAAAACACTTTATTGTTCATCAAATAAACAATTACAGAATGAATAATCCAACAGTAATTTAACGGTAAAACAAAACGCGACCATATCGCTTAAAGCGATCTCTTCCAGGCAACCTGACTGAGAGGATACTTTTAACAACTTATGTCTAGGTATAATTAAATAAAAAAGAAGTAAAATAAAAAAGAAAGAACAGTACAACGTGGACAGTAAACAGCTAAGTTAACAAGAATAGAAAAATATATATTTTTTATTATAAACCAAGGTAATGGTTTTTGACAGATTTTTTAAATATGGTAAGTGATTTAGCTTTTCTGACATCTACGGGTAAAGAGTTCCAAAGTCAAACAGCCTGCACAGCGAGGGATTTGGAGTAAAATGTTGAAAAATGTGCAGGTGCCTTTAACAGGAGGTTATTAGAGGAGCGCAAATCGAAGGTGTGTGAAGTATGAAGGAAGTTGAAACATTCCTTAAGTTCGTTCCTTAAGATCATGAAACTTTTCGGTGCCAAGTAAAACATAAAAGAACAACAGCATAGTATTTTTTTTTGTTTTACTTGACACTGACTTCGAGATGTTGTAAAAAGAAATCGGTTAAGTATTTATGTTTTGGTTTTTACTGTGAAGTCGGTTTTGCTTTTGTTTAAAAAGAAAATGTTTTTTACTTATCTGCGCAAATACTTCAATAGCTTTAGAAATAATATATTAAGCACCTGTAGATATTATACAACTGGCACGCGTATACAAATTTGCCATGTCACTCTTCGCTGTATATGCTCTTCGACGAGGGTTGCTCTCGATTTCCTTGCAATACACAAATCAGAACCTATCTTGGTGACTATGGAACCATCTCAAAAGTTAAAAAGAACAATTTGAAATCGGTCCACAATTGACGGTGAAATCGCTTAACATGCCTACGAAAAAATTAAGCGCCTGTAGAATGTGTAATACTAGCACAAGCTTTTTTGAAAAATTTTAGGCTCCCGACGTTTTTTTATAAACAGACCTGACTGACTTGGTGATCATGGTACCGCCTCGAGATGTGCCTCAAGTAGTTCCATGATCACTAATGATTTTTTTATTCGTAAGTGTGTGCACTAAGAAAAAAAAATCAAAATCGATCCACAATTGACGGAGAAATCGCGTAACATGCATATAAAAACTTAAGCACCTGTACAAAATGTAATATCTACACGCGTATACAAGCTTTTTTCCAAGAATTTAGGCTTACGGCGTTCTTTAATAAAGGTTATTCTCGATTTGCCTGAGATCCGTTTTACTCATCCGATCCTGACTTGTTGACCATGGGACTACCTCGGGAGTATACACTTACGAGTAAAGAAAACAATTTGAAAATCGGTCCACAATTGACGGAGAAATCGAGTAACGAACATATAAAAAAACATACAAACGAATTGAGAACGTCCTCCTTTTTGGAAGGCGGTTAAAAATAGGTGAAATCTTTAGAAACCATCCAAATAGAGATATTCTTTAGCAAATTTAAGAATTAAAAGGGTCTTAATAAATTTCCACTGAAGTTGCAAGTCTAATTAGATGGATCAACATGATTTAATCAATTTGGTTGAAAGACGTAGAACTAAAAGTACATGATCACTTTGATTGATTCATCCAAATTGAAAGACAAAAATGATCCGTCTGTTGTCGGCTTAAATAAATTGTAGTAGGTGCATTCGTCGGCTTACGAATATTGAATGCCAAGGGTTAATTAAGTATGATTAATAAAATGGTTCCGTATAATCATTCATCCACGTTTCAATAAGACTAACTGTAGCACTTCGTGACTCAATCACAAAGCAAAATTAAATATAATTGTGGTTAAGGCTAATTTTGTACAAAATAAACCTATAGGAATAAATTTAATACTTGCAGGAAGTTAAATGTTGGCATGTCTATGCCCGCAGGTAATGGCCTTGGGGTAAATCATCGGGCGTTTCTTGCACTGCGGAGACGGGGGTGCGCATACGTTCCTTGCACGCCTTTCTCACTCTACAAATGAAGAAGCTTGCTGGAGTCTTGCCTGCTGTAATAAGACGTGGGTGGATCCGCACCTGCCAACTCGCCGTTACGACTGCTCGCATAACCATACAGGTTATCAATACGGTTAAATCGGATTGGTACCGCGATTGATGCGGGTAAAATAATCCCGTACTTTTTTGTTATAGCCAAACTGCCAAACAGGTAGACGGCCCACCTATTGGCGAGCGGTTACCCTCGCTTATAGACCTCTGCAACACCAGCTATCTCATCGCCAATTTTTTCGTTAGAATGGGATTGAGGAGGCGGAGCGGGAGCGTGAGCGAACTTCCTTGCTCCGTTCCTGTCAAAGGGGGATGCGCCGATGCGGGAGGGCGGGCTTCGACCTGCGGCCGCCGTAAGTGGGCAGCGCGGGTGGGGCTCCTTGGGGTATAGGGGTTCTCACTCACCCACATATGCCGTCGAGATGATAGCACGAGTGTACCGCGCGCGCTAATTTATCCTCCCGTTGGGTGTGTTACAAACCCCCCACGCCCCGGATTAGACATGGAAGATGCCGGGGATAAAATAAGTCCCCCGGCTACGCATGTGGTCTGCGGGTCTCCGTTTGCCAGGGCACGTGGAGTTGGTTGAGCTTCCGCATCCCCATAGCCCTGGCATAAGGCGCAGGACTGGTGAGTGACAATAGCATGGCACCAGTTCTGTCGTGCCACCCCAATATGGTGAATCCCACACACGGGTCGCGAACTATCCCCCAAGATTCTGTGCTTGTTGCGGCTTATGGTCCTCGATCGGATTTCCATTGGGTAAAAAAAAAGGAGGAATGAGATAAAGTGAATGGTCCTGGACGGAATAGGTAGAATGGGATAAAGGGGATGGAATAGAGGGATTAGACAGGAGGATACACGTTAAATGATTTCTGTTTGAGCTCACACAGAACGACACCGATAAGCTTGAAGCTGTTTCATTTGAGCAAAATTATAGGACTATATCACTCACATCGATCAGGTCCGAATTGTCCGTACTGAGAACTTGTTTTGTTATGCAAACACCCTATAAAAAAACATCTGTTCCACAAACCACAACCCGGTTCGACGGAAGTAGAATTAATACCGGAGTAGTTTTAGTGAATATTTGGTGTTCACTATGCGTCCCATAGTAGCTTAAGAGTAAGCTAGTATGGGACGCACTTATGCACTCAAGTTCTTCCCAAGCAGTGGGGAGTGCATAAACCATTTCTTCCCAAAATCTTAGCTATCCATGAAAACCAAATACGTGTTTGGCGTCCCTTGTAATGCCGTGAATCAATTTAGTGCAAAAATAGCCTATACATTCTATAGTACCACTTAGTACATAAATCAAAGCAGTTCCCGGATTTTGTATATTCTTACGTAGGCTAACTTCAAATATGGCTAAGTACCCATATCTAATTTTTGACATCTCGTTAACCACACAAAGCCAGGCAGGTCAGTAAGTTAATTATAATTACATAATGCGGGTAGTAAGTTAATTGGATTAAACGTCGGTTACAGTGAGTGGAGGCTACACGCATACCGGTGGCGAGTCGTGCGTGTCGGAGCGCATGCGCTTGTGCTCCGCTACCAACAGCAGTATTTTACACATACTCAAATTAATCTGTTGACATGGTTTTGACGTTTTTAAACTGCCACTTTATGCTGGTCTGTTATGTAATTGTTGAGTGTAAAACAAACATAACAGAGGAGGTTTAGTTTTTGAGCTTAAAGATCAAATTAAATAAAGTTTAGTTACGAGTAATGGATATATGAACAGAAAGGGTATCATAACATTTCTTTGATGCCGGCAGCGTTTTGATGACAAATCTCTGATTTGCCAGTCTGTTGTACACCAACTATAAAAAAGCTAGATTGATAACACTTTATTGCTCATTAAAAGAGACGAGAGCATACCAAGTACATTAAAACAATTGACTGTAACGCTTAGACTGATCTCCCCTAGGCAAACTTTGTAAAAACATGAGGCGTCTAGCTCTTAAATAGTTGCAATTTTACTAATTCTATTGGTATACTTAAGTTAAGTGAGGCAGAAGATGTCAAGTATATCAAGAACGTAGAAAGTGGAAATCCATCGTCTCTGCCTACCTATGGGAAACAGGCGTGATTACATGTATATACGTATGTACTTCAGTTTTCATTCTATAATGATTGTTGTACTATAAAAAGAATCCACGGCATTCTTACATTCAAGCATAAACTTTGTGCAAAACCGATAGTCATTATTTTACTCTACCCGATACGCGTGTCATGGTTTGGGAAAAGGTTTTTATTTCGACAGGTTTTCAGCATCATATAAAAAATTAAAGGATGTTCGTTTTTCAAAAACAAGAGTCTAGACTTATATTACTTATATATTTTAATAAGATATATTATAAAGAAAATAGAAATCGATAATGATTAGATAATTGATCACATATTCATATATTAAAATTTGCCGATAAGATAATCGCAGACTATACGAGAAAATTCATACATTTAGTTATTTCCTACACGATACTTAACTATGCAAGCATATATGGACTTGTGAGTTTATCTTAATTGTATAATACAAGACTAAATTAAGGAAATAATAACATTTGCTTTGATATTCTGGCTTAAACTAGTCAGCCAGCAACTTAACCGTGCAGGAACGGAGAAAGAATATGATTTCCTGCGGCCGGACGGCCAGTTGTAACAGGCGACAAAACAACCCACAGCCAGGTGGTAGGGCACGTACACGTATTTGCCCGTCTGGATGGTTACCACCCCTGGTCTAGGCTATGCCGCCATAACGACCTTTGTGTTGTGTTCCGGCATTAATGGCCAGGTTCCAGTCTCCCTTTAGAGAGCGGCAACACATTGGTAGCACCTTTGGTATTATAAATGCCTATAGGCAACGGTAGCCGCTTTCCATAAGATGGGCCGTCTACCTGACTGCTGAAATCATCCAATAAATAAAAGTTTCATACCTATATTCATACATAAAAAGATGAAATGATAATTGAATAAGCAATGAGTAAATCCGTGAAATCTTCAGGGACGTCAAGAAATTGGTGGACTTCCTGGCGGAGCTGGGCTGGATGGAGTACCCCTCATCCACCCTCAAATGCAAAATAGGCACTATGTCGTCGAATTGCGAAACCGCCGATCGCAGCAGAAGAAGAGTAAATAAAAACGGTTAGAAATAGCAGTTCAGGGTGTATGACGACACTGGTAAAGTAAATATAACACTAGGATATACCCGCGACTTCGGCCACGCTTGATATGAAATTCTCGTGACATTTCCGGGACACAAAATATCACAGCATTTAAAAACGAATGCAAGTTGTCGTTTTAGTGTAAACTGTGCCGAAATAAGCTAATTTTTATGCATTTAAACAAGTACAAACCGCTCCCGGGAAAAATCTCGCGGGATTTTTGAGATAAAATATGACACATTTTATTACATAAAATTTGCTGTCGATCAGCAAAAACTGCATTGAAATCGGCCCAGTAGCCTTTACGTGAAATCCGAACAAATAGATAAAATATACAAGAAATCTAAAAAAAAATGCATCGTGTTCTATGTCGTTTATACTTACTTATATAGGTAGTCTATTTCAGTTGTTTTGTTTAAATAACTTCAATGTTTAGAATTGTGTAATATTATGATGATATTATAGAATTATGATAAGATATTATATAATGATATCTTTTTTCTACATTTTGTTTAAATATATGTATAAGTATTATTTTGTATGTAAAACATCTACACTAATATTATAAAGAGGTAGTTTGTGAGTTTGTGACGTTGTAGGGGGTAATCTCTGGATTTTAAAAATTATTTTACTGTTGGAAAAGTATCATAGGCTATATATAACGTGAAGCTATATACCACGGGAGCGGGTCAGAGCGCGGGTTAAACCGCGCCGGGCCGCTAGTATCATATAATATACTTACGAACGTGTTATTAAAATTTTATTAATCGTTCTATATTCATGAAATGGATACCACCACTGTCCTTATAAAACTCATTTATTCTTTTCACACAACAGAAAACAACTATAAATTAATATAAGTTGAGTATTTATGACATAAAAAACTCAGTCGTATCCCTAAACAATTCAAAACTTAAATATAAATGTTATTTTAATAATGTATTTCAATAGTTTATATGTATTATTATAATTACATTAATATACTTTTAATTAACATTCATGCTGGAAATATTGATTGCTCTGATCAATGTCCGTAAATACCCTGGGGCTACCATGTGCCCAGAAGGCACGGCAGAATTCTTTTTAGTATTTTTATTATATATATTTATTTACATCTTTTTCAAACTATTTTCTTGCTGTTTATGCACTTATGCTACATTATTTGCCTTATATTGTTGTATTACCGACCAACTTATTATACAGACGACATACCCTGTTCTATGAAGTATAATGTGATCTATTATTTTTCTACACTTCTAGGGTAAAACGTAGTAGGTTACTACTTCTGTATTAATACATGTTAATATTAGTTCTGATACTCTAATTAAAACGCTTTGCTTCTATTTTTGTAATAGGTACCGCTGAGGAGTGGAACTCTTTTTCGGTACCTATTTTCATGAAACATCGTTTAGGCAAAAATTTAGGGGTCTTTAAGTCTCGCCTGGACACGTATCTTCTAGGTAATGGTGCTCCATCTTAGACTGCATTTCCAGCTGAAATCAGGTCCAATGGTCAAACACGAACCTTTACAATATACAAAGCTATAGAGAAAAATATTTTTATATTAATAATATCCATATGGATATATGACCATCAGCTGACAATATAGTTTTGAGTACCTAAAATTTAAATAATATATTTCTTAATTTTAATGTGATATAATTTGCCGACTACTTATTATCTGCATGAATTATGGATATGAAGGAATTTATTAAATGAATATTTAATATCCATTTTATTGAGACCAATTTAAATTTATTGGTCTTTGACAAGATGTGATTAAACTTTACTATACCATTAAGGTTTGTGAGCCAACTGATTCGGTTAATATTAATAGTTAGATTATGGTAAACAGAATCGCGTTTATATAACATTATAAACAGATTTCAAACAAACATACATGTTCTCCAGATGTGTCCAAGGTCATCGGTGAAGAATGAATGAAATTTTAAATCGTCATCTGAATAGTGACATCTCCCTAAAACGTTGATGGTAATAACTTGTTTTTTAGTCGGGTTTGCAGTTGCTACCAATGAGTTTCAAATATTCACTGCATTTCTATTATCAACGAGGATCGAGATATGTGACGCAAACTTTGGAAGAATTATGTCTAATGTCTATCAGCGAATAACAATTGGTTGATAATCATCACATATGTATTGTTCTACATAAGGCAGAAAAGGAATATGAATCTTTTTTAAAACTTGACAATATACACCCATGCAAGCCATAACCAAGATGCTAATCTACCCTTATCACGCCTTTTTCCCATAATGGTAGGCAGATATCCATTTGCGACGATCCTGAAAAACAACTTTTGCTCCATCTACTTACATTAATTACTTCATACATGCACGTTTATCTGAGATACTTTTTACCTAACCTCTTTTTACAAGCTTTTTTAACACTTCTACTATTTGATCATGATGTGTTATGTCGTGGTCTACCGGTACCAACTCTACTATTCACAATGCTGTGATACACTTGTTTTGTCATTCTACTTTTGTCTGTTCTTTTTACATGTCCAAACCACTTTAAAATTCCTTTTTCAATTTTTGTTATTACTTATCATTCATCCCTACATCACACATACTTCTCAAAGCTCAAATTTTGACTGCGTCTGTCTTACTATTATGCTTCTTCTGCCATATCCAATTTTCACTGCCATACATTAGTGTTGCTACCAACACCCTTTGATAGACAGCCAAACGTGCCTTTACAGAGACTTATTGGCTTTTAATAAAAGAGTTTAGCGCTACATGCACATTATTATCTGCCTTTACTCTTCTTCTGATGTCACTTTCATGCTTTCCGCCCCTGGTAAACATGCACCCTATATAAACAAACCCTTTTGAGATATAAATAGAATATAAAATATAAAGAAAAACAATATTTAGCTAGATGTGTTGCTGGGGAGTTTCTTGCCGCTTCTTCTGCTTAACAGCATTAACACCTTGCGAAGCGGTGTACATAGAATAGGAAGGAAAATTAAATTTTAACTTACATGTTTGACCTGCAAAAAGTGTTCTCCAGTAGAACTTATTTTGAATAAAAACTTTTGAATTTGACTTCCTGTAACTTTTGGTTTCCAACCTGTATATTACAAATTGTCATAATTCCATCTCTTTCAAACACCATAACTTTCGTCTTGTTAACATTCATTTTAATACTCTTTGTCTCAAAAAAATCGTCACCTGTAACTCTATTTCTGATGATGCAAGTATAATATAACCTGATCATCGGCGCAGAGAAGACATTTGATATGTACAGCTTAGGATATTTCCTTACCATCAAGTTATGGTCTACGATGTTCGTTCGACGTTCAACGTCTATTCGTTTGCCAACCCACGCTTGCAATAATACCAGTGAAGAGTCATAAAATTTCGTCACCTACAATATAGACAGGAATATAAAAATATTAAGAAATTGCGTCGCAAGTGCTGTCAAGGTCCAGTTAGAAAGTTATTTTCATTAATAATTAATTTGTTTACATTACATGCACGTTTCGATTCTAAAATTAGATTAAAATGTTGCATTTATAACCTTAATGTTGCATTTCTGCTGCTAACTAAATTTTTTTCATAACTGTTAACTTTATTATCCACGTGGAACCTAATTCCATTGTATTAAGTAAAAAAGTAAAAAACTTAATATAATAAAAAACTACTTTAAATTACGCAATATTGGATTGTAAATTTCTTTATTACTAGCTGTGCCCGCGGCGTCGTCCGCGTGGAATTTGCTTTCAAAACCCTCCGATTTTGAAACATTCTTCATTGGTTCTCCGCTCCTATTGGTCTTAGCGTGATGATATATAGCCTTCCTCGATAAATGGGCTATCCAACACTGAAAGAATTTTTCAAATCAGACCAGTAGTTCCTGAGATTAGCGCGTTCAATCAAACAATATTAGTATATTTGGCTACAACATTAATACTTACATTTTAAATATCGCGATATCTTTTGAATGAAACGTCTGTATTGAATAATTCAAAAAGTTCTAGAATTCGTCTTGAATATGGAGTAATTTATTTTGATAAGGATTACTACCAAGATACAAAATAAAGAGTTTCTGACGCGACGGCATTTTAATTATTAAAAAAAATAAAAGAACACTTATTGTGAGATAACTACAATAGTTAGACATATGGTTACGATATTTTTTGTAGACAATTATATGTTCTGCAAAGTGGTGGTACATTGTTTTGTTCTATAATCAATAGTTTTCGCAGCGCACGCCGTGTAAGGATTTTTTCGGGTCATTTTTTTACACCTTGGGTTACATTATTGGACTTTTAGTAAGGATCCCTAATTTTTTGAAAATATAATATAGCCTATAGCCTTTCTCGATAAATGTACTATTCAACACTGAAAGAATTTTTCAAATCGGATCAGCGGTTCCTGAGATTAGCGCGTTTAAACAAACAAACAAACTCTTCAGCTTTATAATATTAGTACAGATCTGGGTGGAATTTTATTTTCAAAGATAAAAATATCTTTATTAACAAAATAATTAGAAATCTACTTCTAGGAAACCTTTTTTACTAGAACGTAACAAAAGCTTCTTCTTGGCACTTTATTCATAGAAGAAAGCACCTATGTAAACTATGCTTCTTAATTTTTTGTTAATATACCTTTATTTGCTATCTCGATTTAGCCGGTGTCAAGTGTTCGTGTATGTTCAAGTATTAAGCTGTATAAAATATATAATATCAGCCCATCCCACTGCTGGGATCGGGCCTTCCATTATAGGGGGAACGGACAGTATACCCGCCAGCTTGTCCATGGCGGCTTGGCAGGTTTGACACATCGGATACCTTGATGTGTAGGTTGCATCATGATGTATTCCTTCACCGTTAACACGTGGTGATTGAAACAATATACACATTAGATCAGAAAACTGATTAAGTGATACATGCGTTCCGGCCAGGATCGAACTCGCGCCCTTTGAGTCTGGGACGCGTGTGCTAGTGATTAAGCTACCACGACTTAAGCTAATAGGGATCAGGCAAAAGCTGGTTCACTTGTAATACAGCCTACTACGAACATAAAATCTTTGATATTTTATAAATGCCGGTTTTCTCCATCTATATCTTATTGCCCATCTATTCGTTATGCTGATATTAGACGAACTAACCGAACTGAACCAATTTAGGTAAAAGGCACAGAAATGAAATAACATGAGAATCTTCAATCATATTAAACAATTCAAGTTTACAATTATATACATCACTTTGGCTGATTCATCCAAGTACAAAGACAGAAATGACGTCTTTAACACCGGCTTAATGTCAGATACAAACGTAAAGACATATTCAAAGTCTGCATGAGGTAGACAACACGTCGGCTTTCTTGGTGTTGCAGATGTACAACATAGGCGACGATAACCAACTCGATTGCATTGTTGGCAACTGCCATCAAGTGGACCCGTTTGCACGTCTACCAGTTTCCTTACAAGGAAACATAAAAAATGTCAATTTTCTTTACCAATGTTAAGGTTAAAAAAAGAAATATGTAAAAATACGCAAAATTTGCAACACTAAAAAGCAAAAATATATATTTTCTACTTTTTGTTACCCAAATACTTGATGAAGAATTAGTTATGCAAATACTTAAATATTTAGAAAATAAGACTGTGTATATGAAACATGTTGTACGTGTCTATAATATTCGAGGGTTACTTTCTATTTACCTGGGATCCACTCATCAGATCCTAATTTGGTGAAGCCACCTCAAGAGTATACTCTTTCGTAAACGGAAGAGTTCTTTCGGGCGGAGAAATACGTTACAAACATTAAAGAAACACAGTCTATTGGAGAAGCTCCTCTTTGAATTCGCTTAAAAAGTGAGTTTGGCAATTCGATTTTTTTTAGATTTTACCGATCTGATTTTTAGTTGTGATGAAAAAAGATATTAAATTACCTAATGCTTGCCAAATATGCAATCGGTCGCACCTGGTCTAGACAACTCTTATGCAACTGAACCATCTGCCAAACTCGACGAGATTAATCAACCATTAAACCGTTTTAAAACGGTTAATTAATAACACCTATTAAATATCAGTTAGCTATTGTGTTTTGTCGTAATAAAGTTGAATAGTTGATATAGAATGGCCAATAAATCAGATGCGATTGTTATAATAACAAATATTTAGTTTTTGTAACACGCGTTTAAGTCATTGTAGTGATTAATTGATGATTGATCATTTTAAGAGTAAGATAAACATCGATTCTTTGAGTTGAACCTTTTCATTTCAGAGATAGGACGTTATACCTATCACTCATATTTAGGCGGTTTGGCAGGTTTTATATACTAATAGTCTCGATCGTGTTAGCATGAAGTATTCTAACATTATGGATATACCAAGGAAATTTGCTTATGGAACGCACTATGAACCCCAAAATTAAAATCTACGTACGTACATCCCAAAACTATCTAGAGCAACTAGTTACAAATGATAAACAAGCACTAGTAAGTAAGTATCTATTAGTCGGAACGTAATCATAAATAAGTAAAACTTTTAATGTTTTAATATTTTACGTGCAAAGTATTCACTGAGTTCGCGTGTTACGAATACGAACTGTTATGTAAACAAACGCACTATTTGTATTGCAACAACCGACTGCTTATTAAAAAACTTTAAAAAGCACTGTACAATTACATATTATTATTTCTTCTGTAAGGGAAAGTATACTATTATTGGCCCCACCAGTATACCCCACCAGTGAAATCCATCCTGTAAATTTACTCAATATATGAAAAAGTCTTAATATTATTTATTTTGTAGTCCTACGATATTATTACTATCAATGTATGGCTGCAAAATAAGAAAAATAGGTTTCTTAATGTTTTGAATAAATTGATACGGTGCCAACCATTGAGGTGTCAACAAAATGATAGCTTTTAGCGTATTTACTAAAATTGAGGTATATCTGTGATTCCAAAATACATGCTATTTCAATGTAAACTGTTATTTATACAACGTCTGATAACAATAAGGACTATTTTAGAATTTTCATTTTTCAATCTGACTTACTTCGAATGAAGACTGAAACAGCTCAACGAATTTCAATGAAAATTTCCGGGCTCAAAGCAGCAATTTTGCCTTAAATTTTGGACAGAATAAGTATGATGGTCGGATTATTACGAAACCATTTAGTGATACATCCACGAAAATTTAATCATTGCCCAGATATTGCATTGTGATTGAAGATAATTGTTCTTGCCAATGATAGTTCTAGAGTAATTGTTTGATTACGCACTTTTCGGTTGTAACTTGAACAGGTAGCCATTTAATATAATACTTCTTTGTTATGTGATTACAAAAGAAATAATTGGGGGCCCAAGCGGCTGTTTTTCGCCAATCGCTTTGTGAAATTAACACGTGTCCGAATATTTTGCTAGGTATAAGAAAAATCAAAAGTTACTTTTTATTTTGGCACTTGTCACATTCATAGTAAGAGTCTGTGAAAGCTGCCGCTTTACGGCCACCTGTAATACTGTCAAAATACTCTTTAGTTTTTATAAAATTGTAAAAGCACAGTGATATATTAAGAATATTTAAGAATACCAAATAGCCATATAAATACAAAGCGTATTAAAAGCCTTATTAAATGAGATAATTAAAATGAATAAAGTCTTCTTTCACTCGTTAATGGTAATCGAAATGACGCAATGGTCAAAAAACGAAAATAAAAGTTTTAAACGTATTCAAATGTACATACAAATAGTCTTTTCATTTAATTTTGATACCTCAGGTAATGACATAACCCAACTTTTAAATATTCACTTTCTAGTATGTTTTTTTATGTAATTCCCTTCGGCTATAATTGTGTCAGAAACTGTTTTATTTTTTTGAGATCTTTTGCTTTTAGTTTGTTTGGGATTATGGAGTGTACTCATCTCCCTTTTTTGTAGAAAAACTTAGAACTATTACATTTTTGTCTTATATTGTACTTTCTCGTATGTTCCTTTCAGTTTATAAAAAATATTTTCGAAAGTTTGACACTGAATATTTATCGGCACAGTATACTTTTCATACATATAGTTAGAGCAATTCCGCAGACAATCAGTGACACTCATAGAGGTAGATTAAAATAAGTAGTGTCGAAGACCGAGCGAAGAGAGGAAGGTTGTAAAGCGGATTATAGGTTACGAAGTGGATGCTTCGAATGTACCCGGGATTTAACCATTTAACGCTTGGATATTGACGAGTAAGGTACTATGCTCTCATTTTAATAGTAATAATATAACCCGCAGAGGGCTTTGTGGCGTAGCCTTAGGTCAGTAGCGACACCTCGGGCCTGATTCCGGAGGCCAAAGCCAGGCCCCCGCCTCCGTGCTTGCCTTAGCCAGCCAACACGGAGTGGAGATCGCTAGAGCTAAGACTCAAGCTCCAGGGGTGGAAGTGATAAATGGCGTAACGTCAGAAGTAGCTTCGGTGAACCTGCAACCCACCTCTCTACACCCCATAGTCACTCACACTCATGTTGCCCCTGCCTTCTATGGCATTTTTAGGGGGCCCATGCAGGGAGTAGCGAGTCACCGTCTGTCCATTTATCGATGTTCCCCAAACATTACGACGGGCAGACCGGCGGCAGACGCCATTGTCCTTATATTCTTAGACCCCTAGTACCACTAGCAGTTCACCCCAATAACCCGGTACTTCTTGATCTCATTTCCCACAATAGTCCTACACTGGTTCTTGGGTGCATTATTATATGGTGTAGCCAGGGATAATCGCCGGTCAGTGTCACGCTACTTTTACATTAAATTTGTCAAGGAGTCTCTACGTGTTGGCCTTCCCATGGCCCACGGAAGCCCTCCAAAAGTTCGGATCCATTTTTATGGCCCGTGGTCTTGAAAGACATACAGTATAATAAATAAGTGATCATTTTATTTTCACGACCTAAACATTATTATTCCAGTTATTCAAACAATTCAATTACAGTGCGTTATTGATCGTGAGATACTTAATATTAGCTGTTACCTGTTACCCATTACTTCGTACTGTCATGAAATTGTATGATCAGTTCTTTTATTTTGTTTTATACAACTGTACTGGAGTGCTGCTCACGTCTATGGGCCGGGGCACCCGCTTATCAGATTGACCCTCTCGACTCCATCCGGCGTCGCGCTGTTTGTATCGTCGACGATCCTTTACTAACAATCGTTCTAGATTCACTTAGCCTTCGGAAAGACTTTGCGTCCTTATGCGTATTTTACCGTTTTCGCGGGGAGGGTTCTGAGGAATTGTTTCATCTGGTGCCAACGCTTCACTTTTACAACCGCACCGCTCATCAGCGACCCGATGTTCACTCACATTTTCTTGAGATCCTACGCTCAACTACGCAACGATTTAGAACATTTATTCCGCGTACATCCTATGATCTGGACGGAACTTCTCGCCGCCGTTTTTCTTTTGCGATATGACATGGGGTTTTTTAAGAAGGGCGTTATAAAATTTCTTAGAAGTCGGCAACGCGTTTGTTACACTCCTGGTGTTGCAAATGTCTATAGACGATGGTAACCACTTTCCATCAGGTGACCCGTCTGCCTGTTTTCTGCTTCAGGCACAAAAATATATAAACAAGAATCATTCAATATCACTGAATACGTCGGTGTCTTTTCTGTTATGTGTCTTTTAACTGAATTGATTCAATTTGGTTGATCCTTCTACTATCAGCAATAGCCACGAAAAGTGTCTTGCACTTAAAAAGGATCCCACGGAGCCACGACCCTAACAGTAGGCGGTTTTTGAAGTGAAACTTCTTTAGAATCGTGATTTGAAACTCGATGAAACGAAAAAGCGACACTAAAAAGAGATAAACACATAAATCTATAGGACTAAGCCTGCGAGAGAATAAGATAGAATACATTATATTTAACAACTGTGATAGGTCCGCGACTTCGTCCACGCTTCACCTAAAATTCCCTCGGGATTCCTAGGATACAAAGTATTGCAGAATTTAAAAAAAGAATGCAAGCTATCGTTTTAGTGGAAACTGTGTCGGAATAAACTAATCTTTATGCATCCGAAAAACTTCAAATTGCTCTCGGGAAAATTCCCGCGGTATTCCCGGTAACAAAATCACACTTTTTATTACAAAAAAAGTTGCTATCGATCAGTGAAAAAAATCACATTGGAATTTGAATTTTTGACGTGAAACTTCTTTGGAATCGTTGTGATTTGAAAATCAATGAAACGAAAAGTGACACTAAAAAAAGATGAACACGTAAAATTCAACCTTATTTAATTCTAAATAAAACATATTTCTCTTTACCCTTTAGTATTAATTTTCAATTTAAATAAAACCTAAAAGACCTATCTGTGTATAATTAAGGCACATAGAAAAATTAAAAGAATTGTGTGGAATAGTGCATTGAATTTTGAACTTTATAATAGTGATTTAAATTGTAATTTAGATTTTTTTTAATAATAATATTTTGACGGTTGTAGACTAAAGGAATTATATTAATAAAACTTGAGAAGAATTTTCTATGAATATATTATTTAAAGTTTTATTTCTACTGCGAGTGAACTGCACACACACTTTTTTGAAATCTATAAAAAAAATACTTTAGTCAAAGGCCGAAATCGGAATTTATTTCGGGTTTTTTCGAAAGGCCTTGTTCAAACCTAGGATAAACCAGTCATTCCGTAAAAAGACTGCATATCGACCTTTGACTATAACATATACATAATCGGACGAATAGACGGGTACAACAATTTAATAAAATTGTTACGACACCCTAAAATGTTATTAGTAAAATTGCTTCGTCAGTCATGACAATAGCACCGGATCGGGAACAAAACGATGTATTTCTATTTATGATAACAAAGTAGTTCGCAGATAGGTACGCGTCGTATTCCATTAAACTTTTGCTTTATTTACACTTTCTATGCAATCAAAAAGTTAATTCGTGAATCTGTTACGCCTGTTAGGTGTATATCTACAAACCTATTACTATTGTGTATAGATATTAATAGATATAACATATACGACCATACACATAAAGTTTAATTGACAATCAATCTCTATGCAAATTTACATTTTAGTTTGTAATAAAAATATTGACATTTTCGTATTTTAAAATGGTTAGATAATTTTAACTACTCGGTATTTACTACACCAATATACAAACAAAGTAATGGCACAGATTTAATGAATCATCAGCTAACTCGGAATGGGGCCTGATGAAATGCCAATTTTGAATTTTGATCATGAAAGTGTTTTACAAGTTAATTTATTATACATTCTATTAGAGATTCTTCGTAAACATAAATTCATAATATATCAACATAATTCTATTTTTTTAGGTATATTAATCCTAATAGATATAGACAGGAAATAAGTAATATATCACAGCTCGACATGATGCGCTATTTAAATTTGCATTTTAAAGTTATAGATTTTTGTTAATATAAATGTCTTCTTTAATGCTTATATAAAAAATATTGCAATAGATTTAACCTGTTATCAACATGACCGTATTAAGTAGTTACTCCCTCTCTGTTCCTCTCGATCACGCTTCAGTTAGCAATTAAGGTATTTTCGTATATAATTCATCTATAACTGACATAAATCCGCTGTTATACTACAAATCATGTCATCTCTTTTTGGCATCCTTCTACTCTGATATCATCAGTCTTCCAGTTTAATACTTCGAGTTAATTCTATTTTGTATCTCGCTTTATTTTGTTATCATTTGCAAAATTTGATTTGGACAAAGCAACCAAAGTGATCCATGTAAAAATAAACTTGAATCATTTCATGTCATTAAATATCATATCTTTTCTGTTCAGTGTTTTCAAGTAAATAGATTCATTATGGTTGATTAGTCTACATACATAACTTCACGCCAGTTCCCTTGCGGGGTTGGCACGAACAACAGAACGCCATTCTAATATTAGTATTGTTTATTTTATTGTACTAATTTATTTTTAAACCTAATTATATTCTACATCGTAATCAGAGTTAGCATCGTGTTCAGTGATAAAAACATAATCGTCTAGGTCTGGTATCGATAAATATCTATCATACATATATACAGTTTAGTAAGGCTGCTTACAAACTGGTTATAATAGCTTGTTTAGTTACAAAACAGATGCTCTCATTCCATTAACTAGCGTGTATAATATCAATTAGCCAAAACAATTGTCCGTGAATGTAATCACTAGATCGGTCTAAGAGATTAACCGTTTTAAATAATTCAATCGACTTATTAGGCATTAGGTTTCATGGCCTGAAATGATACGACAATGTCCTCTCCTACTACCGAATCTCCGCCTACATTCTTTGCCATAATTTCTTTGACGTTCAATTTTATTGTATTTATAAAAATAAGTATTTAGCTCCTGTTTATAAAAAAGATATTATTTTAAATCATGTCAATGATTAATATTTGATTTGAGATTTTTTCCGTAAGATATATATATATATATATATATATATATATATATATATATATATATATATAAGTATATATATATATATATATATATATATATATATGTAGCCCATGGAACTCTATAGAAGCACGTGTACCAAAAAAGTAATTCCGCGTCGGATTTTTTCGTTGTTGCGATTTTAAAACGCATCCTAGTGCACGTTATACAATCCCCAAAGCCTAACTACGATGTTTACAAAATTAGAATTTAATCACTGAAATTTGCGACGTAATAATATAAACGATTAATTTGTCATAAATTCATATTCGTATATTTATTTGCTTGAAACAGGTGTATAACAAAATACATATACATGTATAAACATCTTTTAATTGTTAAGTGTTAATAAATAGCAAAACGCTTAATAGTGGACTTCCGGCGACATCCTGTCATTATCGGTACCGGCCTACAACTGGTCAATGGAAATATGTACGACCAAACCAAAGTGTAACAGTAAGACTTATTAAGTTTTTGTCATGGCCAACAACTCATACGAACCCCGAATTAAATAAAAGAAATCATTATAAAAACAGCAATTGCAACATAATAACACATATTATAGTAGGCGCGCTACTTTACGTCTGGCCTCGTTTCAATTATGTTACAACATAAAATTGTCGCATAATACTCGAATGTTTTGTGAGAAATTGATTTTATGTTATAATCTGGAGTTGAGAATACATAAAAATACCCCTTTTCTGTGTTAAAATTAATAATAAATTTCAATAATGTAGGGTAATTGGTCGAGAAAATGTATTGATCAAGGTCGTGTACAAATATTAAAAATGTATCACTTGATATTTCTTTACTGTGAAAAGCTCTGAAAGACTTAATTACGATTTTATTATACTAGTCACTTTAGTGCCAAACTTTGTCTGCTTAATGTTTGGAGGAAAGTTTCAAGTTTTCAAGGTTGTGTATTTGCTTGCAACTTATATAACCTACCAGATTTCGCCCCCGATGGATCATCCCTATCACAATGATGCCCTTAGTAACTATACTGCAAATTCTATTCCCAGCTCATAAGGAGTAAAAAGTACTAAATACCATTCTTGTAAGCGTTCTTCTGTACTCTTAGTTTGTTTTTAATTATCACAACAAAAGTCACCTTGATATCCTTTCGCATCTAAAGTAACATTAAATATTAACAAATCAAAGTATGAACATTAATATGTGGTCTTAATTAATCCCGTGTTGATTTCTTTTCTGTTACCAAATAAAAATGCGTAGGTGTCCTAACCTCAGCACTATGTCTATTTTATTTAATTAGATAAAATAATGCATATTGCAGACGAAAATAGACACTGTTAATTGTATATTTCTTTATATATGTTGATTTTTATTTATCTTATACGTACGTGACATCTATGGAGGCTTATTTATTTAGTTTCAGTGCATAAAAAGTGAAAAGTAACTTTAATTAATGAAAGCACTTTATTGTTCAGTATGAATTAAAACCAGTACAAATTGAGTTATTTGTTTTACAAAAGGTACGATGGGGTTGATATAACCAAAAAGGTTCAAATCCTTTAAAAAACAAGTGACAAACAATTACATTTTCATTCTAGTCATGTACGATTTAGTAGCTTTTTAAGCGTTTAGATTAGGTCTGAATTGGCATTCCTAGTGTTTGTCTTCATTCTATACGTATATAGTTCTCTTAAAACGCTAGACACAAAAAAGTGTGTGTGTGTGTGTAATTCACACACGGCAAAAGTGAAACTTTAGAAAAGTAGCCTACGAGGGAATGAGATAAATATAGAGTATCAGGGAGTATTAAGATAATTATAAGGTTTACTATTTTTATAATATTTTCACAAAGCTCAAAAATTATTTTATATTTTAATTCAAAATATTAATTATATTTTTAAGATATATTATAACACATATTCAGGTTCCATGTTTTCAGTTTGACCAAATGACACGAGAAGCTTATGATAACTAAAATAGAAAACAAATGCCCTAGTTTCAATTGGATTTGTGAACTTCAAAACTTCTAAATATTTCCAACTGTATCTTTATGACATAGTGTTTAAATGATTAAATATCTCTTTTTAGTGTTGCATTTTTTTCGTTTCATCGAGTGTCAAATCACAACGATTCTAAACAAGTTTCACTTCAATAATGCTAGTTTTACTTGGACAATTTTTGTTATCTTCTACTGTTAATAGAAGCATCAACAAAGTTGTATCAATTTGGTTGAACGATTGAACTGTAAGGAGACGAAAGTATTTAACAACACAAAATAGTTTAAGTTTATTTTTATATAGATCACTGGTTAATTCATTTAAATTGAAAAAGAGAAATGATTCGTCTAATATTGGTTTTAGCGTCTTTCATGATATATTGCATATTTTTCTTATTAATAAGTACATATATTAATTAATTGCCTAATAGCCTAGAACAAGGATTAAAAACGACAGGAAAGGCTGCAGTTCTTTAACCACTAAACATGTTTGTACTTCCACAGAAGTTGGTGTCATTTACAACTAAGCAAAACAGTTTTGCAATACACTGTCATGCAGACTGATATATCCGGTTAATCTCAATTATTTATCTAAATAGTGATTGCCGAAAATTGATTAATGATTATAATCGATACTTTAATCAGTTCAAGGGCGATGTATGCGCGTGCGCACGCCTACGATGATCTTGAATGTCTCGTGATTTTGACAACAAAAAGTTTAACTATGTATATCCGTTAATAGATGAAATAAACAGTCATAGACCAAAATAACATATACGGTGACGCAAAAAACCGACTATATTTTTTAGTTTCAAGTGAAAAATATGTTAGTTTATAATGTTTTAAGAACTCCCCCCTCCAAAGGACAGATCTGAAAAAAATTTAAGAGGTCGCTCCAAATTTTTTTAAGATTTCAAAATTGCTTAATTTACAAGTGCAATTATCGCTCGAAAAAATCTATAGTAAAATACATTAAAAAGAATTATGAGCGACCTTTTAAAGTTCAAATTTTGAACTGAAACTTTCAGACACTTATTATTTTTTGGTTTATAAAATTATACCGTAACGAAAAAAAATTGAATAAACAAAAACAATTTTTAAAATCTTTAAAAATTTGGAGCGACCTCTTAAATTTTTTTTAGCTGTCCTTTGGACAGGAGTTCTTGAAACATCAAAGACTAAAATTTTTTCACTCGAGACACAAAAAAAAATTGACGGGATTTGTACAGCAAAATACAGAACTTGGAAAACTGTTCAATTCAACTTCCATTTCCAAACTCACAAAGATTTTGTGCAGGTTTCAGAGCTTGGTGGGCTTCCCGACTCCGCAACTCCGTGGGAGCAGAAGCGTTCAGCCCGGAAGCAGCGCGCTCGAGGCACAAAACTACCCGATTCACAGCGGGTTTGCAGTGTTTATAATTGTTGACAGACTAATATGTATATTAAGTATATATCTACTTAATATATAATAATACATTTGGATATATTAATTTACATATTTATTACTAAAATGTAAGTAATCGTACTATGTATTATGTATACCACCATCGCCATTATAATCTCAATTCATTCCTGGGGTTGTCTGGATAAGATCGCATTTTAGCGATAAGACCGCCCTTTGTGTATAATACATATTTTTGATCTGAAAGTTCATTTCTATATTGGTGTACAATACCTTTATATCTTTATATATATAAATTTATATATATCTATATCTTTATATCAATACCTTTGATTCTTACAATGTAGATCTTAAACTATGTCAAAACATGTATAATAACTTTATACTATATCTAATACTTAATTTTTTATTTAAATAAGTAAACAATTCGATAAGAATTGCATAAAGAATATGACATTAGTTCAAATATTTCCTGTTATGTGGCGCCACCAGGCAAATGCCATGGGTGGTTACAAAAGAACCTTCATTAATTCAAAATATAAATAATACCACTACAATTCATTATATACTCTGATTTTCAATTATCTAGACTAAAATGACAGATGCCATAGACCTTTTCTTATATTTCAAGCTTGAAACAACTTACCACTGTGAGTTGACACCTATAGAATTTCTAAAGGATTCAATTCACAATTCAGTGATGAATCAAAAAAAGATCGATCGCATCTGTCATTTTAGTCCAGGTAGTTAAAAATCAGTGTAAATATATATATATAAATCCATTTAATAACAAACCAAGTAGAATGCGCTAATAGTATCATATAGTACTGTTATTAACAATGTATATTTAATACAAAAATATGTATGTATTTCTTTTTTCATATCCTAACTACTTTGCAATAGTTACGGTCGCATAATACACACATGTCATCATTCTATGAACACCACTGTTGCTTTATAAATTACTTTTTCTTTTTATTGCAGGAGTTCAACAGACAGGCAGACGGCCCACTTGATGGAAAGCGGTTACCATCGCCTATAGACATTTGCAACACCAAAGGTGCTACAAATGCGCTGCTGCTCTCATAAAGGGGCCTGGAACCTGGTCACTAATGCCGGAACACAACTCAAGGTTGTTCTGGCGACATACTCTAGACCAGGGGTGGTAGCCATCCAGTCGGGCAAATGCCCTACCACCTGGCTGTGGGTTGTTTAGTCGCCTCTTACGACAGGCCGCCCGGCCGCAGGAAATTGTATTCTTTCTCCGTTCCTGCACGGATACGAAATACTTAAAAACTAGGGTTAGTAGAACCTATCATAGTTTCGTTAAAGTTGAGTTTTAAAAGATGCGTTCATTACAAAATATATACAATTAATTTAAATTAGAAATAAATAATACCAGGATAAATTATTTTTCATTCAAATAAAATTATGTAAGTATATACGATTCCTTTCTGTTGTGTGAAATTTCACACAAATTTGAAATACATAATAAAAATAGCAACATAATTATTGCATTATAATGAAACTAAACTAAGTAAGTTTTGTAATACATATCAAAGATAGCTATCATATGTGTTTATGGTCGTGTCAATGAGATATGCATTCAGCAATTAGTTGTGTTTATAAATTAATTAATGTTTTGTGCGTTAAGCGTTAATTTGGTATATGCCACTGTAATAAAAGTCTGAATAACTTAAAGACTGGGTTGTTAGGTATCATACAATTTTCATTCGTATAAGACTTCTAATATAATACTATTTATAACAGCGAAATGGCTTCGGAGAGATTTCACATCTCGACTCAATCATAGGGAGTGTTCTCAGGAACCGATCTGAATGGTGCCATTATGATGACATTAGAATTACAACAAATATTGAATATACAATTCATTATGTCTCTTTCAGTTATATGTTATTCACTCATGTACGCGACGTTTCACAAGAACGTTTATCTTGCGCGCCGTAGCGATTTGGAATGAGCTTCCCAGCTGAGGATTTCCCACAGCGCTACGATATGACGTTTTTTTTTTAAAGGCTGTCATAAAATTTCTTCGAGGTCGGCAGCACATTGGTGACATCTCTGGTGTCGCAATCGTCCAGTTACGGTAACCACTTTCCATCAGGTGGGCTGTCACCCAGTCTGCTGTACTCCAGCTGCATGTAAAAAACGGTATCTATAAATTCATTTCGAAATTTACTTAACTAAAGAGATGAGAGAGAGAAAAATATAACACTTTATTGTACACCATTACAGAAAATACAGAAAATCTTACAGCCCAAAAATGTTTCTAATCATTCAAATTCATTTAATCATTTAATATCTAAATTTTCACAGTGGGCGGTGATATGTACAACAATATAAGCTCAAAATGAACAATTCCTGGTCTTTGACCACTCAGATCACAACAGACTTTCTGTATAATTGGCGTAAACTCAGATCTATACAAAGTCTCCCAATTTCCACAACATTTTTGAAGTGAACTTCTTTAGAATCTTTGTAATTTGAAACTCGATGAAAAGAAAATAAAGGGACACTAAAAATAGATATTTAATAATTTAAGCACTATGCTCATAAATATAGAGTTGGAAATATTTTGAAGTTCATAAATCAAAGTTATCATAAGCCTCTCGTGTAATTATTTAAAGTGAAAAGATGGAATCTGAATATGTGTAATAATAATCTTATATATAAAAATGAATGTTTGGACCCGGTAGGTGGCGCTGCTGTCGGCATATCGATTGAAGCTTTTCCGGATAGGACGACGTCTGACGAAACAGCTAGTATAACATAAAATATAATAATTAAATATGTAATATATGAAATAAATAAAATAATTTTTGAGCTTGGTAAAAATGTAATAAAAATAATAAACCTTATAATTATCCATATACTCGTGATACTCTATATTCATCTCATTCTCTGGTAGGCCACTTTTCTGAAGTTTCACTTCTGCCGTATGTGAATTGCACAGACATTTTTTTTATTGCTGGTGTATAACAAATAAACTGACGGTCCACCTGCGTAAAATTTGCAACATCACAGTTATAATCTACTGGGTGCCCAAGAACCCATAACCGGACGTTGGAAGTGAAAGACGTAAGCCAATGATAATATTGAGCAAGAAGACAAATACAGCGGCATTCGGGATTACAAATTTCTAAGCAGAATGATTTATTTATAGTTATTTTGTGTACTCAAAACAGTTCTAATATAATTTTTCACCACTTCTCAACTTATTATGGAATTAAAATAGCACGGTTTCATAAACATTGGTTAATTTAAACTAAACCAGTCACGTTATTTCGCTTTGTGTAAGATCGTATCTATTGAAACTGATAAAATAAACTTTCATGTTTTGATTTCCATGCCATTTTTAGATAATATAATTCATTCTTAATTGAAATAGTTCGGATCAAAGCAAGACTCAATGTTTGCTTAATAATTAGGAAACATACCGGTTAATATGTAAGTAATATGGTAAAGTCTAGATATAAATTACTGATGTTTTAGTAAACAAGAGACAGATCAAATTTGAAATTAAAATAAACGAAGGTGATATCTTAGTATGCTTAAATTATTTCTATTGAGTTTTAAGTTTATTTAATTTATAAATTGGCCAAGTGCGTGTCAGACCATGCACTATAAAGGCTATGTTCCATTAGAGATTCACAACGACAGCGATTTTTCCCGTTCCACTTACTTGCCGGCGATACAATTATAAACCCAAGTGGAATGGTTATTCAACTCACCACTTGACATGGGTCGTTGTATGATCAAAAATGATAACGTCATTAGTAACGTTTTTGCCACGGCCACAACGACCGTGGTCACCTTGTGGAACGACTAACGGAGCATTTTGGGCGTTGTGAGCTACTCTAATGGAACGAGCTGAAAGGGATCTATATATAGTGACGAATATCAATCGTCTTTATAACTAAGCTATGCAATTTAAAAAAAATATCTCATATCTTAAAAGTTATTTAACGGATATTGTTCAAATTAAATTTCGTTGAAAATATTATTTTTTAGAATGTTCCTTCATAGTTCGAAAGCTATGAGGACACAGATACAAGCACTTTTTACGACTTTTAAAACAAATAGATTGAAATAGAAAAATAAAAAAAAACTCACTATGATTTTTCAAATTTTACCTAACCATAACCGCATGCCTATGTAGACTTTAAAAAATCATACCTCAGTTTAAAAAAATAAGTATTCATGTATAAGGTATTGTTTTAAATACAAATTTTTCAGATTCATTTACTGTATAGATATTGAACAATTTTGATTCTCTTGAATAATGTAAATGATGTCAGGAGCCTTAAGAACAGACGAGCGTGCATGACAAGAGTTATGAATGTCAAAGAAGCAAGTGAGGTGTGTAAGAATAAGCCTAAATGGCGCTCTGTTGTTCGTGCCTACCCCGCAAGGGAACTGGTGTGAAGTTATGTATGTATGTATGTATATGAATAATTAAAAATTTTCATTTTTGGCAACACTTGAAATAAAACTACGGTTTAACTGTTAAGCACGGTAATTTATTTGATTTTTATTATTCCGACGTTTCGGCTACTTTTCAGTAGCCGTGATCACGGAAGACAAAAATTAAATCTTGATGAATTATTGGGGATGAGCTATTTAAACAAATTGTGATCTTTACATTGTTTCTTTATTACAACACCGTCAGATCAATCACTATATAAAAAGTAAATACAAATAATACAAAAGAGGTTCTAATGCCCAACAGTCAAATGTCAATGAGTATTGTTAAAGTTTTATTGTGCCTACCGCCAACTTGTTCATTTTAATTATTTAGTTTTAATTTTGTTTATGGTTATTATTTACTCTTTGGGAGCCTAATCTAATTTACTACCGCTTCGCAACATGTTGTGGCTTGAAAATAAGAAAAGGCGCAAGAAACTCTTCGGCAAACATGCCTAGCTCTAATAATGTAATGTTACGACATACACGCCGACAAATGTAGATTCACACCTGTTTACCATAAAAGCACACTTTATTACCTTTCCGCATTTGGACTTCTCTTGTTTACTTTGTGTTTAAAATTTGTAATTAGAAAAACAGCCCATTATGTATTGTAATCTTTTATGGCAGTCATGAGCCAGGTGTGTCGAACTGATTCTAAGAAATTCGGTCTACGCGGTCGGGCAGCCATATTCTATCGGTGGAGTATAAAGCAATGGCCCATTGGAGAGATCGGCAGTCTAGCGATAACCAGCTGCGAGGCAAGACTTGGGTACATTCGGTAATCTATTTAGTGACGGACTTTGCGCGTGTTGTTGAATCGTGCATTACTTTTGCACTGGTTGTGTTCAGTTATATTTGTACCTTTGTTATACGTGTTTGTATAGTTCTAATAAATTCTATAGTAATTCTAACGGCATTTTAATTCGAGTCCTGCAACTCGTAACAGTAATATAGTATTAAAATGGGTGAAAGGAAAAATAAAAGATATTACCAATCAAGTTGTTTTTTTTACTGTAATATCTAACTTTAGATGTACCTTAGATTGTGTAAAACATGTAAACATCAATAAATAGTGTAATTCCAAATAATAAAAAATAATCTTGTAAGGAAAAACAGTGTATTTATTGTATCGACTTAAAATAAACGAGTAAAAAAAGTAAATAAATTCACGCACAATGGTAATTATGAGTGCAATCGCTAAAGAATAATAGTTTCTATTCATACAAATTACTTTATCAATATTATCTAAGATTACTAAAACTAATTTGGGTTATCATTTTAAGTTCAACAAGAGGGCGAGAACTACAATTGTTTTAATTCATAAGCATTTTCATTTCCCAACGGTTATTTCATGTCAAGATTAAAAAGATTGTGCAACGAAAATATGTAAAGGCTTTTAAATCCATGGTTGATCGGTGATAACTAATTAATGGTTCACACGTAACTTAATTGCTATAATTGTATGGGAATGAGTAATTTGAAGTAGTTTTTCGTCCATAGCCAGATACCCATACGGAGATGTAAATAAAAATATAAAGTGTCAGTTATTTCAACATTACGTACGTATTCAAAACGCTCTGAGGTGCTGTGCAGCCTCACACAAGGTAATGGTGTCCCGGTTCCTAAGCAGGAAAACCAAAATCCGGATTTATAAAACCGTCATACGGCCCATCTTGATGTACAAGTCCAGGCGTAGCCTGGACTCTTATCCTAAGGAAGAGAACCAGTTGTTAGTGGCTGAAAGAAAGGTTCTCCGTAAGATTGTGGGCTCAACAAGGAGAGACGATCTGAACCAAATGTTGAAATTGAGAATCGCGTAGCCGAGCCTAACATTATAGGGGAGATAAAATCTCACCGGCTCCGTTGGCTCGGTCACGTGGAACGGATGGGAGAGGATCGAAGCGTGAAAAGGACCTGTTTGGGACGACCGGATGGGTGACGCCCAGTCGGTCGCCACAAGTACCGGTGGAGGGATAGACTGGTGGCTGACCTATGTGAGCTTCAAGCTCATAACTGGCAAGAAACCGCAAAGGACAGATACAGGTGGCGTGTTCTCGTCTCACAGGCCAACACACATTTTGGGTAGCTGAGCCAACGGAGCCAGTTAGTTATTTCAAAATTAATATTAAAACTAAATAAAGACTGTATTTTTTTTAAACGATGTGTCTCATAAATGACAATTTGTGGGATTTTTCTGTGATGTTTTTAAGTTTGTCTCGAGTAACTCCGAAGCGGCTCAACAAACTTCAGTGGATGTTTTAGGGACAACATTTGTCGCCTGCTCCTATATCTTCTATTCATTCACTTGCCCTACCAGCCAAATTTTGACACTAGATTTATGGAGCTTATGGCAAATTTTGATCGATACTAAGGCAAATGAACGGTCGGTAAGATATAGGAACTGGTCTTTAATCGATAAATTACAAATCAAACTAGCTTAAAAATGCTCCCGCGATCAGAGAAGGCTGGTTCGTATTTCACCCAGAAATTCAGCATTGCCATACAGTGTGACAATGTAGCAAGACACGCTTCCATATGGCAGTGATTTGTTACTTGGTCTATATTAACTTAGGTAGAACTTAATATTTAATCGTGTTTTAAAGTTACTATAATTTGTATTTCTAGGAGTTGAAACAGAAATTTTATTTTAAACTATGATATATCCGCGACTTCCTCCACAAAGAACCACAGATTTTGAAAAAATAATGACAGCTATCGTTTTAGTGAAAACTTTGCCAGAATAAGGTAATTTTTATTCACCCGAACAAGTACAAGCCGTTCCCGGAAAAATTACCGTGTGATTCCCGGGATAGAAAAATCACACATTTTACTAAATTTTCTATCTGTCAGTGAAAAAATCACATTGGAATTCGATATTTTTTTTAATCTGGACACTTTAAATATTCCCGCGGGATTACCAGACTAAAAATTAGCGCAGATTTTAATTCTAAGAATTTATTGTCGATAAGTGAAAACCGTATCGAAATTAGCCCGGTGTAGTTTTTATGTGAACCCCGGACAAACAGACAAGAAATCTAAAAAAATTACATCGTGCATTAAACACTTTGATGTACAGACACGGCATGTTTAGAATTATACAATATTATAGATTTGCATGTATATTTCATTTTAATATTTTGGAAGGTACAGAAGATATAAATAGTTTAAGCCCCGCATGAATGATATCCTAGGTACAGGTATTTAATCTATAGTAATATTATAAAGAGGCAAAGTTTGTGAACACTTGAACCACTGAACCGAGTTTGAAAGAATTTTCAAAATCGGCTACGATATTACTGAGTGACATAGGCTATATATGGTTGTGATTTAAAATATATTTTTTTATTACTTGTGCATGTTAACAAACATATTTAACAAAGGCCCCCATTAACAACTAGAAATTACAAGTCATACAAAGAACTGTCATAAGTGCTCGTAGATATAATTAAAATAATAATGCGGTTTCTAATTTTTGTTCGGCTTCGTTGCTTTTATTAAGCATTCTATCAGCACTTACATCAACATATACTTCAAAAACCGTTATTAATTGCATAACAGTAATAATACTATATAATATAATATCACCTCAAAAAACGTTTATTAAAAAAAAGAAATAACTATCAAGGAAGTGTAGTTTAGATTATATATTGAAGTCTAAGCGCAATAAATATATACATATTAATTAGACTGTAAACAATTAAGACATGTTATAACTTCGTTATAATATTTTGAGAAATAAGAGATAATTGTTTTATTATCCGAAGTGTTGAAATATTTCTATTATGTATTCACAAAATACCAAACTGTTTTAACGGTTTTAAGCGGGTGATCATGGTTACTGAAAAATGAAAACCTCGAAATAAAAATGAAATAAAATGCCACATCTAAAACCATAGCTGGGCACCGTTAATCAAATGGTTAACTTCGTTAATCGCTAATCCGTTACTGAAAAAGTTAACTTCGTTAAAAGTTAAAGCGTTAAATTTCAGAAAGTTTCACACAAGTTAACATTAATCGTTAATTCGTTAACACGCGATAAAAATTGCATCTTCTAATAAAAACTGTTGGTTCTGGAAGTTAACAGGTTAGAAACAAAAAACGGATGGGTATAATTATTACAGTGTTTAATATAGGCATGTTGACAAACAATGTTTTTTCATTCATTTGGATTAAGGTTTAGAATTTATTTTATTAAGATATACTAGTTGCGTTCTGGACGAAACACTAATTAGACGAACTAATTTTAAGATGATTTGATAGTAATATAATGACCAATTGCTATTTAGACGAATTGCTACATAGACCACTTACATCTTAGACGAAACGATACTAACCCGTCAAATTTATCTGTTAATTTAGTCATCTGGCATAATATGAATATTCCCCTTTATGAACATCAATATGTTGAAGTTCTTGTCTGAAAGCGACGCTCATTTCGGCTGTAGTATATCCTTGCTCGCGGAGAAAATACGTTCAACTGCAGCGCTTGAGGGTATAGCAGTATTATATTTAATAAACAGATTTGCGAATATCTATTCCCCGAGGAAAGCCGCATCATTTAAAGAGTCTTTCGACATTATGTCTAGCCGCATTTTTAAAGATTAGTTGCTGGATTAACGATTAACGGACTTTGGAAAATTGAACGGAAGTTAACGAGTCCGTTCACATATTTTTAAGTTAACTTAAAAGTTAATCCGTTACTCGAAATGTTAACTTCGTTAATTAACGATTAACGGATTAACGAGTTAATGCCCAGCTATGTCTAAAACCGTTAAAACGGAATTTAATCATGTGTACTAGTCGCGAATGTTTAAGAAACTAATAGATGATTATTTATCCAAATTAAACAGACTCCTGGCCAGGTGGTACGGCATTCACCCGACTGGATGGCTACCACCCCTGGTCTAAAGCATGCCGCCATAACAACCTTGAGTTGTGTTCCGGCATTAGTGGCCAGGTTCCAGTCTGATTTAAGAGAGCAGCAGCGCATGTGTAGCACCTTTGTTGTTGCAAATGTCCATAGGCGACGGTAACCGCTTTCCATCAAATGGGCCGTCTGCCTGTCTGCTGAACTCCTGCAATAACAAAATTAAATTTAAATACTCCTCGGTATATTTTTATGATGGCACAAAAATACTAACAATGATAACGGTCCAATAAAAACCTTTTCGACATTATCTCCGATTTTAGGGTGAGAACACCTGAGGGTGTGTGGGACTCCCATAATAGAGGGCTTACTCTCAAACGACTTTCGTTTTGGAAATTGATAATATATTTAAGTACATTTTCCATTTTATGTTCCGGTTATTTGTGTGTTATATGAACTATAATATTATCTATACATATAATAAAATTGTGTACAATGAAAATAAATTGCTAAAAACCGAGTCAGGGGGATGTAAGAAGAGAAATAGAATTAATTTAGATTTTTTTCAATTTTTTTGTTTCTCTGTTTGTCTGTCTGTTTGTATCTAATCTCCGAAACGACTGGACCGATTTAAATGAAATTTTGTATGGTGGTAGCTTATATCCCTGGTCAACATACAGGATACTTTCAATCCTGAAAAATAAAAAAGAGTTCCCGTGGAACAGTTAGAAAAAACTTTAATTACTTAAACAGCTTATTAGACAACTTATGCACCTAATTAAGTATTGATATTGCCGGTATCATCATACAACAAAACAATTTATACATTAAAAAACTATTAGACTATATATCATCACGCCAAGACCAATAGAAGCGGAGCACCAATGAGGAATGTTTTAAAATCGGGAGGGATGTTTTAACTTACTTTTTTAAAATTAATCCACGCGGACAAAGTCGCGGGCATAAGCTAGTAATTTACAAAAATCTTTGTTCTTCCTTTTTTCTATCTAAAATTTCATTGACTGTTTCGGGCGAAAACGAACAACACAAGCCGTTTGAGAGTACGGCCTTTGAATTTTGATGAAACAGGCCCTGTACACAAGAGGCATTAGCGTTAAACGAATAGAATAGAAAATGTATGGGAATGACATATCGCTACGCTAAGTATTATTAAACATACCGCCAGACTACCCACCAAACCTAACCTGCGTCCCTTCTCACGCATTTACAAGGCGCCATGGGAACTAACAGTGTTAAAACCTACCAAATCCTAATTGATTAGATGGCGCAATACTTCATTCATTTTTAGATAGTGTCAATCAAACATTTTAACAAGCTTATTTAGATTAATTTGAACAAAAAAAAAAGAAATGTTTTCACCAGTCCTATTTAGACATAAGCAGATATTGTTAAAATGTATTTTGTCAAGGCAGCTACAATAATTTTAAACAAAGAAAGAAAATAATGTTTATTTAGAGTTATTTGAAATGGAAATTATACATAAGCTGTTTAACAAAAGCCAAAGGTTAATTGACTCTAAACAGGCCCTAACTCAGCAATAGCTGGTTGATAACAACCAACTAGGTTTTTCGCTATGTGTAACTAGTATGTTTTCTTATCACCAAAACTATTATAAATATTTAAACGATAGCAACGATAAATAACGATAATGGTTAGTTTTCAGAGCGCTAAATTAATAAACGACATTAAATTACACAACCGAAAATTGTGGTCAAAATTAATTAAAATCAGTTATCGATATTCGCGAATAAATTTCAATTAATTTTCAAATGTATGTAATAAGTCCATTTAACGTGTCGTTTGAACTTTAAAACTATAAATCAATCTCTAATTATTTGGTGAATGAAATAACGCTGCAAGTTCCATTATCATACTCGATCGTAACTGGTAATGTTCTTAGACCAAGGTGCTTGAATTCAGCTCAAAAAGCTCAACTTACTTTCTATCCAACAATTTGCATTATGAGAAACTAAAAGCGCTGAGCGGACTGTACAACAATAAACAAAAATACTAGAAAATGAAACTCCTTTGTATGTATTTTACTTCTTTAGACAGCTCATCCCCTTGTTAATAATGCCTAGCACCAAGGTTTCTAAATTTAGCATATCATGAAGAGCAATAATAGTCCAGCTTTTAAGAAGCTCATAAAGCGCACAGAGTACAATGTATATACAAAGAACAAAGTGCCAATAGAAACTAAAGCAGAAACGGTGTTACGTTGGCAACTTTAAAATTAGTTAAACCGGTTATACGTATATTTTCTTTACCTAGCATAAAACAAAATCGCTTTCTGTCTGTCTGTATATCCGCTCCTCCTACACCACGCAACGGATTTTTAAGCGGCTTTCATCATTAATTAGATATATTTTCAAGGAAGGTTATAGAACCGAATAATTTTTTTATAGAAGTAAAATAGAGCTACTCACAGGGGTTTGAACTGCGGCGCTACGCCGCGGGAAAAACTCGAATAAATGAGTAATATAATTATGTAACTAATCGCTATTTTCTTAAGTTTTTTAATATACATATTATAACTAAATAACCACTAAAGTGATACACCACAAACTTCTCCACTGAACTGAGATTGGAATGTTGCGATGGATATATGGTGCTACAAGAATGGATACGGTAACAAATGAGTGTAACTACATAAGTAGATCTTTGAGAGTTGCACCCGTGACTGAAAAATTGAGGGGAAGAAGATTATGGTGATTTTTGGTATGACAGAGGACGTCTGTCAGAACAAGGGAGTATGGAGAGAAAAGACGTATTGTGCAAAAGGAAAAGGAGAAAGAAAAGAATAATAATAAAATAATAGTTTAATTAAGTCCTATTTATACACAAATAACTTTTTTGTAGAATCCAAATCAGTTTTGAAGGTGTATTATATATTTTTTTAATTTTCTTTTTTATTACAAACTAGCTGACTCGGCAAACTTCGTACCGCCTCAGAATCAATAAATAAAAATCGTTGATTTCTGAACGATGGGACGAACATCAAACGTTTGAAATTCAAAACCAAAAAAAAATAAAAAACTTCATTGTTAAATTTAATTGATTTCTAAACGACGGGACGAACATCAAATGGTTGACAGGTAGGAATAGTTTCTAAAGAAAAGCGTTATTGTTGTTTTTACTATATTCCAAGCATTTTTTTCATATTTACTCACCGTTTAAACCTTCCCTAGACTTCCACAAATAATTCAAAATCAAAATTAGCCAAATCAGTCCAACCGTTCTCGAGTTTTAGCGAGAGTAACGAACAGCAATTGATTTTGATATATATATAAATTTGAGATTTTAAAACGATACATTGGAGTAACAAAAGCGTTACGAAATTTTTAAATTTATAGTTTATTCAAAATTGAATGTCGTTTTGCACTAAGGATCGCTCATTAATAGTAAACTATTATATACATTTAATTAATATTAAACAATTTACCAATTACCATTACATATTTATGAGTCCTTAAATGGAAACTTGTATTTACAAGATAAATAAAGGTTCGACATGATCAAATCGAATGACGTTAATTAAACCACTTTTGCAACTATCACAACCATTACTTGGTTGTTACAAAACATTCGTTGGGTATGCATAACACCTATCAATGGTGGATTGTATACCAATATAAACGGTACTTAGATAGCGGAGGTAGAGCGCACGTATTAATTGCTTCAAGACGCAATAGAAACAGCTGAATAGGTATGAATTGCAATTTTTATTGAAGGTTACAACTTCTACGATTCAATGCCTTGTATGTAAAAAAAGCGCGAAAATTTGTGTCATCAGGTTATTTAATTATAAGGAACATTATCAAAATAACTAACCGGAATCGTTTAGAAGTTGGTTTGAAGCCTAATGCAGAAATTCTGAAGTATCGGATTTTATTATTGTAGACACTCTACGGTGTGCAGTTGAACGATTCCTCTTGATTCTCATATTACAAGTACATATTGTCAGTTTGAAATCGACAATACATTCAAATTGCTTTGATTCAAGTATCAACCCTTTTTTCATTGAAATATACAGTACCATCAGCTTGGGGGCCTTTCTTGCGTTTTCGTGTTTGTACGCTACTGATGCAAGTATCTCGCTATACGCTATCTCGAGCGAAGCCGCGAGCAAAAGCTGGTATATATATATATATATGAAACTTCCTTCAAAAATTCTCTAACTGACGGTGCAAACCGTTTGTAAATCCGTTGCGTGGTTTAGGAGGAGTTACTTTAGTTAGCGGATATAAAAACAGACAGATAGACGAGGAAAGCGACTTTGTTCTATATAATACTGGTTTAGGCCTGGAAACTTTCAATGGAATAATGTGAAACTTGCCATGACCGCCAGTATCTACTTAACCATTCCTGTGTTTTCCCAATCATCCTAACCATAATCTCGGGACAATAGCTTAGCCAACGCCGTAACTCCAAGGTATTAAACCACTTCCATTGGAGTAGAGCGAACAGGCCCTTAATAAAAATACGAATGCCCCCATAATGTAGTGGAACTTTTACAAGCCAATAAATGGCGCTGTACAGTAATTGATGTCGCAAACGTTTCCCGAAACGTACAAAGAATATATACAAATTTCCAACAATAATACATGGGCTTAGGCCTGCGGGGCATAACAATAGACTCGCATTAGCCTAACTAACCTAACAATAGCCAAGATTTTCCTTTGAGTCGGAGGAGCATTTCATCTCGCTCCTATAGCTAGTCGGGACGACACTCCTAAGATAATTTAAAATGAGTTATCATATCCACTTTTAGAGCTACGAATAACGTCAGGCAAGACTGTGGACAATCACTGATGTAATATTCTTTATAAATAATAATAAAAGAAAATAAGGTAAGTGGAACATTAAATGTCCCAGATGTGCCGCACGCGCAGCTATGGTAATTTTCATAGAGTTATATAATAAGTAATAAAGGTCTATTAATGAAGCCTATTAACATTTGTTTACATAAACTTAAAGTTAAAATATAAAACAGTAACAGCCGTTTCGAAAAATATTTGTCGAAATTTGGAACAAAACTTTCGAAATTACATATTTGCTAGGCCACCTGTTAACAGTTTCGTTATGTTATATTGAAAGCATTTTATATTTAGTTTCCTAAAATTTATCATAAGTCTAAATATTAAAAAAATATTGATAAATCTTTCAAGAAAACTTGATCGATTACATTCTAGATCTATAAACCATATTTTATTCTAAAATTGACGCATGATTGATATGTGCTGTAATTTACGAGGATATTCTTGGCTACTCCACAGAATTTTTGAAAATAATTCTACAGAACATAACTTCCCTGGGTTGCGGAGCTGGATAAACTATACAAGACTCTGATTTGGTGATAGGAGAAAGACAAGAGAGTTAAATGCGTATCGACGGCAAATCTCACACTATATTTGCATGTTTTTGCTTGATTGTTGAGCATAGCTTGTATATATTTTGGACTGTTTTCCCCGCGGGCATGAGGCAAGAAAAAAACCTAGGTGGTAAGTAGTTCTATGTTCCGTACATAAAACCTTAATTAAGTTTTGTATACATACATATATATACCTTCAATGTAAATTTATCTAACTGATGGTGAAAATTGCTTAAAAATCATAGCTATGTTATTATTATATATTATAAGTTATTTGTCAATATTTAACGTCATTAACAGTTAATAACAATATCACATCACAATTTAGCATTCAACTCATCGCTACATTTGCGTAAAAAGGTCAATAACTATAATATTATCTGAAATGAAAACAGTGGCAAAACCAAAAAAAGCTAATGAACTTAAGTGTCATTTTTATGTTTTAAAGAATGTATTATAACAGTAATATGTATATATATGTGTATGTGTGTATGGATAGTGTACAATAAATGTAAAATAACATATTTGGCTAAAGGAGGTTATATTCTGTAATTTTTTAGTCTTAAAACTTTACTGTTTCTTGTTAAATTGACTCACACAACTGCCCAGCAAAACATATAGTCGAATCGCAGCTAACCTGATTTGATGTAATACAGTGAATGACGTGTTGTTTATGACTACCTAGGTATTTGTTAGTGAATTATAATAACGCGATTGTAGCGCCATCTATTTTGCTAATCCGTCTATTCCACGTAAATGACATTTTTTTATCGGGATAAAACGGTTTCTAAGTGTTGATTCGTGTTATAAGCCAGCCGAAAAAGCCGAGTTTCATTCATAATATACGTGCAGCAGTTTCCAAAATAGATGCGATCGCAGCGCCATCTTTTTTGATATTTTCGTCTACCCCACGGAAACGACGCCATTTATTTGTAGAAAAATTATCGAAATTCATTGAAATCTCTTCAGTAGTTACTCAACAGACAGACAGACAAAAATTCTAAAAATTGCATTTCGAAATCTCCTGGTCCGAATTAACGTCCGTCATTTTTTTCACATTTGTAAACGCAACGTGAAAACTCAAACCATTAACAGATTTATTATAGAAGAAGATACATAGATTATTATAGTATAGATTTCAAAACCAATAAACTATTTTATCAAGAGAGTCGACTCGAATAGTTTAACTATGCAGATAGATAGGTAAAAACTCTTTATTGTTCACCATATATTTAATTTACAGTCACTTCGTGTACGGGCAGAAACAAATGTCATACTGATTGAAGTGTTTCCAATTACAAACTGATAGCTAGAGGTTTATATGGTCACTGTGTTGAAAAAAAAACGTTGTGTATTTAGGTAGTTGTGTAAAGACGTTTGCTTAACCGATGATTAAAATAAAACAATCGCTAAAAGTATCGCAAAACATTATTTTTACATTATTTTATTTTAACCGTCGGTTAACTGACTATGCACACCAGCCTTAGTAGCCATGCAGTAATCGCTACGAGTCCTATATTACCCCTTTCTGTTACAGGGTTGTTATATTTTCGACCTTTCGAAATAAAGTATAAAAATAGAGCATAAAAATACAATGAAAATTGGTTTGAAAAAGCACCAATAAATAGGTTTTTAGTGTTGAATCTTTCTTATTGAATGCTTTTTAGGGTTTGGTAGTCAAACGACAAACATAATACTACTCGCTAGACGTATAAATTGGTAGTATATTCCCAAGCTAAGCAAGTTACGCTTGTGTGTATATATATAGTATAGATATACAAAATAGATGTTTGTCACTTCTACGGAACCCGCAAAAATACATGGTCTGAAACTCACCTAGCGGATATTAGGTCGATATAGTTATAATATTGGATTTAAATACTCATTTAAAATAATAAATCAACATTACTTGCGAAAAGTGACTTGATATCCTTCTAAAAGCACTAATTTCCCCATTACAGTCCGATTGAGTCATAGATTTAACAAACTTCACACGCATGTCGAAAAATTTGGTCAATTTTATAATTTATGAAAATTTAATCATATCACAATATATTACAACTATTGCTCTGTCATTGTGTGTTTATTAGTGAAATAACCTTGGGTCTATAATGACGTAATTATTGGATATTTTTAGTATTTCTTATATTGACCTAGGTTAGTAAGCGGAATAGCTTTTTTTTGAAAAACCTGTTTGAATGCTGGAATGTCTACCTATATCTTCACACACATTTAATCCATATTCAAAATCAATTATAATTATTATATTGCTTGTTTGTTATTTCTTCACTGTTTACGAATAACGTGATTATCATTCAAAATTACAATGCTTTTCAATTTATTTATTTTAAACAAATAAACTTCCACTGAAGATTTTCTTAAAGTCATACATAAGTTATTAATTCAATCTAATTCCTATTCAATGTATATATTTTAATTTCAATAACAGAGATGAACTTAGAATATTGTTATGCCAGCATATTGAAGTATTTCTACGTGAAAAACCTTAGAGAATGAAAAGGAAAAAAAAGAATGATGTAAAAAAATAGCCTTGACTTTTCTTATTTTTTCATTCTTGTTAATGTTTCTAAAAGATCTTGGGCAGCCTATCCTAAGAGGAGACAAAATAACCCACAGCCAGGTGGTAGTTACCACCCATGGTCTTTAGTTAGAGTATGCCGCCATAACAACTTTGAGTTGTATTCCGGCATCAGTGGCCAAGTTCCAGTTTCTCCTTCAAAGCCGGCAGTACAATGGCAACACCTCTGGTATTGTTAATGACCATAGGCAACAGTAACCACTTTCCATCAAAGTTGAGCCGTCGGCCAGTCTGCTCTGCTTCAGTAATATAAAAATATATCACTTTTGTCAAAGTCAAAGCCGTTTATTAAATTCGGGTTTTCAATAACTGCAGCGTATTATTCTATTTATTCCCTTGCCTTTCTCTTAAACATAGAAATTGTCATTGAAAGTATTTTACAAATACTACTCAAATATAGGTATAAAGCAACTAAAGAGACCGATTTACAGTTATCCCAAATTAAGGCTTAAATTAGACATAAGAATCCATTATAACCTCATCATCAGTATATTTAAAAAAAATGCACAACAAGATGCCTTTCAAGTACTTGTCAAAAACTTTTATTAAAATTCGAGGTCAGTTCAATAAGGTAACTAAAACAATACTAAAGTAATTACAAACTAAAATTTCTCCGTGTCTGTTATCATAGAATCACTAAACTGGTTATTGATTCTGCTAATTGATATAAATAAATAACACAACGCAATTTGAAGGCTTCGATTACTACCTACAATTTATTTGTTATAACTTGATTACGTCGTGGTAACTTGTGCAAACGCGACTTTTTTCAATAATGTGAGTTTGATCCTGAGCAAGGAGCATTGGCATATTTTCATCGAAAGTCCTACGAGGTGACGGTGAAAAAAGCGTCACAAGAAACACCTATCCACCCACACCCACTCGTCTATGCTGTCCGTTCTCTTATAAAAGGACCTCCCCGACGAATCCAGCAGTGGGACTTATATGGGCTGCCGACAATGATCATGTAAAAGTGACCAAAAATAGATCTTTCTTTAGATTAATAGCTCCAATTGATTTTGTCAAATGCATTTATATACTATGTATGCTTCCCTCCGGTACCCTATAACATAGGGAACTCCGAGCCCAGCTACGGGAATTGTATGGACTGAGTAATGATGCAATTCAATGGTGATCTGGTAAAACTGGTCAAACGTACATTCTTTTTTATACACAAAAGAGTTACATATAAAATAGAGTCGATGTACAAAGGCAGTCTTAACCCTAAAGGAGTTTTTTTCCAGCAAATCTATGCATCTAGCGAGAGGTAATAATTAACAGGCAGGGTTGTATACACTACTTTGTTGGTATAAGTATCCATACAGGTAATCGTACCTAAATGTACATTGACATATTTAAAAACATATATATACGTAATAAAATACATACACACATAGTACAATTACAAATATATCATAAGACAGATAGGCTAGGTTCCACAAAAGCTCACAAAGACCACGCTCACGACCGTTTTTTTTTCGTTCCACTTGCATGCGGGCGTTACAAACGTAAACCCAAGTGGAACGGATTATGCGAACTACCTCTTGGCATCGGTCGTTGTGAGCGCTGCATGAGCGAAAATCATGACGACCATAACAACCGTGGTCGCTATTTGGAACGGCTACAGGAAAATTTTGGGCGTTGTGAGGTACTAGAGGAACGCGCCCAAAGGCTACGTTTTAACTACGTACTAACAATGACCACGCACACCACTGTGATTTTCCCCGTTCCAGTTGCTTGCGGGCATTATAATTGTAAACTCAAGTGGAACGGACGATCCGACCCACCTCTTGATATGAGTCGTTGTGAGCGAAAATAATGACGTTTCCGCGGCAACTCTAACGACCGTGATCGCTATGTGGAACGGCTGAAGGAGCATTTTGTACGTTGTGAACTATAAGAGGAACGCGCCCTTAGTGTTCTTTAACTCTTGTTTTAAAAATGTTCTCCGAAAGACTATCTCGGATCATATGCGTTCTATTTAATTATTATGCAACAGCAAGTGATATGTACTTTTCATTATATTATATAAATATTCAAATAGTATACAGACTCCGGAACGCTATATTAGTATATCTTACAGTAAAATCGCGTCCATTAGTGTGCCCGCAAACTAGTTCTTAGATACAATCATTACGCTAAACAATGTGCCGACGTTTCAATAGGCTTTGTATTCAGAGTTTCTCTAAAGCGTGGTATTCAATGACTAATATTGTTTGCCTAATTGTGCCAGCTACTCCCTGTGCATGGTCTTTCTAAACTATGGCACAAAAGTTATTTCTGTACATACTATAAGTATATGTCGATATATATATATATATATCTTTTTATCCGTCCTGAAACGGAGAAAGAATACAATTTCCTACGGCCGGGCGGCCTGGCACAAGAGGCGACTAAACAACCTACAGCCATGTGGTAAATGCTCAACTAGATGGTTACCACTCCTGGTCTAAAGTATGCCACCATAACAACCTTGAGTTGTGTTCCGGCATTAGCAACGAGGATCCAGTCTCCTTTAAAGGACCAGCAGCGCATTTGTAGCACCTTTGATGTTGCAAATGTCCATAGGTGATGGTAACTGCTTTCCATCAGGTGGAACGTCTGCCTGTCTGCTGAACTCATACAATATATATATATATATATATATGTGTATATGTATATATATGTGTATGTATGTGTATATATATATGTATATATATATATATATATATATATATATATATATATATATATATATATATATATATATATATATATATATATATATATATATATATATATATATATATATAGAAATCACATACAGAAATCAAATTAAATTTAAACCCGAAGTTTTTTTTCATTTTTTTGTTTTGAATGTCAAACGTTTGACGTTCGTCCAGTCGTTCAGAAATCAACGTTTTTTATTTATTGATTCCAAGGCGGTACGAAGTTTCCCGGGTCAGCTAGTAAAAAATAAATGAAAACATACCACACATAGGGTAGTTTTTATAATATATTGTGCAAAACATAACTCAGAAAACCTTCAAAACCCTACACGGCTAAATGCGTCACTTGTCATTTTTCTCTCCCTTTTTGGCGTTTTATTATTAAAAACATGTGATATATTTTAGTTTTAATTTTGTTTGTTGCTTAAAATATGTTATTTTAGCCATTGGGCTAAAATAACTGTATTAACAGTTAAAAATTCAAAGTCTTAATAAGTGTAACCACTTTACAAAATCTTATAAAATAATGTATACTAAAACATACATTAGAATAATTTTAATTACACTTTAATCATTACTTAACTCTATAAGTACATTAATCAATAACACAATCAGTAAAACACAAATAATTATATGACGATGTATTCTAATTACAAATTGCCTTGCACTACATAACGATAAATAATTATTTAACCTCTCTTTAAACAATACAAATGCAATCGAGGCCTAAATTTAGATTTCGTAATAACATTTAAAAACCGACGATATCCATTTCCGTAACATAGAATTTAAATTACTAAGCCAAGGAGACTGTCACTGGTTTGTATTTATACTAGTATAAGCACGCGTTCCCACTTACTTTTAAGGGTATTTATTCTAGAAGAATGACAGAATATGATGCATATTTCCTGGGTTTTTTTCTACAAAATCTGTTGTGGTCTATGGAACTGAAATGGAATTCTAAGGAAGTGCGCGTACCACTGAGAAAGAGAGAGAGAGAGAGAGAGAGAGAGAGAGAGAGAGAGAGAGAGAGAGAGAGAGAATTAATCAGGTCCAAATTCCGATGCCGGATCACAACTTAAGATTGTTATGGCGGTATACTCTAGATCAGAGATTGTCAAAGTGGTCGATATCGACCCTCTAGGGTCGAAATCGGTTTCCCAGAGATAGACATAGACGAAAACAGATTTTGGGGTCGACAAAATCTAAAAGTCGACCCCTATTAATTAAACACAGGTTCTTATTTGAATCTTTCAACACACTGGTTAAGTTGTGCACCAACTTGTTATAAGAATGACTAAAATTTTAATAGGAAGTATCATTGTTGTACTATTTAAAAAAACTCAACAAGCCGATAAACCTCCACAAGTTCGTATATTTACTTAATTTTATGTCTATTTATTTTGTTAAATTTTGATGAGAAAATGATGTCAAGTTTACTCAATTAACCAACCACAAAGTTACTAAATTGGTAAGTACTTTGTATTATTACGAAAAAAACTAGAGATTTTTAAATCAATTGACTATGGGGGTCTGGGGTATATAGTTTGGGAATACCTGCTCTAGATTAGGGATGGTACCCATCCGCTATTCATTCACTTGTCTTACCATCGGTTGAATATTGGCATTATTTATCCATACAAACTTAGCTTATGTCAAATTTTAATCGATAAGTAGTAAGGCAAATGAACGTTTAGTAAAATATAGAAACGGGCCAGAAGTAACGAGTTGTATATGAAAAAGATAAATTTAAATGTGTATATAACGCAACAACTACACTGATTTAATGACTTCTCACACATTAATACATAATTAACAACGTCGGTTTCCGGTATGAACTATATGTTCCTACATCTATTTTAATGTTAGAAGTACGAAATAGCTGTCTGTTTGTTACGCCGGCGCAGTCACGACAAAACCAATTTTGATGCAAATCGAATTTCACATTTTGAGCTGACCGACAAATAAATGAGACACTGACTCATTTTACAAAACTTTGCAGACTTCTTGATTGTGTAGACATAGACATAGACAACACTGTATTGTTCACCAAAACAAAAATTACAAAAAATGTACAACAAGACAATAGTTACTTGGTAAAACAAAAGGCGGCCTTATCGCTAAAAGCGATCTCTTCCAGGCAACCTGACTCAAAGGAAATTCTTAAATTATCTGTAATTATTACGCAACAAAGAAGAGGAAGAAAAATGACATACATGGACAGTAGATTATAGTCTATTGTAAACTAGCACATACATTATTGCGTAAAATTTACATAATGATTCTTAAGTGAATTTTTAAATATGGTAAAAGATTTAGCTTTTCTGACATCAGTGGGCAAAGAGTTCCAAAGTAAGACAGCCTGCATGGCGAAGGAGTTGGAATAAAATGTTGAAGAGTGTGCAGGTGCCATTAACAGGAGATTATTAGTGGAGCGCAAATTGAGTGTATGTGACGTATGAAGGAAGTTGAAACATTCCTTAAGATAAGGAGGGGTATAAGGGATAAACAGTATACGATATAGTAAGTTGAGAAGATGAGCATTCCGGCGAAGTGAGATAGGCAACCACTCGAGCTTTTTGCGATATTCAGAAACGCGGTCATATTTTTTTAAACAAAATATGAACCTTATGCAAACATTTTGAAGACGCTCGAGCTTAATAAGTTGCTCTTGAGTGAGATTAAGATAGCAAGCATCAGCATAGTCGAGGATGGGTAGTAGAATTGATTGAGCAAGCGAAATCCTAGTGGCAGTCGGAAGGAAATTTTTCAGTCTCCTAAGCGATGCATAGGATGCAAAAGCCTGGCCAGGTGGTAGGGCATTTGCCCGACTGGATGGCTACCACCCCTGGTCTAGAAGCAGCAGCGCATTTGTAGCAACTTTGCTGTTGCAAATGTCCATAGGCTATGGTAACCGCTTTCCATTAAGTGAGCCGTCTGCCTGTCTGATGATCTCCTGCAATAAAATAAAAAAAAAACCTTGCGGCTTCATTCAGTAATATGGGGTCGCCAACATAATTCCTTGTCCATTATTACGCCAAGATTCTTGACTTAATCACTGATAGGAATAAGCGTATCATGAAAGATCACATCGGGAAGCAGTGAAAAATTTATTTTAGCTATGGCTCGCGAGCTACCAATGATGATGGCCTGAGTTTTAATGGGATTGACTCTAAGTCCATGGGAGGTAGGCAAAGAATGTGTATGACTTTAGTAAGATATGACGTCATCGATTGAGCCTTTTTGTTGTTTTTTAGTCTGGAGTAATCCGCTTGAGAACTAAGCCGCGACAGGCACAGAAGCCTGGGGAGATAATTCGCGACCCGTGTGTGGGATTCGCCAGATTCGGGGTGGCACTAGCATGCCCAGTCAGAACTGATGCCATGCTATTGCCACTCCCCGGTTAGGGATACCCACTAAAACCCCTGGGTGTTCCGTCCTTCGCCTTATGCCAGGGCTACGGGTATATGACTCTTCCACTGCCTGGGGACTGCTTTTATCCCCCAGCATCTTCAATCTCTCTAAGCGTGGGGCGGTCTGTAATTCGCCCCACGGTAGGAGAGGTGAGCGCGCGCGGAACACTCGCGCCCCCATCATCGATTGAGTCCATTTCTTTTTTTTTTTTGGCCAGGGGAAATCCGTTTGAGGACTAAGCCGCGACAGGCACAGAAGCCTGGGGGGATGTTCGCGACCCGGGTGAGTGTGGGATTCGCCAGATCGGGGGTGGCACTAGCGTGCCCGGTCAGAACCGGTGCCACGCTATTGCCACTCCCCAGTTAGAGATACCCACTAAAACCCCTGGGTGTTCCGTCCTGCGCCTTATGCCAGGGCTACGGGAAATGGGCTACCCGACTCCACAATGCCCTGGCAGGCGTGGGCCCCCCTCACTGGGCCTCTTCCTATGCCAGGGGACGTATCCCCCGGCTACTACTGTGTCTCATTCTTGCGTGGGGCGGTCTGTAACGCGCCCCACGGGAAGAGAGATGAGCGCACGCGGAACACTCGCGCTCTCATCTCGACGGCATGTGCGGGTGAGTGAGAACCCCTAGGGGCCTCACCCGCACCGCCCGCTTACGGTTGCCGAAGGTCGAGTTCCGACCTCCGGCGTCGGCGCGTCCTCCTTTGGCGGGAGCGGAGCAAGAACGTACGCTCACGCTCCCGCTCCGCCTCCTCCTTCGCAAACATGACGTGCTCGCAGAAGGAGGAGACGGCGTCCCATCCGGTGCGGCTCCCGACCATGGTGCGCACCACGGCCGGGAGCGAAAGGTCTAGTCCGGTGAAGGCGACGAGCTCTCGGCGCTGCTCCGTCCATGCAGGACATTCCTGCAGGGTATGCAGCGCCGTATCCTCGTCGCCTGTCTCACAATGATGGCACCCTGACGTCGGCTCGCGGCCGAGGCGACACAGGTACCTCCCGAAGCAACCGTGCCCCGAGAGGACCTGCGTCAGCCTGAACGTCAGGGTGCCGTATATTCGTCCAATCCAATCCGGCAGGACGGGCCTCATCGCCTCGATGGTGATGGGGCCCGCGCTGGGGCGTCTAAGGCGATCTTCCCAGACTCCCACGGCGACCTGGCGGAGCTCCGACCTGCACGCCTCGATTTCGCGAGGCGCGGGTCTGGTGCATCATCGATTGAGTCCAACAGTAACGTCGAACAAGTTAGAAATTGTAAAAAAATATTTTTCGGTAACAAAGAAAAATTAAATACAACAAAAATTTAAAAATATGTAGGTATATATATAAAATATAAAATATATATCTTAGTTATAAAACGAGAAGAACAGACTAATACTAGAACTGACAAGACAAACAGAAGTATTAATATATTTTTTTACTTTACGATAAACAGTACCTAACATAACATTATATCATAAAACTATATTATAACTAGGATATGACTTCGATATTATCCACGCTTGACTTGAAATTCCCACGGGATTACCTGGAAACAAAGTATCACAGCATTTAAAAAAGAATGTAAGCTATCGTTTTAGTAAAAATTGTGAAGGAATAAGTTCATTTTTATGCACCCGAACAACTTCGAACCGCTCCCGAGGAAATTCCCGGAATATAAAGTATCACACATTTTGTTACATAATAATTGCTATCGATCAGTGAAAAAATTACATTTGACTTCGACTTTTTTCAATCTGGCCATTTAAAATTATTAAATTCATTCAATCATAAAAAAATAGCGCAGATTTTATATCTAAGAATTAGACATCGATCAGCAAAAACCGCCTATGCGGTTTATGTTATATGTCGGTCCGGTAGTTTTAGCGTGAATCCCGAACAAACACACAAATCGACAGACAAACAAGAAATTAAAAAATGCATCTCTAGCATTTTTTTCTTTGTCTATCTCGAAACTACACAAATATATATCGCCGCCTTCCAGAAAGTTTGTATTTTTTATTAGAAAAAAATTAACTTTCTGTCCTTCTGTCTTCTATTTTATCATGCTATAATATCCAGCCTGAGTTGAAATAAAAATGGAAGAGAAAGTGGAGCAGGGGGTTAAAAATCTGCACAATATTCACGATGTTAAATAACTAAATAAGTAAGACTAATTAAAACGACTATACATTTATGCATGATTGCGTGTTGTATGCATATGCGTTATTGTTACGTGTTAACATGCGCAAATAAAATGGTATTTAATTAAGATCACACATCTCCAATTAGTATTAATTATTATTCAGTGGATTCTATAATAGCGTTTAAATCCGTTTATAACTGTTCTGGTAATTTATTGAACAGTTAGAATTATATTTTTTACGTTTATGTATAATAGTGTATTTTAAATATATATACACTCCTTTGCAAAAAAAAGGGCACCTTACAGTCATTGGCTTTTCTATGGATAATATTAATATTTTTAGTTTGTTATTAGCTTAGATTACTACAAATTTATAATTATCAATGAGAATATCGTTTTAACTCGTAAATCCTGGAATCGATGTTTTAGTCAATGTAAACAGAGAGCTGTATTAAAATGGACATTTTTGTGGCTATACTGAAATTGGGGTTAAGGTCTGCGCTGGTCAATCCAAACAACGAATACCAACCTCTTACATATAAGCTTCTACGTCGCCAGAACAGTAGGCCCGAGCATTATCGTCCATGTAAATGGCATCTTCGCCAATAACAGTCAGCACTGGTTGTGCATGTTGACCAAGGATTTCTGTTATGTACCTTTGTGCATTTAGTGAGCCATTTACAATGAATACTATCTCGATACGATAGCTGGAAGTTACGCTCACCCAAAACAAACAATTTCTTCAAAACCCACGTCGGCATAGCATTCCCCTGGTCTTCGTAACACTCATTAACGTCGGTCCTTACCATGTAGTTAAATTTGGATCTCATCACAGAAGAGTACGCTACTCCAGTTATGAAGTGCAATATCTATCGAACCTCAATCTAGCAATCCGGTGCTCATGAATTAACTAGGGGTCTCGCGCTAGTCATCGACTGCGTATATTAGCCGCTAAAGGCATCCTCCATAGAGTCCATAGGCTAAATTGTGCTCCTCATGTCTCTTCAAGGTTTTTTTGAGGTCTATGTATCTGCATTTGCGGTCCCTCAGCGCCTCAATCAATAAAAAGCGGTCTTCTCATCGTTTTGTGCAACGTTTCCTCCCAGAACCTTGCCTTCTCTGAACGAAACCTTTCTGTTGGTATCGATTTCAGGTTGTCTGTACGGTTAAACGACTCACGTTTAACCGCTGTAAGACGTAACATTGGTTATACTCCTCTTCCAGCAGCGCTATAATTTTATTAGGTCTTATTGCTTTTAATATTGCTTTTCGCAAAGATATCTCTTTTAAGTCAAAATAAGACAGTATTATGCGGAAAACATAAATTATACTACTAAAAATAACAAGAAGTTTTAATTGATTAATAACCTTTTAACCGCAAACCCACGAAAAGTGAGTAAAAGCCACAAACTGAAAAAGGGATTATTATTTTTTTAAACGAAAATTTCTAATTTGGTACTATTTTTTTTTCATACCCACTCTTTTTTTGAAAAGAAGTTTATTTAATATCAAGCTAATATTTTCATTACTTTACAGACAATTAAAAGTGATTTGTAGTGTGTTGTTGTTTGTAGAAGTTAGAAATTATTTTTATATTCTACATTACGACTTTTTACGCTGCTTCATTCACGTAAATTTTGGATACATTTTCTAAGGAAGTCATCCCTTTTTCAGGATAAAAAGTACGTATTTATATAGAAAATGCCCTGATACTCGGAGCGCTGACATCCCTGGGTCAAACCACGGCAGAGAAAATTTCACAAATAAACATTTTTTAGGTTATTCTTATATAAGTCCCAGAGTTGTTCGTTGTGGGTAACAACTCAAGTATAACTTTTTTTTATTTTTTTATTGCTGGAGTTCAGCAGACAGGCAGACGGCCCACTTGATGGAAAGCGGTTACCATCGCCTATGGACTTTTGCAACACCGAAGGTGCTACAAATGCGCTGCTGCTCTCTTAAGGGAGACTGGAACCTGGCCACTAATGCCGGAACACAACTCAAGGTTGTTATGGCGACATACTTTAGACCAGGGGTGGTAGCCATCCAGTCGGGCAAACGCCCTACCACCTGGCAAAAGGCACTTGCTTGGCTTGAGAGTATTATTAATGTCTATATTTGTCTAGCAATTTCTTACAATTATATAAACTAAGCTGAATATATATTATAGTTTTATTTACTGTTCTAGTTTATACTATGGCGATGACACTGATCGTCTCCAATGGTGCAAAATAGTCCAAGAAAAAGTAGTGAGGAAAGGTCACGATCCTCAGGAATACGACTCAAGGAGGAGAAATCAAACGTTATCCTAAGCCTAACTCGTTACATATAGGTAAGTGAAAGACAACCGAATTGGTGAAGCTACTGACGAGATACACAACAAAGCTAAAGCCAAAATCTCATTTTTGTGTTTAAACATTTAAATAAATATATATGTCTTTAAACGTTTAATTGAAAAATTTAAGGTAACGAATCAGCGATTAGCGTGATTGTGGCCACGAAAAGTGAGGTAGTAAGTGGGTCATCGGCTTCCGGGCATTGGGTTGCTCACGAATCGGGCCGCAAGTTGCAACATGGCTTGAACCACTCAAAAGTCCTGATCAAGCTTTATGTCATCACTTTCATAAAACTGGAGCAACCGTATACTGGTTCCCTTTCCCAAAGTTTATGGGGGCAGCTGCCATACGATGCTTGTATGATTATTACACCGTTAATTACGAGTACTTCATTTCATTTGTTAATTGCAATATAAGTTGTCATGTTGGTTGCGTGTTCATTTTTGATTGATGGTATATTTCTGGAAGCTACAGTGGTCTAACGTTCTAATTGTTAGCCTGTTTTGTATACTTTAATTAGAGGTCCCGGTGTTGATATTCGGTAGTGTTAATTATTCTTAGTTACCCCAAGGATTACATCTAATTTCTCTACTTATCTAGCTCCCATAATTTGCACTAAATATAGAATATAAATATATCTATACACACGTCTTGTTTTTATAATAACCATTGTTTCCTGAATGAGTTATTTACTGCTACAAGACAAGCCAAATCTTTACTGTGCTTTAAAAATGAAGTTCAGAAGCATTCTACTGTGTACAATAATTCCTAATGCTATGGCAAGTATGTTTGTATTGTCATATGTATATAGGTATATATATATATATATATATATATATATATATGTGTGTATCACTCATTATTATTTGTTAACTGCACCAGTCATCATTAAAAAAACCTATCAATTCTTGCCAAGGGTTGCCTAAAAGGGATCGCTTTTTAGCGATAAGGACGGCCATTATCTTCTATCTTTTTTACTTCTGTTTGTCTATGCTTTGGTATGCAACAAGGAGTATTCTCTCTAAATTACAATTAAAACTCTTTAATACTATTGAAGGAAGATCTGCCTTAAAAATGTCTAATTTAAGTCACTATACACGTCATAAAGTGTGTGTATTTTTTCTACGATCTTAAGTTTCTATTTTCTTTGTTATAACTGTTAAAAAATTCAATTTGTCACACCTACGTAATTAAAATATGTATAATTATGTACTTATACAATACCTTCTACATCAGAATTTCGTAAACAGTTCGTTTACTTACTTCTTTGATTGGTTTCAAATTCAAATGCATATGAATTACAACATGATGGATAGAAAAACTGTAGTATGTACACAAAACGAGAAATACCTATAGTTTGCTGACGGGTTGAAATCGTACTGGTATAGACGTATAATAATTATATTATACGTTAGTTATCGATATATACTGAGGACAACGTTTATTTAGATTTTAATGCACTACATTTGCCGGAATTATTATATTTAAAGGCTAAAGACATCCGGTATGAGACCAATATGCATTTCAATTAGGTGTTTTACGATGAAGTTATTTTACAGCCACTCATTAAACCTCTAATTTCGCAATATGCTAAATTTCCACTATGCGGTCATGTTATTGTCATGTCATATTTGTTTTATATTTGTATACCTGTTTAATCAGATTTACTAAAATTTATGATAACCAAAGGCCTAAGGTTGCAATATATCCAAGGCCTTAATTCTGGTATTTCAATATTGCTAGATATTGCTAAGGCCTTCGATCGGGTCTGGCACAGAGCTCATTTCTCGAAGCTACCATCTTACAGGATACCCGAGGAAGTTTGCACCTGGCTATCCAGCTTTTTTGATGCACACATCATACAAGTCGTCGGTTGCTGCTCTAGCATCAAGCCCATCAATGCTGTCACCGACGCTGTACATTTTGCATATCACTGATATGTTGTTCATCGACAACATTCATTGTTATGTGGATGACAGCACTGGCGACGCACATTACTCTGGACGTGCAAACGTCATCATTTGTGGAGGCAAGTCGGGTTAGACTTGTGTCTAATGTAGAGAAATCCTTAGAGAGTTTCTGAGCGTTCGCATTTTCGACGATCCCATACTCACAAATGGTTTAGAAACGCTTGGCCTTCGGAGAGACTTCGCGTCTCTCTGCGTATTCTACCGACTATACAACGGAGAGTGTTCCGAGAAACTGTTCAGAATGGAGCCTTCGTCTTCTTTTTACCACCGCACCGCACACCAGACTCACTTAAGAGAGCAGCAGCGCATTTGTAGCACCTTTGGTGTTGCAAATGTCCATAGGCGATGGTAACCGCTTTCCATCCAGTGGGCCGTCTGCCTGTCTGCTGAACTCCTGCAATAAAAAAAAATAAAAAAAAAACACCATCGGCTGGGCGTTCATCCCCACTTCCTTGAGCCGCTACGCTCTTGTACGCAACGCTTCTCTAGAACGTTTCTCTTGCGCACCGTGTGGATTTGGAATGAGCTCCCAGCCGTAGTTTCCCCACAGCGCTGCAATATAGGGTTTTTTAAAAAGGGTGTCATAAAATTTTTTCGAGGCCGGCAGCGCGTTAATGACATCTCGGGTGTTGCAAACGTCCATACGCGACGGTAACCGCTTTCCATTAAGTGGGCCGTCTGCCTGTCTGCTGTACTCCAGCGATAAAAAAAGATAAAAAAAATATAATATAATAATTAAGTATTCCAAGTACGATTTCATTCAGATAGTTTCGAAAATTCTTATTCTACTAAATCCAAAATAACTTGTCAATATCATCGCGGTGAAATATTAGTAGAACAGAATTGGTATCACCATTGGTAGACGTGTCGTTAGCCTAAATTAATATTAAAAAGCTAACTTAAAAATACTATTATATAGGTATCTAATTATAAATAAACTAACAAAAAATTTTAACGTTTGTTTCGCAATTTTTCGCTTATAATATATACAGTGGCTCGAAATCAAGCAAACCTACGATTAATATGATAGTGTTTGGCGATTTAGCCGAGTTAGTAATAGCAACATTAGTGACATAGTATTCCATTTTACTCATTTTCTCCCTGTTGACGTCCTTAAGTTTCATTTGTAAGAAGAAAATAACGTTCAAACAAAGTCATCTTCTTGGAAGTAACTTTGGCTCACACAGTTTATCAATAACTTAGTTTTAACTACTTAATTATATAGGATGTTTGAATTTTTGCATTCAGGAAAAGATTTAGGAATCGTGAAATCCAATTAAAACGAAATAAAAAGTCAGTTAATAGCTTTTATCAATTACAAATTACTCAATTAAAGTATCAATAAATATTTATAGCGCCATTTCCTAAATTCTCACATGGCATAACATGTTTATTTATTCACAGTAACATAATAAATATCAAATAGAGAAATCCAAATAGGCCCATTTTATTATGCAAGTACTAGTTCAGAATTACCTACTTAGTCTCATCTTGCCATAGGTTTAATAATAAAAAACATCTTACAGGCAGAACATTTTGTTCGTAAGAACTTAACCTCGAGAAAGTATTGTTACTAACAATACTTTTTCGAGATAATTTATGGAGACAGTTTGTTCTTAAAGTGATGTATTATTTTTTTGAGATCACGGCCGCTAAGCAAATACTGGACTCGATAATAATAGACACCTTACAGGCGGAATATATGGGGCGAATACCTTTCTGGGATAACCTTTACATAAATCTATCCCAAAATCTATCCTATTATCCGGCATACAAAGCATTCCTTGTCCACCCTCAAAATTAAAATTACATATATACCGAATTTCAGTCAAATCGGTCCCGCAGTTATTCCGTGATAACGGAACAGACAGACAGACAAAGTTACTTTCGCCTTTATAATATTAATAGGGATTAGGTAGTTGTCATTCCTGGTATTCTTCTTCCACAATATTAATGCATTTACGAACGAGTCAATATAAAATTGTGTGTCATATGGATCTATTCTAATTACACTATCGTGATGATATATAAATGACTTTCTAATCTACATACGCCCACTTTAATATAAGAGTGATTAATGAGATCAATTTTAAAACAACGATATGAACATGAATCAGATTATGTCTCATCATTAATAACTACAGTAATTGCTATATCAAAGTAAGGAGTGTGTATTAAGCATCAGATATGAATATGCTGCAATGATTGTGTGGAGTTGTAAAAATACTGCGTAAGGCGGTGTTCTTTGGTCCGCAGTATTTTTAATGTATGTGTCTTTCTATTCCTTATTTTCGTGTTTTATTCGGTTTTCTATTTCGTATTCCGTTCCGTAAACTATTGCGAAATATAATATTGTATTATCCTCTGTAATCTATTCTGTAGTAATTTCCGTATTCTAGTGGCCGTGCTGAAGGTGAATCAAAACATCCTGAGGAATCTGGCACAACGAAGTGCATGCTGTCTGTGCACCTGTACCTTAAAATATAATTGACATTTAATAGCTGTTGACATTTAATAGTTATTACCTACTGGGGTGTTCCCCGCACTTTCGCGGGGCGTAAATCCCTTGTAAATATCGCTTGTATATTTAGAAATCAAGCAATCACAGAGGTTACATTGCATTAATTTTTTATCTAGGCGTAATCAGCTTCCGGAAAAATCCGTCTCTACCAATAATAAACTGTTCCATTTTCCGAAATAAAAAAAACAGCGTACATCCATTCTCGATACTCGAGACATATTATACCAAACAGCAAAATCGTCACTCAGTTTTTTCGCGAAAGCATAATAGACAAATCGAGTAACTATCGCATGTATTCTTTTTTATGCACATATATATTTATTTATTTTCGGATAGTTTACAGTTTTTATATATCTGGAGGGTGATTTGTTTGATGGTTAGTTCGCTCTCATGCTCGTTAAAATTAATATTGAGAACACCTTTACAATATACGTCTTTAAACAGCTTAATCTTTACTAATACTATTAAGAGGTAAAGTTTGTAAGTTTGTGACGTTGTAGGGGGTAATCTCTGGATATCCTAAACCGATTTTAAAAATTATTTTACTGTTCGAAAGCTACGTTAACAGGGAGTGTCATAAGCAATATAACATGACGCTATATACCACGAGAGCGAGACAAAGCGTGGGTGAAACCGCGCCGGGCCGCTAGTTATTTATACACCTTACACACCCCACGCCCTTATGCAGACTGTGACTGTTTATTGTTGGATTTGACTTTATGTTGTTGGTCCGAAGACATCACAACTATACCGGAATTTTAGAGGTGACCGCCTTCGCCAGGCGAAGGCGCTTGAGCCCGGAGGACAACTTGCTCCAGAAAGCTCCCTAGGAGACTTTACCTCGGCTTGACTATTGCCATAAGAGGGAGATGCGTCTAATGATGCTAACTATAGGCCGACACAATGCACTAACTGATAATGGGCGACGGTGATGTGAAGCCCGAGGGGAAAGATCCCAGCGAACTGGGATCAGCGGTTCGAGGCGGCCTTTATTATTATTATTATTTTTTAGCCAAGTGAAATCCGTTTCAGGTCTAAGCCGCGACAGACACAGAAGCCTGGGGGGATAATTCGCGACCCGTGTGTGTGTGATTCGCCAGATCGGGGGTGGCACAGCGTGCCCAGTTAGAACTAGTGCCACGCTATTGCCACTCCCCAGTTAGGAATACCCACTAAAACCCCTGGGTGTTCCGTCCAGCGCCTTATGCTAGGGTTACGGGACAGCGGGATTCCCAACTCGGCGTGCCCTGGCAGGCGTGGGCCTCCCTCACTAGGTCTCTTCCAATGCCAGGGGACTAGGCCCCCGCTATCTACTAGGTCTTTTCCAGGCGTGGGGCGGTCTGTAATGCGCCCCACAGGAAGAGAAATAAGCGCACGCGGAACATCTATCCGTGCAGGAACGGAGAAAGAATACAATTTCCTGCGGCCTGGCGGCCTGTCGTAAGAGGCGACTAAACATCCCACAGCCAGGTGGTAGGGTATTTGCTCGACTAGATGGCGACCACCCCTGGTCTAGAGTATGCCGCCATAACAACCTTGTGTCGTGTTCCAGCATTAGTGACCAGGTTCCAGGCTCTTTTAAGAGAGCAGCAGCGCATTTATAGCACCTTTGGTGTTACAAAGGTCCATAGGCGATGGCAACCGCTTTCCATCAAGTGGGCCGTGTGCCTGTCTGCTGAACTCCTGCAATAAAAAAAACATTCGCGCTCTCATCTCGACGGCATGTGCAGGTGAGTGAGAATCCCTATACCCCAAGAAGCCGCACCCGTGCCGCCCGCTTATGGCGGCCGAAGGTCGATATCTGATCTCGTGCGCCGGCGCGTCCTCCTTTGGCGGGAGCGGAGTAAGGAAGTCCGCTCACGCTCCCGCTTCGCCTCTTCTTTCGCAAACATGACTTTCTCGCATAAGAAGGAGCCTGGGCGGATGTTCGCGACCTGTGTGAGTGTGTGGGATTCGCCAGATCGGGGGTGGCACTAGCGTGCCCGGTCAGAACCGGTGCCACGCTATTGCCACTCCCCAGTTAGGGATACCCACTAAAACCCCTGGGTGTTCCGTCCTGCGCCTTATGCCAGGGCTACGGGGAATTGGGCTTCCCGTCTCCGCATGCCCTGGCAGGCGTGGGCCCCCCTCACTGGGCCTCTTCAAATGCCGGGGGACTACCTCCCCGGCGACGTCATGGTCAAATCCGGCGTGGGGCGGTTTGTAACGCGCCCCACGGGAGGAGAGATAAGCGCGCGCGGAACACTCGCGCTCTCATCTCGACGGCATGTGCGGGTGAGTGAGAACCCCTATACCCCAAGGGGCCCCACCCGCGCCGCCCGCTTACGGTGGCCGAAGATCAAAGTCCGCCCTCCGGCGTCGGCGCGTCCTCCTTTGGCGGGAGCGGAGCAAGGATGTACGCTCACGCTCCCGCTCCGCCTCCTCCTTCGCCAACATAACGTGCTCGCAGAAGGAGGAGACGGCATCCCATCCGGTGCGGCTCCCGACCATAGTGCGTACCACGGCCGGGAGCGAGGTGTCAGATCCGGTGTGGGCGATGATTTCCCGGCGCTGCTCGGTCCAGGCTGGACACTCCTGGAGTGTGTGCAGCGCCGTGTCCTCGTCGCCCGTGTCACAATGGTGGCACCCTGACGTGGGCTCGCGGCCGAGGCGACACAGGTACCTCCCGAAGCAACCGTGCCCCGTGAGGACCTGTGTCAGCCTGAACGTCAGGGTGCCGTGACGACGTCCTATCCAATCTTGCAGGACGGGCCTCACCGCCTCGATGGTAGCGGGGCCCGCGCTGGGGTGTCTAAGGCGTTCCTCCCAGACTCCTACGGCTACCTGGCGGAGCTCCGACCGGCACACCTCGATCTCGCGAGGCGCGGGTCTGGAGCCCCTGGCCAGGGCCTCTTTGCGCCACGTATATAGTGACGCCAGGACCCTGGCTTCCAGGTCCCATGGGAGGGATCCGGCGAGTAGCGAGGCCGCTTCGAAGGACACCGTACGGTATCCTCTTATTGCCCTGACGGCCAATACACGCTGCGCCTGGCGAAGCAGCGCAGCGTTTCGGGCCGTCAGTCGGTCCGCCCATACAGGGGCCCCGTAGAGGGCCATCGACCGTACCATGCCTTCGAAGAGTTTTCGGCACGTGGCGTTCGGCCCCCCGTTGTTGGGGAGCAAGCGCGACAGCGCACCCGCTGCCCCCTTGAGTCTGGGGAGCAGCTGCCGAAAATGTGCCGAAAAATCCCACCGGCTATCGAGGACCAATCCTAGGTATTTCATGGTCCCCCCGATGCCGATGCGGATGCCTCCTACTATGATTCCGGTGTCTGGAGGTGGACGATTACGAGGACCGTGAAACATCACGGCCTCGGTCTTCTGCAACGCCACCTCCAGTCCAAGACGCCGGATCCTGCCTACGATAGACGACACCCCAGCCGTGCCTCGAAGGCACGCCTGCCGATGGGTCCTCCCGCGCGCAGCGATCAACGTGGAACACCGCACACCATGGCTTGCCGATTCCATCCCTCGTGGACCGGGTAGATGACGGCTCTTTCATACAGATATGCCCCGACTATTCGGCGGAGGTAGGACGGCACCCGGAAGTACCGGAGTGCCTCCATGATGCACGGCCAGGGCAAGGAGTTGAAGGCATTGGCGATGTCTAAGGACACCGCCAACAGGACCTCGCCCTGGGAAATTGCGTCCTCCGCCAGGCCTCTTAGGCGCATGACCGCGTCGATTGTGGAGCGTCCCGTGCGGAAACCGAACTGGTTGTCCGCCAGATCCGGCCCCGTCGTCGATAGGTGCTGGACGAGGCGGTCTACGATGATACGCTCAAAGAGCTTTCCGACCTCGTCCAGCAACACAATGGGCCGGTAGGCGGACGGTGAGTCCGCAGGGCGCCCCTCCTTACGCAGCAGGACCAGTTTTCCGGTCTTCCACCGTTGCGGGAACTGGCCCTGCTCCAAACATGCGCCGAAAAGCCTTATCAGTCGGGGCTCCAGGGCGTCGTAGGACAGAACCCACGCACGCCCTGGTATACCGTCGAGGCCAGGGGCAGTGTTCTTTGCCTTAAGCCGTAGCATGGCTGCCCCCAGCTCTGCCCGGTCCACGATGGGCACAGGGTCTTCATCCGCGCTGGGCTCCGCTTCTGGCGGAACCATCGCAGGAGGCATATGCTCAGCCCGTGAAGGGAACAGAGCGCCAACCACATCACATACGACGTCCCTGGGGAGAGACTCGGTTAGCGGGGGCGCCCATGCGCGGAGCTTGTTCCGCACCATCTTGAATGGGCGCCCCCAAGGGTCTTCATTAATACTATCCAAGAGTTCTCCCCAGGCCGTGTTCTTCGCGTCGCGGATTGCAAATCGCAACGTTTCTCTGGCGCTCCTGTACCCCTCGTACAAGCCTCTACGGCCGCTGCGTCCGCTGCCAGACCCCCACGGCAACCTGGCGGAGCTCTGACCGACACGCCTCGATCTGGCGAGGCACGGGTCTAGTGCCCCTGGCCAGGGCCGGTTCGAGGCGGCCTACACTATCTTACTGCCATTTCAAACGTGTTATGGCTGGGAGAAAAGAAACGGCGAAGCTGTGACTGTTCATTTCAATCAAGTCTATATATGGTCGGTTTCTATATCTTACTGACCGTTAATTTGCCTTACTATCGGTTTGGCTCTCAACGTCGCAATGCTGTGACAAACACAGCGTATGCTGGCCGTCAGGGCCGTCCGAGGGTATTGCACGATATCCTTCGAAGCGGCCTCCCTACTGACCGGCACTCTGCCGTGGGACCTGGAGGCCAGAACACTGGCCTCCTTGTACGTGTGGCGCAAAGTAAAGGAGGCCAGTGTTGGCCGACCTGCGCCCCGTGAGATTGAGGGGCGCAGAGATGAGTTGCGCCAAGTCCAGGTGGCAGGGTAGGTGGACCGCCTACTGAACGCCAGCGCTGGTCTCGCCGTTATCCAAGCGGTGAGGCCGATCATGCCAGAAAAGCTGCAGAGGCGTCACGGTACCCTAACGTTCCGCCTGACGCAAGTCCTCTCGGGGCACGGATGCTTCGGGAGGTACCTGTGTCAAATAAGGCGTGAACAGACGTCAGGGTGCCACCACTGCGTCGGCGGCAACGAAGACACGGCACTGCACACGCTCCAGGTGTGTCCAGCCTGGGACGAGCAGCGCCGCGATCTCGTCGTGGCCATCGGGGCGAATTTGTCCCTCCCGGCCGTGTTGAAGGCCATGGTCGGGAGCGCCGACGCGTGGGACGCAGCCGCCTCCTTCTGTAAGACCGTCATGTCCACGAAGGAGGCGGCGGAGCGGGAGAGGGAGCAGTCCCCTACTCTCCTCTCCTCGCGCCCCGTCTCAACTCGCAGTGAGCTAAAGGAGCCGGAGAAACCCAGATCTCCGGCTAACAAATGGTGAGGCCAGCCCGCAAGGGGCCGGCCGCCGTTCGTCCGGGCTGGTGGTGAATGCGCGAGCGAGCCCACAGCCCAGAGAAAGGACGTTCGGGATCGGACAGGAGCTTTAGTGGGTATCCCTAACCGCGGCGTGGCAATAGCATCTCACACGTCACACGTGGGGTGCTAGTACCACCCCGACCTGGCGAATCCCACACACGGGCCGCGACCTTTCCCCCTCGCGCGGCTCACGGTCCTCAAACGGATTTCCCCTGTTTAAAAAAAGCCTTACTATCGGTTAAAATATAACATAAGCTGCGTAATGTCAAAATTCAACTGAATTCTTCAATCAGATAGATAATACAGGAACCGGCCACCAATCATCCATTATTACTTCCGTTCCTTCGTTCATACTTGCGTTCCGATACACATACCACATGGTATAAATTCCTGCATATATGGGTACAATTTAAAAGAAAAACTTGTTAATATGCATGACGGAATTTCAAGTTTAAAGTACACTAACCTATTGAAAACGAAACAAATTAAGTGGTCACCAAATATGATACTGCCCTCTTTAGTCCACCAAGCGTACAGTCATTTCAGGGCATTTAATTTTAATCAAACCCTTTATAAAAAAAAGCGTTTAAATTGCCTTCATAAACGTTCAGTGTCGAATTACGCTCTCAATCCTACAGTTTCATAACGCTTCACCTTGCTCTCCACAACAGATTTGAGGCTTAACGCTCTATATACATTTCATTGTTGTTATAATGTAACCTTAAGTTGTAAAAAAAGTTTACTATTTATAGTTTTATCTTAATACTTTTCAAATGGGTATTGTGAAACGTTTATGAAAGATATTTCATTCACTGCAATTTTAATTAACTGTAAGAATTTGAAAATGAATTTATTGGATGTTTTTTACATGTTCTTTCTTTACAGCCTGTCGTAATAGGTGACAAAACAACCCACAGCCAGATGGTAGGGTATTTGCCCGACTGGATGGCTACTACCCCTGGTTTAGAGTATGCCGCCATAACAACCTTGAGTTGTGTTCCGGCATTAGTGACCAGGTTCCAGTCTACCGTAACCGCTTTCCATAAATTGGACCGTCTGCCTGTCTGCTGTACTCCTGGAATAAATAAGAAATGTACACTTAACATTCAAAAAAAAGAAAAGTAGAAGGTGAACGCTTAATTGGATTGAAGGAGTATACCTCCCACCTCCACTTTTGAAGCTCAAAGCTATCAAAATTTCATGCATGGCTACGTTCCATTAGAGACACAACGACCACGTTTACGACCGTAATTTTTCCCGTTCCACTTACTTGCCGGCGTTACAATTGTAAACCCAAGTGGAACGGTTATTCGACCCACTTCTTGACATGGGTCGTTGTGAGCGTTGTGTGATCGGAAATGATAACGTCATTAGTGACGTTTTCGCCACGACCACGACGACTCCGGTTGCCTCGTGGAACGGCTAATGGAGCAGTTTGGTCGTTGTGACCTACTAATGGAACGCGCTGTATAAACTGCAAAATATAAACGCTAGAATAAGGTACAATCACAAAAAATAAACAATTTCGCTAAAAAATACGATAAATTAATTTGATTTACAGTTTTTGAGTTATTTTATTATCTGATGTTTTTTATTTATCTGTATATATCATTGTCATGTATTAATCGAACTTAAGAAAATGTGAGAAATATTATACTTTTGACCACATTACTTTTAGAAAAATGTGGAAAACAGTTTTCGGTATACTAACAACGTTCTTTTATATTTCCATATTTCAGATAAAAGTACAAAAAATGTTTATTTTAATTAATTAACCATAAAATAAACCCACAGGGGCTTATAAGGCCCAGGAAGTCTCCCTTTCGTCTGGCCCAATTAAAGGTTAACATATTCGACGGTTATCTATCAAGACGAACTGTCTTATGTAACAATTTTTGATAAGATGCTTTTTTTACTGGTTCTCCACATAAAATATAGACGTGTTTTTAGGGTGTTTCTTGCCACTTATTTTCCTTATACCACGATAATATGTGGCGAAGCGGTGTACATAGAATAGGAAGAAGACTTCATTTTTTATTTATAACCTAAAAAAAACGCTCTCTTATAATACTACGCTTGCCACCTTTTAAAAAAATATAGTATTTTTGTTTTTAAGCTGAAAAATATAGTACTTTTCGGAATTTTAGATGAAAAAAACAGTACATATTTATTTTTCATTATATATATAATTTATTAACTTCAGTATTGCATTTTCCATGTGTATTATTATTACTACTTTTTGCTTTGGTCGGAAAAGATCTAATATTTTTAAAATAATCATAAGTATCTGAACAAAAAGCGCGACAATTGAATCACCAATGAAATTATAGTACACTTCGTACTATATAATTTCTCTATAATATATAGTATAACTGGCTAAAATACGATACTACAATACTCGTACGGTTGGCAGCCCTAAGTGAAACTAAGTTTGCATAAAAAAAACTTTTGAATTTTTAACGCTTCTGCTAAGCGTCCAGCCCTCATCCACTTCTTTTCTGCGCTGCTATAATGCTTCTCTTGCCTCCTGTCAGAACCAACGAGCGAATGAAGAGCGAACCATAAGAGTATCGCATACGAACTTGTCAGCCTAAAGTATATTGTTGTATAATAAATGGAGCATCTAAACCGGTCTAGTACTGGTTGTTAAGTCATACAAACTCTGAGTCAATGTTACGATACGTTTCACCTTTGACCTAAATATGCAAGTCGGTAAGCTGTTCATTAATAACCCAGCTCTCACAAGTGACAAATTTGACTTTGTACTTGGATTAACTTTGTTTAATTACTGCTTCTGTTGTAATTTAACCTATACGCCCACTTTGGTGCTTTAAAGTTTCTGCTAAATGACTTTAACCATGAAAGACCATTATTGATCTATAAGAACGTACGATAATTGATTTTCAAGAACGTAACTATGGAAAGCTCCTAAACCTTACACGACTAGATACCACGATCTTTGTCATTTTTGGAAGTTTTTTATAATATACTAGGATATATCCGCGACTTCGTCCACCGTTGACTTGAAATTCCCGCGGGATTCCCTGGACACAAAATACCGCAGCTTGTAAAAAAGAATGTAAGCTACCGTTTTAGTGAAAACTGTGTAGGAATAAGCTAATTTTTATGCACCTGAACAACTACAAACCGCTCCCGGGAAAATTCTCGCGGAATGCTGTTTTTAATTATTATAGTAAAGCTTTTGATCGTATAGACCACAAGTTACTTTTAGTCATACTTTTAAAAGTTGGAATGGTAAATATTTAGGTGGTTTTCCTCCTACATTGATAAACGATCGCAGGCACTTGTTCTCAATACATATTTCTCAAGGTGTAAATATTCTTTCCGGAATCCCCCAAGGATCCTTGTTAGAGCCACTTCTGTTTACGATTTTTATTAATATCAGTAAATGTTCTCAAAATTCAAAATTTCTTTTGTATGCTGACGATATGAAAATATTTAGACAGATAAACACTATTAATGATTGCGATTTATTACATACATACATACATACATAACTTCACGCCAGTTCCCTTGCGGGGTAGGCACGAACAACAGAACGCCATTTAGGCCCATTCTTACACACCTCACTTGCTTCTTTGACATTCATAACTCTTGTCATGCACACTCGTCTCTTCTTAAGGCTCCTGACATCACCCTCCGCTAGTACACGATCAATTTGATCATGGAAGGTGTGTCGTGGCCTTCCACGACTTCTGCATCCATCCACTTTTGCATTGTATATCTGTTTAGTCATTCTTTCATCATGCATTCTTTCCACATGCCCGAACCACCGGAGCATTCCTTTCCTTACCTTCACCCCGACACTCTCTTTCAGACCAACTCTCTTTCTTACTTCGGTATTACGAACGCGGTCCGCGAGCGTCACTCCGCAGATTTTGCGCAGTGCTCGCATCTCAACCGCGTTTACTCTACTTTCATGCTCTCTCTTCCATACCCAACTCTCGCTTCCATACGCGAGCGTAGGTACCAGTACCGCGTTGTGTATGGCGAGCTGGGCCTTCTGGCTGAGGTTCTTAGCGCCTAGAAGTTTACCTAACGCTCCATTCAAACTATTCCCCAAATTTACTCTTCTTTCTATATCAGCGATGTACCTTCCATCCCTGCTAAAAGCACATCCAAGATATACAAACTCATTCACTTGCTCCAGCATAACATCATCGACCATTATCCTTGCATTCGTTCTGGTTTCTTCTCTTTCAAACACCATAACCTTTGTTTTCTTCGCATTCAAATGTAAGCCTCTCGCCTGACAGTCATCTTTCATCATTGTGACTAGTGTTTGCAGTTCTGATGGCGATTCGGCTAAAAGCACGGCATCATCCGCATAAAGCAAGGTGCTTACAACTAGATCACTCATTCGCACCCCAACATCCATCAATCTTATTCTCTGGAGACAATTGTCCAGGTATAGGATGAACAGCAAAGCCGACAGCACGCAGCCCTGCCTGACGCCAATATTGACGTCAAACCAGGGCGACAGGCTGCCATCCACTCGCACGCATGCCATACAGTCCTCGTAAGTGGACTGCACAGCACGCATCAATTGGCCATTAATCCCATATCCGGGCAATATGTCCCAGAGCTCCTTCCGCACAACCCTGTCAAATGCTTTCTCTAGATCCACAAAACCGCAGAAAACCTTCCGGCCCATAGCCAGCTGCTTCTCTACGATATTGCGGAGCGAGAAAACTTGATCCATACATCCCCTTCCATTTCTGAAGCCACCTTGTGCATCCCACAGTAATCCATCGGATACCACTCTCATTCTCTTTTCAATAATCTTCGCATACACTTTAGATGCTGTGCTGATCAAACTGATGGCCCTGTAGCTGGCGCACTCCATACGTGACCCCTTGCCTTTATACAAGGGCACGATGACAGCGCGCCTCCAGTCCTTGGGAACCTTTCCCGTCCTCCAGCACAAGTTGCATAAGGACAGGAAAGCGTCCCGGACGCAGGTTCCACCATATTTGATCATCTCAGCAGACACACTATCGATTCCTCCTGCCTTTCCATTTTTCAGACTTCTTATCGACCATTCGATCTCTTCCAACGTGATCTCGGATGCTGACTCCTCGGAGTCAGTCACAGACTCAGTCGTGGTGCCAGCATCCGGGATATCATCATACATTTCTCTAAAATATTCACTCCATCGCGCTAACACCTCTTGTGGGTTAGCAAGAACGTCCCCTGCTTTAGATTTTATTCTTTCCATTCTGGAAGCTGACGAACAACCCCGAGACTTCTTAACCTCTCTCCAAAAGAGTTTGGTATTCGCCTTGAAGTTCTCCGTCAGCTTCTCTTCTTCTTTCAATTTTATACTTTCGCGCTTCTCTTTCACTAAAGCTTTGGTTTCGTTCTTGCAGAGGCGATAAATTTCTTTCTTCATCCCTTTCATACTGTCATTCTGTTGCAAAGAAGCAACATAATCCAGCCAGGCTTTTCTCTTTCTCTCTACGCTGGATTTAACATCCGCGTCCCACCATTCATCACCTTTCGTTGTTATGTGCCTCTTTGCGCATCCACATGCTTCTTTTGCGCTTTCCACTATACTTTCTTTCATACTATCCCAGTCATTATCCACATCTAAGTCGGAGAAGTCCGCTTTTGCAAGCCTTTCTTCGACTAGGCGCGCATACATACTCCTTACACTAACATCTTCCAATTTTTCACACTTTATTCTTTCAAGCTCCCCGAAATTGGTACGCACTCGCCAGTGTCTCCACTTCCTGAAAAGGCCCACAAACCGGCTTATCATAATCGATTTGAACAATATTGTCTAGCTAACAAATTAGATCTTAATATATCTAAGTGTCACAAAATTACTTTTACCCGTAAATCAAAATTCAATTGGAATTGCTACAGTATCAATAATATAAGTCTTACGGAAGTTGAGGAAATACGTGATCTTGGAGTAATCCACGATTCAAAATTGCTTTAGGATAAACATATAGACCACATTACCAAAAAAGCAAATAAAACACTAGGATTTATTATGAGAGTATATTCCTAATTTAACCATACAGAGCTTATTAAAGATTTTGTATTTTTTTTTGGTGCGTAGTCCTTTAGGATATGCTTCGCAGGTATAGAATCCTATGTATTATGTATATGTAAAAATAATAGAATCTATACAACGTAGATTCTTAAAATATGTAGAATTCTAATTCAAGGGAAGCGACAACAGTTACGAACTTAGATATCTCAAGCATCATATTTTACCATTACAGGAAAGGCGACAAATAGCAGCAGACATTGTGATACTAAGTAAAATAGCACAGTCTAAACTAGACGCATCTTATCTCTTATCAATTTTTTTCTTAAACTACCAACAAGATTATTTCGAAACCCTATACAGCTGGCTATCCCTCGGATATTTAGCAATTTCAGGGCGAATTCCAATTTTAATCGTGTGGTCACAAATTACAATGTCTTAGCTGCTTCACATGATTTAGATTTATTTAATGATAAACCAGTAACTGTCAAGAATTGTTTAGTGAGACACTGGTTACAAAAATAAGCGAGTTAATCTTTCACATATCTGATGTATCTTAAATTGATTTCTTTTTTCCTTCATATTCATTTTCCTTTATAATAATATATTCTTATATATTGTTACTGTTGTATATGCAAGCCATATTGTTACGAGATACAGGACTCGAAATAAAATGCCGTTGGAATTATTATAGAGTTTATTAGAACTATACAAACACGTATAACACAGGTACAAATATAACTTAACACAATCAGTTCAAACGTAATGCGCGATTCAATAACACGCGCAAAGTCCGTCACTAAATAGATTATCGAATGTACGCAATTCTTGCCTTGCAGCTGGTTATCGCTAGACTGCCGAACTCTCCATTAGGGCCATTGCTTTATACTGCACCTATACAATGTGGCTGCCCGACCGCGTAGACCGAATTTCTTAAAATCAGTTCGACACACCTGGCTAATGACTACCATAAAAGATTACAATACACAATGGGCTGTTTTTCTTATTACAAATTTTAAACACAAAGTAAACAAAAGAAGTCCAAATGGGGAAAGGTAATAAAGTGTGCTTTTATGTTATGCAGGTGAGAATCTACATTTGTCAGCGTGTAACAATATAATAATATATAACTTACATGTGAAAAATTGTTAATTCGTTATAGTTTTTAAATAGCACGCACGTATTTATGTGTAAACTGTAAGTTTTACGAATAAAATAAAATAAAAATATCACACATTTTATTGCATAAAATTTGCTATCGATCAGTGAAAAAAATCACATTGGAGTTAATTTTTTTTCTCTGGCCATTTTAAATCCTTCCCTGAAAAATTCCCAAGGGATTCTCAGGATAAAAAGTAGTGCAGATTTTAATTCTAAGAATTTGGTGTTAATCAGTGAAAACCGTATTGAAATCAGCCCAGTAGTTTTTACGTGAATCCCAAAGAAACAAACGAATCGACAAATAGACAAAAAAAACTTTTAAAAACTACATCGTATTCTCCATTATTTATATAGTCTATTCCAGTTGTTTTTTTTAAATAGCTTTATAACATGCAGACATGCTATGTTTAAAATTTAATAATATTATACTTAGTTTTGTACCAAATCAATCAAAATTGAAAATCTTAACATATGTCTTTTTAATTTGCCTGGTCTAAAAAAATGCACATTGTTGTAAAAACGAGTAACAGTGAACAAAAAGTTCGTAAGCCAGCCTCCAGAGAGGGGAATTCTTTCCCCCAAATTGTTTGTTTGGGATCAAAAAGTAGAGTGGGTAGGTATAAAATGTTGTCTCTCTCTTTCTTATTATCTCATTTTACTTCTAGTCAAAGAAGCTTATCAACTCATGAGAATTATTATCAGCAACATCATTTTGAAGGTATACGATAATTTGGCCATATGCGACTGTAAAGTCTTACAATTGAAGAAAGCTAGTCGTGCTTAACTAAAGATTATTTTGTGATCCAACTGGGTTGAACGCAATGTAACTATTTTATATACACGAAGAAATTAATTAAAAATTATGCAATAAAATAGGCACATACATATTATATATCTAGATGTCTCTAGTTTTTACTTCTTCGCGAAACATGTAATTGTGTCTTTTAAATTGGTAATATATATTTAAGACGACGAAGTCCGTCGGTGGGACAAATCCATACACCTCTCATTATTTCCGTGTTCGAATAGTTACGAGAATAAATCACTCAGTGAAGCTAAGACACCATTGAATTCTGTCTTCGAATTGTAGTTTAATTCCGTTTAAAAAAGTTAAAATACGAGCGGCGAACGAACTTACCCCATTGACGGACTTCCCCACCTTGACTATATTTAAATTGTTAGTCATCGGTATTAGCAAATTGATGTGCGATTTTGTATACACACCACCTTATTCTGTTACAATCTAAGTAGTTTATCTGTCAGTTTACATACAAGAAAACCCAAAATAATTCCGGTTTAGAATTAGGTTTTATGTTGTTTTTTGTGCAATTTACATATTTTTTATTAGCAAAAGTAATATAACTATACCTATATAGTCAACGTTTCAGCGTGCATATCAATATTTCTTCATTAAAATCATAGAAAAAAGAATACTTCTTCGATTACTGAAATAGTAATTCTCACTAACTCAATATGACTTTCCCCATTTAAGCCAGCGGATATAGTCAACATATTGGGATTTTTTTGCGAGTCATCGAAAATATTAAAATGCTATTTACAAATTACGGGTAGTTCCTGGTAATTCCGAAGTAAGCTTTGAGTCATGTAAACGTTCAGCCATAGGCATTTCTCGGCTTAACACGCGGAAAAGACAGTATGACCTTGAAATCAACAGTCAACTTCATTTTAAACCGGGCCCGATCACATTTACCGTAAACTTGTCAATAAAAAGTAATTGATTTTTGTTTCTCCACAATGACTAAAACTTTTGAACTTCTTTTATTACTAACTTTTTCTAGTATATACTAATTCATATAGAAATGTATTCTTACTTAAATATTGACACTAGTATTCAAAAGTTTTTAACCTCAAATCTGCGCGAGAAGAAATGTTGTGGAGAGAAAATGTCCAATTTTAGCTTGTAAAGTCACTATGAAATTTTTATCACAGATATGTGACTTTAGGTATAATGTTATGTCACAACATGCTATCAAGAAGGATCATAGAATTAAGATCATAAAAAACATGAATCATAATTATGTTGTCATTCCACTGTCTCATATATTTCACATATTTATATGAGTCATAGAAATAGAATCATTGATAATAGAATACTCGTAGCGGCGTAAAACATGATTATCATATCCCGATTGTTTTTGGAGCATTCCTTCTCTTAGTTATTGTTATCTCCACTTCCGATGATCTTCGACATTTTTTTATTGTAAAATGATTATGAGGTTCATTTAATTTAAATCAAGCCATCAGCATTTCTTGAGCGAATCCCATTTACAGGAACCTAATCGTATGGCAAGACGTTAATTCACCGCATAACTAGCTGGTTTCAGTAGAATATCTGTCTGTGCCTAATTTAATTGCAATCGCTACAGAAATGTAATCGCCAAATGTTAAGCGTTACATTCGTATTTATAATATTCATATGAATTACTTAACAGTCAGCAACCCACCGGCCACAAATTTTCATATCCGTATTTACGAAGTTTATTATGTTAGATGGAATGTAAGCTTTCAATTAATTTGTTATGGTCGATATTAGTTCGATTAAAATTGCTACCGATCTATAATAAACTTGTCAGTGCTCCAGGCCTGTTTTGACAGCCCCTTATTTTTACTGTCTATTCTAAATCTTAATGTCTCAAGAATAAGGTTGAAAGAAGACAATAGTTTTAGCAGCCTTGTCATGGAGTTGTGGACTCGTTATATTGACAGCTTATCTTATGACCTTCGACACTGCCTTATTTGACTGACATGGGTGGAATACTTTCGTATAGCTCATTACATAAAAAAATTGAGAAAGTATTGATGGTTCCATGGCTAACTACAAACTTTCCTTGTCCATAATAATAAATGTATATGTGAGTTTTTAGATATATTATAACTTTACCCCCTTTTGAAAACAATTTGAAATCAGACCATAAAACAAACTTAAAATCAGACAATTCATGTGAGAATTAGGTATTGAACGATAGGACTTATTGCTCATATGGATCTCTACCAGGTAATCCCATACATAAACCAGGAGGTTTTTAACGAAAAATATAATAAAAGAATATATTGATGGTGCACAGAAATGGACTAAATTCATTTTATGCCGGAAAAAGCAAGTTTCTGTGAAATACAAAATTTCCACGAGCGTACTTTCTTAGACAGTACTTTAATAGTTATTTACACGACAATCTTGGTATCGTAAATATTTATTTTATTTACGATATATACACTTTCGAAGAGAACTCATCCAATTCAAAATAGTTGATGTTATCTTGATGAGGTTGTACAATAGTATATAATCTCTATACATCGTGTTAATCATAAAAATGACGAGTAGGAAAATTATTAAAACTTTTATGACTCAAGGTATCTACCTAAATTAAAATTTGAGAAATCCCATATCCATTTTAGTTAATTAAATATTTTTTTATCCTTAAGCCATATTTGATATGCTACGTGTAGCATTCTCATAGTATACACATAATGTTAATATTCAATCAGCAAATATTATAACCAACTCTCAAGGACCAACGCTCCGGTGGTTCGGGCATGTGGAAAGAATGCATGATGAAAGAATGACTAAACAGATATACAATGCAAAAGTGGATGGATTCAGAAGTCGTGGAAGGCCACGACACACCTTCCATGATCAAATTGATCGTGTACTAGCAGAAGGTGATGTCAGGAGCCTTAAGAACAGACGAGCTTGCATGACAAGAGTTATGAATGTCAAAGAGGCAAGTAAGGTGTGTAAGAATAAGCCTAAATGGCACTCTGTTATTCGTGCCTACCCCGCAAGGGAACTGGCGTGAAGTTATGTATGTATGTATGTATGTAACTCTCAAGGAAATTGTCAAACAATACTAAAGCGGTAATAATCTGGAGTCGTAAACAATTTATGCACAACATTGCTCGGAGACAAGTAGTCAGACAGTAATTCTAACCCATCATTAGTCCAGTGAAGTGTGACCTTTGCTTATATGCTGTGATGATATGAATATGCTCCGGTGGATGTATGGAGTCATGTAGAATAACATTAATAAATCCCGCATCCACAGCGACTTCCATATCTATGACATAATAGATAATCTATTAAAGTATCGATTAAGCTGGCATGGTCACGTTTTACGAAAATCAGCTAGTAATGTAAGGATGAAATGCTGACTGAACTTGTGAGATATAATGTGCGTGACAATGGTTTCATATTGAATGGTGTGGGGCTCGAGGTACCTCTTGGAACTGCTGGATATACGATATCCAGTACCCTGAAGTTCACTTTCACGTTCAACTAGGTTACTGAGCTATGGCTTACCAGCGCCATAAGTTTGGTAAGCTAATATGTTAACATAACACACCATAAGCTCAATAAGTAGAAGTATATTATAAGTGTTATTCGTATTTTAGGTTTCAAAATTTATCAGCCATATAACCTGGTACCTAAAGTGTAAAATTACCCACGAGTTGATCAACATGTTTTGTGTAAACTCATCTCTAAACTTGTCGCAAGTCAATCTCGAAGTACTGGTAAACGTAGGTCTCTTCAAGTTTATGCCACTAATCCTAATCCACTAGATTAATTCTCATCCTTTATCAGTTACCTTGCTTAAATCCTTCTGGTCCACCAAACTAGGGGGCGTCTTACAGTACATTAACCAGGACAATATAATCAATGCAAAACTTATCTGCTCCATTGATTCACTTCAGCTTGCATATTTTGCTACCTACGTCACCAGTCAGCGAATTAAGTAGCAAACTTTTCTCAGAGTTTCTTTTATGAATAAATTTCTTAAAAAGTGTATTTGTAAGAGAACCGAAATAAATTACTAATAGTTATTATTTAGGAAAATTTAGCGGATGAATGGTGCCTAATCTTACGTTGGACACTTCGGTTACGGATGACTTGCTAAATCATCAGAGCAGAAAGTATACGTAACAAGAGAATCTGGCACTAATAAAATGGTAAATACGCGATCGTGATCTCAAAAGAAAAAAAAGGTTTTCACATTAATTTCAAATCCATATCACATAAAATTATAATAAATATCCTAAACATCCAAAGTCACTTTGATATTTTTATACAATGCTTACCAATAAATTCCGAAATATATATTAATAGGAATATATTGTACCATGTCAGTACTTAATGTTTTAGATCAAACATCAGAGCCTTCTAACATTATATCCTACCTAACATATTACCATAAGCAACAATCTTTAAGTTTAGAATGTTAAATGCTTTTAATAAATAACAATCGACTTTCGCTTGTAAAGGTACCAATGAATGTCTCAAACATTTGCCAAGATTTCAGTATCGCTGTCAAACAACATTGTTGCTTGCTAATTGCGATACAAACACAATTCTCTATTGAACGCGGTTATCATAAATCATTATATTAGTTTAAGATTTAGTAAATCACAGCGATATTTTGTACCTTCACTTTTAGTGTAGGCGATAGGTTAGCAATACGTTATGAAGTACTAAATAATTGTTTCACTGTATAAACTATTCAAAAACCAAAATATTTTCAAAATTCTATCAGGACAGAAATAGAAATGTAGAACAACATACATGGACGCCTTATAAAGAGGCATAAACATCATGAGACAAAAATAATGTTACACTGGAAGAGTAATGGATATAATAAGAGTAAAGTAGGTTATTAGGTCAAAAAAGGGATAAATCTTATGAAGCATTATACTCGTAATTTATGCCGTGATAAAGGGAGTATGCTTATAACATACGACTATAGATGGAAAAACCTTACTACCGAACATAGTGGGGTAAAAAATTAAAGAAATGACCAGTGAATAAATGGTTATGTAGAAGAACGCTTTGGAAAACAATTTCAATATTACATCGAAATTTTCACACGTATCCCATTCCTTGTTGCTAACCGGCAAACCCAAAGCGACTAGTGACCGGCGACCTTGCTGGTTAAGACATTGCACTCCGTGACAACATTGGGCGTGCGTTGCCCGGTCACGCTATCACGATACTCTTTCGCCTTGGTAACCATTGAACACGGTTTGAAAACCATTGAATTTAGGCACTTGAGAATCAATAGATAGGAAATAAGAAATTAAATCATATTGCGTGAGTCTTATTGCGTAAAGATGTTGACTGTTGGCGGCCTTTAGCAACACCTGTTGGAGAACATGTAGATGATTCAGGTAATCCGATGAACTCGTTTGTAACACAAATATTCTTGTTTTGTTTGTATAAATTAATATAATACATCTGTGTCAGTATACTAAAAAACATCGTTATTGAATTTGAGGAATATTATTTATTTCAATCGCAACTATCCATACAAAAGAACAATACATTTTTTTAGAATTGGATTGTTTAAAATAGCGTTATAATGTTTCTTGGAAGCCGTTGCGATCTTAGTAACACCCTTAGTATTACAGACTTCCATAGACGACAATAACCACTTTATATCAGTAAGCATTGTCCGTCTGTTTATCTGCTGCAAGCAGTAAAAAGGTTAATGACGACATTCACTATGATATAACTACCACTGAAAGCATCTTTACTCATTTAACTATAGAACAATAATAAAAATATTGTATTTATCTGGTGTTCTTATCTCTAAGTCTTCGTGGCAAAAGATTTCATTTACTGGTGTGTGGTCAACGGTCATTTGTAATTTTCTGCAAGAGTTTCCATTTCGTTATTCGGCCAATTCAATATAGGAAACAATTTCATAAATGTAGGCTTTCCGCTACCACAAGTTATTTTGTGGTCACGAAAGCTAGGTGTCTTGAGAACCTTCGAAAGAACTTTCAAGTGCTAATGAGTATTAAATTTAGATTAAGGTAACTAGTTCTTCTTTCTAATGAAATCGTGAAAATCCCTTACTGATCCAGACCCTAAGCAGCTGAATCTGAACTAAAATAATATAAAAATATGACATACAAGGATTTTCAGCAGTGATGAGTTGACTAAAAAGAAAAGACATTCATTTTGGAATATTCACAGTTAAATAAACTCGCTTTTAATATCTTACAAAGGGGCATAGTCAAGGAAACTGTGCCGTTTTTAGATGAGTAGAACAAGATGTGACGTGTTAATTCTAACGAGTGAAATAAATGATTAATTACAGCAGCCCATAAAAAAGTGGTCTGTACTTTTGATCAGACAAATCTATCGATTCTTATGTATTTCGATACGGTGTTTCCTAATCGGGAGCCAGTCGGTTCCATACACCCTCAAAAATTTAAGGGTGTATAAACCAAACTGACCACAAATTCAGTGTTTTGCTCCATAAAACCTCAAAATGTTTAGTGTGTATGAACCAAACTAACCCCAGATTTGGATTTAGCGCATCGAAATACATAAGAATACATGGGTCTGGACAAAAGTATAGATCAGTTTTATTTTTTGTGCAACGTTATCTCGTGGACTATCCCACTGATCGTTTATCGGAGAATCATCAGTGGGTCTTTGATCTTACAATGGGTTAATCAGCCGCTTTTGATTGTTTTTATAGAGACTTGAATAAATTCACACGATTAAAGACACGTCCAGCTGACAAACACGTAGAATTGTAAAATCAGTTGCAATTTTTTTCTGTATAAAACGTTCGAAATCGATTTGCATAGACAGTGACTAGATCACGTACGCTTATATAGAACAAGTTGTTAAAACATTGCAATAACACTTCAGTAATGCAAGCAAATTGGTTTTAATTTCATTTCATAAGAGCTACGTTCCTGTTGGTGGAGCCTGGACAAATCTTCGAGTCTGCAATCAGTTATTTGACTTCCTTATAATTTTCTCAATAATTTAATAAGTCCGCTCTTATTTGCATCTCCCTTCTACCTCCATGTTTTTATTGAGTTTCGGTGTGCAATGTTATGTACAGACAGTTCGTAGAGATAATTCTCTTTCTTTTTGACTTACTTCAAATAATTTGGGATCGGCACAATATTCTGTCTTTTCACCATACACTGGCATTGTACGATTCAACGTACAGGGTTTTGCATACTATCGCGGTATAATGCGGAGTGGGTTCTATGTTTTCAATAGCTAGTACCCTCCTCTCTGGAAGTTCTAAGATAAAATATGGTCTAAGTAAACTATGACCTGACGAACATTTTTCCCTTTTATGTTCTTAATTTTTAATTTATTTATACTTAAATAATATTTACAAAGCGGTGTGTCTACATCCTTCCAGTGGAAAACGAAGGGTTAACTTTATCGCAAAAGCTATGCATACCACCTAAAACAACCGCGCCATAGACGAAATGTTCAACCCCCATTTCCTGGAGCTCCCAGGCTCATTTACGCAACGGTTCTTCCCCGTATGACACGGATTTAGAGGGAACTTCCCACCGAGGTTTTCCCTCTGCGCTACTACGCAGGGTTGTTTAGGAAGGGCATTATAACATTTCTTATAGGCCGGCACGTGTTGGCATTGCCTCCGGTGTTGCAAACGTCTATAGTCGACTATTTGCCTGCTTTAGGCAATAAAAAAAGAAATTCCTGATTTTTCTTCTATAGTGAAGACGTTCCCATAAACGCAGTAAACATAAATGTAATTATCTTATTTGTTTGAATTTGAATGAAGTTACTTTTCAATCCAGTCTTAATAAAAGGAAGTTGCAAAATTTAATTAATTTCTCATTTTATAGCAATTAGAAAGTTTCCAACAAGATCTTGAGGAAGACAATAGTAAATACATTGTCGCAACTGTACGTTATACAATTAATGATGAAATTCTTCATTACTTACCGATTTGCTCCGGCACTACTTTATTTTTCCGATAAATTGAAAATGGATTACATACATTTATGTGCTTATTCTGCTTTTAAATACTGCTCTGTGCAATTTATATAGCTAGTGATTTTCAAGTATTCATGAATATTCAAGTTTTTGAATAATATTCAAGCAAAATCTTAAAGCCAAGCTGACATTTTGAAGTAATATTTACGTGACATTTTTAGAAAATTAAACTGCACAGCTCAACGTCACCTTTCAGTTTCCGCCAAAAACTCTTGAACTATCCAAATCATGAAATGACTTTAGAATTCATGTGATGTCAAAGAACTGTTTTTTGTTTGAATTTTATTGATTGTGGGTCGCCATGATTATAGTTGTTGAAAAATATACAATGGTCTAAAATTGTAAAAATGATAATGATAACATGATAAAATATTATTAATTAAAAATACTTTTCTGTCATCACATTGATGACAGACAATTCGAATCATCTATATCATAGGCATATCTGAGATTTAAAAAAAATTAATTCATGTATTTTAAATGTTTATGCGGTATGTCATAAAATTAAAACTTTCTTACTTGAATATTCACGAACGTGTTATTTTGAAAGTCCAGTAAAATACAAATTATTTTGATGGAAAAGTATTAGTTAAAAAAATGAAATTATTGAATTTGGTATACTCCATATTCTAAGACACTAAGCCTTTCACCTAGTGATATTTTTGCTATTGTTCTTTCTCAGGCTTAGGTCTTTGCAAGCAGTACATTTTTTTTTAAATTATACGTTAGTACAGTTTTCTCTTTAGATTGCTATTAAAAATGTATTTTTTTTTAAATAATATAAAATACTGTTTACTGTTGTAAAAGTTGAAAATACGAATATAGTAGTGACATCTATATTAATTACTCTTAATACTTTTCACAAGTTATAAATTCACAACACTGTCAAGTATCGCGTTATCTATGTTTTTAACTAGATGGAGTTGTAATTAAAATGAAAAACTTACAACAAAATAAATTTATTTATATAAAATACTGCGCGCAGATATTTACATAATTCTTATCATTATAATGATTTTAATAGTTTGCTCCTCTCACATTGAATAGTTAACGTTTTATCGAAATTTGTTCTTGTCGAATTTTAAATTAAACCACCAATATCACAAGTCTTTTAAATTTGCTATTATTAATCCTAATAAATACTCTAATTATTGTTATTCCCCAGTCATTACTTCCAGGAATTCTGTAAAGAAAAAAATACATAATTACAACAGAGTTCCGATGGGTCACTTGCCCCTCCGGATATCCCATCACCCTATTCCAATCCAATATCTCATCCTTTCGATCTCATTCCTCCTGGCTGGTCCCTCTATCTCATCCTCCTTTTATGATCAATTTCAATCAGAGGACATAACTTTTAATCGAAATCACTTCCTGACTAAACAGTGAAGACTCGCCGTTTTGAAACATAAATTGGTTTAATAGATTTATTTGAAACTGACTAAAGAAAACGAATATCCTCGTTTGTTATTGTATGACGTATTAATTTGCTAGACAGACGTCATACATAAGTAATGAAAATTAATTTTCAATATCAGCTCAGTTACATCTGACGGCTTCTGTGGTTGATCGGGCTAAGCCTTTGCAGGCGTACCTCATTGCTCCGGGTTCGATTCATGGTATGGTAAATTTCGGAAACGAATGTTCTCCGTTATTTCCTATGGTCTGGGTGTCTGGGATCGGCCCTAGAGTAGTCCGTTGTATGTTACCCATAACACAAGCCTAACTTGCTTAATTTGGGGATATACAATAATTATGTGTCTTTGTTTGCCGAAATTGTATGTTCTTGACGTATGCCAAGTCATGGACAGTTCCATAGCCAAACAACGGATTTCTTGTGGCAGACAAGGCACATTTTACTAAACAGTCGAGATTTCCATCACAAATATATAATCAAAAATAATCGATTAGATCTTAAAACTATTGCCAACTTTTAATCAGTACACATTTTTAAATAAAATTGTACAGAAAACAAGACTTTCCAAATTCCCACCAAAAACATAAAGACTGACGATTTGATCAATAAAAAGTTTTGCTCGCAATGTCCATTGTTCTGGTTATTCTGGTCGGAAGTGAAATTAATGTTAATCTTTTATATCTTTGAAAGCTTGTCCTCCATAAAGCACTTGGTACCATTGCAATTTAAGAAAATCCCAGTTCTACATTTTAGAAGAAGGGTTGAATCGCCTTCTTAATCCTGTATCCAAAAATAGTATAATAACATAGAAAAAAAACATAATTTAAAACTAAAGGCCTGTTGTCGTCTTTCTATTTTGATACAAACGAATCTTAATAGGTAATATAGGACATCCCCACAAATCTGACCGTACTTGAATGAGGAAAATAAGTAATTGAGCGCAACTTACCATCAAAGTCTACAGTACCAGATCCATCAGAATCAATTTCTTCAATCATAGTATCTAAATCGTCAGGTGTTAGCGTATTGTCTAGTTCTTTAAAGATCTCTTTTAATACGTCTGTAGTGATGTAACCGTTTCCTGGAAACAAAGTTTAGTATAAGCATGGAAAAATAATATATTTTACTTTGTTCCATGGTATAAGTATTAAAAAAACCTAATATTGATATACCTAATATTAAATAGTGAAAGTAAATTTATTTTAAATTTCTATTCATTTGTTTCTTCCTTTTTTACTGCATTGGTAATGTCCGTTTTTTAGGATTTTGTAGTGATAAAAATACTGCATATTCGTCACTTATATGGAAATTTTAACGTACTTGGCGCTTTTTAAGCAAGATCAGATCTGCTACGAAAGCAACTAGGTAGATAATATTGGACGATATTTTACTTCACCATCATATACTTTATACGCAGCGTATAAAGTGACCCCAACATTTTCCTCAGCTACTTGTTCTTATGGGTACCTACTAAATTAGATCTATTGAACGTACCTTCTCTGTCATACAATCTGAAAGCTTCCTTCAGCTCTTGAAGCATAGTTTCGTCGTCTAATTCTTCAGTCAAGAACTTGGCAGCTAAACTGCAGAACTCTTGAAATGCCAGCTGTCCGGTATCTGAAAAACATAGATAGGCAAATAATTTATTTATTACTCGCCAAAATAAACTGTTTCAAAAATACGCATTTTCAACACTTTGTTGGCAAAACTTATTGTTTCAAGCAATCTAATTTTATACAATTTCGTAGCTATCGTGTCGATATAGGTAGTGCAGAATTTGAGATAGGACTGAAATTTTTTATAAAAATATAGATGGCGCCTACCTGAACAGAATCAGCATCAAATAATTTTAAGCATGTGTGTGTAAGGCCGAGCTTACATAATTAATAATTTCTCCATTTTCTTAATCTCATAAAGATTATAATAAAATATTTATGTCTTTAGACCCTAATTAAACTTATGTTCTGTCAACCTATGAAAGTAACTGGCATTATGGCAACCGGCATTAAAGCAACGGGCATTAGGACAATGGGCAGTATACCTCCCTGTCAGTCTTGTCCAATTCTTGTTTCTCGCGATGTACTGCTGTACATTGGATCAGATAGATAGATAGATAGAAAATACTTTATAGTTCACGAGATACACATAAAGTAAATCATTTACAGTAATTTCATTCATTCATTTCAGATAAATAGCGTAAGCAGTAGAAACCCCACGGTGGATTCCAAGCCACTTTCATTACAATGAGTTACGTCACGAGTAACTTACTCACCAAGACTACACTGATTTAACGCAAATGTGTCATTTTATCATTATGTATCGGTTTTTTGTATTAAGGAAAATAAACATTTTAAAAAAAATTTACCTTTGAAGCTCCGTTAAAAAATCAAATAAATAATTGATTATAAATATCTTTCTGTTTCCTGTTATTATGTTACACTATTTTCCGCCTTTAAAATATTCATGATGAATTAATAAAGTATTGAAATGAATTTTCCTTAATGTGTCATTCAATTAGGCGTTTTTCAAAGTTAACGAGACATTATTTATCTCTTAGTGCGGTCAATATGGATTCGAAAGTATGTACCAATAAACTATAATATTTTTACATATAAAAGAACAGGCAATAAAATAACATCTAATCATCTAACTTTTAAAATATTACAATAGAAATAGTTTTAATTACATTTGAAACAATAAAATTAATGTGTTATTTGACTCCTTTTACTTTTACCTACATATGACGTCATAAGTAGGCACGCTAGTATGAAATCTGAGAGGCAGCGACGTATTAAAGTTTATAAAAAGTACCTCAGTTGATTTCAGTGTCCTCTCCGTTGCTACACTTTTATAGTACATATTTAATTTTATATTAAAAGATCATGGCTGTTTCTTTACCCTTTCTTGATCAGGGGAAATCCGCTTGTAGATGTACCACCGCGGGAGAATGTTATTGGGGCGTGTGGGATTCTTCCTCGGCGTCTGGGTGACACTAACACCCCCGGCCAACCTTCGTGCATCCCATGTTCGGGCTGTAGCCTTGCTCGCGCATTCACTTCCAGCCCGGACGAACGGCGGCCAGCCCCTTTGCAGGCTGGCCTCTTCATCATTTGTTAATGAATCCCGAGGTAGCCGGAGAAGCAGCTCTCCGGCTACCTCGGCACTCATCAGTTATTAAAGCACCCGTGTGGCATTCAAAATAAGGGTTCGATGCAATATTGGAAGCATGCACCGCGTAAGCAGTTTTTCTTATCTAACATACAACATCAGCACTTCTAACTACCACTTGATGACGGTAAAAGAAAACATCATGGGAAAATCTGCACGAGTTTACTTATGTGTGAATTCCGCCAGTTCGACCTAGACAAATGTGGCTAATTCTTAATACCATTCGTTTCCCTAAAATTTACAGGTCTAAGCCCAATAATAGGATCTTTATGGGCTGCTGTGAATAAATTATTAAAAAATTATTCATAATTAGCTGACCCAGCAAACTTCGTACTGCCTCAGAATCAATAAATAAAATATCTTTGATTTCTGAACGACGGGACGAACATCAAACGTTTGACATTCAAACCCAAAAAATGAAAAAAACTTCACTTTTAAATTTAATTTGATTTCTAAACGACGGGAGGAACATCAAATGTTTGACAGGTAGGAATAGTTTCTAAGGAAAAGCGAAGTTGTTGTTTTAACTATATTCGAAGCATTTTTTTCATATTTACTCACCTTTTAAACCTTCCCTGGACTTCCAGAAATAATTCAAAACCAAAATTAGCCAAATCACTCCAGCCGTTCTCGAGTTTTAGCGAGACTAATGAAGAGCAATTCATTTTTATATATATAGATTACTAATGCTAAAGAAAGAAGTTTATCTAAATGAGGTAAAAGAGACAAGAAATATTTGACCTAAAATCGATATTTGACTGTTCATTTTTATCTTTCAATTTAGAAGAACTAACCAAAGTGATCCATATCAACATAAACTTGAATCATTCAATGTACTTGAATACGGTCGTCTCTTGTAAGTTTTGTACCTTACAATAATTTCAATCAATTTTGTTGACCCGTCTAATATCAGCATCTCGCTTTTTCCTTTCACCGTATTCGGGATCGGCACAATATGTCTTGTGCTTCTATACTCCTCTATTCTGACATACGTCCCCTGTCAAATCACAAACCGTCATATCATCCTTCACACAATCTATCCATCTCTTGTTTGGTCTATATTTACATTCGCATAATAATCTTTTAATTAAAAATATATTTCTACAAGTGAAAGATAGTTAATTTACAAAACAATACATAAATTCAACAGCGTTAGACATGTCTCGGTAGCCGTGATCGTCTAGTGGTTAGGACCCTACGTTGTGGCCGTAGTAACCCAGGTTCGAATCCTGGTCACGGCAATGTGCAAACATTGTCACGGTGAGGCTATTTTTTGTTTAGTACATTTTACTTCCTTTTTTAATCATTCGCTTATACATTATATATCTATTTTTATTTTATAATACTATGTATTTATCAAACAACATAGAACTGCGTAACTCAAACTATAAAATAATTTATCAACCCGGACTCGCCAAATTTAAATAATTTTAATTTTATTGATCTCATAAATTACTGTTTTTTTTTTAAATATCTGCACAATTGTATTGTAATTGACAGTCTATAATTTAAATAAAAATATTGTAATATTCATACTAAATTTTTTGTAAAAAGTTCTCAAATATTTCTTTTCTCTACACTAAAATGCATGATAATTATAAAATTTTAAATACGTACAATATTTTATTTTCAGCTTAAATTGTTACCACATTTTGGATTGCTTATGTAAAGTAATTTAAAAAGAAAGCCATTTAATTAAAAAACAAGCAATTCCGCGAATATAGCGCTATTTTAAAAATGTGTAATAATTAATATTAAATCAACGCTATCTAGCGGTTTTAGTATAAAGTAGTTACTTAAACAACTCTACTGAAGTTTCTACAATATATGGCAGGTGGCGCAACTTGTACTAACTATAGCTATAGATCATTTACGCTTTATTCAGTAACAGTGGTCATGGAAGAGGAACAGTGGAATGATGATAATATTGTCGATAGTTCCACTTTGTTTTTAGATGTATTTTTAGTTATGGTATGATATGTATATATATAGATATAAATGGTTATGTTACGTACGTAATACATACCTACTATTATTATAAAACATTACATATATATATATATAAAAGTACAAACACCTATGGTAATAATACTTATGAAAACTTATTTATTTAGTAATAAAGCGCTATTTAAATATTGAATTGCAAAGACATTACAAATACATTTTTTTTTATAAAATTGATGGAAACTGCTAGAACTTGCACTGTTTTTTCAACATTTGATGCTTTTCCGATATGTGCTATGTATGATGGTCTTGGTGTTTGGGATCGACCCCATAATCATACCTTTTATAATACTCAATAAAAGCATAACTTATGTAATGTGTGTTTGTATGCCGATAAAAAAAAGTTTTTGTGTGCAGTTCACACACAGTAGAAGTGTAACAAAGTGTGACAAGGGGTGGGAGAGGGATTCGAAATTTCGTCACGTTACATGTTATATATTATATCGTTAAAATATATTTAAGTTTTAAAACACGAAATTTGAAGTAGCAACGAAAAACTTAAAAACATTTTCAATTCTATCTCTATGAGCAGTATTTAAATTATTAAATATAACGTATTCTGTCTCATTCTCTCGCACGCTAGGTCCTATAGATTTATGTGTATATCTTTTATTAGTGTCGCTTTTCTGTTTCATTAATTTTCAAATCGGAACGATTCTAAAGAAGTTTCACTTGAAAAATACCAAATTAACATTACCATCTCATAATAAAACTACGTTTTAACGGTTTTAAGCGCGGTAATTTATTTAATTTTTGGTCGCGAAGTCGCGAAAAGTTAAGAAAATATTATTCCCCTCTCATTTAAGCAGACTAATAAGTAATTTAAATATAACCTAAATTAACAAAAAGTATTCACAAGAATGTGTCCATTAGAACTTTTCTTACTTCGTTTATGTGTTCTTTACGTTACACTACAGTTTAGTTTTGTTTAAAGTGGAACGCACTTGAAATAAAACTTTTGAATTAGAATTCAATCATGTTACTTACGTTCAACGTCGTATTCATTAATGATTTCGGCAAGTGTGTCGTCGTCGCACTCGTGGCCTAACATTTCAAGAATTGTGCCGATGAAGTCTGTGCTGATAACGCCTTGCTTCTCCCGATCGAAAGCGTCGAAGGCATTCTTCAGAACTGAAAAATAAAAATAGAGATATCAACAATCCCCTTTTCCACAAAAGTCTTCATGAAAAAATGCGCCTCCAATTGTGCAAATGTATCGTTAATCGTCGTTCTGTGTTTGTTCTTTTTTGTTTTGTTTTCTTGAAATAATACTGTACAGTGTACATGGTTTGTGTATCTACATTTTATTGTGAGTAAACAAGAGTTGTGGATTGATTTTCAACAACATTTATATTTGTGTAATTTTTAAGTTAGATGAGGACGTAATGTATGTGACATGTAAGCTCTCTACAAGAACTTAAAAATCAGTCGCCAATAATTTAAATCAAATTTAGATGGGATAGTTATATTGGCCTGCATGTCACTTATTTGATTTAAGATTACATTGAAACTTGAATATTAATACACACTTGTTGTTCTTATGGTATTATAACATGCAAAGTTATTATTCCGCTTTAAGTGATAAGGCTATTAAGTACTTTTTTACCTAACCTTATCCATCTAGCTTTTAAAACATACCTTTAATTTATGGTGATTACGACTAAGTGTTCATTTATTCAACCTTGCAATATGAAATATTTAGACAGGCTACATTGGTCTAGTATTATTTAGATCCATAAAATAATTAAGTAGATACTTACGTTGCAATTGACTTTTATCCAATTCCTCCTGCACGCCGCGCATGTAAGAAAACAAAACCATTACCAATATATTACTTAAAATCATTATTACGTATGTAATTTTATGTTAAAAAAAAAATGTATCTTCAACAAGCACTAAAAAATTCACGCACCATTTTGTTCTTTTAAAAATTGATGTCACAGTGAGAAACGATCCGTCACTCTGAAATGACCCAGGATTTATATAAGTAAGCCATTTATATATCCCTGGTACGAGTTGGTTCCGCCTAAGTGGAATATTCCAGGAGTTGTCAACATTTCTATTTATTATAAATATATTTTATTTAATAATTTATCTCACTTATTTAAAACTGCACAACTCCCGTAGTAGTAGTAGTAATTCAATTCAACAATTGAATGAACAAATGAAGTTTTGGTAAATTAAAAATTACAAAATGCATGTTTACAAGGTCCGCAGTAAAAACTGAACAGTAAATTAAATAAAAATGAGTTATAACAAATATTTGAATGAGCAACCAAATGGCCTAATGGCCAGTTTTGCGTGGCCAGTGACCAAATCAAAGTAGAATGTCTGCGAAACATTTTTTGTCCGGATAGCTGAAAGCGGGTTTTCTAATGACGGCATTTGTATTTACTCTTATAATGGAAGTAAGGCGTCGTTCAATAATTACGCACATTCATATCGTAATATTTAGGCGTTACCAGTCGCTATGAACTGCTCAATTATTTACCTAACAGCAAATTCTAATATTTTTACCAGCTATTTATTGATTACGCCGCTTAAGTATTTTTGTGCTGACATGATAGGCTAAAATTATTGACCACTCTCCCTATTTCACTGATTCTCAGTGATGGTGTTTCCACCACGTAGGGGTGGCGCAAACTGGTACGGCTGGTTGTCCGATGGTGAAATGAGAATGGAGGCACCAGCTCGTGTAATTCTTAAGAACACTTCTCGTAATGTATCCGATAGAAGACAGATAGCCCCGCGACCTTGCGTCTATTCTAGACTCTGAAGTCGAGGTTAAACAAAATCTCCGCCTTTCTCATTCAGTCCTCACCGACTACCTTACGTAAGCCAAGGACCTCGATTGACTGAAGAACAATAAATCCCTACATTAATTGATCGGCGGTTAATTGATAAAGCGATAATTCAACCGGTTGTTGTCCCCTGTCAGCAATCACTCGAACATCTATTGGAATCCTAGTACTGTGACATCAAATCCAATGTTATCGACACGGCCGAATTTACTGAGCTATTAATAATACTTAGAAACATTTAATATACAATCTAGTATTAAGTGTTTGTCAATGAAATCTCGCGGTGGAAAACAAGGAAGCTTTTAACCATGAAAGGGTTTTGCTCGTATGTTTACCGATTTTAGAGTTTCTTAGCAAGAAACGGAACTTTTCCCTGTCTCTCTATATCTTCAAAACTTTTGTCAAAAACTGAGTACCTAAGCGAATTGTCTTTTATAAATATGTGTATAATGATATAGTTAAATATTAATTAAAAAACCATAACAAGTCGACCCACCACACCTTTACACCCCGAGTCATACCTGTAACTGAAGAATTAAAAAATATTCAGTTTATATAAGCTTGATGATGGATAAGTGCAAAAAAGACATGGATGGATTGTGTGAAGTATGATTTGATGATTTGTGGTGTGACAGAGAACGTAAACCAGAATGGAGGAGTATGTAAAGGATAGTCATGTCGAGCTGGAATGATTAGGTAAATATGAAAAACAAGAAGATAAACTTATCGTCATATAAGGTTTGAGAAATCATGTTTCTACTTTAGTCTTACTTCTAAGTGCAAGAATGCAAGAAGAACAAGAAAAGATTAAAGAACAAAATATTTTATTCTGATAAATTCCAAAATCCTGCCTAGATGACGAGATGGCGTTGTAAATCAATGTCTCGCTTTTTAGAATTTTATTATTTAAAACATATGGGCCACAATTCTGACCCGAGTTCACAGACGTGCAGTGCACAATAGGGCGTCCCCCGCAGGCGACGCTCACCGATGCGCCCCCGTCGGTGTGAACTCTCGCGCATGCGGCGAAGGGGGCCGCCACCCTTCACGCAGCGCCAAACCTGGCGGGTCGAGAGGAGCAGAGTGCCGTATAGGCACGTGGAATGTGAGAGGTGGAATGAAAGATAAGATGGACGAAATGATTGATATAATGAATGAGAGAAGCCTGGATGCCTTATGTCTGACAGAGACAAAGCGGAAGGGGTGCGACATCGATGACCTCCCCGGTGGCATGCTTGCTCTGTGGTCCGGCGTGGACCTGGACGAGCGTGCAAGTGGGGGGGTAGGCGTCGTACTCTCAACCCGCTTTGTGTCTGGAGTAAAAGACTATTGTCTGGTGAACCCGAGACTTCTCTGGGTCCGTCTAAAACTGGGGATTACGCGAGTTTTTCTGGTCGCAGCTTATGCTCCCGTAAGCTCAGCGGATCCCCAAGAACTCGAGAAGTTTTGGGAGTCTGTGAGAGAAATTCTGGATCTGGCTGAAGGGAATGAAAGAATAATTATGTGTGGTGATCTTAATGGCTGGGTGGGCACCAAACGAGACGGCCTTGAGGCTGTGCTTGGACCCTATGGTGACAAGAGAGTGAACGATGCTGGTAGGCCAATCATAGACGTATGCATGGAAAGAAACTTGCTTGTGTCGAACACTTTATTCCATCATAAGGATATTCACACGTATACATGGGGAATGAATGATCAGAAAAGTATGATTGATCTGATTTTAATAGATAGTCGCCTCCGAAACACAATAATGGATACAAGAGCCTACAGAGGCCCCACTCTTGAAACGGACCACTACCTGGTGATAAGCCGGTTTGTGGGCCTTTTCAGGAAGTGGAGACACTGGCGAGTGCGTACCAATTTCGGGGAGCTTGAAAGAATAAAGTGTGAAAAATTGGAAGATGTTAGTGTAAGGAGTATGTATGCGCGCCTAGTCGAAGAAAGGCTTGCAAAAGCGGACTTCTCCGACTTAGATGTGGATAATGACTGGGATAGTATGAAAGAAAGTATAGTGGAAAGCGCAAAAGAAGCATGTGGATGCGCAAAGAGGCACATAACAACGAAAGGTGATGAATGGTGGGACGCGGATGTTAAATCCAGCGTAGAGAGAAAGAGAAAAGCCTGGCTGGATTATGTTGCTTCTTTGCAACAGAATGACAGTATGAAAGAGATGAAGAAAAAATTTTATCGCCTCTGCAAGAACGAAACCAAAGCTTTAGTGAAAGAGAAGCGCGAAAGTATAAAATTGAAAGAAGAAGAGAAGCTGACGGAGAACTTCAAGGCGAATACCAAACTCTTTTGGAGAGAGGTTAAGAAGTCTCGGGGTTGTTCGTCAGCTTCCAGAATGGAAAGAATAAAATCTAAAGCAGGGGACGTTCTTGCTAACCCACAAGAGGTGTTAGCGCGATGGAGTGAATATTTTAGAGAAATGTATGATGATATCCCGGATGCTGGCACCACGACTGAGTCTGTGACTGACTCCGAGGAGTCAGCATCCGAGATCACGTTGGAAGAGATCGGAAAGAGAAGAAACCAGAACGAATGCAAGGATAATGGTCGATGATGTTATGCTGGAGCAAGTGAATGAGTTTGTATATCTTGGATGTGCTTTTAGCAGGGATGGAAGGTACACCGCTGATATAGAAAGAAGAGTAAATTTGGGGAATAGTTTGAATGGAGCGTTAGGTAAACTTCTAGGCGCTAAGAACCTCAGCCAGAAGGCCCAGCTCGCCATACACAACGCGGTGCTGGTACCTACGCTCACGTATGGAAGCGAGAGTTGGGTATGGAAGAGAGAGCATGAAAGTAGAGTAAACGCGGTTGAGATGCGAGCACTGCGCAAAATCTGCGGAGTGACGCTCGCGGACCGCGTTCGTAACACCGAAGTAAGAAAGAGAGTTGATCTGAAAGAGAGTGTCGGGGTGAAGGTAAGGAAAGGAATGCTCCGGTGGTTCGGGCATGTGGAAAGAATGCATGATGAAAGAATGACTAAACAGATATACAATGCAAAAGTGGATGGATGCAGAAGTCGTGGAAGGCCACGACACACCTTCCATGATCAAATTGATCGTGTACTAGCGGATGGTGATGTCAGGAGCCTTAAGAACAGACGAGTGTGCATGACAAGAGTTATGAATGTCAAAGAAGCAAGTGAGGTGTGTAAGAATGGGCCTAAATGGCGCTCTGTTGTTCGTGCCTACCCCGCAAGGGAACTGGCGTGAAGTTATGTATGTATGTATGTATCAAACAAAATTTCGAATTTCACTGCATTCCTCAACATAATTATATATTTTCAATTTTGTTTTCATGTGGTTTGAATAGATGAAATTGTTTTTAATAAACAAACAGTTGCGTTTTAATTTTTTCTACAAATTGAACACTAATCTATTCATAATACTAGTACGAAGTTTATCGGCTCGTTAAAATGATACTGAAATTTTGTTTTTTACAATCGCATTATTACTGCAATTATAAAAATCATTTCTTAGTATAATAAGGGGATAATCGTATACATAAATTATGGAACTATGGAGGAATTTAGATTAAAATTAAACATAACTAAGCAGTATCAAGTCACTCCGAAATACTGCATTATCATATTATATAGCAACGCACAAATAATTCAAAGCAACCCAGCATTTGTAACGGACTAACCATAAGAGCAGCTGGCTGCCTGTTTATCTGCTTTTGGCAGTAAACAATTCTTTAGCCTACCCTCAACGATTAAAAACCAGTCTCTTCTTATGAGCCCCCCTATTTAACTAAGAAAAAATCATAATTATATTAACTAAGCAGTGAATCACGTAAAAAGTACTACACTTAATCTTGTTACCTTAAAACGACCGCTAATTTATATTAGGTGTAATATAATAAAATACAACGACGTACTTTCGCAGTTTTCCGGGAACGACACAAAAACGACAATCTCATAAAAGATACCTTTTCTTTGGATTAAGATGAAAACCGAATTACGAAATTAGGGCTTTTATTTCCTCGTTTAATTAACGAACTTAAACTAGATGATATTCTATTGTTCTGAGTTTTACTGAAATTTGTAACATTCCCGTACTACATAGAGAATGTTTAAATACACAGCTTATGTTGAATTTCGACACAAGAGTTCATTAAGTATGTATATTCTGAATACCGACGGACTATTAGAAATGTGAAATTATTTCCAGAAGGTTGTCTGGAAGAAATCGCTGTTAGCGATACGACCGCCGATTATACTAATTAAATGATGACACTCATGTGTATATTTTTTGTATGCAATAAAGAATATTCTATTCTATGTATAATACACAGGGCCAGATTGTAAGCCAAACTATGTACATCCATACTCATATGATTAAGAACTGATATTATTCCATTACCAGATAAAAGCTATTCACAGTATAAAAGTAAGTACAATAATTGTATCACTTGTAACACCAGCAGTGTGAATGAAACGTTTTATCTCTACGTTTATTCTGCGAACAGCAGATCTGTAGAATCTATTGACAGAGTGTGTAATTCCCTTCAAGAACAATCCGAGTGTCTTCAAGTTTCGTTTGAATAGGTATTATCTAATACGTACGGTTACGGTAATAATTAGTTATTATCTAATCATCATGTAAGTGTGCAACTTTTTCATTGGCTTATCGATTATAATTATAATAAAATACGTTCTATCAAATTCTAATTTAATCAATGAATAAATATTATAAAACGCGTGAAAAATCTTAATCATAAATTTGAATTTGCTACTGTTGAAAATATCTATAATAATAAAAATATAATAAGATCCCATAAACATCCCATAGCTGAGCAACGGCCTCTCACTATTGTGGAACAAATAGTATACCCAACACGCTTGTCCAAGACGGCTTGACAAGTTTGACACATCGGTTATCTCCATGTGCAAGTTTCATCACGATTTTTTCCGTTTCTGTTGTAAGCACTTGGTAATTGTAACAATATGCACATTAGATCAGAAAAAAGATCCCGACGAATTGAGAACCTCCTTCTTTTTTGAAGTCGGTTAAAAAACTGCCTAACATATGATTTTGGGACGCGTGCGCCTTTACGCTACCACGACTTACGCTACAAAAATATGTATATCAGTGTTTATTTTAGCGGTATTCATTATAGTGGTGGCACATCCTCCATCCATGACACCATCCGCATCATGACATGACAGTCTAACTAATACTTATTGTTACAATTTGTCCTAGTTTGACAATATCTTATTAAATTATAGCTATATATTATTCTACTGTGAAGTTTCATCAACATCCGCTCAATACTTTTCGCGTGCAAAAGGAACAGACGTCCTTTTAACCACATAATTTTTCTCTTTTATAGTATTGACATGAGGTCATGATATATAGGTCAAAACTACAGAGTAATATCTGATATACCTATAAACATACATATATGTGATCTCTATAACTAATATACAATAAATACATTTGCGACATTTGCTAGTTCCAATCTGATTATAGCGTATCTTCAATAATTTATAAGGCAGAATACGTACGCTGATGCTGCTCCAGATTTATTACATTTGTATATGTGAGATGTGCTGAGATAAGACGCGGAAAGGGCGAGATATATTTGGGTTAATTTAATATTCCTATTTCAAGGAGATGGTTCTTCTGGAATTTATAAAACAAAGTAAAAGAAATTATCCAGGTGCATGTCGATCCACAAACAGTGCCATTCTGTAAAAGTCATACACGTTCAATAATTTGGTCGTTTAGCTAAAAAACTACACAACGAATATTGTCCAAAACAATTTTAGTAGAAAGTTCCAACAACTTATTTTTTTCCAAATTCTGCACATCATGATTTATATGTTGTGTTGTCTACGTCCTTGAAAAAGCATGTCCGTCCTTCAATACTTGACTTAAACAAAAAATCTCTCAGAAACATCGTTAGGATTTTTAATCTCCGAGCTTACTCATTTACATATTTGCAAACATGGAAAAAACACTAATTCACGTGGCCGTGGGGTCTATCGAAAGAAGCGAAAAACAAACCACAGCCAAGTGGTAGATACTAGTAGTCGTAGTCGTAGTAGTAGTAGTAGTATTAGTAGTAGTAGTAGTGGTGGTGGTGGTGGTAGTAGTAGTAGTAGTAGTAGTGGTGGTAGTGGTAGTAGTGGTAGTAGTGGTAGTAGTAGTATAGTAGTAGTTGCCCATCTGGATTGCTACTACACTTGGTCTAGAGTATGCAGCCATAACAACCTTAAGTTGTATTGTCGAATTGGTGGCCAGGTTCTAGTCTCCCTTTAGAGAGTAGCAGCGCATTTGTAGCACCTTTGGTGCTGCAAGTGTCCATAGGCGACCGTAACCGCTTTCCATCAGGAGGACCGTCTGCCTGTTTACTGAACTAGTGCAATAAAAAAAGCCAGGTTCCAGCCCGGTAACAGTCCGTCTTTATATAGAGTATTCTAGATAGGTATAAATTCCAGTCCCTGTAAATAAATAAGCCTCTGTCATAAAAGTTTTTGTTAGCACCAAAAATTGATTCAACACAGTTCGAATTTTAACTTTTTAGCACGGCCGCCGGTGAATTTATATCACGTTTTATACAAACAGACAACTAAAAATAGAAATAAAAGAAATACCTACAAAACGAAAATGCTTTTTATATAACATTGTGTTTTGTTCTGTTTTTTCTAATTAAATAAAACAGGAAAGGTTCTATTCAAACTTTAATACGGTTTATTATGATTTACGTGTCTGTTTCTTTGCAATCCTTTTAAAATCATCATTATCCGAACTTTAAATCCCGGTTCGACGCACAGGGTCCGCTTTCCTGCTTTTTCTTATCCACTTCGCGCCGTCTTTGGCATCACTTATATTACGGTCATTAATACACATGTCATCCTTCACAACGTCAAGCTATCATGTTTATTATTTAATGCTGAACAATGATTTTAAGTCATGGTACCGCCATCTCTTGTTCAAACTTCACACACACATTCTTGATACATACATATTTCTTTCTCCTTTTATATATTGATATGTATATATATATCTATCTTTCCCCCCCCCCCAAGTTTCTCTTTGGTTCATGGAAAATGCCGGCCATTTTTGTCGTCGGATTCGTTTGCGGTGTTAAGACGACAGATATGTATTATAATATAGTAATACAGGCAAGATATAAACTTTTGAACCCAAATGCGGACATAGTGTTTGAACATGAGATTGGGTGAGCCTATCTAATTTCTGTACTTATTTCTTATTATTCAACAAGCATTTACACAACAACCGAAGACAACAAAATTATACTATTATCTTCAGCGGTTCCTTGTGTATGGAATATCCGGGTTTGTTTTTAACTTCAGATCCGCGCATACACAGCACTTCTTGGGCCTTCCCCTTTGACCGGGACCTGGCGGACCTCTTTACCAATTTAAATATACCTACTAAATTACATCTAATTAAAACGACATTTTTTTTAAATACTACTTACTGTGTCGCATGTCTTCTGATGAGAGTAGCTGATAAACATGACTCCATACTGATGATCATTTATTAAATGCACCAAAACAGTGTTTATTTTTTACTAAGATAAATATAATTATAATACTACTACAAAAAGGTATTTTCTATTGCATGTCTTTGTTTCTTTATTTGTCTATATTTGAAATGAATAAATAAATATAGAAAAACGGACAGACGAACGGACATGACATTTCTGTAAGGGTTTCGTTTTACCGAAATGACATTGAAGTCTAAATAAGGTAAATATATATATATATATATATATATATATATATATATATATATATATATATATATATATATATATATATATATAAAATAGAATTAAATTACATATCATTGTTATATATATTTACTTATTGAATTTGCATCAATAATAAAGTGTTATCCACAAAATGACAGATTGATAGCTCTCATGAATACATCATACCCATGTTAACAAATGGTATAAATATATCATCGCGCCAACAACTAGACACAATCGACTAGGTGGTGACGTTGTTTATAGAGCCGCAATATTTATAGCCCATTTGTAAGCCAGTTAGGTATAATTGCAACTCTGTATGCAACGCGATGTCTCGTCCAGACATAATAATTGAGAGCGACGATAAGTGTATTTCTTGTTCGTGGAAAATATTACAATAGCAGGAAAGGTTTAATACTGTTACGAGTTTAGCGGGACTCGAATTAAAACGCCGTTGAAATGATTACAGAGTTTAATAGAACTATACAAACACGTATAACACAGGTACAAATATAACTGCACACAACAAATCCAAACGTAATGCAGAAGGTCGTAATTCAATAAAACGCGCAAAGTCCCGTCAACATTAGATTCCCGAATGAACACACGTCAGGCCTTGAACGTTGTTCTCGCTCAACTGCCTCCTCTCTCCATCAGGCCGTCGTTTTATACTTCACAAATGCAAAATGAGCCCGCCCGGCATCGTGGACCGAATTTCCTAAAATCAGCTTGTATTTTGTAATCCGTAACACCTGGCTAATGTGGCAGCCTGCGAGCGGCCATAAACGAGTACAATAGAACAATAGACTGTTCTTCACAATATTAGAGACGTATGCCAATAAATAAGTAAACAAAAGAAGACGATCATAAAAGGATTACAATTAGTCCAAATGCCGACAGGTAATAAAATGTGCTTTTACAGACTGTACGTGGAGTTTGTCTTTGTCGAAGCCTAAGTTGTAACAATATTCTATCATTGTGTTTTCTGACTTGATGTGACAAATACACGATTAAAACTGCGTCTTAATAGATTTAAGTTATTAGTACAGCCTTAATTCATTCTAAACAACCCTGAAGCCTTCGTATTTTGGGCCGCTCGAAATAATATCTAGCCAATTATTTCTTTTAGAATTCATTACTATTAAACAAGATTTTTAGAGATAATTGTATCTTTTTTATAATTTTTCTTCTGTTTAGACTTCAGTTGGAGAAAAATGGAACCCGTATGAAGTCGTCATGTCCAACCGTCAGTCCATTTGTCTTTATATCTTACAGATATATTTTTTCGTGCAGGAACACAGAAATAATACATTTTTTGCAGCCGGGCGGTCTGTTGTAAGAGGGGACAAAACCACCAACAGCCAGAAGGTAGGGTATTTGCACGTCTGGATGGCTACCACCCTTGGTCTTAAGTATGCCGTCATAACAACCTTGAGTTGAGTTCCATTAGTGCCCAGATTCCCGTCTCCCTTAAGAGAGCAGCAGCACATTGGTAGCACCTGTGGTATTGCAAATTTCCATAGGCGATGGTAACCGCTTTCCATCAGGTGGGCCGTCTGCCTATTTGCTGAACTCAAGCAGTAAAAAAAAACAAGATCTTATAGAATCATAACGATGTTAATGACTTTTTATTTAAATGAGACATCTTCGCTTACTGTAATAAAATTGCTCCCTTGTCACTCGAAACTAAATAGAAATAGGAGCATAATGAATGAAACAAGACAGTAGAAGTTAAAAAATACTTTCAATAAAAACTTGTTTAATCAAAATCGGTTGACTAGTGTTTGAAATATGAGGTATTCTCGACTAAATGCTATTATATAGTTCTGTTAGAATACGGTCCCGTTCAATTCTTGTCTTCGTTCCGTTTGTAGAAGAATATTAATATAACTGGTTGGTCTGAATTGATTTACTGTTAATAATTTAACATGCAATTAGTAAAATAGAAATACTCTTCAGTATTCGCCTATTTTGGTCTTGATATGCAGCAGCACTTGTGAAAATATTTACCAGGGAATAAAATTCAACGTGTAAATTAATATTTTATTTATTTATATTAACTTAAAAATAAATAACATTTCTGGTTATTGAATTCTTTAGTGTTTTTTAACGCGATCCTGCATACAGCCAATCTTTGTTGAAAGTTGTCGCAAGTCGATGTTCAGGCCATTTAGTCATCACCACCAGTCATAACTTCCATGAATTCTGAAGTAGAAATGAAATTGTCGATTTAAATTAACTTATCTAAATGCTTTCTATATTGAACACTTTTTTATGTGTGATATTTTAAAGTCTACCACAGTAACATCAGATATTAACGTCGAGTTTATACCTATCTTACTATCCAAACATTTGCCTTACTAGGTACTACTCAAAATTTGACATTACTTGTTTGAAGATTATATGAAAGTTTAAACTAGTAAGAAGTAAGGTAAACAAATGTATAGTAAGGTGCAGTAATCCGGCATAACAAACTTAAAATATTTATATTATAAAACATGCTTGCTAATACCTAGTCTCTATAAAGGAATTAGTGCGATAAGTTGGTTTCTACAATGAGTAGACAAATGTAAATCTGAGATAAAGTCGAGGGCTTATCATTCTCACGAGTTTGTAAAAACCAACAGCAGCATGTGTGTCATACAAGGTTTTTCGACGTATTTGCGAGAAAATATTACAATAACTTATAGAAATAAACAAAAATATCAGTTGCCAAGTCGAAAAATCTTGTAACGTTTCTAATACAAAAATGGCGCCACGTGTGCTTGATGAAAATTAGAACTACATCTTTCGTCTCATTTTCTCTATAGTATTAAACTGAGACCAATGTATTTCATCATCAAAGCGTTTCCTAGAGGTTCGATTATTCAGCCTTTTTATTTTCGTAATGTGAAACTCCTTGGTAGAATTCTTACATATATATTTTTTCACCTAAGTACCTACTTACTTTACCGCACATTCCATTGTGTGGTGCGAATTTTAACTTTCGAACAATGTAGACAGATTTCTTAAATACATTTTTTGAACACGTGTTGAAAAAGACATTTTTGCGTGTGTTATTTATTTATAACTTCAGGTAGAGATTAAATTGAAGATTAATTCAATTTTCGTAGTAAAGCTGTAGTGAATAATTTGTTACATATTTTAATGAATAGAAATAAAGAAAATGTTTACTCAGGACAATTACATTAGTCAAATAACACGTTTTTTGTCCCTATTAAGGAAATAGACAAGTGTCTTATAGTTCTTGTGTTATTAATTATAGTGTTAATTATAATAATAAGATCTATTTTTTGTAAAAAATATATATTTATATATTAAAAAAAGAAGTAACGTTTTTGAAAATAAATAAATGCAGTATAATAATAATAATAATCGGCAGACAAACACATATTGTATATCCCCAAATTAAGCAAGTTACGCTTGTATTATGGGTAATATACAACGGCATACTCTGAGGCCGTTCACAGACACATATTAAGTAACGGAGAAAATTCGTCTCCAAAATTTTCCATACCAGGAATCGAATCCGGAACCTTTGCGTTGCAGTGAGCTAGGCCGGCAAAGGTTTAGCCCGCTCCACCACAAAGGCCGTCACAAAATGTTTTACCCCTCTTCAGAACTTACTGAGTAGTCCGGTGTTAACTTTCCTACTTACTGAATTAAAGTACAAACTCAAGCAATGGGTTCAAGTTAAACACTTGAAATACCACTATTTACGGTTAATAGCCAATTAACTGACTCTAAATGTGGCGGTAAATCTTCTATTTGAGCTCAAAGTACATTTAATTAATAGTCGCTTGAGAAAATTCCCGCTTATAATAAGTCTGTTGAAATAATTGGAGCTCCCACTGAATAACGATTCTATACAAAAGCGAATAAATCGCGTAGACTTAAATATTAAAACGCATAAAATTTCATTTTGGATTCATTCTTCAATCATCAAATAAAAGTTCATTCATCTATGCATGAACTGAATGATAGCTTGACTAAAAGTAAGAGTGCGACAGGTGACCTTTATATATACAAATACATGCCACTGTAATTTTTAATTGATGTATTGTATTTTATTCTATACGTTTTAGATGATGATGTATATGAAGGTATATGAAGTTTCAAATTAATAAGTACCGACCGTACTAGAATTGAGTGGATTGGTATGCGAAAGAGGTTAGCCGATATGTCAGTTAATTTTTGGAATTATATTGCTTTTCTTGACCATGACCAAGCTTTCCAGAATAAGTTCGGATTCGCAAGCCATACTCGTGCTCATGTCAGAAAATCCTTATAGAGATCACCATCGACGGATATACCAGGGAAATCATCATAAATTCATCATATATTCCTCGGATAATTAATTCAATTATCCGTGTAGCAACGGAGAAAGAATAAAGTTTCATGCGGCCGGCCGAACTGTTGTAAAAAGCGATAAAACAACCCACAGCCAGGTAGTAGGGTATTTGTCCGTCTGGATGGCTTCACCCCTGGTCTAGAGTATGTGGGTATAACAACCTTGAGTTGTTTTCCGGCATTAGAAGCCAGGCTCCAGTTTCCTTTCTTGTGTGAGTGGCAGCACATTTGTAGCTCATTTGGTGTTATAAGAAATATAATATAAAAATATATGCTAAGACACAGAGATAACAACCACATTCTTGAAAGCATTTCAATCCCGGAATGAAAATAGATTGTGCTATGAATACTTACCAAATTGTGGATTTCCCCACGATTCGTAATAAATTAGACGGCCTGATTCCCTACAATTCTCGAATTCATCTATATAACAAAGAGGCACTCAAATCAAAGTGGCCTTTATCGTAAGCTGTCTTGAATCGGTATTAGGGTTCAATGAAAATAAAGCCTTATCTTTACAAATAATTTTTTACAAATCCTCGGCATTCTTTAATTTTTCTACTACTAAATGGACGGTCTCACGAGTCCATTAATGATGATATAATAAATTTATCAATACAGGCAACAATTCTAGTTTATAAAACCTAATGAGATAATTTGTATCATCAATATCAGTTTATACAAATTTTACGTCTTTGACTGGCGCCAAAACCAACGACACAGCATCATTTTAAATACTTGCATCCAGCTTTTTTTTTTTTGTTGAAATACGAGTATAATACAAAATAATACTATAGTTCATATCTATACCTTTAAGTTAGATAAGGAACGATTTATTAACGATTAAGTATTTACATAGTTTGATCAGGTTGGGCATATTGTGAATATAAAAGGGCGTTGAGAATGTATCTAATCCTTATAAAGTCACAACATTCGACGTTTGTCGTGCAATCATAATTTCGGGTGGTAAAGAAAATATTTTTCCAACATGAGGATTAGCTGTTTACAGTCTTCACGCGAACGAAACTAAAGGACACGATAATGTGAATTTAGATTTTAAGTACTTTATGTAATTGATATGAACATATGACAATAATTCTTATCTTGGAAGATGGAAATAATTGTTAGAAGGTACAGTTCCAAAGTGTTCATAAGAAAATCTGTGTGGCAAGTAGATCTGGTGATATAGTCTTATAAATTTTGTTTTTGGGGGGTTTTCGATATTTATACATACCATCGAAGTCAACAGTTCCGGAGCCATCAGAATCGATTTCTTCAATCATCATGTCGAGTTCTTCCGCGCTGATCTTGTCATCTAGTTCCCTGAGGATTTCTCTTAATACTTTCGTTGTGATGTAACCGTTTCCTGAAAAATACCAAGAGATTCAATTATTATTATAATAATAAGTTTACAAGTTCTAGGAGCGAGGAATCACAAGATTTCTCTAAAAATCAACTAAAGTAGATAATATTACTTATAATAGTTTTTTAATGTGAGACCATAAGCATGCCTATAATTCCGTACGACTTTAAGCTAGCATGTATTGAGCTAACCATTTTTACAGGAACCTGTTGGACGCAGCGCGTTAGAAATTTGCTGTTCATATAACATGCAGTTTCCATACAAAATGTAACCCATTAATCATCAGTCATCGATTCTTGTAAAATAGATACCTTACATAAAAACATACTGTAATCAATTATCGCAATTAAATATTAAATTTATTCTTTACAAGCCCCTTTTTAAACTGAAAGCTCCAGATTTACTGAACGAGTTATTAACTCAAGACTTTAGAAATGAGCTCTCTCAATAAACGGGAGCCTTTTAGTTTGAAGTAAGACATTTCAATTTCCTATAAAATACAAATTCTTGAATTTATTTTATACTAGTATATGCCCGTGACTTCGTTTACACTTTACTTGAAATTCCCTTTGGATACCCTGGGACACAAAGTAGCTCAGTATAAAAAAGAATGTAAAAAATCACATTGGAATTCGAATTTATTTATAATCTTGCCATTTCAAATCATTCCCCGAAAATTTTCCGCGGAATTCCTAGGATAAAATGTAGCGCAGATTTTAAGTGTAAGAGTTTGTTGTTGATCTGTGTAAACCACATCGAAATCGGCCCAATAGTTTTTACGTGAATCCCGAACAAACAATCAAACCGATTAACAGACAAACAAACAAGAAATCTAAAAAAAAATGCATCATATTCTCCGTCGTTTATATAGTGTATTCAGGCAGGCACACATGGGCTTGTTTCACACTACGGTTGTCTGTGTGCAAGTTTCTTGTTATATGCCTTCATCGTTAGTACGTGATTGAAAGAATATCCAAATTGAGGCAGAAAGCATAAGAAGTGAATTAGGCAGATTTTAAAAAAATCTGAACCCCCCGCCCTCCTCCCCAAATTAAAATTTGGCTACGCCCGTGGTTTTATGTGGGTATAAGAATGATATGTTCCTTGTTTTTGAGGCCGTCTTTAAATCTATTTCACGCCATAACAACTTTGAATTGTGTTCCGGCATCAGTGGCCAGGTCCCAGTTTCTCCTTCAAGGCCGGCAGCACATTGGCAACACCTCTAGTATTGCTAATGTCCCTAGGCGGCGGTAACCACTTTGCATCACAGTGGGGCCGGTAACCAACTGCTGTGCTTCAGCAATGAATAAAAAAAAAATCGAAATGTGTGCTGGAACACGTAGTATAAGTGAAACTTTAATGTACAAGTGGCAAAACGAATCGCAACAAAATGTTAACTTGAAGTTTTACGTGCAGGTTTTCAAATTGGACAAGTACATTCATAATCAACATTAACATAAAATGACACTAATATTCGTGTTAAAAAATCCACCACACCGTTACGAAGCAGTGCGTGCAATATTTACATAACTAACATTCAGCCGGGTAACTCCCATTCGGAGGGGTTTGAACCCCCAAAATCCCCCCTCTGACTGCGCCCCTTAGATGAACCAATCTATACAAATTACTTTCAATATATATAATTTTGCGATATTGTTTCAGCAATTACGAATACAATTCTATCTGGAGCAATAAATTATTCGTGCTATTGAACGAATAATTTATTATTTATTGTACTGTATTCAGTATTAAATGAAAGTGATAGGTCGATATGTGGACAGTAATTAGGTCCTCGGGGTAATGGCCCCATAATTTTATAAACAATTTGTCCCTTGGGTTATATAAAAAAGACGTAGTTTTACAACAAATAAAACAAATAATACATAAACTTTGAATGTAACATGAAGTCATTACTTCAGTCATAATTATGACTGTTAAAAAAAGGTATATGCAGTTCCGCGGTATCATGTCCATAATTTTTGTCACTTTGCTACGTAAAAATAATTTAATTGAACCCATATTTCAAACACTATTCAACCCAAGTTTCGTTAACTAGTTTTTAAGATTTTGATTTGTTCAGAATATCATAAGATCAATATGTAGCAGAGAAAGTTAGATAGGGATACATAATTTATACTAATTTTTAAGCGAGTACGCTAGCTACTATTGAATAGTAAAACCAGAAAGAATTAATCATATTTTAAATTTAACTTAATTGATTGAATAACTGCCCACAAATATATTATTTTATTTCACTTCCTAAGTCGTAAACAGTGTGTTCTACAGTAATAATAAATATAAAAAAACAATTTAAAAATACTTTCAACGGAAATTATTTTGAACAAGATTAGTCATTATTATTAAGATTTTCGGTTAAATGATGTTTTAAAATCCGTAGTGAATAGTTAAAAAATAAACAGTTGACGTTTATCTCAACATAATTCTTCTATGTACATAGTGTAACACGCACCTAACCAAGTTTTAGTTAAATATTTGAAATAATTATTTGAAAAAATTTACAACATACGAAGTTTAGAACGATTTACATGCTTTCCTCGTTGAAATACTACATTCATTTTCTCCTTGTTTTTTTTAAATCCCTCACGCTCTTCGCAAGATTTAGATGACGTTAACATTATAAAGATGTGGCACTCAACTAAAAAAATGCTTGGAAAAAATGCTTTTATTCACAAATTTATTACCACGATTTCCTTTGTTTCGTTATCTTACTAAATAAAAGTTATATTTATTTATTTTTTTCAAGAAAAATACGATGGGGAATCTTCAAATTATCTGGCACACAGCTGAACTCTTTATTTCTTCGTCAATTTACTATTAGTTCGGCCCTGAGCTACTGTCAGAATTTCTCTGTTAATTTGTCTAAGACATTTTCAACGTAGTTTTGGCAGATTTATTGCTATAGAACATCACGTGATATGATGTTGAATCAGTCGTGAGTCGTGATGTGGAAACACTGGTAAATTACAATTCAATTGTCAGCTAGGGGATTCATTTGGACATGAAATAAACAGTATGCATTGCCAAATTGTAAAGGGGATAGCCTTTCATTGATTGTAACACTACAATGTTACCAAGGTGATAATGTCTAGGTTACGAGTGACAGAAATACCTAGTTATTAAACTAATTATGAAACACATACATAAATAGTTTTATAAATTGCTATCGATATAGTTCAACTAGTTTTAAATATTTTCACGTACCTTCTTTGTCGTATAACCGGAATGCTTCTTTAAGTTCCTGCTGCATCGCTTCAGCATCTTCTTCAACCATGAACCTGGATGCTAATATAACGAACTCTTCAAACTCCAGTTCACCGGAACCTTTGAATAAATTTATTTTAATTACTTAGACTACTAATACCTCTCTGAATTTAATATTTATTTGAAGAGAAACTTCTTTAGAATCGTTGTGGTTTGAAACTCAATGAAACGAAAAAGCGACACTTAAAAGAGCTTAATATATAAATCTATATAGTACTAAGCCTGTGAGAGAATGAGGTAAGAGTTTTACATTGTGCAACACAGATTAGAGAGTCAATAAGACCGATGATTAAACCTAGGTCCAATGTGGACCGAAATAAAACTGATAATAATATATTATGTGTGAGTATACTCTCTGAAGTTTCACGTCTACTGCGTGTGAACTTAACACACACACAATGTTTTTTATTACAGTATAGGTTCGCGTTTGACCATTATCTCGCGCGATTTTGAGCCGAGATGTGGTCTAAGATGGAGCACGCTTACCTAATAGGTACCTGGACTTGAAGACACCCAGGTTGTAGTTTTTGGGAAAACAGACTCCGGCAGTGAGTTCCACTCCTTTGCTGTACGCATAATGAAGGTGGAATCAAAGCGCTTTGTTCGTAAAGGTGGTATGTCCACCATGGAACAGTGCTGCATGCCAGTGCATCTGGATGTCCGATTATGGAAGGGAGACGGTGGGATAAGATTGAATCCAAACTCTCCAAAATGTTTCCGATAGAATGCTGATAAGCTGGCAACCCTACGTCGATGTTCGAGACTTTGAATTTCATCATAGACTAGCTGGTCGTCATGTTATATGATTAGTCTTATTTTTAATAATATGATTTTTCACAATATACTTTGTTAAGTAGCAAATTTCTTAGTGTATTATTAAAAATATCATTTTTAGAGCTTCAAGTCTTTAGGCTAATAAATATTATTTTACTCATGACACTTGTTTTAACACTTTCTAAACAATGTCCATTCTGATCACTTCCCTGAATGCAAATGAATTGAAAATAATTTATTTTTTGAAAAACTAACAACAAACAGAAATTTAGAATAATATACATATAATAAAACTGTAGAGGTCGAATTTCTGTACAATGAGAAAAATTCTAAAAACCGAGTCAGGGAGATGTAAGAAGTTTTTTTTTCAATTTTTTTATTTGTCTGTTTATCTGTTTGTCTGTCTGTTTGTACCGGCTAATTTCCGAAACGTCTCGACCGATTTAAATGAAATTTGGTATGGTGGTAGCTTATATCCCTGGTCAACATATAGGATAGTTTTGATCCCGAAAAATTAAAGAGTTCCCGCACCACGTGGACGAAGTCGCGGGCATCAGCTAGTTTAGAATAAAATCGATTATAAAAAAGCTAATAACAGTTGTTTAATTAAAAATAGCATAACTGAAACTAACAATAGGTTGCGTTAATCATTCTGCTAATAATTTACTATTATTGTATTTAAAGGACGCAAATATGTCAATTTTAGAATAATTAATGCTAATTTACGAGCAATATCTACAAAAAACACGGAGTATTGATAACTGTACCATGTTATATGAAGAATTCGTGGAAAGTTGCATTTTATCGTATAAAACACCAAAATTATCGGGGTAGACTTGCTTATCTAAAAAAATATGAAGGTGCGAACATTCATTACAAATCACTGAAAAGTAAAAGTATTTTACTGACAGCAATGAAAAGCACAATAGCTATTCTTGAAAAACATAAATCTTCAAGATCCCATTATAAGAAGTTTTTACCCATTTATAACTGTTTAGGTGGAAGCAAAAGTTCGGCAGTTAAATTCGAAACGGATGATAGTTAGAGCGAATAAAGTCACTAACAAATTGCAAAAGTTGTTTGACTAGTTAAGATTATCGGGAACTGATAAATTACAATAGTTCAGCAGTTATACCGAATCTAATATAATATTTCAGTAAGTTCTAATCAAATTATAATTAACAGAAAATAATGATCTCGAAATTAGGTTTCAAAGATTCATTAATATCTATCTAAGCAATTTCAATTTTGACTTTTCGAATAGAAGGTCTAACTTAATATTTTATATAAATTTCAGTAATTGATTTTTAGTTAGCCTACAATTAGTTATTAATGTATTCGTAACCTACTATGACAGTTGAACCAAGATGTAAATAATCTATTACGTTATATTCAGTCTCGTTTTGTATTATAATAACTTTTCGGTATGTACTCATTTGTAAATTGTAATCCAGATTTTAATTGTGTAGATTTATAACGATTGTAATTTGTTTTGCATTCATACTTTTTTATACATAACAATACTGGAATTAATGTGAAAACTTTAGTAAAGATCGACATTTTTGTAATAAGTTTGATTATGGAACGTCCTGCCATATACGATCCGAGATAGTTCATTGGAGAGCATTAAAAAAAAGTCATAGAGCACTATCTATCTTAAATTATTCTTATATGCCTATATTTTACATTATACATGTATGTATGTCGTTGTATGTATCTCAAGTGTATCTTGTATGTAATTTATTTTTGTTAATCTGTTTAAATCGTAAAATATCTTAGTGTACACAACCCTGCCTTGTGCTTCTCCCCTTCTCGTTAGATTCATAAGTTTGCTGGAATAAAACTCTTTTAGGGTTAAGCTCGCCTTTGTGCATCACCACTATTCTATAATTTCGTATGTAACTTTTTGTGTACAATAAAGAATAAAGTTTGGATAGGTTGTGAATACGTGATGAATAAATATATAAATATCTTCCTCATTCATACCATCTTCGTCTACTTCTTCAATAATTTCCTTGAGTGAATCATCTGTGACTGAATGTCCTAACATGCCGAGAATTGTGCCCACCATCACGGTGCCAATGCAGCCTCTCTTTTCATGATCGAAAGCCTCAAACGCCTTCCTCAGGACTGTAACAAACGCGTTAATGTAAACTATACAAATTTTATTAACACCAAAGCCGTGATCACAGACTTCCTCTCCTTTTATTTGTTTAACCGTAAGCCTAAAGGTGTTTTATTTAGATGTGTATATATATGCCTTAATAGGTGCATAAGGTTACAAGAAATTAATCTCTATTCTTTTGAATGATAGTTCACTGACAGCAGTTACTATAAGTTTATTTTATTTAACAGAAATTAAATAATCATTATAAAAAGCGATCATTAAAATATTAAAGTGAAATAAAAAACTTACTGGCAATCTGTTCCTTGTCAAGTTCCTCCTGAAAAGATCACCAATATTATTCATTATTAAAAAAAAACCACAATATTCCATATTTAAAACTTTCAAAACTATCTCTCACCATTTTTACAAATTGAAATAATGAATTAAAGAGTACGCTAACGTGAACCACACTATGAGGAACACGAGGCCTGTAATCTGGATGGAATTAGCGACTAATCGGAGACGGGAGTTTGTGCCACCGAGGTTGTCTCGGTCAGATAATACAGGTCCTCCCTCTTTCAGACGGCAAGTCTCTCACGTAGAGAATGTGTACGCTTTTAACCTATATTTTAAGGTTATCTGCTGTCGGTAGTGTAAACAATACTCATTACCGGTAAGCAATAGGAAGCCAAATGCACGTTCTATACTAATACATACTGTGGTTTTGTCTATTTTAATATTTTTTTTATTTTTATTAACTTGAGAGTTAATCCGATGGTTTAAGAGGGAAGTCAAAGTGATGCTCTGCAGTATATATTTTTATATAGCGAAAAAAAATAATCAAAATAAACATTATTTGTAAGATATTTTAAGGTATTTTAGGGCAAGAATTGTGTGTTTCTATCCAGATTTCGCATGGTGCCTATTTGCTTGAAGGTTATATTAAAATTTGAATACTCTCGTACACTTTACATTGCTTAAGCACAGGAATCATAGACAGGCATATTTAGACAAAGCAATAAGCTATTATTGAAATGAAACTTGTTTAGAATCGTTGGGAAAACTACTGGACCGACTTGGCTGAAACTCAGTACAATAATATATTTTTTCGATACCGAGGATGAACATAGGATACTTTTTATCCCGAATAATGGGATAGTTTCCGGGATAAAAATTTATTTGTCTCTCTGTTTTTTATGCTTTTACGGAAAACTATTGGACCTGTGTTGTATTGTGGACAAGGTATACTTTTCATCCCGGATAATGGGATAGATTTTGTTTTTTTGTGATTTGCCATTTTCGTTATTTAGGTTATTGTGGTAATTTTGGGAATTGGTCTGGTATATTCGGTAGTACTCCTCCTATTCCCGATCGGGCTCACCCCGCTGGGCGACAGAAGGTGTGGCGATACAGTCAGTCATTTATGTAGTTTACAGATAGATAGACGGAGGATAGAAAATAAAACTAGAACGGGTTGAAATAGGGCTTAATAGGAGATGAAAGTTTGTATGGTAAACCAATCATTTTTCAAGTTTACATATATAAAAATTCATAATCTGTAAAAAAAAGTGATAATAACTCTATATGTCTGTCTGAATACCGAAAATGGACATAGGTACTTTACATCCCGGGATATAGTTTGCAATATAAAGTGACGTAAATCATCCAGGGGCAAATAACACCAACGTAATTAATACAATGTAACCTGGTCTTTAAACAAGAGGTACGCATTAGAGTTTGACACCTGGCGCGGCCGCGCGGTAAACTCTAGTATCTTATACAGCGTTTCAAACTACTCGGTCTCCTTTTTGTACGCTGCTTCGTAGCCTCCTCACTCTTATCTACTAAATTTTGCAGTTATAATTATATTCTCCTTTTTTTTATTGCAGGAGTTCAGCAGACAGGCAGACGGCCCACTGGATGGAAAGCGGTTACCATCGCCTATGGACATTTGCAACACCAAAGGTGCTACAAATGCGTTGCTGCTCTCTTAAGTGAGTCTGGAACCTGGTCACTAATGCCGGAACACAACTCAAAGTTGTTATGGCGACATGCTCTAGACCAGCGGTGGTAGCCATCCAGTCGGGCAAATGCCCTACAACCTGGCTGTGGGTTGTTTAGTCGCCTCTTACGACAGGCCGCCCGGCCGCAGGAAATTGTCCTTAATATTCTCTGAATTTACATGTCTACTACGTATGAAATGCACACACATATATTATATATATTTTTCGTTTTATTTTTTTACAATGTGCGCCCTCTTTTTGAAGCATGCATTAGTTAAAATACACTAACAGAATATTTAGATACATGTTATTTTAAAATAAAATTTTATTTTTTAAATTAATAGATAGATGGTCATGTATTTGTTTTTATGTATGAATGAGTAGTCAGTAATTGTAATACACTCATTACCAGCGTCAAAGCGTCGGGCCAAATGCGTATATCTTATATTAATTGATACTGTTCGGATTAATTACTCATAAATTTGATTATCATCTTACCATTGGCTGTTTGCCATGAAATTTAGTTTGCTTTTAATATTGTGTGGAAAAGTACTCTGAAAGGTGATTTTGAGTGAGAAAAATAGAAAGTTATGCTACGCCTAAAGGTCATTCTACCGTCTGTACAATGGGGAGTGTTCTGAGGAGCTGTTTGATTTGGTACCTACGTCGCCATTTTTCCACCGTACTGCTCGCCAGCGACTGGGAGTTCATCCACACTTCCTTGACACCTGGAAGTTATTCACTGTACGTGGCGCTCGCTCCTTTATATCATACGTGAGCAAGTTGTGGAATGAGGTCCCTCCCGCAGTTTTCCTAGAGCGCTACAATATGGGGCTCTTCAAAAAGGGCGTAAACAGATATTTAAAGTCTCAGCGAGGTAGGCAACGCATCGGCTCCCTTAGAGTTGCAGATGTACATGGGCGACGGTAGACAGTTATAATCAAGTGGACCCATCTGTCAGTTGGCCTATAAGCAAACTTAAAAAAACTTACATATTTTAATTGCCTGAAGAAAAATGGAGTACGGTCCACTTGGTGAAAAGTGGTCAATGTCGTCAGGTAATGTCTGCAATATATTGTATGCTTCCAGGAAATATTAAGATTCTTCAACAACAGTGTATTATAGTGCAACATGCAAAACTTGACAGAAAATTCCTTCTCAGTTCTCTTTGCACATTGAAGAAACGTTCTAGAAAGTTGTTGCGTAGTTGAACATGGATAGCACCTAGAAAATTCGTTAGCGTTGTGTTCGTATAGTTTCTCGGTTTTACAATAATAATCATTTGTTTCGGATAAATAGTAATTTAGTGTGCTAGTAGGTTCGTTACATTTCAACAAAAATAAAGTGTGTACTATTTATTAATCTATCACGCACTTATTTTATTTAATTACTATTATAGTACAATCATTTGGTGGTTTCAGCTGCAAAATTTTCCTGGAGTTATGAAAATGGGTAATATTATAGATTTCGATGTGCTCCTTATGAATTTCAAAGCTACCTCGTATCCTTTACCGGTCGCGCCACTACATTACAATAATGGCGCCTAATAGCAGCTTTTTAACAATATCTCCTTTCCGACTCACTTTAAGATAAATATATGTACTACAAAATTAAACTAGATAAAATTTTCTACAATTTTTATTTAACATTTTTTTTATTAAATTACTAGTTTTGGCGTACGAGCGCCACAAACTATAAGCCGCGCGCAGGTTTGCCGATGACTACATACTATTATTGTGTATAAATATACTTATGTAAAGTATACACAAAAAAATAACTATCTATGTAACCTTTTTTGTCAACCCTACTTACTATCCACGCGCGACATCAGTAGGCTTTCGGCAAACCTTCTGCGCACAGAACGTATTATTCAACACGTGTTGTTCGTATATTGCGCCTTAGCTTCTAATTAGTAAATTGTTTTATTTGGGAGACTTGCGTCTCAAGTTATTTCAACATTTGTCTATTAATGTGGGTTATATCATATATACATTAGCAGTAATTTGCTACATTCGTTGCAAACACCACAAAAAAAGGAAATTCTAAAACTTGTGAAACCAAATCCAAACCACAACAGACTGTTTAAATAAGTGCACAGTAAACTTCACACGGTAATAACGAGCTGTTAAAAAACTTCTGTTTAACTGCGCTCTGTAATTACTAGTCGTAAACTCTTTAACTATTTCACCAGTTCCTAAACTTGCTTCCTTACTGTTAAAATTGCTTAGAGCAAATTGCGTAAGGATAGAGGTGGAATAATAAAAAATAATTTTATTTTAATAAAAAATGTTAAGGATGATTTATTGGTTTATACTGTTTCCAAGCATTTATTTTACTTTTGACTTTTGCACCTCTATCAAGTTACATATTTCTTGTCAGTAAAACCTGCATGAAACAAGTTACATCATAGCCGCACTTTATTGCTGTGGGTAACATAATAGTGATTTCTGTGGGTTGTGTAACGCACAGAGTATTAAACCATCGACAGAATACGTAAATAAATCGATTTAAAAATAAAAAATGTTCTATTAAAAAAAAATGATTAAAACTTATTTATAAATGAAGTCAATTTTTGTAACTAATCGAGTCGGTAACGCATCAGGACATTACTAATTTATCCGTTATCGAGCTGTCAAAACTAAGATAAATGTTTGGAAAGAGTACAATCAATATTTTTGTCCAGAACATGCAAGGACACGACGACACGCATTCGTTCACGAGTTAAAATGAGGGAAGTTGAAACAGTTTTCTTTTAATTACCATAATTTTCAGCAAATGGCTTAATACAAAAATTACTGTAAAGAGTTATCCTACGTGTTGTAGATGTGAAAAGGTCTGCAGGTTCTATGGGATTCCAGCTTTTATTCTCTGGTGACGTTGCTGGTCACCGAAAGAAGTCATATTCTCTTGTTACCAGAATGTATGTTTTCACTGAAAAAATATTTTATGTGACTGTGTTGACTACCGTAGTACTTAAGGGCTTAAATCGACTGCTTTTAGAGAATATTTTTAATATACCCGTGTTTAGATATACTGGCACGTGTAAGAAATAGCATAGTTCTTTCCACACTCCTCTATTCTGACATACGTCCTCTGTCACACCACAAATCATCATATACATTTATTGATGGAATTATCCAAATATTTGTTTGCTAAATTGCTAAAAGAAGACTATAATAACTATTTGAAATAAGAAAAAATAAAAGAACGGTTAGAAGCAATTTCGTGTAGCTATTCGTTTAGGGTGGGGCAGGTGTGGCTATTCACAGACAGTGACATATTCTGTCGCATTTCCCGCTTCCCATTGCTGCCAACAGCTATAAATGCGTTTCAAAGTTAATGAGTCGACACGACGTAGAAGTTATTTTCTTTTATGTTGGCAGCTGTGACGTCATCAATATTAACTTTATCTAAAACATACGATCTAGAGTCGACTCTGGTCAAGACATCATTGTTTTTTAAATAAATGCTGTGATATAGTCTTAAAAAAGTGACGAATATTTTTTATTGTTAAGTGGTGGGTAATGTCTGTAATGTAAATAAACTACAAGACGGATGTGTACAAATGTAAAGGTAGACCAAAAACAAGATGGGTGGATTGTGTGAAGGATGATAATATGATGATAAGTGCTGTGACAGAAGCTGTATGTCAGAATAGAAGAGTGTGGAAGGAAGAGGCATATTGTGCCGACCCCAATTAATTGGGGTATGGCGAAAGAAAAGAAAAATTAACCCTCTCACATTTTTTTATTAAACTTTATCCTAGTCTTTGAAAGTGTACAAATTTCGTAATAGATTTATTTTCAAGACTTTGATCAATTGTTTAATTTACAGATATTTATGGGTTTTCGTTATTTATACAGAAATTGTCTCTATTCATAATTTGATGAACATAGAAATTCAAGGCCATAAAGATAGATAGACAACTTGCTCACAAAATAAACAATTACGAAAAAGGAAAAAAAATACGATTACAATATTGTCATGGTAATAACAATAAGCGGCCTTATGGCTTCAAGCAATCTCTTCTAGACAAACTATCTTAAAGAATATTTGAAACTAATCTGGCGATGTAGTTGGTGCAGAGCATTCATAAGACATAACTTAAATACTTATAAGTACTTGGACTATTTTATAAGTTCAATATACATACTTAAACTACTTTAAGTACATATACATAAACTACTTTATAAATTGTGTCTACTATTTTAATTATGTACAAAGGGTGTTATCGCTCAAAAGCGGTCTCGTCCAGACGATGCGTGGTAGGAATATTGCTGATGCGGAGTGATGATGGTGGTATACAAATTATTGTACGATTATTTACATTTTAATAATAAATATATAACTATGTCTCTTGTATATTTTTATGTTTGCTTATCTTTTTTATTACCTACCTACCTACCGGATCTAGTTGTGAATCTGAACCATCCCCGGACCAACTCAAAGACTAATTTTTTTACACCTTGGGTTCCATTATTGAAGTTTTAGTAGGAATCCCAAATTTTTTGTAGTAATAAATAATCTGCGATAATGTAGCATTCCAATGGTGAAAGAATTTTTGAAATCGGTTCAGTAGTTTTTGAGTTTATTCGTTACAAACATACAAATATACAAGTCTTTCCTCTTTGTAATATTAGCATAGAAATACATACAGTAGAATCACATATCCAATTATTATTTTTATTGTGAAGGTGGCAAAAAGGCAGATGGGCCACGTACTGGAAATTAGTTACCGTCGCCTTTAGACGTTTGCAACACCGGGTGCGCAGTCAACGTCTTGCCAGCCTTTAGGAAGAATTGGAATATGTCAGGAACCCCGCCTCCGCGGTAGTTTTCATGTCCGTGACATAGCAGATAAAATGAAACAGAGTCGCTTACGGCCGCGTTTTACGGAAACCGGCTAGTTATGTGGGGACCCAATATCTAGCCATGCCGCCTCCGCCAGGTCCCGGTCCAAGGGGTAAGTAAGCGCAAGAAATTCTGGCTTGAAGTTGTAAGGAATGACACGTATACCAAAGGTCTCAATACAAGGGTTGCCCAACACCACGCGAAGTGGAGAAGAAAAAGTAGGAAAGCAGAGCCTGGACGTCGAAGCGAGCGTTCCAAACGCAACCAGGATTTAACGCTCGCATGATGATGATTATGATGAGAAGGCATAGGATATATGAGATGCGATGGTAGGATGGGGAAATGGACGATTGCAACTCGCACTCTTCGCACCAAACACCAATAGCTCAAAGCGAACCGTTTCATACCGATATTCTGTGAGAGCGTGATATCACACCATTCGAGCTGAAATCTTGATAATGATTCCATCATGGCTCTACCACATCAGCTTGTATTTACATTTTCATATAATTATAACTTTTTAGAAATTCAGTAGAATGTCTTGATAGTGTAATTACTTATCACGGTTGCCTAAATCGTGGCCGTATTAATTTGGACGCTGTATAAAGAGAAATTAAGGAATGTTTAAACAAAAATAAACATAGGTCCGCAAACAGTAGCAAATATGTAATAGTCGCCAAAAAAGTTTCATGTTCCCTAAATTTCCTTGTAACACGAGGATGTCATTTCGTGAGGAGACAGAACGTGACAAATGTATCATTTGATGTTATTCATAAACGTCCAAATAGAATGAAGGCGGGAACGCATCAAGGGATTGGCCAGACTGACGAAAAGCGACCGGAATAAAAGAACCACACGCGTTAGTTTTTCGCCCTGCGTGCGCATAGATATATTCTGTGAGTGGTAATAGATTGAATTCCATAAAGGCCATTTTATCATTTTTATCCTTCAAGTGACATTAAAGACAGGCTCCAGTTCTCCAATTCTGCTATTAACATATCTTCAATATAGTCGACCACTGGCGTCATAATGGTTACTTTTATATGAAAAAACTACCATTATGTCGACTAGTAGTCGACTATTAACGATATTGTAGTAGCAGAATTCAGCACCTGTTCGACTAACTGTTTTAGGTAAAAATTTATGCTCAGAGACAAACACTGAGTATGAAACTTAAAGCTACTGTCAGGTGGACTAAATAAAACCAACCAGAACCACCCACTGTACCACCAATAACGTGAATTAGAGTCGATAGACTTTTAACATCACGACCTTGACAGGTATGGTTCCGCCCTTGTCTGGTTACAGCGGTAAGGCCTCTCTACACACCCCCACCTTTACGGCCTTTATGTGGGTAACGGCTAATGTATGTGGTTGACTTCCTTAGTTATTTATTCAAGTACCTCGACTTTGACCGCCCTAGCAGCTTTATGATACTTTAGCTACAATAGAGAATTAGATTTTTTATTTCTTCACGTAGGTATAATTATTTGGTATGGAGTTACTTTGAAGCGATCGTTTTGAGTGATAGGGCTACCCATATCCGACATTATTATCGAAAAATATACTTTAATTCAGTTTTTAACCGACTTCAAGAAAGGACGAGGTTGTCAATTATCATCGTTCGAGTAAATATTAGTTGAATATATGATATCTAACTAATCGATAGCATCTTAATAAAATATGAAAGCGATTATTTATGTTTCTTTTTCACAATTTAAATTTGTATCCATTTATCTTATACCAATTTATAAAGCTGAAGAGTTTGTTTGTTTGTTTGCTTGAACGCGCTAATCTCAGGAACTACTGGTTTGATTTGAAAAAGTCTTTCAGTGTTAGATAGCCCATATATCGAGGAAGGCTATAGGCTATATATCATCACGCTAAGAATAATGTTTCAAAATCGGGTTTTTTTTAAACTACTCCACGCGGACGAAGTCGCGGGCAGAAGCTAGTACTAAATATTTTACAAAAGTTCTCAAGAGAGATAATTATGATGAACATGATTTTAATCTGAATTTATTAAATATTTAATTATATATTAAAATTAAATTCCAGGAAGATTCAAGAAATCCTTAGTATATATAGAATATAAGATAATTTAATGTAGGTATAGAAATTATTAGGTATCATAGCCACAATACATTCCGGCCATGTACTCGTCGTGCTCAGAAAAAAATAAATTACAAAACCCCTTTCTGGCCTTAGCCTAATAACTCAATTTTTATAAGAGCGCCGTAATGTATGTCAAGGGGTCGTTTTGTAAAATGAAATGCAGCGCTTTTATTTTTTTAATCATATAATAATGTTTGAAGTTTTGAACTATTTAAATAGCGTATAATGTTGTCCTATAATTAGATAATATAAAAATATATATTCAAGACACGTTAGAGCGCGGTAGCGCCCTTTAGAGAGCGACCCTTTAGCAGACCCGTTGTAGAACCGCAGCACATTGGTAGCACCTTTGTTGTTACGAATGTCTATAGGCGATGGTAACCGCTTTCCATCAGGTTGGCCGCCTGCCTGTCTTCTGAACTCAGGCATTAAAAAAAATCGGTGCCATCTAAGTATATAGCATTTAAGAGCTTTTCAGAATTAGATTTCACGCTAAGCGATTACTATTACTCAATTATTCGTCTTCCATAGCTATTACTTACAACAGATTGATTGATATTGAATGCATAGGAAATATAGGAAATTTTATCAAACGAGAAATACCAAAATTGCTTTAATGAATTCTATAATATATTATCTTGCTCATTACACTCCACAGGTTATTGGCATTGTACCTAAATACGATTGTTTATATTGTAAAGGTGACCGACCGGACGCATAATATTATGATTTGTATCAAACCACTCAGTCACTGGACTTCATATTCCGATTGATGCGAATGTGGGTTAGTTTGGCGCTCTATTGGTTTCGTTCTTCACTGACTAGCACATGAGACGGTTTTATAAAATATTTATTAACATTCAGATACATTTTATATGGTAAACACCAGTTATATATAATTAATGTCGCGGTGAAGCAAATCACAATCACTGGTGTCACCTACTTTGGTGAATTCATTTAAGTCATCAGCATAGAGCAGATTGGGACATTGAAGATACTTGGCAAGATCATTTAAAAGATTACAAAGAATAGAGGGCCTAAGTGTGATCCTTGGGGTATGTACGCCCGACCCTATTAATAAATGCGTAAGAGTTTTCCTTATAGCTGGAGTACAACAGACAGGTGCACAGCCCACCTGATGGAAAGTGATTATTATCGCCTATGAATATTTACGACAACAGAAGTATTATCAACGTGCTATTAGACTCGAAAGGCTTTCATGACACCCTTTTTGAAAAAACCCATAAGATAGTGCTATCCTATATGTCCTATATAGTATATAGGACAATCTTAGCTAAGAGTTCTTTCCAAATACGCACAGTGCGCAAGATAAACTTCTTAAAAAGTGTTGCGTATATGAGCGAAGCAACTTTAGTTTTGGGACAATACTAAATTCAATTATGAATTAGCTATAGAAAAGTCCATGTCGTACAAACCTTCAATTTCACTGCCAAGTGCATTGTTCTCAAGTCACCGGAAGAACAAGGGTTGCCAATTCATTGCAACCCGTTTCCACCTATTGTTACGTACAATAGAATAATCTTCTAGCTGTTCTATTTCAAAATAAATTTACGCAAACAGTAGTAACTTGTCGAACAAGAATTCTAAATTTATTTATCAATGTGCTGGTAACCTTAATTTGTATTGATCATTTGAATTTGTTTGATGAAGTTGTGATTCATATTATTCTACGGGTATAATATGAAAACCAAAGCTGTTTTGTAATGATATTAAATGGATTAACCAAATTGAATCAATATTGTTGAAAGGCACAGAACTAAAAAGATATCACAGTAATCTTTGAAAATTAATGATTCAAATTTATGTTCATAGGGATCAATTTCATTGATTCGTCTAAATTCAAAGGCTGAAATCAACTGTCTAATATCAGCTTAGTGAGGTGTACATTTAAAACATATCTATATTTAATACATATATCTGTAGGAATTTTAGGTTTCCGTTTCCTAAATAAAATCGTGATATCAGTCTGTCTTTGTATGTATGTCACTAACAACTATATGAATGATTTTTGATAGGAATTTTAATTTATTTGCCTCTGCATAATGAAGAAATGAATGTTCTCTTGGAGAACTAATTAATTAATTGCTACAATCTTAGGCTAGTTACGTTGGTATTGTTGTTTTTAGATACAGTATATTTATCTATCTACAAGATTATTGCTATTATTATTAATGAATTATTATTAATATATTAATATTAATCTCTATTAATATTACAAATGCGAAAGTGACTCTATCTGTTTGCTTTCACGCAAAAACTACTGGAGTACTCAATCGGTTTTGCTGTAATTTTCTTTTAATGTAGTTTTTTAAAATGAAGTGAATCTTCCGGGGGCCAATAGCACTAACATAAAAAATTTATACAATGTAACCTCTATTAATGCCTGCTCTTTTAACAAGAGGCACGCACCGGTTTCTGACCTGCGGCGCAGCCTCGGGGTGAACTCTAGTTTCTTTATATATATATATATAAAACTTTAAATTAAAATTTTAAATGATTTCTTAAGTATTTCTTTTATATCGGCAAACGAACACAGACATTATATATTCTCAAGATTAGCAAGTAAATAACGGAAAGTTTATTTACAAAATGTCATGCCAAGAATCGAACCTACACACTTTACGTACTATAGAACTCAGTTGTCAAATGTTTAACTTTTGGATAAATAGAACAGTTATATAATAATAATGATACACCGTTATTTTATTAAAGTAAATATGTTTAATTACACACGCAATAAAATAAATATGCAAACATACAGATTCTTACTCTAAACGAACTTATAATAAGCAAGCACGTAGGCTTTTTTTATGTAAGTAAACATCATATAACTATATTTTATTAAATAATAAAAATTATGAAAAAGAACGGATGAATATGTTTGGCTATTTAAGTAAATGCATTATTAATTTAAAAAATCTCATAAGATTATTTATTACAACCACGTAAATAAGACAGCAAAAAAAAACTTTAACTAACAAGCAATATAGATACTAAACCTAAAATAAATAACGTGTACGTGGTTCCCACTCGTCCCTTGCCGACTGAAATAGCTGTTGCTAATTTAGACGAGCGATTTAAGATTAACTAATTGATATCGTCTAGGCCTACAGCCGATTTTAAATATCGACCGAAATAGAGACGTTCGAAACTCACGACAACCCAGACAATACGCTAGAAACAGCTGTAAGGAATTGATACACGACTAAGACAGTGATAAAGTTCTTGATACAGTGGTTTCTATCTATCAATTAATAGTAAATATTTCCGAACATCATGATCTGCGTTGATTGGTTGTTGGCTTAGTTTCAATTTAAATAAAGTTTTTAATAGTCTGTTTTCATTCATCAATAGAATAAGAAATTACATCATCCTATTTCGATCAAACAATTTGTTTTATTTTATTTAATTAAATTCATAGTTCATGTCATAACTCTTCATATTAAAATTAAAAAAACAAGCAGATAATATAACTTTTTCGAAGTATTCAGTACTACTGTTACAGTGGCAGGCCGAAAAAAAGTAGTTAGACCCGCTCTCGAAATAAGCCAGATGTATATTTTAATAAGCCGAGTTAAAAAATAATGGTAAATTACAATTCGGTATCCCATATTAGTTTTGCTCCTAGCTAATATGTAAAATTAACTTAATAAGTTAGATATCTTAATGCAAAAAAATATGTGAATCAGAAATCTTAAAACAGGATTTTCCTTTGACTGGAAACATGTAAAACACTTCTGGGGTAATTGTTATTTACAACATAAAGTGTCGCAAGTTTTATCACTTACAGTTTCTAAAGAATAATAAGAAAAAGAAGAGTCGCCACTGTAAAGTGATGATACCATTGAAGGTACAGAACTGGTAGATGAGACCGTCAAATCGTTAAAATGATGACGTATACGCCATTCTGCAAGCTGATCATCCGTCGGTTGTAAAGCTGAGACGTAGCTTGGGGCATTACTTTTATTACTTCTTATGGATTTTTGAGTTTCAAACTTAGCTGTCGGCAAAGGCTTTAGTCCACATGAGATAATGGAAATCCTTTTATCGCTTTGTGATACTATGACATTATTCATTAAGTCATTACGTAATGGTATTTTTGGAGGCAGCACCAATGCCTCAACTGACCTATGTTTGACGAAGAGAATCCTTTTACTTCCCTTCAAAAGGTAAGGATTTGTACGTATCAATCCATATACGCATATAGCTCCAAGCATTAAGCAGAATAATGCTATTAAAATATATAATAGAAAATTAAACTTCACATATGTATGTTGTAGGGTCGTTATATCATATCCGAAACAGCTTTCTACTTCTACATAACCAGTTTCTAATTTGACAGGGCAAAACGTATATACAGCATTCCTATCAACGTCATGCATTCTCAAAAACTTTGGCAAAACGTTAATGCAGTATATTACATCAGGACATTCAGATTGATACCATAAAAGCCCATAGCCATAATATTCAGATGAATCTATTTGTACAACAGAATAATATTCTGCTCTTAAGTAAAATGATATAGTAAACCAAGTAGATTTATTTTTTATATTTTTGTTGAAAATACTAGCAGATAATAAAGTATAATTCAAATCGGATAGACCTTTTGTAGAACATTTGCCTGTGTGTACTGGATACATTACTCTCAATGATTTATATTCGATTGCAGATTTATCATTATGGCAAGATCCATTTACATAAATGTAATCCTCTCCGTAGTTGTCAGTGGATCTGATTCCTTCTTTCTCTAAATTGTATTCCATTATTTCATTGGTTCTATTAGTACAGTAATTGTCAAAATCTGTAAAAGTAACGCCGAGCATTTCTATAGGAGATACGCAAACGGCGTCGACTAATAATATTCCCTCAGTAATCAAACGCCTTAAATCTGTATCAGAACAATCACAATGCCATAAATTATCTACCAAATTAATTCGTGGTTTAGGATCTTCAATTAACATAATATTGTTAAACAAGCCGGGTGGTATGGTCACAAGGTAATTACTGCTTAAATGTATTACTTCAATATTATGTAAATTATCAAAAGCTCCTGGGCCGATTGCGGTAATCTTGCAAGAATTAAGATATAGTATTCTACATTTGGTGAGTCCTGTAAAAGAGTCAGCACCTATAACATCACCGAAATAATTGGATGAGAAATCGACCTTCATCAGCTTTGTTAGGTTTGTGGATCCAATTATATAAGCAGGATTCCAATAATCGCTTCTTGTTATAGTAAGGATTTGTAAAGAATCTGCAACAGCCCTGAGAGTTCTGTTTTGTAAATTGTAAAGGTAACAATCGTCTATATGTAATTCTTCCAAGTTTGATAGACCTATAAAGCTGTCTGTCGTCCATGTTTTAAGGGTGAGATGGTGTAAGATAAGTATACGTATGTTTCCCATGAGCTGGCTCATAAATGCAGTAGGCGGTATGTGATTGAGGTTTCCGCGTTTAATTGCAAACGCGGTCATGTAGCCGCGTAAACCTGATAACCAATTAGTAGGTAGTGTTGCGTTTTCAAATCTTGGATTTATCAGTTCCAGAGATATCCTTTTACAACTCATTTCAGCGAACTGAAACAAACGGGATGTTTTTATTAAAATTTTAAAAATTATTAGATCTCAAAATATGTTTTTTTACGTGTTTTTTTATGCTGGAATCATTATCTTAATTACAGCTTTTAGGGTCTGCTCGATCGGTGTGATATCACACTCTCATAAAATATCGACGTGATACGGTTAGCTTTGTGCTAATCGTGTTTTGTGCGATGAGTCAGTTCCGATGTCCTACTTCCCCCACCCCTTTCCCATCCCTTCTATTCCATTTCTCTTGTCTGATACCTATTCTCGTCCCCTCTCCTCTTTATCTCATCCCAAAGACTGGTAACACGTTGCTTTTGCCCCTAGAGTTCTAAACGTCTATAGGCGACGGGCAACGGCAACCACTTTTCAAAATTTAGATCAACTACCTATAGATCAAGTAGTAGTAGTATACCGGTCACGTCTGTCTTGGAATAGTGAAGATCTCAGCTTAGCAGTTCAGGGGCTCCTCCAGCTAGTTAACCGACGAACTGCCTCGGCGTTAAATGTTGAGGTTGGCCCAAATATAGGTACTCTAATTTGTTAGCGTTCCGTGGCCAATTAGCAAAGTAAGATCCTTGTGAATTCATCATCATCTGTCTATTTATGACACAGTATTATTTCTAGAATGTTGACTTTGTGGCTAAAATTGATTGATTGAAAGGAAGAAATATGTCTTGTATATACCGCTATTTATATTGATAGAGTGCATAGTAAACGTTCGTCGCCTCTACTAACTCACCCTAATGTTCACTCTTAGTGGACCGAGACACACTTGGTCGGTTTTAAACACTATTTATCAAAATATTAGTAATATAACTTTTAGGGTCTGTAATAAATATAACAACAGCCAATGAACCTCCTATTGCTGAAATAGGGCCTTTCTTATTAAACGAGAAACGAATAATATAGCTGAATATACCCGTACCCTCCACGCTTCTCTAAGGCAGTTTAGAAGGTTTCACCCATTGGTTACCTGTAATATATTTTTTCAATTCATTTAAAAGCAAAAATCAAAATGTGACATACCGAAATTGCGTTACTGATAACATCCTTATAAAGGTTATAATAAGGTGTGTCCATGCATCTGATCCTGCAGTTAGTCGTCTGGCACCGAGAAGGGCCACCGCTTGGTGGGGTTGGAGTATCATTCTGCATGGCCATTATGACAATTAAAACGAAGCTAACTATTGTTATCACGGCAAACACCGTCTGCACGACTAGACGGAGCCATCCACGGCTGCATGATGTGTTCCTTAAAACCCAGTAGAATTCGTAAGTGTTTGAAACACGACAGCAATATACCTATTTAAAACTCGTTAAGCCAGTGCATTAGGAGCCATTCATAAATTATATATCATACGTTGAAGGAGGGGTTGAGGGAGTCAAAGAAGTGTGATAAGGGGTGGGAGGGGTCCTAAATTTCGTGACGTCACATTTCTAAATCTTTTTTTATTGCAGGAGTTCAGCAGACAGGCAGACGGCCCACTTGATGGAAAGCGGTTACCATCGCCTATGGACATTTGCAACACCAAATCTAGTATAATAAAGCTTTAAAATACGAAATTTGAACTATTAATGAAAAACCTGAATCTGCTTGGGAATAGTGTTTAAATTATTAAAAAAATATTTAAATGGAAATAAAACTAATTACGGAACTGCTGTATTAATTTAATAATGTTTGACGTAAAATTGCAAAATATGTGATATCACAATAGTAAGGGAGGAGTGTCACAAATGTGACAATGCCAGGGGAACGGATCAAAAAATCGTGAAATTGTTTGTGACGTATTTTGTGGATACCCCCTTATTACCCGTTTTCTTGTTTTTTTAACTACTTAAGAATTAATATTAATAGATGTTAATAGTAAAGATAATGCGGAGGATTTTACTTCGATTCTTTTGGAAAGTTCTTATATAATAATTATTAGTTCTCGATATTAAAACATATCGGTAAAGTCGGTAGAGTCATTTCGAAACAAACTTAACAACACTAAACAACCTATTCGAAACAAACTTGGACTAATATACCTACTCACAAAAATTCCAAATACGGACATTTATAATTAGTGAATTATAAATAGGATAGCGGTGACTCAAATTTTATTATTCATTTTGATATCACAGACAGACAATTCAATTTTATTTATTGGCATAAATTATAACGTGAAAATATGTTCTGTTTGTTATTCCTAATTAAATAACATAATTATGTTAATGGAAATTTTAAAAAATATATTCACAAAAAATATTGAAAAAAATGTCATCTTTTATCCAGTACAGCACTCCGTCGGGGATCGGTTTTAAAAGTCTAGTCGTTTAGTCAAATTTAATACTCGAAAACATGCTAATCTAATTCTGTCCTAAAAATGTTGATTCAATAGAAATACATGTCTAAATATAATTGTGCCTACTCACTTCACTATATTTTTATTCAGCCTACGTCCTTTATATTACACACATACATACATTGCATTACACACATTACATACACACATAGAAACATTACATTACACACATTACATATACACATACATTACAAACATTAATGTTTATATTTACAATACGTAGGTACTAATATCTAAATACTATATAAAACATTTAAAAATAAAACTACTATTATATTACATATTTACAGATAAAAAATGGATTCCAAGTCACTGTCGGTGGGGAGCGTACCCAAAATGCTGGCTGGCTTTCCACGCTGTATGGCAATGCTAATGTGTTGACCAAAATAGAGGCCAGTCTTATGGTCCCGCGAGACTTCATTGAATTGCATTGAAAGGTCTCGATAGAGTTGATAAGCCTCGCGTCCCCACGGCCCCATGGTTCCAACCCCGAAAGTCACAAATATGTACCCATAAGCAATGGATACATATTTACGGCGTTTCAGGGTTTCTTGATGTGTAGCAGCATTTCCGGCAGTCACGGCAGTGTTTGGAAGATGTGAAGCAATATTCTCTATATTTAATACTAGCGGCCCGGCGTAGTTACACTCACGCTCTGTCCGGCTCCCGTGGTATATAGCGTCATTTTATATAGCCTATGACACTCCCTGTTAACGTAGCTTTGTAACAGTAAAAGAATTTTTAAAATCGGTTTAGTAGATCCAGAGATTACCCCCTACAACGTCACAAACTCACAAAATCCGCAAACTTTATCTCTTTATAATATTAGTATAGATAAATATCATATTTAAAAACATGGGAGAAAACTTACTGAGCCATCTTAGACAAGCCTTCCATCTTCAGGAAGCTACGACGGGCAACTTGCATGCCTTAAAACATTTATATAAACCCTACTGTTTGGCAATGACAATGTACCAATCAAGTAAAAAGCTCAGTTTTAACTGAACTATAATGATATGCGTCTATAAGCGGTATATAGATAAGCACGACAATAATCCTGTATCGGCCCATTAGCACTTGTGGGTGATAGCATAGACAAACAATAAAATGATCGAGCGCAGTTAGTTTCACGGACAAGGGCAATAACGCTACCTGGTGACAGGCTGGAATTATTACGTTTTCCAGATTACCAAAACGAAACCGGCAGTCTAAATTACATAACAAATCCTTGTTTCTATACAATAATGTTACAATTTCGGCCACCTGCATATCTGTAAACAAAGAACATTTATTACCCGCCGGCGTTTGATCTAATAACATTGAAACTAATGACTGTCTTCTTTTGTTTACTTTCTGTTTAAAATTTGTGATTGGAAAAAATAGCCCATTGTGTATTGTAATCTTTATGGTAGTCAGTAGCCAGGTGTGTCGGATTGATTCTAGGAAATTCGGTCCACGCGGCATGGCAGACATATTGCATCTGTGCTGTATAAAGCAATGCCCCAATTGAGAGATGAGGCAGTCGTGCGAGAACCACGAACGAAGCGAGACGTGTGCACATAGCGGGAATATCTATTAGTGACGGACTTTGTGCGTTTTATGGAATCACGACCTTCTGCATTACTTTTGGCTTTGTGGTGTTCGGTTATATTTGTACCTGTGTTATACGTGTTTGTATAGTTCTAATAAACTCTATTATAACTCCAACGGCATTTTAATTCGAGTCCTGCAACTCGTAACACTATTTTAACTACAGCACTTATACTAACTAGGTTTGTTTGTATCTTCGTATTCTGCAAATTACTGTTTGAAAATACTTATTAATTACGTAACATTAAAAAAACTGCACCAAAACCAAATTCAAAATACGATTTCTATAACATAATATTTTAAAAATAATTTAACATAAAAAGGGAATCTACAAAAATAATTGAGATAAATTTTCCGCAGAATAATTATCCTATTTATTTATTTAGCTTGATTATTCAATATTTCTCACTGTCATTTACTCATTGTCATGTCATTCATTGATTGCCACTACCGTTATTGAATTTAGAGTCACCTAAGACGGGAATGGTTGGCAGGAACATGAAGTGATTTCTATTATGCACTTTAATTTAGTAAAAAGTGTAAATTGTTTTAAATAAACAATAATTAATAAAGGATATTTATTGTTTTTAACCAAGTGAAATTCTGAAAGTGAACACCAAGTGAAGTTGTACTGAAACTCGACTTTTCAAAATTCTACTATTTAGTGAAACTCGACGTTAGTCATCATCTACAATTTTGTTAAGGTTGATTTTAATAATTCAAATGATGCAGAAATCAAATAAGTCGCATGTGTGTAATCAATCAAATAGAACTTGAAAAACATTACAATTTTATGAGAGCATTCAAGCTAACGGTACAGCGAGGAAGCTTTTAAAAAATTACGCTTCTCAGAAAATCCTTCTAAGAAATCGTCATCCATTAACTTTTGCATAAATTATAACATTTTTCTGTTCTGCTTTTCATTATTATTGCTTAATTGAGTCCCTGGAGCGGAATCCAGCTCATTTACTAAGGAATAAAAAATAATATGACACTGAAAATATTTTAAGTCATTATCATTCTGAGGAATCTTTTCTCTTTTATAACTTTCATTAGCAATTTGTACGTGATATCCCGAGCGGCTGCGATATTGCCGCTTCGTGACGTGACGTCGATTCATTACTGACACAAGACTTGATAACTTGTGTGTCGTATTCCAGGTTTACAAAACAAATTGTCTAAATTACCGGTCAAATTGTTTGTTTAAGTACACTTTTCACCTGCTTTTTTCTATGCCACAAAAACTTGAATGTTAAAAATACAGAATTTCCTAATAATCAACAATCTATAATATAATAAATCTGTACAGGAGTCGAGTTGTACATTTAATCTAAAAAGGGCGAACATATTCGGACCATTAGATTTCGAAACACTTTCAACACTCAGAATAATTTTTATTTAGATAAAAGAGGTAGTATTTATCGAATAGACGAATGTAGCTAAAAAGATGCAGTCACGTTTTTGGTCCCACCTTTGCAATTATCTAACAAACCCTTTATATCCGTGCAGGAACAGAGAAATAATACAATTTCCTGCGGTCGGGCGGCCTGTCCTAAGAGGCAAAAAAATAACCCACAGCCAGGTAGGGCATTTGCTAGACTAGATGGCTACCACCCCTGGTCTAGAAACTTGTCGCCATAACAACCTTGAGTTGTGTACCGACATTAGTGATCAGGTTCCAGTCTCCCTTAAGAGATCAGCAGCGCATTTGTTGTAAGTACCTTTGGTGTTGTAAATGTCCATAGGCGATGTAACCGTTTTCCATCAAGTGGGCCGTCTGCCTGTCTGCTGAACTCCTGCAATAAAATATTTAAAAATAAACCTCTCGTCAAGGTGAACTGTTAACTCGTTTGCTCGTGATGGGTTCCTTTTGCAAGTGAAACACACTATTGTAGTTATAAAGATTTAAATAGGACGTATTGCCTTAATTGTATAAAACAAAGTAAAAACGATGATTATACAATTTCATAAAATTTCTTTCTTTCTTAAAAAAGTCGTGGTAGCGTAATGGCTAGCGCACGCGTCCCAGACTCATAGGGCGCGGGTTCGATCCTGGCCGGAACGCATGCACCTCTTAGTCAGTTTTCTGATCTAATGTGCATATTGTTACAATTACCATGTGCTAACAACGGTGAAGGAAAACATCGTGATGCAACCTGCAAATCGAGATAACCGATGTGTCAAACCTGCCAAGCCGCCTTGGACAAGCGTGGCGGGTATACTGTCTGTTCCCCCTATAATGGGAGGCCCGAGCTCAGCAGTGGGACATTAATGGGCTGATATTATTATATATTATATTTATAAAATTTCTCTGGTAGGTACAGATAAATTTTTAATATTATCTGAAAGTAAATAAACATCACACGAAAGTTGTACTCTTGAAAACAAACAATATTGTAAACTGCGACTGACGTGTATCACTATGAAATTTTTCGCAAATACACAATTATTAATTCTTATTATACGATCTTTTTCGTGAACTTAATAAAGATTTTAACGCAGCTTCGTCTCCATAAACTACGTATCCCATATAATAATGCAAAATTTAATCTTATATAAAATATAGCAAATACTTTGCAACTATTCCAGTATAGTATTTTTCCCTAAAATCGTGCAATGTTGTAAAATTTCCTACTATTTTCTAGTTATTCGTGAAACGTGGGCAATTCCAGCGCCCAACCAAACGCCAGAGACTGTTTCCTGTGATTGCAATATTCTCGGCAACCACGCTCCTCATGAAAAATGTGTTTTCATTCTTTTCAAGTCATATTTTTTCAATTGCCTGCACCGTGGCCTCAGGCGATGAGGTCACAACGCTGCATTGTTTGAATGGTGGGCTATTTGGCTTGTTGAATAGTCCCGGAAATTACTATTGATCAAGTCGCAAAAGAGGGTTAAAACTCGAGTACTAGTAGTTTGCGTTTGATTATATTAAATCTTATGGCTTATAGATCAAAGCTGAATATAATAAGTGAGTAGCAAACAAGTTAGTGCAGAAAAAAAATAAGATAAAAAAAATACAAAAAAAGGAACAATAAAAGCAAGAAAAAGACAAAATCACAAAAGACGCTGATGACATTATAAAGTCAGGAGACGTTTAAAAAAAATGTATAACTATATAGAAATAGATTATCATTATATACATATCGACGAATATAGTGTAATAATCAAGTCAAAAATCTAAAAATGTTTAAAAACTGGTACCAGGACACATAGTTCAATTAATTTTTTGTGAAGGAAATTTCGGGGGTATTGTGGGATGAGGAACGTTATTTTTTCACATTTTCTGAAAATCGATATGGTAAAAATAAACAAAAATATAATTGATTTATACCAGATTGGTTTCAAGGTTAAGGCTGCCTATTTTTTTGTCAAAAAAGTATTGTAAATATGCATTATGATATTTTTTCATTTTGGTAAGTGATAAAATATAGCTATTTGAGTATTGCTAACTTTACAATATATAAAAAATTTGCTATTTAAATTAAATTTACTATATTAGTGACAATTTGTTGTTCTAATAAAGCTACGGTTTTAAGCGTGATAATTTACTGGTTTTTTATTCCGACGTTTGTGTCACTTTTCAGTAGCCGTGATCACAGACAGAATCGGTCATATCCCACTCCAGGATTCAGGTGTCTACAAGATTGATTGTGAGTGTGGTTTATCATTAATTGGGCAAAGAGGACCATATAAACACGGGTAAAAGAACACATTGCTGACACGAAACACACAAGATCTTACGAAGTCGGCAATCAGTGAACAAATACTGGATAAACCCAACAACTACATCTGATTCGATAAAACACAAAGCTTCGCAAAAAAGAATCGTTTCATATCTAGAATGATGCGTGAGGCTACTGAAATAAAAAAACAACATCCAAAACATCCAAATTTCAATACAGAATATGGTCGACAAATATCACTGTTTGGGGATCCGATCATCAAAACTATTAAGACCCAAACCAAGCAAAAATCTATTGTATTATATATAGTATTATCTATGCGTATATTTTCGGTATTACTTTCACATTTAATACGTTTAAATATAAATGAACTCTTATAGTATTCTGTTAAAATAAATATTCCGTTCATGTTTCATTTTATCATCTGTGCTACTAACGAGTAGGAATGTTAATTAGAGTTATTATGTAAAAGCTTTATTTATCTTAATTACGTTAATGAAAAGTACTTCTGAGGAAACTTCCCTTTGAAATTCGATCCCCTTTTCAAGACATTTTATCTTTTCTTGAGACAAAGCGTCTTCTTCTGTCTATTATATTTATTAACTTTTTAATAATTATAATTGAATATCAGTTTTGGTGAAAGTTGTTCAACTTAATTACGGTTCGGTTTAACATCAAACAATTTGAAATATTATGTGGTTAGCGTTATATTTTTACAGAATAAAAATGGTATTTTTTAAAGTTTTCGCGACTAATGCACATAACAAAACTAAGTTTAATGGTTTTAAGTGCGCTATTTTATTTGATTATTATTATTCCGACGTTTCAGCCACTTTTCAGTAGCCTTGATCACGGAAAACAATGATGTTAAATGTCAGTGAGTAATGTTAAAGTTTCATTCAGCCTGCCACGAATTTGTTCATTTTAATTATTTAGTTTTAATTTTTGATTATTATTTACTCTATGGGAGCCTAATCTAATTTACCACCGCTTCGCAACATGTTGTGGCTTTAAAAAAGAAACTCTTCAGCAACAAGCCAAGCCTAGATCAGTTGATCGGCCCAGATATCGCTGGAGTGACCTAGTGGAGGCTGATCTGCGGAAGCTTTAAGCCTATAACTGGCAGGAGATAGCGTGAACAAAGAGGAGTGGAATATTTTCTTTCGGAGGCCAGGACTCATTTTGGGTCGCTGAGCCGCAGCACTTAGTTAAAATCGGTGGGAAGTAAAATAAATAATCATATAAGTAACATCAGAGCACCTGACAGAAATATAATAGTAGTTCCGCTAAAACTCATCTTAGTAAGCAAGCGAGCATAGGAGAGGTAAACATTTTAAACTTTTCATTATCTCTAATACAGGGGGTTAAAAGGAAAAAATACTAATGCTTTTAAATTGCTATATTTCACTCCTCATAAAATTTCTATACCGGGGTCCTTATATGAAAATCGATTCCTAAGCAATAAACTTCAATAAAAAATAAACCTCTATCATAATTGGATATTTGACAGTCACTTGAACTGAGGCACATTTTATCATTGTACAAAACGTCATGGCCTCCTTGATTTTGTATGGGAATACTGGCTTATGACGTAACTTTAACGAGTCAAATAACTTATTAACTGTTGCTTAAGATATAATTAAAATTATTTCTGTAATAAATTGTTGAAAGCAATATTAATAAGACATTTTGACGCCTGTTCTTTTATATTATTTTAAAATTTCTTGTAATATGTGTCAAATACCCAATTAAAAAAACCTTTAGCTAACCGTAGCTCTCAGTACAATGAAATAACACGCTCTCTGCATATTACGTAATACATATATTACGCGTTATTTCTATATTTCACCTCATAAAACTCAATATCACGGCTACAAAATGAACCTTCATTCACGTAGGCGTTCATTATCACCATTGTTTATCCATTTCGCGCAGCCAGCGGCGAGTAACCGGATTAAAATGAAACTAGATAACGGGTGTTAAGCTTGGCACATACAATCTCGTTTAAAGGTGCTTTTACGATAGTATTTATTGAATTTCGTGACATTTTACTATCATAATTAATTAGTTTAATGTTTAAAACTTGAAAGAAGAATGAATACTTGAAGTGACAATTGCATGGTAAAATAGTAATGGTCCTCTCAAAATATATGATTCAAAAAATGTTTTAAATAATAATAAAATTGTGTGTGTGCAGTTTACTTGCAGTAGAAGTGAAACAAAGAGTGACTAGGATTGAAGAAGATTCTAAATTTCATGAAGTCACATTTCATATACTATATCGTTATAATATATTTTTAAGCTTTGAAAAACGAAATTTGAGGTATTGACGAAATTCTTCACAACATTACCAACTCTATCTGTATAAGCATGTATTCTATCTCATTCTCTCGCAGATGTAGTCCTATAGATTTGTGTTTATCTCATTTTAGTGACGCTTTTTCATTTCATCGAGTTTGAAGTCATAATTAGATTCTAAAGAAGTTTCACTTCAAACACCCCAAAAAGCTAGAGAAAAGTGACTCCGAGCGCCATGTACTGTTTGCGTGTGTACCTAAATTCTATTTTATTGCGAATCTGCCGAACAGTCAGACGGCTCAGAAAGATCTTTGTCTTCCTGACCATGGCTACTAAAAAGTGGCCGAAACGTCAAAATCATTGCCATATAATTATGCCAAACAAGAATTTGCCAGGTGGTAGGGTATTTGCCCGGCTGGATGACTAACACCCCTTGCGTAAAGTATGCCGCCATAACAACCTTGAGTTGTGTTCTGGCATTAATGGCCAAGTTCCAGTCTCCGCTTTAGAGAGCAGCAGTACATTGGTAGCATTTTTTCTGTTTGAAATGTCCATAGGCGAAGTTAACCACCTTTTATTAGGTTACAACGTATTTTAAATTCTTTTTATGAATATTTACAATTAAAGTTTACATCCGCATCAAAAAAAGAACCTAATACAACTTAATTTACAAAGAAATAGTAGTACCTTCAGGTGGGAACGTTCCCAAAACCCTTGTCACGTTACCACCTTGGATGGCAACGCTTTGCCCTAAATACAGGCAAGAGTTTTGGTTACATGAAAACGAATATTTAAAACAAAGCTCGTATTTGAATCCCCAAAATTTTCATTAAAACCTAGTGTGCCGTTTCGAAACTTATTCAAGACAAAGTTTCATACAAAAGTTCTAAACATGCAAATTTATAATAATTAGCCATCGTATAAACAGCAGTTTCATTTAAATTTGGCATTTACTTTGAAATCACGGCAGAAACTTCGACTTTATTAGTATAGAATATTTAATATAGAGATTCAAACAAAAAGATAGAAGAAGAAAGAAAATCATTTTATTTAGGTCAAATTACATTAAAGTAATTGTTATAAAAAATTAAATTAAAAATAAACAAATTTGTCCTAAAAGGGACATCACTCTCAGCACAGTGCTGTTCTGTTAAAACCAGCGCTGATCTTCCACTGAGCCCTTAATATATTGTCAAGGCAAACACTACATTATTGCGAAGCATTCAAACTAGAGTCGAAATCAATAATACATAGTAAGGTACGGTATATATAAGATAAATATAGATAGGAAAACTAATGATCATTAATAAAGAGTCCATAATAAATACAAACATTTAAAAATATCCTTAATTTCGTTCTAAACCCATTAAGATTTTGCTGATTTCTAATAGTCGATGGATTTTTTTTTCTACTTAGAATAGTTGTGTAAGGTATATAAAATACTAGAACACAACGACATAACCCAAGATTACGTCTGAGCTTGGGTCGTCAGTGGATAGCCGCAGGACTGAAAAGGGAAATGCTATAAATCAACTGTCACCATGAGATATCGCTTCACTTGCCATGCGTTTTACAACCCTAGTACTTTATTACTAACAAACTCAGTTCACACACGCATACGGGATATATTTAATGATATACATCCATATGCAAACTCTATCTATATATATAAACACGAATCGTAGAAATGTATGTACGCGCATAACTTGAGAACGACTACCGATTTTAATGAATTTTTTTGTATGTGTTTATGTGGGTGCCCGGATGGCTTAGATTTACAATTGAAACTGGTAGGTGGCGCTGGGATTGGGCCCTAGGTTTTTATTTTTTCAGGGCAGGATAACGTCTGCTGAGACCTCTAATATTAATACAAAATGCAAAATATTTTTTTTATTTTTTGACACCTTTTTGCGACTAAACGACTGATGGCCGGTTCCTATATCTTAATAACGGTCCGTTTGCGTTACTACTCTTTAAAATTTGACATAACTTCCATAGACGTAATTTGATTTCTACCAATAGCACGGAAGAAGAAGTATTATTTTTCCATGCCAACAGTACAGAAACCAGCCATGAAAGGACCTAGATAAATTTTGGCTAGAATATAGATTGCAACTTGACATAAAATAATTTTTTAATGCCACATATGAAATAATGAAAAGAACGGCTGATACAAGGGGCATTCCAAAGGAAACTCTGGTTCTCGCATTAGGTCCTCTTTAAAGCCTGTGTAGCGGGTCACAGTAACTTTTTACTTTACTTTGCTTCTTTATAGTTTTGATAATTTATAGTACACAGATTACAGTGAAAATTTTATCATTGTCTGTATAAATTTTGCCAGGTAGTAGGGTATTTTCCCGTCTACACGGCTACCACCCCTGATCTAAAGTGTGCCGCCATAACAACCTTGAGTTGTGTTCCGCCATTAGTGGCCAGGTTCCATACTCCCTCAAGAGCGCAGCAGCGCATTTGTAAGGCCTTTGGTGTTGCAAACGTCCATAGGCGATGGTAACCATTGGGCCGTCTGCCTGTCTGCTGAACACATGTAATAAAAAATAAAAAAGTTATATTCCGCTTCCAGATTAAGAATTACAAAAGCAAAAGCTACCTTTTGTCTCAATGACCTCAACAGTATACAGGCTTTGTTATTTCAGCCATTATGAAATATTGGATATTAGGGCACAATATTAGGGCCTTATCTGGGAGTGATCTCATACGCTTCACTTTCAATTATCCACACTAACTGTCTAGAACTCGTACTGGCCTTACCACCGTTCTACCACGAGAAGCTTTTGATATATCAGAAGAGCTCTGTTGTTGCGGTTGCTTCCACACATATGGAATCACCATACACCGCCATATTCCGAAGAATGCCGGCGTAAACGCGCCTACAGGTCTAGCGAATATATTACTGATCTGATAGAGTAATATCAACATTTCTAAAGTAGATTTGAATATATAGTAGATAGGCATATCTCATTTAGTGAAATCCAATTTCAACAGACAATCTCTGCTAGTACGTAAAAAAAACAATGTTCAATTTAGACGAGGCGTCGGCCTAAAATTATGTTTTTATAGTCAAAGCCATTGTTAAAGATGGCTATCTAGATAATTTTATAACGAAGTTTACTTTGTTTGCCTTTCGTACAAAAGTCAGACACATACTGTGTTGTTTTCAGTTATTAAAAGTAAAGGAAAATATATATCAAATGAAATTGCATGCGAGAGTCTTTTACGAGAACTGAAAACGTTTTGTTACGCAGTAATATTTTCAAATAAGTCATCTCAGTGCCTGTCGGACTATTAATGAGAATAATATACCTGTCAGAATGATTCTGTAGAGACCACAAATCTTCACGTACACGTGTTTTTGTCATTTAGCTATGAAACTGTGAAATAAGTGTAATCTAAAATATCCCACATCACACTGATTGGATCTTGTTCAAATCAATTTTTGTTATAAATACATTTAAACTATACCACCTACCTAAAGTCGTGGTAGCGTAATGGCTAGCGCACGCGCCCCAAACTCAAAGGGCGCGGGTTCGATCCTGGCCGGAACGCATGCACCACTTAGTGAGTTTTCTGATCTAATGTGCATATTGTAAGAATTACCATGTGCTAACAACGATGAAGGAAAAGATCATGATGCAACCTGCACATCCAGATAACCGATGTGCTAAAGCTGCCTAGCCGCTCTGGACAAGCGTGGAGGGTATACTATCCCGTTCCCTCAATAATGGCAGGCCCGAGCTCAGCAGTGGGACATTTATGGGCTGATATTATATACCACGTACGTTGACATTTTTTAATTCATCACATTACAAGATCCTATCAAAAATAAATGACGATTGTACTACAGTAAGAACGGAGTCCTTGTCTGGAAAATGTCAGATGTTTACCTACACTTACTTACTTACTCCTTGAACGAGTGAAAGTTTTACAGAACATCTTTAATTATAAAATATGAATAACACTTTATTCATCATAATTTTAATTCATAATCAAAATTATGATGAATAAAGCATTATTCATATTTTATTTACAATTAACTTTATTTATTCTTCAGTTTAAGAAAAGTATAATACTTCCCTGTAAAAAAACTTAACTTTCAGAATATTTTTTACAATTCTATTTATTCAGGCAAATAAAAATAGAGTACCTACCCACATTTACAAATTGCTTTATTCGTTCAGTTGACGCAAATGTCCTTTAAACGGAAAATTCGATACAATCCCTTGTTTATTTTAGTCGGGACTTCATCAAAATGTACATATTTTATTTAATACCGCAAACCCAAGAAAGTTTTCATTTTACAATGCTAATTTGACGACAACTTACATTACGTGAAAGACTTGATACACTTACGACTATATTTGTGCGGTTTTTTTTAATATGGTTCTCCACGAATTTTTTGTCTAAACAGTCTCAAATCAACATTTGGGCGATTCTTCTGAGCGCATCGTTCTCTGCAATCATGTTTTTTTTAAATAAGGCTAGATCATTAATTTTGGAACGAATTTTTACGTATCCTACATGTATGACTGGCAGAGATCGATCAGTGTAACATATGGTGTTTTGAAATTAGAAGGTCTTGTAACTACCTATTCTGGAGCATTCGGGTGCTGTCGCCGCGCACATGCTTGTGTTTTATATAATTTATTACTTTATATTGAATTTTTCAATAAATGAATATTTTTCGTTTTAACGTAAGGAACTTCTTTCGTGACGGGGATCTAATTTTATTTGGCTACAAAGTCAGTGATAATGCTCATTATTGTTATCAACAAGGCACTTCAATTGAAGAAATTGTTAAGAAAATATAGTACTTTAACCTGAACATGATTGCGGATGATGATGCACTGATGATGATGCACTTAGGAGATTCACTCATTCATGCCTTGTGGAGGTGATAAACGTGTAAGTAAGTAGTACTTACGGCTTGGCAACATTTTTCACCCATTGTACACCGTAAGTACATAGTGTATAGGGAGTGAAGAAAGCCGTGGAGCAAGAAGAACGTTTATCACCCGCTTTAGAATAATCTTCAAATAAAATCCACTGCCAAATTGTAGGTCTTTTATAGACTCCAAACGAGAAAGTTTTAGGAATAGCTCAAATGGCACATTTAATTAAACAATTGATATTTTCAAGGCAAACGGGCATTTTTTCGTTAAAAACCAATATCCAATAACCATGGTGAGTGAGTTACTCACTCAAGAACTTTTGTAAAGGTGCGCATGCTTATGCATGCTCTACTGCTCATTGAAAAGAGTAAGTTAGTATTGGATCCGCAGCTCCGCCTTATACCTAATAAAACCATTTCGATGTTCTTCTAATGACCTGAGGGCCTAAAGAGTTCGTTTTCGTAGATTCGTGTGACGAACATGACAGATATTAATATAAAGGGGAACTTTATGCTACGTCTCAGAGGGTCTACGTGTCAATTTCACATAAGCCACCAAAGACGACCGCTATAGTCGCCTTCGGAGAATCGCTTATGTGAAATTGACATGTGTCGAAATACACTGGTAGCGGTAAGACGTGGCGCAGTAAGGTGGTAAGGCGACCGCTATAGTCGCCTTTGGAGAATCGCTTATGTGAAATTGACATGTGTCGAAACACACTGGTAGCGGTAAGACGTGGCGCAGTAAGGCGGTAAGGCGACCGCTATAGTCGCCTTTGGAGAATTGCTTATGTAAAATTGAGATGTGTCGAAATATACTGGTAACGGTAAGACGTGGCGCAGTAAGGCGGTAAGGCGACCGCTATAGTCGCCTTTGGAGAATTGCTTATGTAAAATTGAGATGTGTCGAAATATACTGGTAACGGTAAGACGTGGCGCAGTAAGGCGGTAAGGCGACCGCTATAGTCGCCTTTAGAGAATCGCTTAAGTAAAATTGACATGTGTCGAAATATATTGGTAGCGTTAAGACGTGTCGCAACTGCGGTAAGGTGACCAGTATAGTCGCCTTTGGAGAATCGCTTATGTGAAATTAACACGTAGATCCTCTGATATAGGGTTGCTTAAAAATATCTGAGTGGATGCTGCAACCTTATTGATGGCTCAATGCTCTAGTCACTTAGAAGTCAAATGTGCACATGGAATATTTGCGATCCCTGTCTAATTCACCTTGACAGCTCATGATGTCCCTGTGGGCCGTAACGGTGCATTTACGACCGGACGTATTCGAACACCCTTCAGCACTGTATGTCTTATGTGTGAAGAAAGGGAGCTGAATAGCCCTGGAGCCCAATTGTGTTATTCTATTATGTACTATCGTCTCAATCGTAGGTTTGCCGGATTTTGGTATTCTGTTATTTCCAATGGCATGCCACGGAAATACCACTGTCACAAATATCATATCTTTATTTATTTTATTTTATTTTTTTTATTGCAGGAGTTCAGCAGACAGGCAGACGGCCCACTTGATGGAAAGCGGTTACCATCGCCTATGGACATTTGCAACACCAAAGGTGCTACAAATGCGCTGCTGCTCTCTTAAGGGAGACTGGAACCTGGTCACTAATGCCGGAACACAACTCAAGGTTATTATGGCGACATACTTTAGACCAGGGGTGGTAGCCATCCAGTCGGGCAAATGCCCTACCACCTGGCTGTGGGTTGTTTTGTCGCCTCTTACGACAGGCCGCCCGGCCGCAGGAAATTGTATTCTTTCTCCGTTCCTGCACAGAGGGAAAATATTTATAAATATTTATAAGCGAAAACTCGCGTGATAGATGTTTAAAAGTTTGGTAGCTTTTCAATATTCATTTCGGCTAACGCCATTTCTGTTGGTGGTAATACCAATTTTTTTATACTATTATTCGCCGAGACAATATTGAGGAGATATTGTGGATTTAGAATACGAATTTTTGGAACTATCATAATGGAATCGTACTTTGAATATCATCGCAATGCCAAGACATTGAAACAGCAGAATTGGGCTCCCGCCTTGCGTCCTGCATAGAATACAAAAATGTACCGAAACATTAAGATAGAAAAAAATTGGTACGCAAATAACCTTTTTTATTATCACTGTTACCTTTGTATTGTTACGTGCGAGCGGGGGCACGCACTTAGGATTGGAAGGAAACACCAGTTCTTTTAACTAAACGCTTTTATTAACTTACACAGCCGTGCGTGATTTTTCTCCGCAGGGTTGCCCCTACACGCACAACTAACGACGCACTGTCCCGACGATAAGATCTCACTCACTCACAATACCGTCGCCGATATTGCGCAGACCACCTCCTGCTGCTGTGGTGCTCACCTCCGAATATACCGCGTGTAGTTCGCTTCTGGATCTCCTCGTAAACTACGCTACACTCCTCCTTCACTAAACTGCCCACTAAACTTTTCATTAAATTCACCACTAAGCTTGTCGGTGTCTTCTAAATCTATTAAACTTCTCTGCCAACTCTTTCGTATCGCACTTGTCGCTTCGCTGTCTTGAACTGAACTCAAACTGCCCGGTAGACGCGCCTTACGCTGCTTATATACCCAGAAGAATCTTCTGGAACCCATAATTTCGATGTTCTTTTCGTTATTCTTTTATTGACTATCTATGCCCTACTAAACATCTATTTATCTCTGTCTTTTCCTTTCCAAAACTTCTAATCAAGGTCTGTCGTTCATCATCTATCTCTTTCTAACATCTATCTATCTGTTATATATATATATATATAAGATAATAGTTACATAAGAATTGTAAAACATGAAAAATGGGCAATAAACAAATAAAGAAATTATCCTACCTATCCCAAATCCCCTCATACCCCTCTATTAATTACACAGAACAGAATATATAAGTATTAAAAGTAATAAAATTTATATTAAGAAAAGTAGGGATAAATAAATACGCAACCGATCATCTCCTGGGCCAAAACAACCCGCACAAACACAAATCGGGCGGGCGGTTTTGGCTCGGGAGAGGCAACGCGGGGGCGTATTTATTTACATATATGAATAAAGTAACAAGTATTTAAGTATAATTAGTATATATAAGTATATAAAATAGCTAATGACATATATATGATAAATACGTAATATATATATATATATATATATATATATATATATATAAGTACACATATTCTTTTGTATTTAACAAAAGCATACTATACACCACACCAAACATCCACTTGACACTATATTTATATAACAAAGTAGTACACACTTGCATTTGACTCGGGCATATCTCGTTCGCCTGAGCTCACGAAGGAGAATAAAAAAAAAAAAAAAAAAAACATCTATCTATCTCTATCTTTTCCTTTCAGAATCTTCTACCCTTTTCTAAAACTCTTGAGACCGACTTACGCTCCAGAAAGTGCTACCCTCGGTCGCCACAGTAATATCACTGTATTTTGTATAAAATTAAAAATTTACGAACATGTTTATAATACTATACAGGTATTATAAACAGGCTTATACAAGCATCAATACTTAGTGGAATATTTATTTATAATATCATGCGCGGCCACTGAAATGATATTATCAACGGTTGAGGTAAACTATGCAGTCACGTCACCCGTGGTTAGGGGTAATAAACACTTTTAAAATAATACTATTATATTATAATCATGGATATGAAATAACTTTAATTCATTTCTGGACTTTAAAGAATGTCTGTAGCAAATTCAAATCGGTTCAGGGAACTTAGCCATGAAACCGTAACAAATATGTAGGCAAAGGTTAATTTAAGATATATTTGTAATATGGCACCTATACTTGAAATAAACAAATCACATCGCAACGCCATAATTACTTCTAAATCTCGTATTTCCATAGTCATTACAAAAGAATGAAATAAGCCGCTACAAAAAATCCTCGTTAAAATAATTGTTTTAATATAACATTACTGCGAGAAATTTCCACATTTAAATCCAGCCATTTGTTGTAAGAATGGTATGAAGGTATTGTCGTCGTCAGCCATTTGCAGTCCACTGCTGGACGTAGGCCTCCCCAAGGTATTGTAATTATAATAAATTGAATACTTTTTAAATACTGATTAAGTAACATCATATTTTGTGGTACTTTATTATATACAATATACTTGGGATTAAAAATTCCAAAAGTTGTATTTCTCTCTAATGGTTTATATTACAAACAAAAATATATTTCTAATTTGGTATACGCATCAATCTTGGAGTTTAACATCTTTTTTATCACGTGACTTTCAAGCCTCCTCATTACATGCCCATACTACCTTAATGTTCTTCCTATTTTTCAGTCATGGGTGTAACTTTCAAAGATCTCCCTATGTACTTATTTTTCATCTTATCCATCCTTGTAACACCACACATCTATCTCAACATTCTCACTTCAGCTGAGTGGATGCGTTTATGGTTAGTGGTCCAACCTACACCTACAATGACGTCTCAAGTTGAGTAATATCAATAATAGCCCACAGGCTTTGGGACGAATCTTAAAGTAAGTGCCAAAATCTCGGTATATAAGCTAAGGCCCTGTTTCTAAGATTGCTTTAACAGACTGGCACGAAATGACGGGGGTAAGTGCTGAGACTTGAGCATCAGGTTTAGAAATGATAACGGAATAAAACCGTAAGCCGTTCAGGTCAGGTTGTATCACACCTCTCAGCCACACGTATGTTTCCCTTTGTTGCTCTTTTGTTTTGGAAACCCATTCAGTGAGTGGCAAGTCACCATCTGTCTATTCTATTGATGTAGACAACCGCTTGGCTTGTCCTTGGATTCATTTTTATTATGGTGCACTCGACGTACGATAGTACTATATGTGCATCAAATAACTCTGGCACCGATCTCAGATACCCAGATCAGAGTAAATAAGTGAAAAGCGTTTACAAAATTTACTAAATCAGTAATAGAGCCTGGCACCTCTAAGTTTCAATGAGCTAGACTGGTTGGTCCATGCTTAGAAAATTTGGACTGCAAACGTCGTCTATAAATGTGTAGCCTGTTATGATTATCTACTGTTGTTTTGAAGCATAATAATAGTGTTCAAAACCCACACACTCAATTATGCTTTACTGTCCCACCACTAATTGTGGTGATGTCAAATAACTCGTGTTTATGCTATAACCACCCATACCACTGTACTAATGGACTATCGATCTTGTTAGCACCTGCGCTATTGATGGGACATTATTCGATAAAACTGTTACCTGAAAATAAACGATTCACATAGTATTTTCTTAAGTATTTTATTTGAAATAAAACAACTGACTAATTTTGGCTTTACTTTTATCATAAAATAAAAATACTAGGTATGAAAATCTCAGGGCCTTATTATATTGTTGGTTAGTTCCACTATATTTTCTAGGTGTCAGTAGTATCGATTTACTGTTATTTACATATATAACTTCCACAGTAATTTATTTATTCAGTCAAAACTAAATATTTCGGTCATATATGAAATCATAAAGAAATTTATTACGCCTTCCAATTGTTGATGGATTTGATATAAGAAATATGTTCTTAACTTTTAAATTCGTGTGTTAATTCGTTATTTTTTTCTCAATTTTCTTATTATACTGTCTGGCAATAGCAGTATAATAAAATAAATATAGTTCACCTGCCTGTCGAATTTTATCGATATACACACGCAAAACCACTTTTCATCAAACAGTTGAGACTTTCAACACAACACACACACAACAACACACAATCCTCGTTAAAAAATCAATATCTTAAATAATTTATACAAGCATAGCAAAATATCACTCTTTCAGTTCGTGCGGAAATAACTCCAGAAATACACTTGTCCAAAAGTAAACCTAGTTATTTCTAGATCTCTCATAACATACACAAAGTTTAAAATACATGGAAAAATGCTTTGTATTTTCAAGCGTAAAAGCACGTTAGCTTTTCCTTCGTCAAGCATTCTACGTTATACCTATTTCATATAAAATTGAAATTTGTAGTGGAAAATGTTATACTTTACATGTTCAAGTATGCTTGAATTTTATTTTTCTTTTGAGTTTCAATTTATTTTTACTAGCTCTATAGTTCTAGTACTCTCTTTTATATCTACTATATTATAAATATCTTTACAAGCATATGGACTAATCAGCATGCATTTCTTCAAGTTTAATTTTTTAAATTTTGATCTTACATTTTATGAGTTTCCATATCATCCGTACAGGAACAGAGAAAGAATACAATTTCCTGCGGCCGGGCGGCCTGTCGTAAGAGGCGACAAAACAACCCACAGCCAGGTGTTAGGGTATTTACCCGACTGGATGGCTACCACCCTTGGTTTAGAGTACGCCGCCATAACAATCTTGTGTTGTGTTTCGGTATTAGTGACCAGGTTCCAGTCTCGCTTAAGAGATCAGCAGCGCATTTGTAGTACCTTTGGTGTTGTAAATGTCCATAGGCGATGTAACCACTTTCCATCAAGTGGGCCGTCTGCCTGTCTGCTGACCTCCTGCAATAAAATATTTAAAAATAAACCCCTCATCAAGGTGAACTGTTAACTCGTTAGCTCGTGATGGGTTCCTTTTGCAAGTGAAACACATTATTGTAGCTATAAAGGTTTAATTAGGACGTATTGCCTTAATTGTATAAAACAAAGTAAAACGATGATTATACAATTTCATAAAATTTCTCTGGTAGGTACAGATAAATTTTTAATATTATCTGAAAGTAAATAAACATCACACGAAAGTTCTACTCTTGAGAACAAACAATATTGTAAATTGCGACTGACGTGTATCACTATTAAATTTTTCGCAAATACACAATTTTAATTCTTGTTATACGATCTTTTTCGTGAACTTAATATAGATTTTAACGCAGCTTCGTCTCCATAAACTACGTATCCCATATAATAATGCAAAATTTAATCTTATATAAAATATAGCAAATACTTTGCAACTATTCCAGTATAGTATTTTTCCCTAAAATCGTGCAATGTTGTAAAATTTCCTACTATTTTCTAGTTATTCGTGAAACGTGGGCAATTCCAGCGCCCAACCAAACGCCAGAGACTGTTTCCTGTGATTGCAATATTCTCGGCAACCACGCTCCTCATGAAAAATGTGTTTTCATTCTTTTCAAGTGATAGCAGTAGCGCATTTGTAGCACCTGTTGCAGATGTCTTTAGGCGATGGTAACCGCTTTCCATCAAGTGGGCCCTCTGCCTGTTTGCTGAACTCCTGCAATAAAAAAAATCATACCTGAATAATCCCAGTTTCCATTCCTGGCAGGGAGAGTTTTGCAAATGAACTTTTTAATTTTTATTCCAGTCCAGTCTATAATAAATCCTAGCATTGTTCTTTGTATATCACGAATAAAAAGCACATCCACCTTTGCTTGGTATTAAATAAAGCGTGTATTGGACTGCCGATTTATTTAAATATAAAAACAGGACGAACCGCAATTATAATGTTGAGTCCACCATTCGGCCACGTCTCTATCTGCTTGTGACAGCCGTACAATATGTTTAAAGAAAATTCAACTGTTTTCTGAGAAGAGTTTTTCTTTACTTTTTATTTGAAATAAGGAATTTTATTTATAAAAATATGTCGATCCTGTAACATATGACTAAATATAATAAAATAAATACTTTTGTATCTATTAACATTATTTAATTTAATTAGGTTAAATAAAATGTAATTTTTTACTGTGCTTTTGTTATTATTATTCTTTTTTTATTAGGATTGATTTGATTAAAATATTGATATTCATTCTTTCATTATTATTATTAGTAGGCTATTAACATTATTATATTTTTATTGTATACTAGCTTCTGCCCGCGACTTTGTCTGCGTGGAATAGTTAAAAAAAGGTAAAAAAAACCCTCCCGATTTTAAAACATTTCTTCAATCGTTGGTGCCTGATTGTTGTTTAATGTATAAATTGTTTTAATTAGGTGCATAAGTTGTATAATAAGCTGTATAAATAATTAAAGTTTTTTAACTATCTCACGGGAACTGTTTAATTTTTCGGGATCAAAAGTATCCTATATGTTGACCAGGGATATAAGCTACCACCATACAACATTTCATTTAAATCGATCCAGTCGTTTCGGAGATTATCCCGTACAAGCAGACAAACAGAGAAACAAGAAATTTGAAAAAATCTAAATTAGTTCTATTTCAGTTCTTACATCCCCCTGACGCGGTTTTTAGCAATTTTTTTCATTGTACAGAAATTCGACCTCTACACTTTTATTATATGTATAGATTATAGTCATTATATAGTTACACATTTTGTAATTAATGTTTTTTTATTTTTAAAAAAGGGTCTCAAATACGTGTAATTTGGGAGGTGGGCACTGAAAATCAGTGCTGTGTCGAACCACATTTCGGCACAGTAATATACTGAGTGCCAACCACATTTCTGAAACTGCGACATATAATTTCTATATATTTTCTTTTAATTTGTTTATCTTGTGTATGTCGCACTTGGAAATAAATATATTCTTTCTTTCTTTCATTGTATTTATTTTATTTTTGTTCCTTTCTTAAATTATCTCGGTATTGTTGGATCTTATATTATTATTATTTTCTTTTAAAAATCGAGGTTTTTTTTTACTAAGTTGAGCCCGCGACATGGTTCGTGCGGGACTTATATGTTGTGAATCCTGTTTGATACCGAAATAAAACATACACGAAATTTAGGATAAAATTACTATTTTATACCTATATTATGTTTATGCTTCGTATAAATACCAGTTCATACATAAATCTTGATATTTATTTTAAATTGATAGAGAAAATTCAATTATGTATATTGGGACATGTATGTATAGACAAATATTTAATGTTTATATCTATTTTTTTCACGAAAATCTTACCTACATATTACAAAAGTTACTACTTTTTGGCGTCAACCTCTTTCTGTCTCTGTTATTTTAACATATAAAAATTACATTTCTTAATTTTATATGATTCATCAAATTTTTCATTAACCGTACGTAATGTTGACTTTTGATGGACTATAACAACAAAGTTTAATACAGAAATATTCTTTTATAAAACTATGATTTTTTTTTAATGATTTAAACTACTGCATTAGCTTTCGATATAAAAGTGACAATATTACTCAATACAAGTGGCCGTTTTATATAATAATCTTCTTTAAAGAATTTCTGTTAGAATTTTTCCCTTGTTCAATCTACTTTGAATAGAATATTCTTACCATAGCGGGACAAAGAAAAACTTAAATTGTGTTTCAGTCAATCAGAGCGGAGTTAGAAAAAATGGAATAAGAATTTCACTATGTAAATCTGCAACGACGATGAGCATCTTTATAGAGAACTTGAGATTGTCAAAAAAAGACACTTTTTAGTAGTGTATTTGTTAGTAGTAATTAGTATTATTTAGTACTAGAGTTTGCCCCGCGGTTGCACCGCTTGTCAAACCCTAGGCGGTAGCTTTATTGTACGTACACAGAAACTTAATTCGATCTTTTACATATATAACATTTTATAACAATGAAACTAAGTCCATATAGTCTAAACAACAGCTCAGTCAGACAGATATGAGTGAGCCAACCTAATTTGAAGTCATACAACGAATGACATGTTGTTTATGACAACGTCGGGATTTGTTAGTAAATTGGAAAAACGCGATTGCAGTGCCAATTATCCTAAATTACGCCCCGGAATATAAGCTAGCTCTATGTCGAGTTTCATTTAAATCCGTTTTATACTTTTTACGTGCCGCGAAGAAAACAAAGGTTATGGTGTTCGAAAGAGAAGAAACCAGAACGAAAGCAAGGATAATGGTCGATGATGTTATGCTGGAGCAAGTGAATGAGTTTGTATATCTTGGATGTGCTTTTAGCAGGGATGGAAGGTACACCATTGATATAGAAAGAAGAGTGAATAGGTAAACTTATAGACAGAAAGACAGACAGACAAAAATTGTAAATATCGCGTTTTAGAAATCGCCTGGTCGCATTTAAACGCATTGTAAGCTCAAACAATTTACAGTTTTATTATAGTACTAGAGTACTAGATAATAGCTTTATATTACGAACATAAAAAAATAATATATAATATAATAATATCTACAGATAGATTTTTATTAAGCTAAATAAGACTATCTATTAATAAATATTTTCTTATATTTTAACTTCTGGTTACATTTTCGTTTAGGGTTTAAATGTTCTTGATCGATAAAAGAAAGAAATATTTTATTCAGAACAAAAACGATATAGAGTATAATAAAACAATAGAAACAGGATAAGTCCTTAAATTCCCAGTCTCAGCATATGCTGGCCAATTAAGACCAGCGTTGTTCTTCCACTTAGGACCAGCAAGTGACGTCACGAAGGACAATACAACACAAATAATAATACATAATGTACAAAGCAGTAAAATAATAATAAAACTATAAGGTATTTAAAGACAACTTAACATAACAAAATATAATTTTAAAATATACACAATCATTTATAATTGTACCGACCACGTGCACAGCAAAAAAGTCAGAATAATATAATATGTAAAATAAACTAATTATAATTAAACTAGCGGCCCGGCGCGGTTTCACCCGCGCTCTGTCACACTCCCATGATATAGAGCGTCATATTATATAGCCTATGACACTCACTGTTAACGTAGCTTTCCAACAGTAAAAGAATTTTTAAAATCGGTTTAGTAGATCCAGAGATTACCCCCTACAACGTCACAAACTCACAAACTTTACCTCTTTATAGTATTAGTATAGATTAATATACATTTAAATTCATATATCAAACTTGTGTCATGTCTAAGATTAGCTTGTGCAATTTGGTTTGCCATTCAGAAATTTCTTAAGTTTGACCCTAAAGAGTGAAACTGACCGTACGTTTCTTATCGGTGAAGGCATTGATGTAGCACCTCTATTATTGCTACATCAATGATTCCAACACCTTGCAGCTGCATAGCGACCGCTTCCTCTGAATGCGGTTGTTTTGTGGCATTCCATATTAAGCTGAATTGCACACTGACAGACTTAAATTATCTTCTACTGGATGAACAATCAAATCAAACAAGAGATGATATCATGGCACACGTCACACGGCCGGCGGTTGTGTTATTTGACAAGTGTGTTAATGACATATTTAAATCTGAAAAAATGTTTTACGAGAATCGAATAGAGTATTAAAAGCTTTATTAAAAAGGTTTTAAATACAAGCTTTTGAAATCCTGGATATTATGTAGCAGCAAAGTGCTAGCCAACACAAGTAAAACGCGCCCAAACACGACGGACCTATCTTGTTTAGTACAGGAGTTCTTATGGCCACCTTACGACTCAATCATCAGATCAGTTCCATGGTACCATATTATTGCATTGTCACGCGATATACATATGCGTACAAAATTTCAGCTCAATCTGAAACCGGAAAGCTGGTCAAATTTAACTTGCAAAATTCCACCCGAACTTACATACATACATCCATTGCAAGTTAAATAAAAGCTTGTAAAAATCACGTCTAACGAAATCTTAGTTTACAATATAAATAATCGAAGTCCATTTCGTGTCACATTGACACTTGAAAGAATACAATTTCCTGCGGCCGGGCGGCCTGTCGTAAGAGGCGACAAAACAACCCACAGCCAGGTGGTAGTTGTGTTGTATTCTGGCATTAGTGACCAGGTTCCAGTCTCCCTTAAGAGAGCAGTAGCGCATTTGTAGCACTTTTGGTGTTGCAAATGTCCACAGGCGATGGTAATCGCTTTACATCAAGTGGGCCGTGTGCCTGACTGCTGAACTCCTGCCATAAAAAAAGTACTTTTTGTTACTTTAATGTTGGCCAAAGCGGATTGGTGTGTCATTTTCAGTAATCTCGGTATATGGGTTTTCATACGATGTTTTCCTAATTGTCGGCGCATGGTGATTGTAATAATGTGTACGTACATAAGTTAGAAATACTGCCTAAATGGTGCATGCTATCCAGGCAGAATTCGAACCACTGAAAACTAAGAAATCAGATACTGGCGCTTTAGCCAATAAACCACCAAAATATTAAAGTAAAATTATAGTGGCACTCGTAAATAAAACTTCAAAATTTTTATTTTTATTTTGAATTTTTATTTAAACCGAAATTAAATAAATACACATTTACAGCAAAATTTCAATATTCGATTTCAAATTACCTACAAATTACATTTAAGGTAAATAACAAATGTGACTGTAAACTTGCGCTATATTAAACAATTTAAGCTCGGTTAAATTGAAGAAAAATACTTTGATTATTTTCATAAAAGTCTGTTCCGATACTGGAAGTTAGAGGATAAAACGTTAACGTGCCAACATAATACTAGGAACTATAAAAGCCCTGTACAAAACCGAAACGCTGCATTCTCACTTTTTGGTGCAGCAGCGGAGCGGAATCGCTGTTCTTGGTATAGGTACGCGCAAAAGCTTACCGAGCGCTTACATCTCTTTATGCGTTTCCGCACCGCTGCTGCCTCGACGAATAAGAATGCGACCAATTCTGAAGAACTCCTAAATCCCTTCTCACAAGACGGTAAGGATTTAATTTGTAATAATAATCTGATAAGATTTACATTTATTGCTGGGCAATTATCATTCCTAATATTATTTTTCTATGTCGCCATCGATTAGACACAGAAGTCATTGTGTAATAAAATACCGGTCCACAAAAAAAGTAAAGTGGTCTACACTTTTGACTAGGCCCATCTATTCTCATGAATTTCGATGCGCTGAATCCGAATCTGTAGTCAGTTTGGTCTATACACCCTCAAATTTTTGAGGATAACTTTTCTTTTTTTTGTGGATCAGTGCAAGTTTAGAACGGAAAGATTGTAGTGCGTACGGAATTGACTGTTTTAACTAATTTGCAATTGGAATGGGAACAAACCTTATATGAATGTGTAACCACCGCACTCAGAGTCAGCTAATGGGTCATTATTCCTTAAATTTAATTATCCATTTTTACAGAGTTGTACTACTTTTTAAGAGTAGATAACTAAAACTTTAATTATGAACTTGCATTATGTTTATGAACATTTCATTTAATTTCAATTTTTATGCTAAACTTTCCTAGTCAACTCTAATTGCTCTTTCTATTGGTCGTTTGTTAAATACTCTGAGTGCGATAAAAATATAATTACTTAAAACTAAATAACGTATTAACAAAATAACCATTGTTTTCAGGATTCATATAAAATTAAACATCCTTTATTCAAATCAAAGATTGGTATAATAAATAACTTGGCAGCGCCAAATATTACTTTATCCCTCAATACGGTTTCACAAACATCTCGCTTAAACACACATTATTGCTGAATCGAAAGGGTGTTTATAAAACAATATTACTCCGTCGTACTTTTACATTACATAGAGATAATACTAACCTTATTAATAATATGCAATTTCAAGTAATACTAAATTATAGATTCAATGCGAGCTTATACAGAAATATGTAAAAAAATTCAATATTCCGTAGTCATCGATTTTGTCTTCCAAACCCGGTCGTGTGTACACACAAAAACATAATTAATTATTTTATAATGATACAGGTTGTGTGAAAGAGAGTGATTAGACCGCCCTTTGTACACAAATAGAACAATAGGTACTTGGTACAATGTTATGGTCTAAAATGAAGAATAATTGTCTATCTTTATATCCTCATCGGCCTCAGTAGCTTAAAATAAAGGTTCATTCAACTCGATGCCTACTAGCTTCCGTTGGAAATGTAACGACTAAAACCTTTTTTGTATACGAGTAATTGTCTTGCCATTCTAATTTTATTAGTAAGGATTTACTATAAATGGATACCCATCTTATCTTATCGCGGGATGCTTTATTTAAACATTTGACTTATTGATCCTTGATTGTTATCGAAACTTTCTACTATAGTCTTCACAATATTGGTGAAGAATAACTCTTGCTTTATAAATAAGTGATGGGTTTAAGTTGCTTTAATTTATTATTTTATTAAAAAATAGTTGCAAGTTTAACTGTTTACATAATACTACAATTTTTATTCGACATTTCTCATATTTATATTCATTCTTACTTACCATTAGTGCGCCCAAAGAATATCTTTTATCATAAAATACTGCTACATAAGTAATCTGTTATTCAAAAGGTACTTTTTCATGAAAATCGTTTAATTTATAAAGGACAACAAAGAAGAAGCTCACATTGATCTGCGACAACAGTGATTAAATATTTAACATTGAATACATGATTAACACACAACAATCAGTATATTTATAAAATTACTATAGAATAAGGACCTATTACTAGATTGATATGCAATTTTAAGGTCAGTGGGACGTTGGAAATTTTGTATGTATACCTACGTAATTGTCCCTCTTTCCCGATATGTCTCAAGATGGTTCCCTTTTTATATTAACACATACATTGTATAATATCTTACGTATATCAATATAATAGAACATTTACTTAAATATATGTAGATATTGATCCAATTGTGACAATTCACGTCCAATGAGTGAAATTCAATTTATACAAATGTTGCGTTTAAATTTAAAAAAATCATGTCAGTAATCCTATTAACTACCGATTTCACCTAAAGGATCCACTCCAGAGCCCAGCGCGTGATGTTTTTGCTAAAAATCGATATAATTTCATTATTTAAATTAAAAAAGGAATTCCAAAACTACAATTAACGAATATAAAATTAAAAAAATAATGAATATTTATCATTGGAATTTCATAGAGTAATTTTAACTTGCGTCAGAACATTTACAAGCATTAATTGAATATTTAAAAAGTATTAAAGAATGTCCACATCCGTATTATCAGGGCGTTCCGATCTGTGTCGCGTTGCACCGAAATGTAACGCGGCATTGCTCATCTTGGGCGCAATTTACGAAGTCGCTATCAAGAGACTTGCGAAGGAGTAATAATACCTATCTGTAAAACAGATCTATTATTGGTTCTATGTGTAAGTAGGTATAATTTTTATAGCTATATATTTATTATTATTTTATTAAAATTCACGTCAACGCACTCTTTTTAAGTAAGATATTGTCTCCATCCAAAGGTTGCTTAGAAGGTATTACCTTGAGCAATGAGCTCGCTCTTGTATTTCTTCCTTACAATAAATATATAACACAATCGATTCTCTCCTTTTATATTGTGAGGGATATTATATATAAGAGTATGTATTATATTACAAAATGTCAATAGGACTTTATAGCTCAATTAAACACGTTCCTGATCAGATGTGAACCTTATTTTCTATAACAAGACATATAGAACATTGAGAATAATATAATTTAAAATTTTCACTAATATTTAATGAATAATATTTTACTTACAATATTAAATAAGACGGTTTATGACATGCTCCTTAATTAGTCAGGTTTCTTCGACTCTGATAATTTTGAAGTAACTTTATTCTAAAGATTATACATGTATGGTGCGTTATAATGTATATATAATTGTGCAAAAACACTTATGTGTGAGACAATAAATAATTACGAATAGATAAGCTTATAAAGTATATTTTTAATATATTAATGATTATACATAATTCAAACGTGTTATTATATGTTTATATAGAATATCTAAGTAGTCTATATCGCGTCTTACATAATATATAACACGTTATTTTAGTTAAATACACATACTAATACTTTATCAATATTAATTTATATTAAAATGGGACTAAATAAAAGTATAAATTGTCGCAACATTGCTTTTGTATATCTTTCAAATGTTTATCACATCGCAAGCTTTAGGGATTATACCATTAGATACCCTTAGATCAAATATATGTATAATAATATTATAACTACTAACTCAGACTAGGGGATATGTTTTTGGTTACAATTTTATCACTAGTTTCTCATTTCACACTCCATTCATTCTATAATAATATTTTTGGAATGTTAAGCGTAGGGTATATATAATATAATAATAACATGACTACAGTCTCGTGTGATTTATATATTTAAAAAATTCCAAATATAATATTCTTAATTTTTTAACGCTTTGTCTAAAGTCACATTTATTACTCCACTACTTTTAATAATTAACGTTTTAATTTTTACAACAATAAATTAAATGTAAAAGATTTTAAATCAAACGTTTTGTATATAATTACGCAATTGATAAAATTTATGAACTTAAACAATTAAAGTTAATATATTTTATTGAACAAATAGTGTAATATGAAAATAATCTATAAATCTCAAAATCATTAACAGCGTTAAACATATTCTGACAAATTGTATCTAACACTTAACTACTTACGTCTAAACTACATCAAATCGAACATTTATGGGCTCTATAATATCGAATAATCAAGATAACATACTCGTACATATCCTTCCAAGAAGCTAAAATAACAGCAGACTATAAACAATGATATCGTCATTAGGTTTATCTGAACTGGCAATTGCTTTACTCGAGATATTCATAGATACAAATTTGATAATACATGCGAGACAATATAGCCTCGAGCCAAATCCTTAGATTATAAGAATATAGAATAATATCGTATTAGTCAACATCGTAAATACGTAAAAGTTTAGATGTATATTAATTACGTCTTAAGGCAAGGGTAAATGATACAAAATATAAGAAACGCTCCTCAATATTGTAAGGACTTGTAAATTTCAAAATGAAACATTCGCTCAAGTTTGGGTAAACTAGTAATTCCTTTGTGAAAATCACAAGTTTCTAAGATCCTTTGTTTCTAAGAACCGCCTCCAGGCTAGTGGGGCGTGCCACGACCGTTACACAATGAAACACTTCTTCAGTGATACCTACTAATACTAGAATTCCGAACTCACTTTGAGTAATTGTTGTTAACTACCTTTTGGGATATTACTATTAGTAAGGCATACCGTAAAAGGTTTTTCTAACTTGTAAAAATACTGTATCACACTAACTTACATTCTTTTAAATCCGCCATCAGCACTTATCAAGCTACCGCTCCAAATATACTAATAATTTTGTTACTTTTATCAGCCCAAAATTGATATGTATCGTAGTTTATTGCACAAATTCATCACGTTTAGAAGTTTTGAACAGAAATTGCAAACGTCTTGAAGGAAGTCGCGACGAGTCATCCGGCCACAGCTAACTCGTGTGGACCCTTCACTTCGAAATAAATAGGATTAACTTCAGGTTTAAAGTTCTTAATAATACAATTTAGAGCCAACGCGTGGCGATCACGAAAAGAGTGTGAGTCACGACAGTGATGACGGGACAGGTGTCCGGGGCACTAGAAGTGCGCCCAAACGGTGGTTTTCTTTTACAGCTCATCTTTTCGAGGGGCATCTTAGCTACGCTGTACTCCCTATGCTCATTGACCATTGTACATACAGTTCGCTTCTTTTGCATCATCTCGTCATCTCGATCCCTCAATCCTGCCAACCAAGCCTCGTACCATGCCAATTCGCAGTCACATATCAGAGGATTATCTGCATAAAAATATAAATTCTTAAAAAACTTCTAAATAATGTTTCAGATATTTAGCTGATTTGCTGTAGGTTTATAGTATTGAAGTATTGCTACATTCTACGTTATTAACGTATTCTTCGTAATCACACGGTAGTACTAATAATCAATACAAAATAAAATCTAAATGTACTGGTTTTTCATATGATGCAAATACGGGTAGTATTTTAGTAAAACCAAATACATATGTACAACTTCTCACTCAATTTTCACAAAGATGGATGATTTTCCTGAATAACAAATCAATGTATTAAGTTCTAAATGTAACAAAAACCCAGTAAAGCTACTTACCCATAATGTCGACTACCCGCAGAGTATCTAATATGGGCTCCATTATTTCCTCAGGTATATGTTGCAATTTATTGTTTTGCAAGTTGAGCGTCTCCAGAGAATTCAAGTTATCAAAGCCCATTGTGGGTAGTTGATGGATCCTGTAAATAAAAGAATTATTAGGCTGTATTTCTATTAATATAAATCAGCAGTTTGTTTACTATATCGTTACTTGGATAAATAATTTTCTATAACAAAGTCAGTATTTACTACAGCAAACAGATTTGACATTTTGTTGGTTATTAGCTAATTGTGCAAACAAATTTAACGATGTGAAAGGTTCTGAAAGGTTCTATAAATTTAAAATATATTTATGATCCTACTAACACATACGAGTAAAATGTTGAAAAATTTAAGAGAACTCTAATTCACATTCATGAATACCATGTGAATGCGGTTACTTGAGTTCAATTAAAGAACATCTTTGGGACACGGGTATTGCAAATTTATTGAGCCATCCATGAGCCATTGAGTATATTATAATCAGAAAAAAATTAAACACTCTTAAATCTATTCAAACAGCGTTTTTATCATCGTCGATGGAGTGGGTATATACCGCAAGCAAATTAGCAGTTACTGCCTACAGTTCCACAACCTCTCAATCTGTAGCCACCCCTGAATCGCGGCTTCGTTACAGTATAATAAAGATTAACGTGCTTCAAACAGCGACCCCGCGCAAGTAATCGATAAGTGGATAAAGGAAACGCCAGCTCGGCTCCCTTCTCGAACAAACAATAAGTCAGCAGTACCTGGCTATCGACATTATCACAATCTTACATCAGCCTACGCTTGCGAATGTTTCGTTTCATTACATCAGCGTTGTGAATCTTTTTGTGATCGTTATCATTCAACTAAATAAGGAAAATGAACAGTGTGATTGAATCAATAGCTGCTAGATAGACTATTATGCGAGTTATCAAGTTGCTATTATTCTAAGTATCTATGATTCTCTTAGTGATCAATGAAGACGATATTATCTATATATCTATTTATTTACAAGCAATACTAAATTTTTACAATGACACTAATGACTTAAACCATCTTAAGTTGCATATTGTATTTTTCAGCTTCCAAGTTCAGTAGCACTTACAATCGGTATATAACAACACTCTATATTAGTATATTACTGTAGTATCAAATTCTTGGCTTTATTTTTTTTTATTGCAGGAGTTCAGCAGACAGGCAGACGGCCCACTTGATGGAAAGCGGTTACCATCGCCTATGGATATTGGTAGCATCAAAAGTGCTACAAATGCACTGCTGCTCTCTTAAACGAGTCTGGAACCTGGTCTCTAATGCCGGAACACAACGCAAGGTTGTTATGGCGACATACTTTAGATCAGGGGTGGTAGCCATCCAGTCGAGCAAATGCCCTTACCACCTGGCAAATTGCTATCAATTAAATAATACATTTGACGCTCTTTTAGTGTGGATAGGACCATATCCTCTTTTCTTAGACCTAACCTGAACGCCTAACTGACTTTTAGAGTTACCAGGAAGCTAGTATGCCCTCTCACAACTTGTATTAAAACATCTTTTTCAAATATAAAATTAAACATCAAAGTAGCAGTGCTTCTCATGAATACAATTTGGAAAATATACTAAGGAAATACTCGTACGAGTATCTACATCCTTGTTCAAATAAACAAGCGGGAATGGAAGCAATTTAGATTTGGTCAATCAAGCAGAGATTTGTAGTCTCAAAGGAGTCAACCCTCGGAACCACTGAAAATTAATCAAGAATGTACCCTTTAAAGCCCGTCTACAAATACAGTCAAGTTTAGTTACTTATCTTTATACTAATTTAATAAATATTGTAAATCAGCAGTCATTTTTTATATTTTTTATACTCGTCATATAGCAGTTACATTTGATTTGTCCTACAAAATTTGAATGATTTGTGAAACGAAAGATGTCTATGATCGCACCACCACATTCCTGCGCGCTCTTGTCTAACTTAATTAACTACATACTACACCGCCTACAAGATTTAGTAATAAATACATTATTGAGATGGAATATGATATTTATTATTGCATGTACTACGAGCCTATGAATTTTCTTATATAAATAATTAAAACTAAAAATAATTATATTGGTGATCGTGGAAACTTGGGAAAAAACTACAAAAATGTACTGAAAAAGTATTTTTTTAACGACGACTGTCATAGAATACTTAAGTAAATTATTGAGCGTTTTACTACTAAGCAATATTATACTCACATATTCTTCTGTAAGTTAAGGAATGTGATAGAATCTCCATAGCTTGAGAAAGCGTCCTCACTGATGTACGTAATATTGTTCGAGCGAAGATCCAAATGACGCAAACGATGCAGAGGCCGAAGTGCATCAGAGGGGATTTCATGCAGACGGTTATCACCGAGGCGGAGATATTGCAAGTTTTCTAAAAGAAAATAAATATTTTAATACATCTGACCAATTTTATAGACACGAAAGGGATATAGCCATACGCCTTCAAACTCATCGTAAAGAAGAAATAATGAGAAACGATGAGTTTTATCAGAAAATGAATATAATGAAAGAGTTCAACGCCAGGCTATGTTTTTGGCTTCTTATAATTTTTCTAAGAAATAATCAAAATTATAATTCAGTAATGGCAAGCTTTTGTCAACTAAAGATTTGAAGAAGTCTTTTGTGTAGTATTCTAAATCATAAAAGAATACTAGAAATGTGAATTGCCCCATATTAAAATGTAACTCAGAATTAATACTCCTAATATCTCCATGATTTAATAGCTTCACAGGTTATTCTTCTTTTGCTTTATGATATTTCATTATTAAGGACATAAAACGTGAAAGAAAGAATGATAGAAATAATTTCTTTCTTCGTTTCTTTGATATATTTTTTAGACCAAATCAGTTAAATACCATAGTCTTAAAATGTTTCTTTTGCATTTTTGAATAATAACCAAAATTTTCATTATAGATTAGTGAGTTGGTACGAACTATATCGGTGAATATAAGTGTTGTAATCTTACCTTCAAGTCCAAAGAAAGCTTTCTCATCAATTCTCTGAATCTGATTGCCTTCAAGTTCCAACGAATTCAAAAACGTAAGGTGCGAGAATACCTGAGCGGGTACTTCTCGTAACTGATTATGGGCTAACCCAAGAGAATCCAAATTTCGTAGTCCTAAAAAGAATTATTGTACTTATAAACAATAATACAAAACATAAAGAGATTGATTAGGTTTTCTTTGGAGTATAAGTACGTAAGTTAGTTATATTTACAGTCATTTTTTTCAATAACGCCATGGAAGAAGAACTTAAAACTAAGAATAACAATCGTCTAGTAAGAAATCGTAGCCCTGAAAAACTGCTTAACCCTACTTGACAAAATGGCACTACATGTTATTCTTCTTTCATTCTTTTCTCGCTCTTTGACCAATTTATACATACATGAGACTATAAAAAATATAAACATGTTAAAAAATGAAAAATAGACGTTGTCTCAAATAAAGGCCTGCTTACCGATTTTAAAATTGTCTTTCTTTAATATTAAGTATAAAACCCAAAACAAGAAATTTCGTACGTGTAAATGCCCAGTAGGAATATGTACACACGTTTATGAATAGTGTCGAGGAAATATATAGTAAAGTTTATAAGTATAAGATAATTACTTTAAACAAAACTCTAAAGAAAACAAAAATGTAAAAATCATTTAAATGATAGATCTCTTAGAGAGAGAGAGAATCTTAATTTACCTGCTCTGTTATAAGAAAATAAAAAATGTTTTATGTTTTCCTATAATATTATTTTACCTGCGAAATCGCCTTCCGAAATGGAAGCAATCCTATTTTCCTGCATCTCGAGCTTTTTCAAATTCTCAAGCAGAGCGAGAGCTTTCTGCGGTACGGCCGTCAACTCATTCCCACCGAGATTCAACCGTTTAAGTTTCCTATAATTGTAAATGATATTATTTTTCACGTAAATTACTTTTACATTAAGAATATAATACCAACTAATAAGAGTAAGAATGAAAAAGTTGAGTTTTTTTTTATTGCAGGAGTTCAGCAGACAGGCAGACGGCCCACTTGATGGAAAGCGGTTACCGTCGCCTATGAGCATTTGCCACACCAAAGGTTCTACAAACGCGCTGCTGCTCTCTTAAGGGAGACTGGAACCTGGTCCCTAATGCCGCAACACAACACAAGGTTGTTATGGCGGCATAATCCAAACCAGGGGTGGTCGCCATCCAGTCGAGCAAATACTCTACCATCTGGTTGTGGGTTGTTTCGTCTCCTTTCTCGACAGGCCGCCCGGCCGCAGGAAATTGTATTCTTTCTCCGTTCCTGCACGGATAGAAATGAATATATATTATGAATTGCACCAGAGATCTTGCACCAGTGGTTGAAAAATTGGGGGGAAGAATACGAGACATTCAAAACATATGATAAAAAATTTAAAACTGAAAGATTGTTGTGTATAATAGAAGAGGTAGGAGAAAAATGGGGGATGGATTATGTATGTTCTAAAGAAATGATAATTTGTGGTATAACATCTCGTATGCTAGGACAGAGATATTATGAAAGAAAAGAAAGATAAGGAGTTTTCCGTAAGTAGTTTCGTATTGGTATGTTTTTATATCTCCCCCCCCCCCCCCCACATTTTAGAAGTTCGTCACTATAATATCAACGCTTGTCTCATACTCAAGCTTGCAGGCTTGCTTATCCTTTCGTTCACCGTTAGGACGTTGTACCTGTAACAACCCCGGTCGAGATTCGGACCCATATTATAAAAATTAGCTATGGTTGTTATGGCTTTCGTTGCCACGTTATATTATATTCATCATATTTTCTCTAAGGCGGGTTTAAGACTTCGACAATCTCAATGCTCAATGTGATATATCCTCACGACATATTCCTTCATATTTTATATGTAATAAACATACATGTTCTTCTATTATTAAACTTCTTATTCAAACTTAAAGTTGAAGATCTTTTTATATGTGATAAATCTATTCAAAGACGATCAATCTTGTATAATGAAAAATGGAGTTAGTTAACGCAGAGTCATGAATCAGAGCTGTTGAACGAAAAAGTAAAGTATATATAGCTGATAATTTTCGTCGAAATATTCTGTGTAATTTGTTTTACCAAAGTTCCTGTTCCGCAGCGAACATAACTTCCTACGGGGAACATTTTGTACAAAGTAGAAGCCATTAGTGGCAATACTTTAGCCATTTAAGTTAACTACAAAATAAACGGATCTGAAGTATGTTATTATGTGTCAAAGACTAAAGCCATTACTAAAATTGTTGGTTTAGTGGAAGCACTAAAACGCCCAATTTCTATCACGAATGTAACAACTTTAGTACGTTTTTAGATTCTACTACCTAGCAATCAGTATTGATTTAGTAAATGTCAAGTCCATTTTGAAAGTTAATGAAAGTTCTGTTCCAAGATTATTTTTTATTTTTATTTTAAGGACATTTGGACTAGCGTCCATATCAGTCTGAAGAAATTTTAATATTCTGTTTAAAGTAATTATTTTTAATTTATATTAAAAAATTACAGTCCTAATTTAAATATTTCAGTAAAATTACGACAGCGTTAGTCATTTTGACGTGACAGCAACCCATAAAATTTTTAATAGCAATGTGAAACCGGATTTGCTTGAAGTACTTTTACACACTTAGTGCAAGGGATTTATTTAAAAAAATATTTTGTTACGAAGACCATAATTTAATTGTTGAATTGCAATTGGTGTAAACTATTGTTATTATATACAAAAATGAAGTATAGACAAAAATTTATCATTTATATTTTGACAAGCTATCCATGCACTTAACAGCCTTATTGTAATTGTAAACAAAGGACGCGACATTTATTTTGTAAATTTTCTTTCAAAATATATTATGTTTATAATAGTGTATAATGTCCATAGGCGATGGTAAGCGCTTTCCATTAAGTGGGCCGTCTGTCTGTATACTGATCTCCTGCAATAAAAAAAAAACATAATAATTTGGGCCACCTGCATACCTATAGACAAAGCACATTTACTACCTGCCGGCGTTTGAGCTACTAACATGGAAACTATTTATGGCTGTCTATTTTATTTACTTTGTGTTTAAAATTTGTAATTATAAAACAGTCCACTGTGTATTTATTTTTTTTTCATCGGCAGACAACACACTCGGACTGGCAGCTGTATTGTATCGGTGCAGTATAAAGCAATGGCCCAATGGAGAGATCGGCAGTCAAAGCGATAACACAAGCGAGGCAAGACGTATGTACATGTAGTGACGGACTTTGCGCGTGTTATTGAATTGTGCATTACATTTGGACTTATTGCGTCCGGTTATATTTCTACCTGTGTTATACGTGTTTGTATAGTTCTAATAAATTCTATAGTAATTCCAACGGCATTTTAATTCGAGTCCTATAACTCGTAACAATAGCATCAATCAATGTCAGAAGTTCAGAAATAGGAACACTAAAAACTTCGATGATATTTACAAAGGTTAAGAAAAACTAAAGTACGCATTATTATGCTTTATTCGTTCACAAGTTGCTTAGATCAACAACGTATATTCTATTATTTAAGATTATTAGTACTATAAATAATCCTTGTTAATATTAAGAACATTTCATTGTTCTTCATGATCTTGAACAATGAATCCATTATCATAGAATTTTGTCTGTAGAATAGTTTTGATGGAATAGGTACTAAAAATTTTCTCAAAAGAAAACAGATGTCTTTAAAGCCGTAATAAATATACAAAGGAAAATATACTCACTATAAAAACGCGTTTTAAAAGAAACAGTAGAAACCACTTAGTAACTAAAACCAGCGTCTAATAAAATAGCCAAAAAATAACCTGCTGACTTATTTCAAAACCTGGCAACAGACAATTCGAAGTTTTTCTTTCAGATTCTTAAGAAATAATTGAGCTTTAGTTAATTAAAAATCTGATTTGTTAATAGACAGATAGAAGATATTTTGACAGAATAATTTGTTATGAAAAAGCGTGAGGTTTGCAAGATGAAAAGCAAAACAAAAATTTAGTTTAGAAACTCAGTTACTAAGTTTTCAAATGGGGCAACCGTAATATATAAACGGCAGAGCTCAACAAAAAGCCTTACGTAGTAACGTAAATATTTTTCTTACTCACTTCTCAAGCCCCTTGAAAGCTTCGCCGTCGACAACAGATATTTTATTCTCGTAAAGAGTTAATATCTCCAATGTGTCTAGTCCCATGAATGCTCTATTGTGTACCGCTGCTACCTACATAAAAAATTTAAACTTTTAACTTCTTGTTAGACAACATTACTACTAACACACAAATACCACGCACAGTAAAAGGTCCCGCAGAGATGACGAACATTTACTTTTTTTTCAATTTATTTTCAATAAAAAGTTACAAGATGCTATTAACAATTACATTTCCAAACTGCAGCGCAGTTTGTCGGCAGCGTTCTCGTGGATTGTATTAAACTACACCTTTTAACTTCTACTTTATATACTGAAGGACATTTCTTTAAAATAAATTATAATATGAATTCATTGAAATTTTTGAGTTAACCATGTTATGCATTATACCTTGCTTTAATTACCATCGTTATCTAAAGTACATATACGCCAAACCCCTTGTAAAATCGTTTAAAACGTCTGCATTGATTCCTTGATGACAGTACCATATCTCACCGCGTACATATACCACCACTTATCATACATACTGTTTTTGTTATTTGGCTACAGAACCTTAGAAACAATTTGATCAAAAATAGGGATAACTGAACTGAACAAAAATACCATTGTTGGCACCAAGGCACCACAACTAAGTATGAAGATTTCTTAATATTTTAAATAAATTAATATCGTGGAAATCATTGAAGGGATTGCCAACAGACTGGCAGATATGAAGCAAAAGAATTTTTAGCTAGACGTGTTGCCGAGGAGTTTCTTGCCACTTCTTCTCCTTAAACAGCGATAAGACGTTGGAAAGCAATGTACATAGAAGAGTTACTTATATGTATGACATTCAAAAATGTTCTTCCGTGGAACTTAGTTTTGAATAAAACCTTTTAAATTTGAATATATTATAGTTTACCCTATAGGGGTATACCTATTTAAAAAATATAAATAAATCCAAAATATTACTCCTAAGATATTGTTCGCACCAGAAAAAGAAAGAAAGAAACAGGCTTTATTTGAAGAAATAGCGACGTACTTACAATAATTACAAATCATAGTAAAAATCAAGAAACAAGTTTTGAAAACATGTACATCGCATTTTTAGCAAATATAGTTTGCACTCAGCTTATTGCTATGCCGAGGTTTTATCTGACACAACGCTGATTTTCAGTGCAAACCTTTCCTTCTACCGCGATGCCTAAAACGACCCAACTACAAACTAGTTAAGTAAAATTTTACACCAATTTTGTTGTATTCTCCGGAGTATAAACCTCCGAAATTATAAAAACATAGTTCAATACACTATCCAAGTCGTTCGAAGCAAATATATAAGACATTGAAAATCTGTCTTACGACACCTCACAGACACCTTACGTATTTTCAAATTTTATTTTTCTTCTCTCAATTACTTGCTTGGTAGCCACCTCCAATTTTTTACAGAATTTCACAATTGCACCCGACGAATGCTTTTAGCAGCACACAATACACACAATAACTCTCGAATTCTATGAATACAACTGTTTTTGAGAAAATGGTTGTGAACTTAGACAAATGCATAGATATGACCATTTTAGAAAGCTGCTGTTTGATCAAATTTGTTTGACAAAACGTGGACTGAAAGGTTCAACTATCATCTTACATCGCATACAATAAAGACATTTACACAAAGCATCCTTGTACCTCAACTTTTGTTGCTACGTTTGATCATTCAAAACTATAAATAAAACACTAAATCTAGGTCATCATTTTCCAAAAATAAGTTCTCAGAAAGCAATTAATTCAAAATTCCAAGCATTACAAGACGAGCAATAACCATTAACATCACTCGAGACTTACCATCTCAGTGGAACGGTCGGAATATTTGCTTAATTAATCAAAGCCGGTTGGCGAGATATACCTATACATAAGTAATCTTGACGTACCGGTCTCATGATGTTTTCCTTCGTCGTCACTACATGGTAATTATAACAATATGTCGAAGTAACTCATTAAGCGGTCCATACTCTCAGCAAGGATGATAATGGCTACGCCATTGTATAAGACGTGGGTGCCTAAGCCATAAATTATATATAACAATATTTTTTAAATAAATAATATAGTAAGATAAATGTTTTTTAGATAAATATACCTCTTAGTCGCGCAAGAATAAAGAGATTATTTAAAGTAAATGAAACAAAAGGTGTAACTAAAATCGTAGCAAATCGAGATCCATTGTCTCTGCGCACCCCTATGAAAAACAGGCGTGATATTATGTGTGTGTAAATGTTTTTATCCTTTTTTGGATAATTAAATTAAGCAGTATCTCAGTGTCTCTAAGGTACATATAAAATTCTCGAAAATATTTCCCTCGTATCAAACATCTACTTAAAATACACAGGCTTCCTATCTTGTTTATAATAAACATTGTTATTATGATATAATTTACCTTGTTATGGTTCATGTTGAGAATTAACAGGTGATTCAGGTGAGTGAAAGACGACGTCGGTATTGTTGCCAGGCTGTTTTGAGACACGTCGAGCTGTGTTAACTTGTTACCTGTGGATTAAGTTGACATTTAATAAGATTTGAACAGAATATTCAATTTATTTGCTTGTTGGTTGATCGTTTTCTTGAGTTTTTTTACTTTTGCGTTTTGTTCATTTATTTACGACCATCTCTCTCTTTTACCTTTTCCTAACCATTTGACGTCGGCACAATATATCTTTTGCTTCCATTTGTTTTATTCGGGCATACTTCCTATATTCCACTATAAATCTTTTAAATTTATGCATGTAGTAAAAACGCATCTCACTTATTTCTTACATACTTGTGTGAGATATACTTCCTCTAACAGTGGACAACTCTCGCGTTGATCTCAGACTCCCAGAGCAGAGTACATAAAGGAAAGTTTATTTACGAATTATACTATATCAACAATCGAAACTGGGATCTTCGTCTTCTAGTAAGCTGGATATTACATCGTTTAAACCAGTACATATACCAAAGTGACCTTCGATTCTTAAAGGTTCAACATCAACTGTAAATCACTCGCGATTTTACAATTAATTGTAACAGGCTTTCATAGATTCGGGTAAGAAAATACCAAATATACCAAATATTTGGGCAGGGTTTGCCCTTTATGTTCAGCCTTTGATGTGACTATTCACACAGCACAGTAGGCAATGAACACCGTCCACACGACGCTACGCCTTTTATACGAAAATACTATTATACTACCCTACAAAACAATAATATTGCATACATCATAGTGTTGCCAGGATTACAAAAAACAAATATAACAATTAGTTACTGGTGCACTAAATTATCTAGACGATAATTTAGTGGGCTTATAAAATTAACTAACCGGTAGAAAATGGTAATTTAATTATAAATCGACTAAAAATATTATCTATGACGATTGTCTATGTGATATTAACATACACTATGGTTCTCATGACTACTGTGGTGGACATCTTGTAACAAAATCTTTCACAGTTCATGCAGTGTGCCTGAGGAATGCGCTACCTGTGAAAATCAGGCGTGCCCAGTCCGTTCAGGCGTTCAACGGACTCGTGAAGGATTATTACCTCGGACTCTAAAGTCGATCATAACATCTTCATCTCTCCCATATTTACGTAATTCTATACATTATTACTGTGATTATTATTTATATACATAGTATATATATTTATCAATATCAATATATGTATATTTTTATTTTATTTCTATGTCTATTATACTTGCCATTTCAACATTTTATATACATACTTTTTTATTCTCGTTATATTGCAAAACTCACATGTTACACATTTTTTCTCTAATCCATCCTAAGGTTGTCTAGAAGAAATTGCTTTTAGTGATAAGACCGCCTATTGTTTTCTGTACATAAACTTCTTGAATTGTATCTTAATGTTAGCAACAAAGTATATTCCATTCTATTCTATCAACATTCATCAAAATTTCAAATCGAAACTCTTGTTAGGTATAATAAACATATTTCCCCATTTACGTACAATTACTTTGATGAATATTCGCCCATAATATCAAAGTGTACCTAAATTAAATCCAATAATTACAATCCAGAAACACCTTAATAGGCATATTAAACAGACAGATGTTGTATAACAAATTCACTTTACTACGTAGTATTGCCGCAACAATCAATATTGATACTTGTATATAAATGACAAAGTGACTCCATACAGTAACATAATTATGTTCATACTGTGACATACTAACACTATGACTAGCATATTTAATACGTTTTCAAGTCCTTGACTTTAAACTTCAACCTTGTATAGTGTTCTGATTTTACTGACCATGTTCCCGTGCACCTTCGGAAGCTCACAGCACATTAGCAGCACCTTTGCTACTACAGATGTCCATAGGCGACAGTAACCACTTTCCATCATGTGAATCGTCAGCTAGTCTTTTGTTCTCCAATAATAAAAAACATTAACACACAATATAATGAAATTATTTAGTATCTTTAACCAACTTCAAAAAAAGGAAGAGGTTCTCAATTCGTCGGGATCTTTTTTTTATGTATGTTCACCTATTACTCCGAGAGTTATGATCCGATTTACATGATTTTTATGTTCGACGCGGAATAGCTGCCATTTGGTCCCCTAAAAATTTAACATAGTTTGGCCCAGTAGTTTTCATTTTACGAACATTTTTTTTGTTCCCGTTTCTTGGGACCTATATTTTTTAAGGAACGCGGCACCTTTCGTAGGTCTACCCATACATAGCTAGACACTAAAAAGTAACAAATAAAATAAAAAAACTTCGTTTAAAAAAACCGACCTCAGAAACTAAAAAGTATAAAATAACTCATTTCTAAAGCTATTATTATTAATATATATTATCTTAAAGTCGGTGCAAAGTAAAACATAAAAATTACTATATTTTTTTGGAAATTACTAAGCACCAACTTTAAGATGTTTTAGATGACATATAAATGTAAAGTTTCTAAATCTTATATAACTACATAGCGACATAATCATTCTTTTCTCGCTCTTTCACGTTTTATAATTTAAAACACTTTTTATTAAGATAAAAATAAAAACACCAAAAAAATATCATAGATTTTTTTATAATTGCCATTAAATACTTATACATTGATTAAATCTATCCATTTATCTGCACTATAATAATTCTATAAATGGTTCGATTTTGTACAATGCGCTTAGAAATGTGAAAAACCAGAACCAGGAGATTCCGAATATGCAATTTTAGAATGTTTGTCTGTCTGCCGTTCTGTCTGTATGCCTGTCTGTCAGAGCATCACGTGAAAACTACTAAATGGATTTAAATGAAACTCGATATAGAGCGCGCTTATATCCCAGGGCGTAGCTTAGAACACTTAATAAATGACGTAATTTTTGTGGGATACAAGGATTAGCAAAATAGATGGCGCTGAAACCGCTTGTTTTCAATTAACAAATACCTACGTTGTCATAAACAACATGTCGTTCATTGTATTACTTCAAATCAGGTGGGTTTCGACTCGCCTTTTTTGTTTTGCTGGGCAGTTATGTACACTATAATATATGGACTTAATTTCTTTGTTATTATTATATGTAAAAAACCGAATTAAGTTTTTGTGTAAGTAAAATAAAGCTACTAACTAGGATTTGACGCGCGGCGCAACAGCGTGGCATTTTAAATACATAATACACTATACTTATATAAAGGGAAGACACTAATAATTCTGGAGTCATGTTTCCTTATGTAAATAAATAAGTTAAAATATCTTACCAATAGAGCTTAAAGAGGAATCTTCTATAACAGCGAGGCTACTGTTGTGTACAGTTAGATGACGTATGTCCAAGCCGAGGAAAATGTATGACGGTAGCTTTGCCAAGTTATTGTGTCTGAGCTTCAAGTAAAATATGATCATCGGTTTTGATCGAAGCGTGTTCATTGCCTGAAAGAAAACAATCACTTCAAATCTCTTATTTAGTTCCTGGTGGAACTGGAAATGTAATGTTTTGCTATTCAGTTTTATAAAAAAAAAATATCTAACTAGTATATAAGTATAAATGAACAATAGTTGCAGGATATTTGTTATTATAAGCAAAACTTATTATACATATGTTATATTCTCTGTATCTATTATGTAAAATGTCCTTTTCGAGCTACCCCAAGAACTACTTATATTGGCATCAGTCCTATCTACAATTTGGTTGAGGCCTCTGTTTCATGTTTCCAGTTTTTGCCTGGTGTCTATGGGCATTAAGACTATTTTACACCTCGAATATTCTTGATATATCTATATATAGCTTACAAATCCATATTTAAAAAAATAATAATTTACATGTATTAATTATACATACATACATACATAGCTTCACGCCAGTTCCCTTGCGGGGTAGGCACGAACAACAGAGCGCCATTTAGGCTTATTCTTACACACCTCACTTGCTTCTTTCACATTCATAACTCTTGTCATGCACGCCCGTCTGTTATTAAGGCTCCTGACATCACCTTCTGCTAGTACACGATCAATTTGATCATGGAAGGTGTGTCGTGGCCTTCCACGACTTCTGCATCCATCCACTTTTGCATTGTATATATATTTAGTCATTCTTTCATCATGCATTCTTTCCACATGCCCGAACCACCGGAGCATTCCTTAATAAATATTCGTATGTATATTTTACATGAAATTATTACAATTCATATACAAAACTAGAACTCAGATGAATAAAAATGCAATTTGCAACCTATTAGCTTCATATAACATTATTCCAACATCTTCTGCCTACTCTTAGAAGAAGAAAGTTAATTCATTAACAGTTTTCGTAAATTTCAATGATGAAAGCAAAGAAGACGTCTCAAATTTAAGATTACATATTTAAATTTATTGCTTTGAATTTAATGAAGTAAGATTTCGCTCGGTTTAAAGCTCCTCTCTCCCAGCTTCATATCTATAATCTTTTTGATGTTATTAAGAAAAGAACATAAACTAATGATACACTAAATTATTAGCAGTAATTATTACCTGTACATATATTGTACGTCTGCAATACCACGAAATCAGAATTTCAAAGGTTTAGAGGAAAATGAAGAGTTCATCTCATTACCTTTTGTATGTGCTGTTGTTCAGTAAATTCGCAAAGTATGTCGAGTCCATTCTTCTTGACGGTGCAGCTGCATGGCGTGATGGTGTTAGGTGGTGGACACTGCTGTGCGCCTTGCGGGTGTGCAGGGCGTGCCAACAGCACCACGAAGCAAACCACCAGCCAGTGGACTAACGACATTATGGATAATCTACGACAGAAAAAACAATATATAAATGACTGTTTTCATGTATCTATTACGCCAATTAGGTACACCACCTACATCGCTAGATTAGCTCAGAATTTCCTTTAATTTAGGTAGCCCCTTTAAACGATGAGGCCACCTATTATATTGCCTCGATAGTATTGTAAATATGGTTTTATTTTATGAATGTTGTTCTGGTGTGCAATAAAGTTTCATCTATGTAAATTAACTTTTTTTTTATCTTCAAAATACAATCATTAAGTATTTAATGATTGAATTCATTGACGGAAAACGGTCTATTTTTATTCATTCGGTTTGTGTGAATATATTTTTGAGAACTCCTTATTATAAATTCTTGATAAATCTTGTTGTCTAAGAAACTACTTGGTTTTGCCTATATCATCACTATAATGCTTGACATTGTGTGGTCGCTTAACTTGTGCTTACATAGAGATAGAAAACTAATAATTAATTATTTGTTAAAACTAAAACTGGTTTTTTTTATCTAAAAATTGTCTTATCGGATCTTCGACATAAATGATAATAAATATATGTAGAATAAAACATATTACTTTAAAATAATGTTGTATGTATATATATTTTTGTTTTATCCGTGCAGAAACGGAGAAAGAATATTTCCTGCGGCTGGGTGGCCTGTCGTAAGAGGCGACATAACAACCCACAACCAGATGGTAGGGTGGCTCGACTGGGTGGCGATCACCCCTGGTCTAGATTATGCCGCCATAACAACCTTATGTTGTGTTGCGGCATTAGTGACCAGGTTCCAGTCTCCTTTAAGAAAGCAGCAGCGCATTTGTAGCACCTTTGGTGTTGCAAATGTCCATAGGCAATGGTAACCGCTTACCATCAAGTGGGCCGTCTGCCTGTCTGCTGAACTCCTGTAATAAAAAAAATAAAAAAAATATATACAGATTAGAAAGAAAATTATAAATATTTACTAAAGATTCATTGCCATTCATAGAAGTGACATATTTTCTATTTTTATTTCTACGTTAAATGGTTTGCACAATTGTAATTTAGTTCTCCGCGTTGAACCTGACGTCTCTTTAAAAACAATTAATATTCAATGTAATTACGTATCTATTGTTTGTTTTCACAAACCTTAATAGGTATATAGAAAAAGGTAAAATTCATTAACATATAATTTGTATTTGTTCAATACTTAAGTCGACGCAAACGGTATAAGCAATTCACCTTCAAGGACGAAATATTTCGGTATTTATATAGAAAACAGAAATATAATCGACCTACAAGACACTAAAGCAAACAACGTCAAATAAATAAATTTAGTTATTTCGTGAAGCTGTCGTAACATAAATTCAAAGGTTATCGAAGATATATGCAGTATCGAAATAATACTTCAACCGCTGTCTATCGCATGCTCGTTCTAGAAAATAATGATTCGATATATTTAGATTGAATAACGTTCATTCAAAGTTCAGGCATGTTGTAGGATTAAGTATTCTATAGGCAGAAAGCAGTTGGGGCGAATACTAATAGAATTGAAAGCTTCGACAAAGCTCAAACTTTATATGCTACTTACTATACGTTTAGAAATATGATAGATACATACGAGTATTCTTATTCAAAATCTCCCTTTTTATTTATCTTTTACGATTAAATCTGAACATTCTCGCGTAAATCTAACTGAAATTCTTGAACAAGAGTTTGAGAGTTAGAATCAACTGTATTTTAATTCTGCTAATTTATGTATCATAAATAATAACCATTTCAAAAAAAATTATTGCTGTCGAATAACTGATATCTACGCTAATGTAATATAAATTGAGTGGGTGGAAACAACAGTAGAATTTTATAAATATTTATAATATACTAGCGGCCCCGGCAGACGTCGTCCTGCCTTTAAAAAATAAAATTCTAGAACCCGATCCCAGAGCCACGTACCGGTTCTAAATGCGAATCTAAACCATCCGGGTACCCATTCAAACACACAAAAACAAAATCACCAAAATCGCTCCCGGTGATTAGGAGGATTCCAGAACCCGATCTCAGCGCCACCTACCGGTTCTAATTGCGAATCTAAAAGAGTAATATAATTTTTTTTATTCTAAGTCATGACAAAATAAGATTAAAAATCTTGCCAAAAAAATTAAAGTTTATAATTAACAAATATAAAATAGGGGTTGATCGTAGAGGGATGAAAATTTAGGGTTGTATGTATTTTTGTATGTTGTATCATAAAAAAATAGAAATTAAAAATTTTGTCTAAAAAATAAATAAATAAATTTAGGGGTGGACTACCCCTAACATTTAGGGGGATGAAAAATAGATATTGGCCGATTCTCATAGATACCGGATAAGCACAAAAAATTTCATCAAAGTCGGTCAAGCCGTTTCGGAGGAGTATGGCAACGAAAACTGTGACACGAGAATTTTATATATTAGATAAATGGAGTAGTGGAAAAGTGTAGTGGATTGGGATAGAAAAGTGTGCAGATATAATTCAAGGGACGAAATAGTAAGCAAGAAATGAACAATTGTAGAATAATATAGTTAAGCCATAAAATTGACTATCGAGGCTCCGAAAAATGTCGGGGATTGATTGGTGATTTATTTAAAAAAAAAATTATATGCATTTAATAATATTTTATTTACATATATATTTGCAATTCTATTATTTTCAAGAAAAGGATATCTAAGTTATCTTAAAGGACATTTGGAAATATACAAAAGCTACGCAATTAACTTTATAAATTCATGCTCACTGCGCTATAACAATATCATGTTCCCTCCATTTTTAATGGAACGGTGAGTATCCCGTTTCGCTTGTCCAAGGCGAATTGATGTTTTTTTACACTTCAGTAATCTCAGTGCAGATTTAACCGCAGCGTCTTCTTTTTCTATCAGCAGTTGGTAGGTGTAACAATGAACTTATCAAAAAATTGAATTTGAACTCACATCATTGGAATGACTGTTAGGTATTTACCCACTAAACTACCTCTACTTCTACATGTACATATGTATTTAAATCCGGTTAAACAGGTAAGAAAAAATATTTATTGTCATTAATTAAATTTTAAAAATATTAATTTAAATTTAAATGTCAAAGAAGCAAGTGAGGTGTCTAAGAATAAGCTTTAATAGCCCTCTGTTGATCGGCCTACCCCGCAAGGGAACTGGCATGAAGTTATGTATGTAATTAAATTTACATGTAAGTTGTGTTGTGTTAGGGTCAACGGCGCCTACACTGAATGGTTTAGCATTGAAAAAGGTGTTAGACAGGGATGCGTAGCGTCGCCGTGGCTGTTTAACCTATCCATGGATAGTTGCTTGCACGAATTAAAAGAAAGCGAAAGTGAGTTAAGAAGGAATGGGTTACTTATCAAATGTCTTCTCTACGCCGATGATCAAGTTATACTTGCATCATCGGAAGTAGAGTTACAGGAGATGGTAAAAATTATGAACGAGTCTTTTGAGAGAAAGGGTATGAAAATTAATATGGCCAAGACGAAAGTTATGGTATTTGAAAGAGATGAAAATATCTCAACTTGTAATATAAACGTAGGAAGACAAAAGTTAGAGCAAGTCAAAGAATTTGTTTATCTAGGGTGCATGTTTACTAGGGACGGAAAACATGAAAGTGACATCGAAAGAAGAGTAATTGCAGGTAATAAGGTGAATGGAGCGTTAAACTCTTTTATGAAAAGCCAAAAAGTATCTGTAAAGGCACGTTTGGCTATCCATCAAGGGGTGTTGGTGCCAACACTAATGTACGGCAGTGAAAGTTGGGTGTGGCAGAAGAATCATGAAAGTAGAATAAATGCATTTAAAATGAGAGCTTTGAGAAGTATATGTGAGTTAAGCATGAATGATATGATACGGAGTAGTTTAATAAGGGTACGTTGTGGATTGAAAGAAGATGTAATAACAAGAATTGGAAAAGGAATGTTAAGGCGATTTGGGCATGTAGAGAGGATGGATGAAAATAGAATTACAAAACAAGTGTATGACAGTATTGTGAATAGTAGAGTTCGTACCGGTAGACCACGACGTACACACCATGATAAAATAACAGAAGTGTTAAAACGAGGTCAGGTAAAAATCATATCAAATACACGTGCATGTATGAAGAGGTTAATGAAAGTACATACATACATAAATTCACGCCAGTTCCCTTGCGGGGTAGGCACGAACAACAGAGCGCCATTTAGGCTTACTCTTACACACCTCACTTGCTTCTTTGACATTCATAACTCTTGTCATGCACGCTCGTCTGTTCTTAAGGCTCCTGACATCACCTTCTGCTAGTACACGATCAATTTGATCATGGAAGGTGTGTCGTGGCCTTCCACGACTTCTGCATCCATCCACTTTTGCATTGTATATCTGTTTATTCATTCTTTCATCATGCATTCTTTCCACATGCCCGAACCACCGGAGCGTTCCTTTCCTTACCTTCACCCCGACACTCTCTTTCAGACCAACTCTCTTTCTTACTTCGGTATTACGAACGCGGTCCGCGAGCGTTAATGAAAGTAGATGAAGCGAAAGTTGTTTGTCATGATCGTCGCAAGTGGATATCTATAGTCTCTGCCTACCCCCACGGGAAAAAGGCGTGATAATATATATGTATGTGTAAGTAAACTCTATCGTTTTTATTTTCTTTCACATTCTCCCAATTACCTATTTGGGGTCGGCACAATAATCTTTTCATTTCATACTCCTCTACCACACGTCCTCTATCACACCTTAAATCATCTTATCATCCTTTACATAATCGATCCATATTTTAAAGAAAACTCCAACGTAAAAAATAAAAAGCTATTTATGCCTAATGAATGAGCGTTTAATTTTTTTTTGTCGGCTTGTACATTTTTCTTGAATAAACTCCGAAACAAGTAAACATAATGAAAATTTTAAAATTATTTCTTCTTTTTCGAGATTTGCAGGTTGCAGAACATATTAATATATTTTTTTTCTAATTTATAATTCTTAAATAGGCAAATAGAGGTGAACCGCGTACATAAATAACCAGCAGATTACTACTTACTTGTGTGTCTGTGTGCGTGTCAGGTCGGCGAGCGATTATGGTATGGGGTCGAGGGGTGTGCCGATGTCATGGGGCACTAGGTCATGTTCACTCGGGTCTTCCGTGAGCCACACTGTTGGGATTACATTGATAAATTAATGTTATATTAACATGGAACAATATCTAATGTTATTAAGGGTTTACACAAATTGCGGCATAAATTTTGGAGATTGGATTTAACACGGTCACTTTTTTTTATTTATTGCATGAGTTCAGCAGACAGGCAGACGGCCCGCGTGATAGAAAACGGATATCTTTAAACAACTAAAATTGAAATGTACATACAATAAATTAGCGACGCAAAAATAAAATATGAACTTTTACGGCCCTAATGGGGGTGATAGACGTGGAAGTAAGAGTAAAGGTGGGGCTTCATCAGCGTCAGTGTTAAAGATTAAGGCGGTTTCACGCAGATATGGCGATGGGGTTAAAGCGTCATTTAGAATGCGAAATTGTTAATGATGTTAAATATTGACAGATAACTTTTTTACAAGCTTTTATTTAACCTGTAATGGATGTGCCTATGTATGTATGTATGTATGTAAGTTCGGGTGGAATCTCGCAAGTTAAATTTGACCAACTTCCCGGTTTCCGATTGAGCTGAAATTTTGCACGCATATGTATATCGCGTGACAATGCAATAATATGGTGCCATGGAGTTGATCTGATGTTGGAGTCGGAAGGTGGCCATAAGAACTCCTGTACTAAACAAGATAGACCCGTCGTGTGATCTCAAAAGCTTGTATTTAAAAACCTTTTTAAAAAAGCTTATTAGATTAATGATGTAATTCTCGTCACGAATTTTGAGCGGTAATCTTGACTTGGCCTACGCACAAGTGAAATTTTAGATCTCTTTCGAAGTATGAGGGACAAAAATGTAATATTATCAGTTTATCGTTATTCTTTTATTACAATAATTAATATATTATTTAACGTTATCCCGATAAGCAGATTTCATCAAAATGTTTGCCTTCACCGTCAACACATTACGACTAAAGTGATAGATGCTCCTCGATCAAACCCACCGCACTTAAAAAGTGTGTACGATAGCAACTACCACGGCTTATATTCATTATAATTAAACTTATACAAATATTTTTGATCAAATTGCAAGATTTCTGAGTTGTAGTTTATAACTTAGGTTTACGTTAATAGAGCAACGGAAATATTATAATATACAAAATAAAAACTTTTAAATCCTAAGTTATATGACCTCACACTTTTCACATGTCATGTAAACAACCTAAAAATCCTAAGTTTAAAATAAATTTGTAAATCAATCCTTGGAACCGTTTTAATTTGCAAAGGGACGGTAAAATAATAAATCTTAATTCAAAAATTGGGTTGGTTGACTCTATCTTAACAAACAGAGCAGTGATGTGTACAGGGAACAACATTATGTGGTGCGGTTTGGATAGCTCCGCTGTTATTGTAACACTCTATGTGACGTATCACAGTATAATTTAATTTGCTTAGGGGAAATATCGAGCAAATTAAGTTCTTCATTGGAATAAAGCAGAAATCCTTATTCTCTTAATGTTTGAAATAAAATATTTACAAATAAAAATAAATCGTACAAATGTAGGTACAAGCATAACTTGAGAACGACCTTACCGATTTTGATAAAATTTTAGTCTGTGTTTCAGTGGTTACCCGGACGGTTTAAATTCACAAATAGAATCGGTAGGTGGCTCTGGAATCGGATTCTAGGAACCTCCAAATCTCCTAGACCGATTTTGATGATTTTTTGTGTGTTTGCGTTGGTCCCTGCATGTTTTAGATTCACAAATAGAACCGGTACGAGGCACAGGAATCAGGTCCTAGATTTTATTTTTTCTGGACATGACAAAGTTTGCCGGGACCGCTAGTAGTATATATATTAAGATATTATTAGTGGCCGCCCAATGGTCGAAATTTAACCATAATTAATTTGGATGGTAAGTTTGAACATGATGAAGGTTCTGTTGTCAAAGACTATACTTCTATAATCACAGATTTCGCCAAGGCTACACTGTTAATTTGACTTTAACAATAAACCAAAGAGTATATATACTTGTATGTGTCAAATACATGGCAGTATTCAGTATTCAGTATCTATGATTATGAATAATGGACTTTATTTATTATTGCAAAATAGAAAGTATTGCATTTTATAATGTTAATTTAATTACTGCCTATCTCATATTATCAGTCAGTTAAGATTTATAAAAGCCGACCAAAAACTCTTTATTGAAAGATGCCCCGACGGATTTGAAAGTATAAGAAATCAAATTTAACAATGTTTCGTAGATGGTTTTGTTATTTAATATTTTTAAGTAAGCGCTTCAAACAATTTCATCTTTATTTAAGGACGTAGGGCTTATATAAAGTTCACATTTAAACAAATTAACATGCAACCCGATTAATTCGAATTCGGATATAGTATATTTCAAATGTCTCAAAACCGCATCCGTATGACCGCCTAGAGTTCCGTCGCTTAATAATCTTATGGTATTTTCTAGTTTTTTTTACACAATATTAAAATTATAATCTAATTTAGGAAATAAGACTAATGAGTAATTTAAATCTAAAATAACTAGATACAACTTAAACTAAGAATATGTGCAATAACACGTTTCCTATTGTCTTTATTAAGGTTTGTTCATGTGTTCTTTGTTAATGTCTAGCACATAGCACTACGTTTTATTATTATGAGAGTATTATAACACTAAGTCAAATAGTTTTGTCCTTTTGAGTCTTCTTAATAAATCTGTATTATCAAGGAGCTGGTCTTTTCTAGTGAGAATGTTTGTTTAAATTGTAATACCTATTATGTAAAATTGTAAATGAGACAATGACATTTTCTATAGGTACACATTAACAACAATACAACTCTCCTTTATTCATTCTGGCTTATACCTACAAATCGCATGCCATTAAGAAGATTTAAAGCAAGCCAATTACCAGTATAAATTTGTTCGGTCCGCAATGTAAAGTCAAATCTAAAAAGAAAACAGAACTCCGTTAAAACGACAAAATCTCCCCTCTGGGAAATTTAAATACAATGATTGGATTATACGTGGCACAGAAGGGGATCCCTTATAACCGAGTTCTGAATAGTCCGGTGATAGTTAAGGGCTTTCGAACATTATCGGAAAAAGGAACGTCCCTTACTTTTGTACCTTTTTTAAACAACTTCAAAGGGAAATGTTATTTCAATGCAATTGATATATTTTGCCAAAATAAAACCAGTACGTCGACGCTATTAGGTAAATTTTCGTTTTTATTCTTTTAATCAATAAATAAGTAACTTTAATTGAGCAATTTCTTTTTTGTAGATACATTAACTAATTTTATTTATAATAGTGTTACAACCTAGGCGCCGACAAAGACAAACTCCACGTACAGATTTGTAGAAGCACATTTATTACTCGTCGGCATTTGAACTAATAACTAATAACATTGAAACTATTGTAATTCTTTTATGATCGTCTTCTTTTGTTTACTTATTTATTGGCATACGTTTCTAGAGAACAACCTATTGTTCTATTATTTACGGCCTCTTGCGGCTGTAATCATTAGCCAGGTGTTACGGATATAAAGTACAAGCTGATTCTAGGAAATTCGGTCACGTTGCCGGGCAGGCACATTGCATTTGTGCAGTATAAAATGATGGCCTGATTGAGGGAGGAGACAGACAGTCGAGCGAAAACCACGATCAAGGCGAAACGTGTGTACATTCGGGAATCTAATAGTGACGGACTTTGCGCGTTTTATTGAATTACGACCTTCTGAATTACATTGGGACTTGTTGTGTACGGTTATATTTGTACGTATTTGTATAGTTCTAATAAACTGTATAATAATTCCAACGGCATTTTAATTCGAGTCCCGCAACTTGTAACAATACGTAGGTATAACGCAATAGTTATCGTAATATCATTCTTATGGTCTCTACAGCATGAAAATATTAAGAAACCAATTACTTTTTAATACCATACAATGTAATATTTAGGTTATGATGAGCGGGAGCTTCTGATGCAACTTAAAGTTTCGATCCCAAGAACAGACTAAAAATTGTACATAATACGTTTCTTAAAAATAAATATTTTCAATTTCACGCATTATGATAAAAGGCTGGCTAAGGTTTGAACCCACATTATAAGAACGAACGTAGGTGTTGAGTTCAGCAGAGAGGTAGGCGACCCACCTCATGGGAAGCGGTTGCCATTGCTTATGGACAGTGGTAACACCATAGGTACAACCAATGCGCTGCCGCTCTCTGTGGTGGTTGTTATGGCGGCATGCTCTAGACTATCCAAACGGGCAAATATACCACCCGGCTGTGGGTTGTTTTGTACTTATATATGTATATATGTATGTGTGTGTGTTTATACATATAGATACTCACTAAAACCACTCGGTATTCCTTAATTCGCCCTTAATGCCAGAGTCTTCGGTATATGGCCTAACCGCTGCCGGGGAACTACGTCTATCCCCCGGCATCTTCATACACTCGATGCGTGGAGCGGTCTGTAACACGTCCTACCGGAGGAGAGGTGAGCGCGTGCGGAATACGTCGCGTCCCTATCTCGACAACGTAGGTGCCGGAGCCAACCATCTAAGAATTCTAACACCTACAACTTGACTTATACCTACATATAATTGTATAAAATTGCATCGTTAAAACTATCTTACATAATAAAGTAACAAAATCTTTCATAAAACCGTCTTAGACAGACGGTAATAAGCAAAATACGACACTTCCCGTATTTTCAAATTGTCACGTTAATTAACACTATTAAAGTCCCTGGTATCCAATTACTCAGTGCGGGAGCATGGTAACAGTTTCCAAGAAATAACACAAATGGACATTCACCGGGTCGACCCTTGCGGAACCGTTAGCCCCGAATAATGGGCGTCCTTTGTACGTGGCCCCGTGAATTTAAGCATCGGGACCCTCCTAAAGAAAATATTTCCGTTCGAATTAATTTTGCATGAGCTGTGATTGATTCAGAAAATTAGCTAAATACAGAGCAGTACTCGAAGATTTATTTAATACAACTTTTTTTATTGCATGAGTTCAGCAGACAAGCAGACGGCCCACCTGATGGAAAGCGGTTACCATCGCCTATGAAGATTTGTAACACCAAAGGTATTATACCAATATGCTGCCGCTCTCTAAACGGAGACTGGATCTTGGCCACTAATGCCGGAACACAACTCAAGGTTGTTATGGCGGCATACTCTAGACCAGGGATGCTAGCAATACAGATGGGCAAATACCCTACGACCTGGCTTAGGGTTGTTTTGTCTCCTCTTACGACAGGCCGCCTGGCCGAAAGCTATTGTATTCTTTTCGGTTCCTGCACGGATAAAAAGACTGAAAGTTAAAGTTAAATTTTTGAAAAATGCGATGGCCCAGTTATTCTATCCAATCTTTCCTGTCCCATCTCTTTTATTTCATTCCTCCTCTCCAATCCTTCTATCTCAACCCATCTTCTAATCCCAGCCTTAAAGCTGGCAACACATTGGCTTCGCTATTGATGTTGCAAACACCTATAGGCAACGGTAACCAGGTCTCAGGTTCAGCTATGTCTGCGTTTATATTACGAGGATAACAAACATTTATATCTATATCTTCTGCACTCTCCAAGATATAGAAATAAAGCTTAAATTTAAAAAAAATGTTAGCAATCCTATTTTGTTTCTCATAATAATTAAGCCTTGAGCGGATTGTAGACAGTTAGTTTCTGTCAATTAGGATGAATCAACCAAAGTGATCCATATAAACATAACCTTTGAATCTTTCAATGTCATTGAATCCTTTTAAGCAAATTGACTCAATATCACCATTACGTATGGTATTTTTGTGACATTTATTCGTTAGAAAAATACGAAATACAAATCTTTCCTCTTTGTAATTATAGTGTAATTTTTAGTTTTCCCTAATTATTAATTAGATTTAATCAATTTTATTGTAATAACAGTATATATATTCTATCATTTTCTGTTATCGTTGTAACAATGTTTTATTACCTATTAAACTATTTTACCGTTATGGCGTCGTTTTCATGGAAAATTCATAATGTTTTTATAAATCTTCTACAAACGGAATTAAATTAGGCAACTGTTTAAGTTCGTATTCGTGTCTTGTTTTCGTTTCGTGTGTTTATTTAAGCACCTAGCTTAAGCACTGGTATAAATAAAAAATTAGTTACACTTTGTGTACAGAAAGTCCTAAGCAAACCGCAAGTTCAGTTTGTTTACCAAACACGAAGGGTTCATATTCTATGAAAACACTCGAGTAAAACTCCCACGTCTGTATCATTTCTGTCAACCCTTTTTTTTGTCAGCGCTGGAGAAATGCGTTTACGCATATCCTCAAACCCCGGGAGCAGTCAACAAGGGGTATGTTAGACTCCCGACTGCCGGTGTTGCACACAAGCTTCATGTTAGACCTCGCAAGCACCGAAGGCCAGACTACCCACTAAACCTTCCAGCATGCCTCCACATTGTAATGAAGCGCCACGAGACCGTAATCATAGGTATGACTGCCGTGACACCTTGATGCAAGCCAGCAAGGATTCTCTCTTTTCTCTTTTCTTTCACCATATCCCAATTACTTGGGGTCGGCACAATATGTCTTTTCCTTCCACACTCTTCTATTCTGACATACCTCTTCTGTCACACCGCATATCATCATGTCATCCTTCACACAATCCATCCATCTTTTTTTTGGTCTACCTTTAAATTTGTACCCATCGATCTTGTAGTATAACATTCTTTTTGTCACGTGACTTTCATCCCTCCTCATTATATGCCCATACCAACTTAATCTTCTTCCTCTCAATTTTTCTGTCACAGGTGCAACTTTCAAAGATCCCCTTATGTACTCATTTGTCAAGCAAGGATTGTCATTATATTTACTATGGAATTAAAATACTATGAACAATTACGTAAGTTGTTAAGCTCTAAAGCCCATGTCGCTTTATGGCCCGTTCCTATATCTTAATATTCATTCACTTGGCTACCGTCGGTTGAATTTTAGCATTACTTGTATGGAGCTTATGTTAAAGTTTAACTGATAGTAATCGAAATGAGCGATCGGTAAGATATAGGAACCGGCCATTAACCGACAGCTAAGCACGACGCAATGAAAGACAGAAACAAAAAAGATGTATGAAGCGTACCCCGTTGCGCTTGGCGCCAACCTCCATCGCGTCCCTGGTTGCACCGCCCGTCGCTAAGACAAAGGTCGTAGCCAGGCTATAACTCTTACATTCCTATTGTTGAACAGACTGTCAAAACATCAACATTGTTCTATGGCTTATTGACATAGGAAACACAACTAAAACTTTCAACTAACGTTGGAATTTGGAAATGATTTTTTTTAAAGCTGCAAGTCTCAAATAAGTTTCATATTTAAATACGTAAATACTTTATCATAATTGATAGCTTTAAAAAAAAATCTTTAACTCTGGATCAATTTCTTTCGTATAAATTCCAAAACGACTCAATACATTTAATGAAAATATCAAAGCTTAAAATAGCAAAAAGGTCTTTAATTTTCATGTAAGTTTCATTTTGATATCTTACAGGGTTCTGTAATAAATATAAAGACCTCGCGCGAAAAAAGTGGCTAGCATCGGTATTATCATTATATTAATACGTGAAGTAAAAATTTTGTACATCTTTTTACGAAAATTGCGCAGACGGAGGTGTATAAAATTTCGTACGCTTATAGTTCATATAGAGATATAGAGAAGAAGTGACGAATACTAATATATTTTTTTAAATTATGCACAAAAAATACATTAAATCAATAAAAAAAACATTACACACACAACCATGTGTTTGACACACACACCGCATATATACTCTTTTGTTTATGGTTTAAGTCAAATTAACAGAGTAGCCTTCATTATAGAAGTTATAGTCTTTGACAACTGTTGGCGACGTTAAGTACACCGCAAAATTTACTAGACGAAACGGAACGCACAGTTTAAATTTTGACAGTTTCAACGGTTAAAAGGATTCTCCCCCGTCTTCAAATCTCAGTGTTAGACGTAATACACGAAATTAGCTATTTTCAAATTTTTCATTTCAATACTACCTTAAGAGTATCTCCATCATATTCAACAACAGAACCTTAATAATATTCAAACTTATAATTTAAGTTAATTATAGTCGAATTTCGACCACTGGGCGACCACTAGTTCTAATATAACAAACTTTCTAACTATAATAAAACCCCAAACAAACTTATTAAAATATTAGCTGTCAGAATTGTATACCAAAAGATAATTATACAGTACTACAGAACTGTAATACAAAAAACAAACAAGGCGTGAAATATAATTTGTGGTCTTATATTTTATACAACATTAGCTGTCCCGGCAGACGTGGTCCTGCCCGGAAAAGCTTCAATCGATATGCTGACAGCAGCGCCACCTACCGGGTCCAATTGTGAGCCAACTCAGAAACCTTCTCTGGCTCATGCACAACAACTTTGCTAAAAATCATCACGTGATCAAATGTATAATTTACGATTCTATAAAGGACATACAGACAAACATTCATTTTATATATAAAGATAGCCAACAGAAAGTCTCTAATTGTCAGAAATTATATATATAATCTATAATACAATAAAATTCTAAACATGCCGTATCTGAACATTAAAGCTATTTACAAAAAAAACAACTGAAATAGTCTATAAACGATGCAGAACCCGATGTAATTTTTTTGTCTGTTTGTTCGGGATTCACTTAAAAACTACTGCGTCGACTTCAATGCGGTTTTCGCTGATGAACAGCAAATAAGTAGACTTAAAATTTGCGCTACTTTTTATCCCGGGAAAAAAGGGGTTTTTTCTTAAATGACATTTTTTTTAATGGCCAAATAAAAAAAACTAATTCCAAAGTGATTTTTTACTGATCGATAGCAAATTTTATGTAATAAACAGTGTGATATGTTTTATCTCGGGAGTCTCGCGGTAAGTTTCCCGGGAGCGGTTTGTAGTTGTTCGGGTGCATAAAAAGTAACTTATTCCGACACAGTTTTTACTAAAAAGACATTCTTTTTTCAAAGCTGTATCCCGTAAATCCCGCGGGAAGTTCAAGTTAAGCGTAGATGAAGTCGCGGGCATTTCCTAATATTTTACATTTACATTTAATATTATGTTTTCGACTGTATTTTAATAATGACCGGTTTCTATATCTTACTATTCATTCACCTGCCTTATCATCGCCAGATATTTGATGTTTATGTCAAATTTTAAGCGATAGTAAGTAAGGCAAACGAACAGTTAGTCAGATTTAGGAATCAGCCATTAAAGTTTCTAACTTTATTTACTTAAATGTAATGTTTATATACAAAACCCTGCGACTAACTAGAACGAATATAAAACTCCTTGAATTATTATCGTTAATAACGGTACGTAATTGTACTTTCAGAATTATTCATAAACGGTCTGGTTCCAATTATTTCCATTTTTTTACGTAAAGTTCAATGGGATCCAATTACATTGTGTACGCTTTTGAGCAGTGTATTTTGACTCTTTAGAATTTGACATTACTTATAATCAACATTTACAAATAAAAATACAATCATTTTCGGTCTCCGTAGTCATTTTTACAAAAAGGAATAATACGTACTTTTGAAGATTAGTTAAGAATTTCTTTTGGTTGCCTGAAAGAGATCGCTTTTAGCGATATGGCCGCCTGTTGTTTTACCAAGAAGTTTTGTAATTATGCATTTTGTATTATGTTATATTATTACGAGTTTAACGGGACTCGAATTAAAATGCCGTTGGAATTATTATAGAGTTTATTAGAACTATACAAACACGTATAACACAGGTACAAATATAACCGAACACAAGAAATCCAAACGTACTGCAGAAGGTTGTAATTCAATAAAACGCGCAGTCCGTCGCTAATAGATTGCCGAATGTATACACGTGTCGCCTTGATCGTAATTCTCGCTCAACTGCCCCCTCTCTCCATCGGATCATTTTATACTGCACAAATGCAATATGTCCGCCCGACAACATGGACCGAATTTCCTAGAAACAGCACAAGCTGATTCTAGGAAAGTCGGTCCACGGTCCACCATTCGGTGTACAAACTTTAATCCGTAACACCTGCCTAATGATTACAATACAACAATAGGCCGTATGCCAATAACTAAACAAAAAAAGACGATCATAAAAGAATTACAATAGTTTCAATGTTAATTAGTTATTAGTTCAAATGCCGTCGGGTAATAAATGCGCCTTATTTCAGATATGCAGATAGATTTTGGTGTTTGTCGGGACCTGAGTTGTAACAATATTATAGTCTAAATATTAATCTGGTAATGTCCAGAGATTCGTGAACAAACGCACGTACAATCTGTATACATTTTACTTAAATGAAATTAAATATTTACATAACTGTAATGAATACAATAAAAAACTCAACCCTTATTATCTATACCAAAATTGTATAGGTTAAAATAAAAAGTCCATTAGTCTGTGTTCTCGATTTGTGTCGAATCTATTTGAAATGAATATTAAGATACGACAACCCCACGCATGATTGATAAAAGGTCTCAAATAGCTTATCCTTTGCCGACTCGTTTATTGGAAATCTGTAAGTCTGCTTTTGTCCTGAATATTATTGACAAAATTAAAACAGTATGAGTATAGATAGAAATGTTTTATTCAAAGGTTAGCAAATTTAGTCAAATATGATTAAATCAAGTAAGTTTTCTTAGTTTTTATAGTGGCATAAAACAGAACCTTAACATTTTCATCAAGTCTGTTTTTGTATATCATAAGTATCATTATGGCACTCTGTTGTTCGTGCCTACCCCGCAAGGGAACTGGCGTGAAGTTATGTATGTATGTATGTATGTATAAGTATCATTATATTCATACCTGAAGAAAAAACTTTGTACCCCTTTTTACGAAAATTGCGCGGACGGAGGAGTGTGGTAAATTTCGCACACTTATAGTTTATATAGAGAAGGAGTGCAGAATGCTAATATTTTTAAAATTATCCATAAAAATACATTAGATCAATAAAAAAAATATTACACACACTACCATGTATTCGACACACACGCGCATATAGAGTATAATTATATGTTTATTGTTAAAGTCAAGTTAACAGCGTAGCCTTGGCGAAATCTGTGAGAAGAGACTTGTGAGAGATATAGTATTTAATAACAGAACCTTAAAAATGTTGAAACTTATAATTTAAATTAATTATGGTCGAATTTCGACCACTAGTAATAAATAAATAAAAACTAATAAAATAAACAAATTAAAATTAAATATTCCCCTAGACATTGTTGTAGACAAGTCGTAAAAAAACAAAACATTAGAGGTAACCGCAATACAGATAATTGAGCTTGGTTTTTTTTTTCAAAATACATACTCTTTTGGGAATGGTTAGTGAGTTATTGAAAAATTATACCGAACTTTTTATTTAGGACGATACGTGGGGAGATATTCGTTTCTAATATCATATACAGATGAATTTTTCTAGTGGGCCTTCAGGGACAAGTCCTAAACTATGCTAAATAGCGAAAAACACTCAAAGAAGTCTCGAGGCCAATTTTCATGAAAACTTAAGTGGTATCATTAGGATCTGATAAACCAATTACCCTGGTCAGGAATCGAGTCAGTTGATTTGAAAAACAATTTGTATTATTAATGTAGGGAAAATATAACTTTTTTTTTCAAAAACAGCTCTTTCCTTTGGTTTGCCGTTTGATATTCCTTTACAAAAAATTATCCTTACCAGATACACTATGATTTGGTATAATAATACAGACTAGTGGTCGAAATTCGACCATAATTAATTTAAATTATAAGTTTGAATATTATAAGGTTCTGTTGTCAAAGACTATAACTTCCATAATCACAGATTTCGCCAAGGCTACACTGTTAATTTGACTTTAACAATAAACATATATACTCTATATGCGCGTGTGTGTCGAATACATGGTAGTGTGTGTAATGTTTTTTTTATTGATCTAATGTATTTTTATGGATAATTTTAAAAATATTAGCATGTTGCACTCCTTCTCTATATAAACTATAAGTGTGCGAAATTTTTATTGATTTAATATATGCACTCCTTCTCTATATAAACTATAAGTTTTATTTATAATTAAAAAAATATTAACAAATTGCACTCCTTCTCTATATTTCGTACAATTTAGGGTCTGGCCTTGAAGGCTCACACTTGAAAAATGAAATCTGTATGTTGTCTGTATATTGAAATTCTGTAACTTTTGAATGTAATATAAAACGGAAAATTCTGAATTTTTTGAGGTTGATGAGCTTCTAGAATACTTTCAAAGATACTGTCTGGAACGATATGTGAAGTGAAATGTGTAGTATTTTCTATTTATATGGTCTGTTTGATCAATAATGAAAACTATGAACTTGTGTCACCTCTAAGGAACCGTTATAGTCGTAAACTATTGCTGTCACTTAAATTAATAGCTATAAAACTATCATTGATTATTAAATCAATTCTGATTATTGAAAGTTAGTGATTTATACTAATCTCACAAGTCAGTAAAGACATGATACAAAATTTGCACGAACAAATTGCAAGCTGGTCCCTGAACAAAGATTTTTTAAAGAACAGGTATATATTTATATATCAAAGTACATAGTTATGTATTATTATTTATATTTATTAAATTATCTTATACATCACTGTTTATTAATTAATAAACTAAATTATTTTACGAGTGCTGGTTTAGCAACTACTGACTTCTGTTGTCCTTTCTATATTCCATCCAAAAGTTGTCTGGAAGAAATCGTCATAGGCGATAAGACCGCCGATTGCACTTACATATTAATGTTCTTGATTTTATTTAGCATTTTTGCATAAAAAATATATTCTATTCTATTCTACATAGTTAAAGTATATTGTTATATTTATAGATCAAAGTAAAGTTTCGATTTGTTCATAACTTCGTATTACCTTTCCTTGCAGAGTCCTCCTCAAATAAAAGCTACACAGACTTTACTACAGGTACACTACAATAACAAAGTCATGTGAGCAGTTAGGTAGTACAAAAAGAAAGTTTTCTTTACAAGGCGTTTCCTTCCTCGCTCAACTTGGATACTTGGAATACTTTAGAACAAATCCTTATTAAAGTTAAGCCATAAAGGTACTCCGCACACACCCGCGCAACAGTAAAATAACAAAATAGTTCTTTCGTTTTTGTTTTATCGCATCACGTCATCACCTCACCGACAAAGAAAATGCGTATTACGTAACACTTCCCGGTTTAAAAGCACTTTTGTCCGGAATACAGGAGAAATCAACCATTATATTTTATAGCGAAATGCACTCAACGTGTTTCGGAAAATAAACGATAGGGGAAGCGTTTACCACGGTTTTTATTTGATTAAAAATACGGTGCTTGTGCGCAGAATATCATGCGACTGTCCAGGCCCCTTCGTTTTGATCGTATTCTATTATCGTTTGATGGGCCACCTCCGTTTAGGTCGAGTCATTGTGTGAGGGAGTGCTAACATATCGTTTTGTGTCGAACGGAGGTCGACACACCGCTCATCGGTGAATGGTTATCACATATTATGTCAAGTCGCTGAACTCCATAATTGATTATAATGTCACTCCACTGTGACATTATGAAGAGGTGATTCAAAAGTGGCATAGGTAGGTTATGGAGAAAGGATGAAAGTCGCGTGACAAGAGAATAGTAAATTGGTAGACTGATGAATATAAATAAAGAAAAAAAGTAAGCCAATAAGAGATGGGTTTGTTATGTAATTATGGTTGAAATAAAATGAAAGAAATAAGAAGTGTTGAAAAAGTTATGATAAGAATTCGACATATAAAAAAATATATTAAAGAAGAGGAACAAAAGAAGTATATGACACAGTATGGATGACAAAGTTTATGCTGATGGACTGCGACGTGTTACCACGATCAAATCGCAGAGATTTTAAAGAATAATCAGGTAAAAAGCACCTATAATAAACGTGTATGTATGAAGAGATTAATGAAAATAGACGAAGCAAAAGATCGTAGCTAGTGGAGATCCATCCTCTCTGCCTACCCTTATGGGAAACAGGTGTGATAATATGTATGTATTCTTATATGTAACGATTAATATTTATGATGTGACAGAGGACGCATTCCAAAACTGACAAGTACAGAAGAATAAAATATACGTGCCGACTTAACATGATTGGGAAGAGTAGCACCCTTACTAACTTCCGATGGGTCATCGGAAGTTAATTTTATAAGTTATTATTATTACAACCCTAGGGACAGGTTTGTGGTATATTGGTCTAAGCTATAGACCACCTTAATTATTAGAATACAGAGGTTCTAAATTCGATTCGAGAATGTTACGAAACGAAGAACTATTGAATGATTTGACATCAATGAAAAAATCGTATTTGGTTGCTTGTCTCAGAGCAATAAGTCAGAAAGCACGTCGAAATCTACATTGTTGGTTTTAAAGTTATTAGAAATATAGAAATATTTTGCCGAGTATTAGTTTTTAAATTAATATTGTATTAAAAGCAAACAAAATTATATTATGATGGAATACTTGACACGTCGCGTCATACCACGTCGCGTTGTAATAGGTAGTAAACGTAAAAATAACCACTGAGAGTATATTTTTTACAACCTCATAAAATATTCGCGTGAGATTTAGGTACTCATTTTATGGTATTTTTATTGTCGCGATATCTAAGAGATTAAGAATCAAGGGTTCCATAGACATTTTGGCAAAACCGGAGTTCTTAAAAGATTGTGGCCTATATGTTACTGAGCGTAGAATTATTTTCTATGAAAGTTGTATGAAGATTTATCGTTTCTCATAGAGTAATAAGATCCCAGTAACCCCAGACTTACGTGATTTTAGGAAAGATAAAAATTTTAGGATTGGTAATTTAAACTTAGAAAGGAATGGATACTCGCTAAGCTCAAAGCGGAGCCGTTTTTCAGGTAGCAGGTGTCAAAGGTGGAAAAAACCATGCTAACTTACATCAAACTAGCAAGGCTAGTTTTTACATTATCTCATGTAGGATATTGTTATAAACAAAGATATACAGTTGCCAGACACTTCCTGTGGGCCACAACTTTTGACAGACGCTTTAAAAAATGTGGGAACTTACTTCACTTTAGGAAGACTGACTTTTATATATATTATCAAGTATAATATTTGAAAATATTTTCCAATGAGCCAGACAAATCTGATGGGCTAAACATCTTCCGAGATTCGTTAAGAGTTCCGCGGTGCGAGGAAGCGCGAGAGCATTATTCAAGTCAATTCAATATTATTAATACTTAAATTTTATATATATTCACGCATCAGAGTGCATCGCACTTGTACTTATACGCTTGAATAATGCTCTAATCCTCTCGAGCTTCCTTACACAGTGGTTCTTTAACTATAATAATATTTTTCTTTCCTTTTATCGTGTGTTTGTCTTATTCTTATTAATTCTTCGAACAGTAATTGTGTAACATGTCTGTATAAAATTTATTGAAGAAAAGTTTGAGCGAAATAAGTAACTTTTAGCTAGATTTGTTGCTGGGGAGTGTCTTGCCGCTTCTTATCCTTAACAGCAATAACACGTTGCGAACTTAAATTAAATTTTAACTTATGTTTAAGGTCATACTTCAAAAAGTGTTCTTCAGTGGAATTTATTTTGAATAAAAAATTTGAATTTGAAATTGAACGTATAAAACTACAAAATAGTGGTGATATACAAAGGCTAACTTAAAAAGTGTTTTCTTTCAGCAAACCGATGGATCTAGCGAGAATGGGAAAGCAAGAGGCAGGGTTGTGTACATTAAAGTTTATTTATGCATAAGTATATAGGTAAATGTAGATTTATACCTAAATCTACATTTACATATTTGAAAATTAATATTTGCATAATAATACATACATACATATATAAAATACATACACACATATGCGAGTATACACATTTATATCAGTTATTAAGACGGATCGTGCTTTCTGTAACTTTTCTTTTAAACATGTTTTTATTAATACAGACATTTTATATATTAAATAGACAATCTTGGCCAGGACTTTTGCTAAAGGGTTACTTATCACTTTTCCTCAAATAAATGAAAACCCATCGCAAATACAGTATCTATTTTAGAAAGTATATACCTTCAAAAAATAAAAATTATTTAATTAAACTAGAACATATTTTGATAAAAAAATCAATGTGAATACATAATAATATACTGTCTACCACTACCGCGACATGTTTAGTCTTGTATAGGATAAATTTAGAGATGAGTGGAGGGCGCGTATCGATCCGTCGCGTGATTGCTACGGACGAGACCGCTACAAAACCCCGCTACCTTTGTCCTTGAATCCACCTGCCACGGATTACTGAATTATAATACTATATTCATATCAACACACGTTAGCTTGTGACCCTGTTTATTAACTAGCTATTATATGAAAATGATTATTATTTTTTCAAAACTGAATCTTATAGATTACTTATTTAAAATCTACCATCGCCTCTAAATCAATTTTAGTTATTAGCAACAAATTTTCACATCTTAACATTTTTATCCGTGCAGGAACGGAGAAAGAATACAATTTCCTGCGGCTGGGCGGCCTGTCGTATGAGGCGACAAAATAACCCACAGCCAGGTGGTAGGGTATTTGCCCGACTGGATGGCTACCACCCCTGGTCTAGAGTATGCCGCCATAACAACCTTGAGTTGTGTTCCGGCATTAGTGACCAGGTTCCAGTCTCCCTTAAGAGAGCAGCAGCGCATCTGTAACACTTGGTGTTGCAAATGTCCATAGGCAATGGTAACCGCTTTCCATCAAGTGGGCCGTCTGCCTGTCTGCTGAACTCGTGCTATAAAAAAAAATTAAAAAAAATAGGATTATATAATACTAGCTGACCTGTGCCCTGGGCATCAGAAAAACAAACTTATTGTTAATCACAATCAAATGTCACTCAGGAATAATGTATCTTTGCACTGGTGAAAGAATTTTCAAAATCGGTTTAGTAGATCCAGAGATTACCCCCTACCGCGTCACAAACTCACAAACTTTACCTCTTTATTTTTTATTGAGTTTAATTACCTACTAAGCGAATTCAAAGCATTTTCCCTCGTGATATCTTTCGAATGGAATGTCTGAATTGAATAATTCAAAAAGTTATATAAAGATACCAAGACTGCTCCAAAGCAGTCTTGAATATGAAGTAATATAATATAAGTAACTGCATTCCGCATGCATTGCAATGCCAGGTAAAGTAAAAAATTATTAAGTCGCATATTTGGTTTTTGGGCCAAAAACCCTCGCTGGCTTCTTCAGAGTACCTTACCAAAGTTTCATCAAAATCTTATCAATAGTTTAGGAATGCAGTGAGGATAAACATACAAACATTTTTTTTTTCATATAGATTACGTATGTATATTGTATATACCTATATATAGGTATTTTTATAGCGTTATTAAATACGTATTTTGAATTAATGCAAGTTTAACAAAAGTGTTCACCATCAGTATGATGTCTAAAAGAACTTGTGCTTATTATATGTAGACAATGTCAGGAGCCTTAAGAACAGACGAGCTTGCATGACAAGAGTTATGAATGTCAAAGAGGCAAGTGAGGTGTGTAAGAATAAGCCTAAATGGCACTCTGTTGTTCGTGCCTACCCCGCAAGGGAACTGGCGTGAAGTTATGTATGTATGTATGTATGTATGTACAATGTTTTTTTTTTGGAAGATAAAGCCTGGTTGGATAATGAGTATCGTTTCCTAAACAAAATTACCATACCGTTAATTTTCCTTTTCCATCTAGAGCATCAGCTCCAGAAAACAAGATCCGCTACCACATTGGAATTAGCTACTTTGCAGTCATTACGTGGCGTGCCTACTACCTGACCAACAAAATCTATATAGTGTGGAAGAACAACACCAGTTGAATAATAGTAAGGTGTGAGAGGAAAATTTGGGGATACATGAAAGGAGAAGAAGTATGAAAACCAATTTATATGGAAATACTATCACAAACAGGTTTTTAAGTAAGTCGCCAATCATCGTCACCATTCTCTGCCTCCTATTTATGTTTTTTGGAGGCCTATGTATTTTTTATATTCCTAATAATTAAATTATTATATTTACGCTTACATACAGTTTCAGTTTATAAGGGTGGTAGCTCGAGGACATAGAGTCGTGTACCCATATGTTCATATCTAATACCATTCAAACATTTTACTACCAATTCCCATTTTACCATCGGACAACCAGACGTAGCGGTTTGCGCCACCGTTACATGATGGAAACATCACCAAACAGAACCAAGTGCTTCGTGCACTGTTGAGTGGAATAATTTGCTGGAGTCTGTTTTCCTGACAAATACAATCTTAAAGTTTTGTCGTTGTTTGTTGTTATGCTCCATATCCATAAAAAAATAATATAAAAAACTACCAGACAAGCAGAGGGACGAGCTCACACCACTGATATGTGGTGAAAATACCAACTAAGCGCACAAATGCTTGGACTTTTCTAATGCGTACCGCTGAGAAGTTACACTTCTTACCGGTGTTTGTTTTTCCTGACACGATTTAGGTGTCGTCAAGTGACGTGTGAACAGGTATCTACCTTTTAGATAAACATGCTCCATCTTACACTGCATGTCCACTGCATCAGGTGCAATGTTGGTCAAACTAGAACCATGTAAAAAATTGATAGGAAGCCTCTAGGTGGTCATCGTTGTACCTTAACTATCAACCAATAAACGTCTCGTTGCAGAGCTTGTGCAATCCTAATTTCAGAAACGAATAATACTCACGCCACGCTTATACAAAAAGGTAAATTCCATATGTGTGATTTTGACGTACACCTTTCCTGTAAATGTTTTGCTTTAACGCTAATGCGTGACAATTGTTTCAATACACACCGAAGACCAAAAACCTACAATAATAATACCCGCCCTTTTTTAAAATTATTATTAACATCTCTACGGACTCGAGTTCCGTACCTTTTTTACTACTTAATTTCTATGAAAAATTTTAGAGCCCATACACGCTTATTGTTTATTTTTGTTACTGTGTGTGACATTAATTTAGTGATTTATATGTTATGGTGTACCTTAAAATATCCGCCCTTTGATACGGTTAAAATATATAAAGCTTTTTTTATAAGCTAAATCAAACCTGTCAGTCATATTCAATGCTTCAGGTACCTACGCAATTATTACTACAATGTTAAGAGCATCTACAATATACGGTATGTACCGACAGGTTGCGTAATATAAATTTATATCTCTCCATGCAGGAACGGAGAAAGAATACAATTCTCTGCGGTCGAGCGGCCTGCTGTAAGACGCGACAAAACAACCCACAGTCAGGTGGTCGGGTAGAGTAGAGTATGCCGCCATAATAACCTTGAATTGTGTTCCCGGCATTAATGTCTAATTTCCAGTCCCCTTTAAAGAGCGGCAGCACATTGGTAGCACCTTTGGTGTTACAAATGTCCCTAAGCGATGGTAACCGCTTTTCATCAGGTCTACATGTCTAGTCTAACAATTTGTCCGATAACTCGAGTGTAACACACACATTTTAGTGTTCCGGAGAACTGTATTGATTTTGCTATTTCTGTTCAGTAGCGTTCGTAATTAGCGGTTACGAATATGTTATTTGGAAACATGTAAATAAATAATAATCGTACATGTTACCTGACTCAGTTGCTACCAAAATTTACGTAATTATGAACTTACCGCCCTACTCAGAGTCGATTAATAAAGTATTAATTTCAACTAACGGTAATCTAATTCAATCGGTAAATTCACACTATGTAGAAAAAAAAATGTACAAATTATTTACGCCTTATTCAAACTCTCCTATTTTTTTTCACATTAGTGCATTTCAAATAGGTTCAATAGATTTAAGATAAGGTCGCAGGGCGATTGGCTATTCCTATATAGAGTAGAAACTAAAACTTAAAAAGCACATTTATTGTAGGACGTTCTCCAGACTTCGAGAACGGTGGGCCGATGATTAGCGCCAAGTCGCCGATAGGGGCTGAATAACAAAAGTGGAAGACCGGGATATATGGTGCAAATTCGTGAAGACAAAGGTCTTCCCGAATAAATTCTGATTAAAAGTCATTAACATGTTAAGGACTTTTTAGTTCAACACAGGCTGGTTACTATTAAATATTAAATTATCTGTCTATATCTGATTGTCAATATACTGCATTGTAAAAATTAAATTAATTGTATATCCATCTCTGTCCAAATATCTACTCGTTTCTCTTCTATCTTCCGTATATACCACCAATAGGTTAGGGCCCTATCCACGAAATTCGCAATCAAAAACCTCTCCGAGCTAGATGATTACTCTACGTTCGTAAAAAAATGTTTCTCATACTAATAAGAATTTTCAAGTATACGTCAGAGTACCCGGATTCCAAAGACATCGCCGCCATTGAAAAAAAAACCTGCAGAGGACAGCTATTGATGATGACACCATAGCTACTTATTGTTATAAATAGATAACTTTTTCTTGTACAACGTTACAGAAAACTTATAACCTAAAATATTATAAATGTGCGCAAATAAAGGTCTTATCGTAAAAAAACAATCTCTCCCGGACAACCTGAGGCCGAAATAAAACAGATCGAATGTGTCGAAGTTGGTAAACAAGTTATATGAAAGACTAGCGGCCCGGCGCGATTTCACCGGCGCTCTGTCCCGCTCCCGTGGTATATAGCGACATGTTATATATATGATACTCCCTGTTAACGTAGCTTTCCAATAGTAAAATAATTTTTAACATCCGTTTAATAGATCCAGAGATTACCCTCTACCTACAACGTCACAAACTTTACCTCTTTATAATATTAGTAAGTGTATATATATATATATATATATATATATATATATATATATATATATATATATAAATTCTATCCAAGTATGGATAGTACTATCCATACATGATGAAAGAATGACTAAACAGATATACAATGCAAAAGTGGATGGATGCAGAAGTCGTGGAAGGCCACGACACACCTTCCATGATCAAATTGATCGTGTACTAGCGGAGGGTGATGTCAGGAGCCTTAAGAACAGACGAGTGTGCATGACAAGAGTTATGAATGTCAAAGAAGCAAGTGAGGTGTGTAAGAATGGGCCTAAATGGCGCTCTGTTGTTCGTGCCTACCCCGCAAGGGAACTAGCGTGAAGTTATGTATGTATGTATGTATGTATTAATATGTATAGTAATTACAAATATATGACATATACATAAAAATATCAAACATCATCATGTTATAGGTAGTGTTTTTGGTTATGTTATTGAATATTGTAAGTGATAGTATTTTCTTATGTTTTAGCGAGTAGTACACATAATACAATGACTTTTTTATTTTGCCGCCCACCCAATTTAATATTATATAAAATTATTAGAGCTAGGCATGTTGCTGAAGAGGTTCTTGCGCCGCTTCTTCTCTTCAAGCCACAAGATGTTACGAAGCGGTCATAAATTACATTAGGCTCCCGTAGAATAAATAATAACCATAAACAAAAATTAAAACTAAATAATTAAAATGAACAAGTTCGCGGTAGGCTAAATAAAACTTTAATAATACTCATTGACACTTGACACATTTGTCTTCAGTTTTCGCGTCTACTGAAAAGTGGCCGAAACAGTGGAATAATAAAAATCAAAATACCACGTCTAACCGGTGAAATGTAGTTTTATTATTGTTAGTGATTTAGCTGCTCTAACAATATATGTATAGTTAGATATGAATCAAAAGGAAATACTCATTAACATAAAAACGCTTTAACACTTCATTAAAGGTTCAAATTTAATAACTTACGTCATGTTTCATTACTGCATGAAACCTATACTGCCAGACTCTGAAACAGGTAGTAACTTTAAACGTTCATAGCCCCAAGTTAGAACGTTTTATTTGATCCCTATACAATCTTACTCGATAATCGATGTAATCTCAGCCCCAGGTGTTATTACATTGATATTTAAGAGCCACAATACAGGGTTATAGTCGGTACATCTTCTACGCGTAGGGTCATTCAAATAATTGTTGGTTCCTTGTACATGTTCCTCTATGTATGTAAGCTTTGATAGGCATATTGTAAATTTGGACTTTATAGAGCGGAAATTATCATATTGTTACAACTTAGGTTCCGACAAAAACAAATTACAGCTGCATATCTGTAAAAACACATTTTATTACCTGTCAGCATTTGGACAAGTTATAATTCTTTTATGATCGTCTTCTTTTGTTTACTTATTTATTGGCATACGTTTCTAGAGACCAGCCGCGTTTATGGCCACTTGCGGCCAAATCATTAGTCAGGTGTTGCGGATTACGTCGACTACGATACGGGCACATTTGTATTTGTGAGATATAAAAAGTCGGCCTGATGGAGAGAGGGGCAGTCGAGCGAGAACCATGATCAAGGCGAGACGTGTGTACATTCGGGAATCTATTAGTGACGGACTTTGCGCGTTTTATTGAATTACGACCTTCTGCATTACGTTTGGATTTGTTGTATTCGGTTATATTTGTACCTGTGTTATAAGTGTTCGTATAGTTCTAATAAACTCTATAATAATTCGAACGGCATATTAATTCGAGCCCCGCAACTCGTAACAATATCACAGATTTTTATGATGAAAAATAACCAAGTGCGTGTCACTTTGCGCGTAATAAAGGGTACTGTAAAAGTGATCATAGTACACTCTTTTGGCATTTGGAACACCAAAAGTTACCAAGAGTCTAAGAACACTTTTTATGACTTTGGAAGCAAATATCTCTATACTAATTACATAAATGAACAGGTCATTAAGAAATATGATTTTAAAGATCTAAGAGCCTAAAGAGGCCGTTTTCGCAGATTTATAATTATGTCGAATGTGACAAGTATCATCACAAAGTGAAACTTTATGTTATGTCTTAAAAATACCAGTATACCTAGACACTGACAATTTCACTGATTTTCAATTTCAATGAAAGAATGTTTCATACACCTGCCCAACAAATTTAAAATTCTAACACAGACGGACATACAGGCGGGTATACGACTTAACAAGAGTTATTTATGTTAGAAAATCGAAAACTATCTTAATTTAGTCAAGTAATTCATGCAGGATTAAAATTTATAATATACTTAATTCTAAAAATAAGAACCAAGCACAGCAACGAATACAAAACCTAATTAACAGACCAGTAAGTTGGGAACCGTTTAGTTTACATGCAACAAAAGCGTTTGGTCGCTCTCGTACGATTTAGTTCCGGGCACCGCAATGTACACATGAATACTAATTACTCCATATATCACTGACTTTGTATAAGGTAACACAATTGCGAATAGTGTTGGCAGAATACCAGTATAACCGCAAAATTCTGATTTTAGAATAGAAAAGAATCTATATACTGTTACAATATAGGCCCTGACAAAGACAAATTCCACGTACAGATCTGTAAAAGCACATTTTATTACCTGTTAGCATTTGAACTAATTGTAATCTTTTTATGATCGTCTTCTTTTGTTCACTTATTTATTGACATGCGTTTCTAGTTCTTGTGGAGAACAGCCTATTGTTCTGTTGTACTCCTTTACGGCCGCTTACAGGCTGCATCATTAGCCAAGTGTTGCGGATTACAATTACAAGCTAATTCTAGTAAATTTTGTCGACGTTGCCGGGCGGGCACATTTGCATTTGTGAACTATAAAACGACGGCCTGATTGATAGAGGGGTCCGTTGAGCTACAACTACGATACGGGCGTAACGTGTACACATTTGGGATTCTAATAGTGACGAACTTTGCGCGTTTTATTGAATTACGACCTTCTGCATTACGTTTAGATTTGTTGTGTTTGGTTATATTTGTACAATCTCTATAATAATTCTAACAGCATTTTAATTCGAGCCCCGCTAACTCGTAACAATATTATATCTATATTAATATTATAAACGCGAAAGTTTGTCTGAATGTTGGTTACTCAATTAAACCAGAACGGCTGAACGATTCTGGATGAAATTTGGTACAAACAGATTATAATCTGGAAAAGCACATAGGGTACTTTTTATCTCGGAAAAATGGAGGATTACTAGTTTTTAAAGACATTTCAATTAAATGCTTTTCTAAATTTTTGTAACCAATTTACACAAACGACTAATTCTAAGTTCATCATCCCTACAGAATCTTTCTTTATACGTGTATTGTTACGCACTTAGCATATTTGTTTAATGTCTAATAATGTAAGGACTATTGTCTTATTAACTGAATAAAATTTTTAAAAAATATAGTTGGACTAATACTCCTACAATGCATTTATGTTATTTAGTCTAGTTTTGACATCTTTGATCCTGATAACATTAGTATTAGTATCGAATTAATGGACTGGTAAATTATTAAGCAGGTGAAAGCATGATACGGGGTTATTAAGTTGTCTATTTTCACTGCTGAAAGCTTCCCTTTGAATTAAAGTAGAGTAATTAGAATTGAATTCTTTATAAAGTTACTCTAAATTACCGTGCTTGATGTGTCGCTTACGTACAAATATGTAGAAATAAAGCTTAAATGCTATTAGTATTTAAGCTTTACTTCTATCATTTCGATACGACCACGCAGGAGTAAATTATAATCTTAAGAATAAATAGTGATTAACTCTAAAGTAAATCAATTTTACGTTTTAGCAATTACGAAACTAAGAATAAGAGAGCTATCCGAGAGTAAATTATTATAACATGAAATGTTACGGAATAATGAATATACTCTAAGATTAAATTGTGTTTTTAGGTAATGTTTTGCTATCGGCAACGTACTGGCTTTACGAGTCATGGTGTGTGTCATTAGTTTCGTTCTCATTTGAGTTATTCTATATTTTAGACTTTTTGAAATGAAACATCTTTACAATCTTTGTATAGGACTCGATGGAACGAAATAAAGCGACATTAAAAAGAAATATTTAATCATTTAAACACTAAGCTCATAAAGAGACTTGGAAATATTTTAAAAGTTTTGAAGTTAATAAATCATATTGAAACTAGAGCATTTGTTTCCTATTTTAGTTATCATAAGCCTCTTGTGTCATTTGTTCATAGTGAAAGTTCTAACCATATCAACATTTCTTAATAACTTTCTATTTCAACTGATAAATTATGGGATACTCTCTCATCTAACACTCAAATATTATAATTTTATTTTTCAATATTCTAGAGATAAAAACTATGTGATTTTAGGAATGGGGACCGAAATTATAAAGAACCCCTAATACAAATTAAATTTGTTCTCAACCGCGTTGAGCTACAGACGCGATCGCTTTGCCATAGCTGTTTGTACGAAGCAAGTACGTACATTTTCCCGAGTCAGCATTTTCGGTGAACACGCGCGAAGATTGAGTTTAGCATTAGGACGAACGTCGCTCATCAAGGTAGCGTACCCGCGTACTCACCGATGCATATCAAAGCATCTCCATCCGTACCAACCGTACCAAGGGATGAAATAAATCAGGTATACAAAGTGTGTATGGCTCAATCAAGAATCCTACACACTTAAAAGAGTCAGAGATTCATTACAAGTTATATCTGAACAAATTAATTTATTTTATACCATAACATTGTTATGTTACAAACATAAAAGCCTGACTTCTGGTAGAATTATTAACTTAAGGCATAATTACAAAAGAAGGTTCAAAGACAAGTTTAGCTTTTGTGGCCTAACGAGTTTATTGCGTTTGTAGCACTCCATTATATTCTCATTCATAGACGCCTAATTATGAAATATTATTATCTATAATAATTACTTTCAGCCTCATATAAAAGTGAAGTACCTAAATAATTACTTAAGTAATTTAAGAAAGTGTTTTCACAACTTTTATCTGTTCAGGAACGGAAAAAGATTACATTTTCCTGCGGTTGGGCAGCCTGTCGTAATAGGCGACAAGACAACCCATAGCCAGGTGGGTATTAGGGTACTTCCCCTCTGGATAGCTACCAACCTTGGTCTAGAGTATCCCGCCATAAGAACATTGAATTGTGTTTCGGCATTAGTAACCGTATTCCAGTCTCCCTTAAAGTACGGCAGCACATTGGTGTTACAAGGATCCATAGATGAGGGTAACAGCTTTCCATCAAGTGGGCCGTCTGCCTATATTTTTTTTATTTTGTTATCATTGCCGGAGTGCAACAGACAGGCAGACGGTCCACTTTATAGAAAGCGGTTACCATCGCCTATAGACATTTACAACACCAAAGGTGGTACAAATGCGCTGCTGCTCTCTTAAGGGTCACTGGAACCTGGTCACTAATGCCGGAACACAACTCAAGGTTGTTATCGCGACATGCTTTAGACCAGGGGTGGTAGCCATATGCTAAACTCAAGCAATAAAAAAATCTGATAAGGTAGTAATAAACTAGTTGACAGTCAAGTTAAATGACATACTTTTTATCATCACCTAGTTAACTAACTACCTAATAAACTCCGTTGGCTCAGCGACCCAAAATGTGTCTTGGAACGAACGAACGAAACGAATACACGCCGCCTTTCTCTATCCAGACCTCCTAGACAAGTTGCATCAGCGCTAAATGAATTAAATGAAAATGTACGCGAATGACATAATACTTATCGTAATGATATGTGATTTCCATAAATTTTCCATTCCATCCAATAAGAAAAATCTATTTTACCCCTCAATTAGAAGAGAAGGGGAGAGGGAGCCACTCCTAATTGTTATTTTTTTCGCGTTTACTACAATATCGTATAGCTCTATTTTCATAGTCAGATCTTCATCTTGTCAAATTTCATCTATAAATTTTACGTAGAAAAATTACTGTAATATATAAAAATAGTCACCATATGGATGGAAAGACAGATGGATTTTGACAATGACGACCACTATTTTTTTCATCGTGTATGGAAACATTAGTGTTCTGTTATTGTCAAAATGCATAAAGTTTGGAATTCTAAAACACCAGTCTTTTCAAAAGAAAATTGATCTCCTTACATTTTCCGAACAGCATATTTACTACATAATAATAAAATGTAAGCCATGTTATACAGGAAAAAATATTCCACACCGAATATAAAATCATAGAATTATTGAAGGCACGTGCAATATGTCTCTTTCGAGTGATTTAATTTATCAGAAAACGCTTTCGCGCCGCGTCTTATGGGGTCGCTAAGAAATGAGTTTTGCTACCCTCTCGCTATATTTTTATGAATACAATGAAACCTTTTGGGAACATTAGTTTTTATCAGATAAAAGAAGATAGAATCACATAATCAATTGAGACTTTTTATTAAAGATATAAATTATTTATATAAGCCCAGTATGTATATTTTTATATACATACAAATAATGTTAGTGTCACATCACTGAGCTCCTCCTAAATCCTTGGACTGATCTAAATGAATTTTTGTATGCTCGAGTGGATCCCGGATAGTTTAGAATCACAATTGGACCGGTAGGTGGCGCTGAAATCGGGTTCTAAATTTTATTTTTTAGGGCAGAACATCGTCTACTAGGCCCACTAGTATGGAGATAAATATTAATAGCATCAAATTATATTATACTACTACATCAACAGATTAATTGGAAATATTCTTTAATTTAGGTTGAATGAAAGAGCTTTAAGCGATACGGCGGCATATTGTTTTGTCTCGAAATATTGTAATCAGTACATTCTTTTGTCTATTTTTTGTGAGGATTCAAAAAGAAATGTTACGTTGGTTTGGGCATGTACAGAGAATTGATAATGGGGCACTGATAAAATATGTGTATGACAGCAACATGAATAGTAGTTTTTGTCGGTAGACCATTTATGTCACAGATAACAAGCAATTCAATCGCACATATATCCAAATGATAGTAAGTAAAGCGAAACGTATGCCAAAATAGTAAGAAGTGGACATTCAATGTAACTGTCTACTCCCATAGGAGATAGGCATGAAAATATGTACGTACCTATAACGTAAAGCCGCGGTTATGCATACATACATACATAACTTCACGCCAGTTCCCTTGCGGGGTAGGCACGAACAACAGAGCGCCATTTAGGCTTATTCTTACACACCTCACTTGCTTCTTTGACATTCATAACTCTTGTCATGCACGCTCGTCTGTTCTTAAGGCTCCTGACATCACCTTCTGCTAGTACACGATCAATTTGATCATGGAAGGTGTGTCGTGTTATTCATTCCATTTACATTAAAATTACATATTAAAAATACATTTATGACAGAATAATACTGCTGAAAAATAAAATAATATACTGCGTAACTACTATTTTATTACCATTACTAGAGTTTGCCCCACGGCTACGCCGCGTATTAAACCTTAGCCAGTAGTATTTTCTTAAGTTTTCGTGACCGTTTGACAAGTTGCCGAAACGTCGGAAAAACAAAAATCAAATAAATTACCGCGCTTAAAACCGTTAAAACGTAGTTTTATTACCTAGCCAGTAGCTTTATTTTACTTGCTCTAAAACCTAATTCAGTTTTTTACATATAATAATAACAAAGAAACTAAGTCCATATAGCACACCAAAACATATAATCGTGTCGAAGCCAACCTCATTTGAAATAATACACCGACAGCGCGTTCCATTAGTAGCTCACAACGCCCAAAATGCTCCGTTAGCCGTTCCACAAGGCAACCGCGATCGCTGTGGTCGTAGTGAAAACGTCACTGATGACGTCATCATTTTTGATCACATAACGGTCACAACGACCCATGTCAAGAGGTAGGTCGAATAACCGTTCCACTTGGGTTTACGATTGTAACGCTAGCAAGCAAGTGGAACGGAAAAAATCGCGGTAATGGTCGTTGTGAGTCTCTAATGGAACGTAGCCCGAATGACATGTTGTTTATGACAACGTAGATATTTGTTAGTGAACTGAAAAAACGCGATTGCAGCGCCATCTATTTAGCTAATCGTCGATTCTATGGAAACGCCATCATTTATCGGGACAAAAAATCCTAAGTGTTGATTCGGGATATAAGCCGGCTCTGTCACGAGTTTCATTCATATACGTTCAGTAGTTCTCAAAAAGGATGCGATCGCAGCGTCATATTTTTCTATATATTTGTCTATCCCGCTGATCCTAGGTCATTTATCACGCTAAAAAGTATCCTAAGTTACGCCCCGGGAACAAGCTCATATATAAATGTGAGCTTGCTCTGTGTCGTGTTTCATTCAAATCCGTTCAGTAGTTTTCCCGTTATACTCTAAAAAAAAAACGTGTTTTCGGAATCTGCTGGTCCGAATTAGCCCCCTGATTTTCTTCACATTTTTAAACGCATTGTACAAACTCGAACCATTTACAAGTTACTTATAGTATAGATAGATAGATTATCGTATCGAAAGAAAACAAATTCATTGAAAGTTCGATATGGAACAATATTGTAGCGTTGTTTCAGTCGGCTGGCTACGTCCACCGATGAAACTGACGATGCCAACAATGAATAAAACATTGAATAAAATAAAGCGTTTGTTTTCGGATCGCAAAGAACACATTGCGATTCCTACGGGATTCCTACCACGGAATTCCGTGAAATATTGAACGCGGTTGAATACGGCTTTATACATCCATTACGATATTTCAACGTTTTAATGTATTTCCGTCTGTAGTACAAGCGCACTTACAACTGCCTCTGTCCTTTAGTACACTCCCAGGCCAAGTGAAAAATGACTGATCTATATATAGATAATTTTTCTCTTATATTTTATTATCAAAAACTTTATTTTAGACAAAATCAAACAAAAATTAAATAAAAACTTATTAAGATTTTCAGTTTTTGACTTAATTATGACGGATTTGTATATCTTCATATCAATTCATTTGCCTTAATGCTTGCTAAAATTTTACATAAACTTCATACAAACACAGCAAAAACTTTGTACCCCTTTTTACGAAAATCGCGCGGACAGAGGAGTATGAAAGTTCGCACACTTATAGTTTGCTCGTATATAGACAAGAAGCGACGAATGCTATTTTTTTATTATGCATAAAAATAAATAAATAAAACATTACACATACTACCATGTATTTGACACACATACATATAAGTATATACTCTTTTGTTTATCGTTCAAGTCAAATTACCAGTGTAGCCTTGGCGAAATCTGTAATTATTCTTTGACATTAATTATTATGGTCGAATTTCGACCACGGGCCACCACTAGTTGTAATAATTGTGCTACCAATGATAAGGTGATGAAAATGACCAATAAATAATATTATTTTAAAGGAATTGTGTGTGAAATAACTTTAAATGCCATTTTACAAGACAATTCTTTATGAATTCGGAAAATCAAAATGATTTCTTGCTTTGTACTTAACACTGATCGTGATAAATAATTTTTCTATCCACTGTCATCCGCTGTTATACCTACCATACAACATTCTATAAGGTGGCGTCATCTGAATGGTCCCAATCAATTTTATCCACCTTTTATTAATACGTAGATAAATGTTCACTGTGTACAATTTGATGGCCTTTGTAGTTGAGCGGTCTAAGCCTTTGCAGCCTAACTCACTGCAACGCAGAGGTTCCATGTTCAATTCCTGGTATGGTAAATTTCAAAAAGAAAATTTTCTCCGTTATTTACGATGGTTTGGGTGTCTAGGATCGGCACCAGAGTAGTCCGTCGAATATAACCCATAACACAAGTGTAACTTGCTTAATTTGAGAATATACAATATGTGTGTTTGTCAGCTGATCTAAAAACAATTAAATAAATACGTGAAAGCAAAAACTTTGTACCCCTTTTTACGAAAATTGCGCAAACGGAGGAGTATGAAATTTCGCACACTTATAGTTCATATAGAGAAGAAGCGACAAAAGCTATTTTTTTTTTAAATTATTATTTTTAAAATTTTAAACAATACATTAAATGAATTAAAAAAACATTACACACACTACCATGTATTTGACACACACACGCATATATACTCTTTTGTTTATTGTTCAAGTCAAATTAACAGTGTAGCCTTGGCGAAATCTGGGATTATAGAAGTTATAGTCTTTGACAATATAACCTTAATAATGTTCAAACTTATAATTATTCTTATCCGTGCCGGAACGGAGAAAGAATACAATTTCCTGCGGCCTGGCGGTCTGTCGTAGGAGGCGACTTAACAACCCACAGCCAGGTGGTAGAGCATTTGCCCGACTGGATGGTTACCACCCCTGGTCTAAAGTATGTCGCCATAACAACCTTGAGTTGTGTTCCGGCATTAGTGACCAGGTTCCAGTTTCCCTTAAGAGAGCAGCAGCGCATTTGTAGCAACTTTGGTGTTGCAAATGTCCATAGGCGATGGTAACCGCTTTCCATCAAGTGGGCCGTCTGCCTGTCTGCTGATCTTCTGCAATAAAATAATACTAATAATATGGTCGAATTTCGACCACTGGGCGACCACTAGTATAATAAATTATACATTTAGTTTCATTGTAAATACATAAGTGTAAGTAATAAACAGATTACATGGTATATAATACATGAATAACAAAATTAAAATAAAATTTACAGAAGTAGTCTAAAAATATTTAATACCATTAATAGACGCTTTATAAAAAAGAACAACAAGCACATAAAAAATGCAAATTCAAAACATAAAGAGGCTTTAAATTTGGCTGAAAATATTAACCCCGATGAGTTAAACTTGTGCCAAATTTTCGAGAGTCCCCGAAAGAAATTTGTCGGGAGCAAAATAGGTTAAGTTTTTCTTTAAAAGACTTGGTGTGAACAACTTTGCAGAAGTTGGCAAGCGGACTGCCGTACGCTCCGATATTTCCTCTTTATTGTCGGATTTTATTCTTTATTCGACAACACTGCTCTCCCGAGAGTAATCTTTGGCTCTTGTTATCGGTTCAACTTAATAAACCTGTTGACGATTCACTTTGGAGCGTTTTAATGCAATAAAACTTGGTAAACGGCGCGCTGTGTATACAAAAGTATAGCGATTTATAAAACTCTAGACTGGTTGAGTGAAAATTTTTATTTTTACTTTGAATGGATCAATGAAACCTCTTTATTGCTCACAATAAACTTAAACTTAATCTAAGACATTTTTTTTATTGAGACGCTGGAAAACAGGCAGAAAGACGGCTTACGTACTGGAAAGTGTTTTTTATCGCCTTCTCCTCCGTCATTGGCTAAGACGAATGCTAATTGTTTTCTCTCTGAGGATAATTATATGGGGGGGTTAGTCTTTTATTTTTACTTTCTTTTTCTTTTTTATCTTTTTCTCTTTTTAACTGTAAAGTGGAGACTAACGCCTATCTAGACGTTTGCAACACCAGATGCGAACCCGATGAGTTGCTAGGCTTTAGGAAGAGATAGAAGGGATGGGATAGGATAGGAGGGATGGGATATGGGGATGGGATAGGGAGAAGGGAAAGTGGGACATTGGAACTCTCACTCATTGCACGAAACAACATTAGCTCAAGGCTAACTGTTATACGCTAATATTCGGTAAGAACATGGTATCATATTGATCAAACTGGCCTTAAGGCCAACTCTTAAGAGCTAAAACCTTGATGATTATTGCAGTACGATTATACCACGTCAAAATTAATAAAAGTTCTTTGTTTTTCTTTAGCAAATAATCCGACTATCTCTGTGGTTGAGCGCGTTAAGCGTTTGCCGGCCCAGCTCACTCGAACGCAGACGTTCCAGGGTCAATTCCTGGATTGATTAATATCGTACACGAACTTTTCTTCATTTATTATGGTCTGGGTATCCGGGATCGGCCGCAGAGTGGTCTGTTGTATATTACCTATAACACAAGTGTAACTTGACAATCTTTCATTGTTTGCTGATTATTGACAGATATTGTAGAAATCTCGCCAACACGAATGTTCTATAATATTTGCATAGGATCCGAATGAACAAACTAAATGATCCATTATTAAATATACCTTACATTGATTGGTAGTACATTTCTATCGCATAATTTAACACACAATTGGCTTAGACCTTCATAAGTCTCTAAACATTACACATATTTTAAATAGATAATAAACGGACTGTCAGTTTTATTATAAATAAACATAATGGCCCACTAACATAAACTTTAATTCATGTCATCTTTAAGGCTCCCATTACCGCAAAAGGTCGAAATTGGGGTGCACACGAAACAGGTTTTCGTTGGTATTTAATGACCAATAATTTATAAAAAAAATTATCATCAATTATCAGCTTCACGTAACATGATTTCTTCGTAATTTTTATATAGTTGTTTTTAAGTTAAAAAATTATTGACCAAATCACCTCAAAACTATTCACATGAAACTATTTTACTTCTTCAATTATTATGAAAACAGGATAAAAAAATGTGTATAGGCAAAACACACACGGCAGAAGTTTCACACTTCAGAAAAGTAGCCTACGAGAGAATGAGATAAATATAGAGTATCAGGAGTATTAGGATAATTATAAGGTTTATTATTTTTGTTATATTTTTACCAAGCTCTAAAATTATTTTATATTTTGATGCAAAATATTACATTTCATATGTTACAGATTTAAGAGATATTATAACACATAATATTCAGATTCCATAATTTAGCTTTGAACAAATGACACGAGAGGCTTATGATAACTAAAATAGGAAACAAATGCTCTAGTTTCAATTCAAAATTTATGAACTTTAAAATACTTCCAACTCTATCTTTGTGAATATTGCGTTTAAATTACATATTAAATATCTCTTTTAGTGTCGCTTTATTTCGTTTCATCGAGTTTCAAAACGATTCTAAAGAAGTTTCACTTCTAAAATATCTGCATCTTTATAAAAGAGGAATAAATAGTTTGTTTATATTTTTTTAATACTACTTTATTTTATTTACAATAAAATAACAATGCACCTGAAAAACAGCCGCATCTCTGGCGTTGCTACAAACCGTAATGGAATATATAAAGTTTAATTTTGGGTCATTTTAATAGAACAAAACAGCTCCATTACTTCAGGTCGAGGTCTAAATGTATGCCATCTGCCGGATAAATAAAGTACGTACTAAGTGAAGTCGTAAATCAACCCTTTGCTGGCTCATTGCCCCGCTGGGGTCCTACACACACGAAATATGACGCACATTGTAATAAATGCTGTCCTCATGTCCGTTAATTTTACTATATCTGTCGACTTTTTATAAGCTATGAGAGTTTTATTCACTGCCAACATTTTGCGGTTTATTTAATTTAATATATTCTCTGATAGTGAAGGTAAACTTCGTGGAGAAACTGTTACATCATGATTGTATTGTTCGGATTTGTAAAACCTGCCAATCGTCGTGAACAAGGGTGGGATTAAAATGACAGGCTCAGCGCAATAGTGGGACTCCTATGGGTCAGTTCAGACGTTTTAAGTGTGCTTTAGCAACACCGAAACTCTAAAAAATAACAAAAAATAGAGAAATAAGTCGTTTCACCGACTCTCAAGAACACCAAAAGGGAATCATAACATTTTTGAAAAACCAATTACATCGTAGCCAGGAATAGTTTGTTAAGGTTTGTACTTTTTCAAATTCAACGGGTATGATTCCTGACTTCTTGACTATAATAATTGATTTTTGTAAATTCTAGTCATACTGTTTCATTTTTAATAAAAACCAACCCCGGGATCCTATGAGTATTTTTCACTAATTCTTACTTATAACTTTGGATTATAATTTCGGATCGGATAAGTACTACATAAAAACTTTGTATTAACGTCATATAAGTAAATTTACGAAAAGTCCTCAAATTGAACGAAATTCTCTTTCACCGAACAAAAACTTTCATATTTATTACTGAAAAACAAACGTTGGCTTCATTACAAACTTCAGCAGGCAATAACAATAAAACACATTAAACGGAGGATAGCTTGAAGTTTTAATTCCAGACTTGGAGCCTGTTTTATATTCGACGTTTGAAATAATAAATTTATGGACGGTTTAAAACTCTGAGATACTTTATGTTTCGAAATTGATTTATAGGCTATATAGTTATATACACGTTACACTAATCGCTGCTTGCATGGATTACATATATGTATATTGATAGATACAATATATATTCTTTTTAACAATACTAGTGGTCGCCCGTGGTCGAAATTCGACCATAATAATTATCGTCAAAGACTATACTTCTGCAATCACAGATTTCGCCAAGCCTACACTATTAATTTCACTTTAACAATAAACAAAACAGTATATGCGTGTGTGTGTCAAATACATGGTAGTGTGTGTAAAGTTTTTGTTGTTGATTTAATGTACTTTTTCTTTATAATTTTAAAAAAATATTAGCATTCGTCGCTTCTTCTCTATATAAACTATAAGTGTGCGAAATTTCATTTTCCTCCGTCCGCGCCATTTTCGTAAAAAGGGGAACAAAGTTTTTGCTTCTCGTATTAATATATAGATAAACTGTTTGTTGTTCGACATGATTAATGGAAACACTTTAAAATTTTAAACACTATAAAGTAATTAATACTAACAGCGAGATTATTGCAAACGATCTCTTCCAGGTAATCTTTATATAAACAAGATCTTATTTTTTCGATTTTTATTATGTAATACAAATAAAATCATATATACATAAATGTAATTACATTTTATATTTGATTTTAATATAATGTTGCGAATCGGTAGTAAATTAGATTAGGCCCCTATAGAGTAAATAATAACCATAAACAAGATTAAAATTAACAAGTAGGCGGTAGGCTAAATAAAACTTTAACAGTACTCGTTGAACTTGACATATCACGGCCACTGAAAAGTTTTAAAATTACTTACACTGGCAACTTCTCTGTAACAAAATAAGTTAAAAGAGACAGATAACCTTACTTCACTCCTACAACTACCGGGCGGCTTGCATATATACGAAATCTACAACTTGGTGATTTTTGCCAGTTTTTTATACTAAGAAACAAAGAGGGTTGACACTTTCGTACCTTTTTAAGTATATTTCTATATAGTAATATACATATTTGAAAATTTTGCCGGTTTATTTTATATTGGAATATTATAATTATTTTGTAATTATTAATGGAATATGGACAAATAGAGTTGGACTGAGTATTTTAATTTACATATTTACGTATTGTAGTTTATATAGGAACCCTACATGTGTGAACTAGCCTTACACATGGCCACTTCCTAGCAGATAAGAATACAAGAAATACGATATTAACTTCGATATCTCGCGCGTTAAAGCTTTTAGGAGAACATGCATTTTAATACAACAGCGAAGGGAGCGCGTTATTAATTTTCACGTTACCGCTAAAGTTTTAATTAGAAAATCGTCATTTTCACTCAAGTGTTCCTAACTTCCTGGGGAATTATAAAAAATTCGTAGCACGTACTCCAATGTTGCTCGTGAAACGTATTTCTTATTATTAATTACGCTAGCCAAGCACCCTCAAGTTGCGCGTTTTTGGTAATAAATACTAGATAATATTCAGGCTTGCTTAACTTAAATCTAACGACTGCATACCCAGGACATTAAAGATGGCTATCATTAAAGCCTATTTCAAATAGGATGGTATGGCTGACATATCTATAAAACGAATTCGTAGCGTTATCGTAAACTTTGCTACTAAATAAATATTAACCTTAATTATATAAAAATATAATCCTGTCACTGTTTAATAATAATCTTATCCTTTTTTTTTAATTTTATTGAGAATTTTTGTCACTAGTGACTAAATCAGCCTCATAGGTGATGACAAATTTACATTTTAAATAAACTTAAGTATAATTGTTAACTTAATTTTAAACTTAACTGTAACTATTTCCATTTTTAAATATTTTAGTCAGGAACTTAAATAATAATCCAGCCTCCTTGCTCAAAGGGTTGCGTAGAATAATATTTATTCCTCCACTATGCAATGACGAGTCTGGCAAGAGTGTCTTTCTAATTGGTTGGGTTTGGCCACATTCCAGAACAATATGTACGAGAATCATGTACTTAGAATCACTGCGTTTATTTCTTTATTTACATAATTTTTCCCATACCGTCCTATTTAATGTAGATTTTAGAGGCGGTGCTGTTGTACTAGCATACGTATACATACACTAACCAATCAGTGTGCACTGTTTAAATATTAGATCTATATATTAAAATTACTACTAAAACTATTTATTTAGGTCTAAAATAACAAAATCCGTTTAAAAAAGTTTAAACAAAATTTTAATTTGGAGCATTGCTTTATACGGGTGAAGCATGGACAATGATACAAATCGATCGCGATAGATTAGAAGCATTTGAAATGTGGTATTGGAAACGCATGAAGAGAATAAGTTGAAAAGAAAAGAAGACCAATGAAGAAGTACAAGATATGGTAAAGGAGAAACGCACAATTTTAAAAACTCTGGATTAAAAGAGAAGAAGAAAGATGTTTGGCCATTTGTTACGACACGATACCTTCTTACTATCTTCGACTACCTTCTTATGCACGTTAATCGAAGGCAAAGTGGAAGCAAGGAGAGGGAAGGGAAAACAAGGCGAGCATTCATGGATGAAATAAAAGAAAAAGTGGGTGCCGTGTCATACATAGAAGTAAAACAACTGGCCCACAATATAGAAGTTTGCAGGAGTCTCCAGCGACAAGAGCATAGCTCTTAAATGATAGATAGATAGATTGAAATTACAGAATTCATATTAATTAAATTTAAGTACCTACACTAAAATTTTAATACTATAAATATATACATATAGATTTTAAAAATATAATACCTACAAGCCGAATTAGATGTCGCCCAACTTATATACCTTCCTTTTACAATAAATTTTTTGGATTTTTTTTTTAGTTAAATGGTTAATATGTAATATTTTCTACTGTAATAGCTAACGTTAGATGTGGCTTAAGTTGTCTAAAACATTTAAACATCATATCATGAAATATTGTAATTCATTTCAAAAATCCTGTTTGTAATATAAGAAAATGATCTTCTAATCAAAAATAATGTATACATATTATAATTCAAATATTTCTGTAAATTTCAACCCCAAAAAGAAAACAATCATATCGCAGTTCTTTCCCAGTTATAATATTAGTCTGAATCTGAGCCATATTTACGTTCCTTTAATATGTGGAAATAAAAGCGAACAGTAATTTGTAACTGTCATAGAATTTTTCCACAATAATAAGTAGGTGAAAAATGGTTGATAAGCACGTGATTAGTGTACTGTTTGCGTGGTGTTTTTAATTATATAAATGTTTAGTAGTTTGAAACTGAACAATAAACAACAAATTAAATTATAGTTCCCGTTTGTGATTTCAAAGTATAATGCCAAAATTTAACTGAAGCTGCTACTTCCTCATTCTGGTCTCTGTCAATATATAAAATGGTGAAAACTTAATTTAATTTAGTTAACTCACTTTAAGCTATCTAAAATTGGATGATTACGGTAACATAGAGCCGACACGGTGACATCATCACTAAAAATCCCGAACAAACAGACAAACCGACACACAGACAAAAAAGCCAAACAGACAATAAATCTAAAAAAAAAATGCGTCGTGTTCTCCATTGTTTATATAGTCAATTCCAGTTTTTTTTAATAGCTTTAATGTACAAACAAGGCATGTTTAGAATGTTATAATATTATGGATTTTAGTGTATGTTCAATTTCAATATTCTTCATTCTCAGACGATTAAATTCTTTTTTTTTTGTTGCTGGAGCACAGCAGAGCCTGCTTGATGGAGAATGTGGTTACAACCGCCAATGGATATTTGCAATACCAGAGGTAGTAGTACAATATGCTGCCGGTCGGAGAAGGAATTGGAACGGGACCACTGATTTCGGAACACGACTCAATGTGGCTGCATGTTCTAAACTCGGGGTAGTAGCGATCCAGACGAGAAAATACTCTACCACCTGGCTGCAAGTTGTCTTATCGTCTTGACGATAAGCCGCCCGACTGCAGGAGTTAGTATTTGTTTTCCTTTCCTGCATAAATTATGCATCTAGTCAACAATAAATTCCGTAAACTTTTTAAAAGTAGAAATCATTAGTAAGTACCTCAAGTATCCGAATGGAAGATATATTGCCTACTTTAAAGAATCTGAAAGAAATTCGATGAACAAAAGAAACGAGGTTTCATCGAGAAGAATAAATGAATTATGGCTCTCTGACACATTGATATTTATTTCTTTTGAAAGGTGCTCGATCACACTGTTCGACTTGTGTCACGCTCCTTACGACGTGTCATGTTTTATCGGCGATAATGTGGAACAAATGAACGTATCCATGCGAACAAGTATGATACAGTGACACGGGTTATGTAACCGAAAATGTTTATTTGTACACGTGTCTCAAAAAGCAAAGTAGATATTACAACTTGTAAATTGTATTCATATTATACTCATAGATAAAGTAATTTGATAAAAAAAACATAACCGACTTCACCATAAAAACTAAAAAATAAATAATTAAACCGACTTCTTTCAACATCTTGAAGTTGTTGCCAATTAAAACATAAAAGAACAAATTTACAAAATATAGTATTTTTTATATTTTACTTAACACCAAATTCAAGATGTCTTACTAAGAAATCAGTTAAATATTTATTTTTTGGTTTTCAGTGTGAAGTCGCTTTTATTTTCTGTTAAAAAAAATAACATTTTAGTTGCACAAATACTTCAATAGTTTTTAAAATAATATACTAAGCTTCTGTAGAAATTGTACAACTGGCACGCATATACAATTTTACCATCTCACTCTTCAGTGTATATGCTAATCAGCAACAGTTGCTCTCAATTTGCTTGCGATCCACAAATCGGATCCTGACTTGGTAACTATCGGACCATCTCGGGAGACAAAAAAACTTTTTGTAAATCGGTCTACAATTGACGGAGAAATCGCGTAACATAAAAAATTAGTGCCTGTAGAAAATGCAATACATACACGCGTATACAAGCTTTTTTCCAAGAATTTAGGCTCACGGCGTTCTTTAATAAGTAATTTTTACTCTTGACTTGCTTGAAATCCACTTACCAGATCCTGATTTGGTGATCTTGGCACCACCTTGGGACTACAGGCTTGCGAATAAAGATAAAATGGTTTGGAATGGACGGAGATATCGTATTACAAAGAAGTCTGTTATCGATTTTCGTGAGTTTCTCTAATTCCTTGGAATCCATTCATCAAATCCTGACATGGTGACAATGGAACCAATTCGGGAGTATAACCTTTCGAATAAAAGAAAAATTTTAAAAATCGGTTCACAATTGACGGAGAAATAGAGTAACGAACATCCAAAAAAAAGCATGCAGACAAATTGAGAACCTCCTACTTTTTGAAATCGGTTAAAAAAGGAGATAGACTTCAATTGTTTCATTTAACAATGCTATGAAAGCGAACATTTACGCAAAATCTATTCAAGTTATTAATAATGAAAATGAGAAATGTGAACCACTTTCATGAAAGTTACGCCATAAGTACCCCTAAGCTAGCATAATATGAAAGTACCGAAGGCTTCACAGCTCATTTAGAACTTTCCTAGTGCTCAAACAACACTGACTGTGGCCGCAATAAACAATATTCAGACCTCAATTCCATTAAACGAAGGGATTACGCGAACAAAAATTCGAAGCACGTTCACGAAATAACTCGATTTCGCATGTCAGACAAAAGCAATTATGTAACTGGAGAATAGGAATGTGGACGTTCCTGCATGACTTTCCTGACATTTATTTAGAACTTCTAATTCGAATAGTATTACTACCTTTCCTATCCTGCCCGAGTCACAGTTTTGCTAAATTCGCCACTAGTTTCGCTTGCTTTTAGAAAAGTGGGTACACTTTTACACAACTTATAATACCTCGATCTGCAGTTTTCGTTTATGCAAAGAAGTGCAGATCGTATTCCGACATGTAAATAATCTTTATTGAACTTTATATGCAAGCGGAAATGGGGAGTGTTACTTGCTATGCGTTCTTAGCTTTGACCCGCTTATACGATCCGTACACTGCCCCGCATGACTTAAATTGGTCTACTGCGTTTGTATATCAGGAGGTAGTTGATACACCACAATAAATTTTGAAACCATGATCATATCTTTTATTTATGGGCGTTCAAATACCTTTTTTGACTTAAGTAGACGGCCCACCTGATGGAAACCGGTTACCGTCGACTATGGACGTTTTCAACACCAGGAGTGTCGCCAATGCGTTGCCGACCTCTAAGAAATTTTATAAAGCCCATCTTGAAAAATCTCACGTCGTAACGCAATGGGAAAATCATTGTTGTATGCAGAATGAATGTTCTAGAGAATCATTGCGCTAGTTGAGTCTGGGAACTCAAGTGAACATCTCGTCGCTGGCGAGCAATGCTGTTGTATAAGTGAGGCGTTGACACCAGATCAAACAATTCGTCGGAACAAACCCAGTTTTACATGCCATGTCTTCATCATAACTTTAAAATATCTTGGTATAAATAACTTGTATTACTGTTTAGACTATACTTAATACGCTATTCAACTTGTTATAGAAATGACGTCATAACTAGAAAGCTTGTACAAAATCTAGGTGACTTCGGCATTTTGTAAGATGATAAGTAAGTCGTGGAAGGCCACGACACACCTTCTATGATCAAATTGATCGTGTACTAGCAGAGGTTGATGTCAGGAGCCTTAAGAACAGACGAGCGTGCATGACAAGAGTTATGAATGTCAAAGAAGCAAGTGAGGTGTGTAAGAATGGGCCTAAATGGCGCTCTGTTGTTCGTGCCTACCCCGCAAGGGAACTGGCGTGAAGTTATGTATGTATGTATAAAAAGTATCTCAATTGATTTGATTATTAATTAGCAAATTATTAGCTATATAAAACTGTATAGACCAAGATCCGGCTGCAAGATTACTACGTTCTTGTGTTATTTAATTAAATTCTAGTTTTTATATATAATTATATATGGGCGCTCTTATTTTTGCTAGGTTGCCTATAAAAATGAGGCTGCTAGGATTTTTAATTGAAATAATATTAGTTTGATATTTTAGGAAAAATTGTTTTTAAAATAAATTATGTATCAAGTTAAAGCTAATGTTTTTTTGTGTAAGATGGAATAGGGTTGCCTATGTAAAAGTGGTCGCAAATAGGGGTTGCCTGCTGTTAAAGATAAATTATACTGAAAAAGATTTAACGCAGTATGTCCCTCGTTTTTTTTTTTTTTGTTTTGAGGCGAGGGAAAATGCTTAACCGATTTACGCACAAACTGGGTCGTTGCTAGGGGAACGACACGCGTCGGTCGGGGGCGATAACACTGCAGCAATAGTATGCTCTTGGCAGTGCTCCGTCCGCGATCGACGTCGCAGAATAGTGTGGAAGACTCCGAGCGTTGCTACACGAGCGAGCAACCCCAATACCCACTAAAAACCCCCTCCTCCCTGTCGAACCTGCGCTTTTGTTTGTGTTGGAAAGGCTGAGATTTATAACATAGTTACGCCCAGTCGATCCAGCGCAATAAAGTGCCTGGAGTGTGCCCTGGGAGAACACACCCCACTTCGTTGTGCGGGGGTAGAAGGTCCTTTGCTCTCCTAGCAAGCTAAAGGCCCCCCGCGGTAAACGGAACCTAACTCAGGGAGGGAAGTAATGCGCGTACCTGCCTCTCCGGGTGCCAGCTGATGGCCGGCGACCTCGAGAAGACGCATTAGCACGCGCTGCAGGACTCCTCTCCCTATTGCGTTCTGCGGCCTCCTTGAGTGACATTACTGTCTCACAAAAAGTAACCGCAGCCCCCCAGTTGTCGCCGCTCTGCAGCATGGCCTTGACCAAGTCGCAGAGCGAATCGACGGGACCTACATGCGTCTCAAGTTCGAAACGCTGCGGCGCCCATGCGGCGCACTCGATTAGCGTGTGTAACGCCGTGTCGGGCGCGCCGCACTGGCGGCAGTCCGGGGAAGGCAAGCAGCCCACAATACGATACAGATACTTATCGAAACATCCGTGTCCGGTAAGTATCTGAGTATGTCCCTCGTTAGCGTAACGCCGCGTAGCGTCCCTCGTAGCGCGCTATTTTTAGCAGCTGGCAACCCCTATTTGCAACCACTTTTACATAGGCAACCCTATTCTATCATACACAGAAACACATTAGATTTAACTTGATATATAATTAATTTAAAAAACAAGTGAATTAAATTTTTCACAAAATATCAAACTAATATTATTTTAATTAAAAATTCTAGTGGCCACATTTTTATAGATAAACTAGCAAAAATGTATAATTATATATAAAAACTAGATTTTAATTAAAGAACACACGAACGTAGGAGTAATCTTGCAGCCGGATCTCGGTCTAGTACCGGCAATCGCCGCGAGTCTCACCCTACTCTACCGCGATTTCTGGACAGTGGGGTATGCGCATAGAACCCGCAAAAAAGTATCGTTTTATAATAGAGGGGTAGGTATACTCCCTTAAGGCAGGGGAATTACTTTTGTTGCGACATACACGGGTCATGGACTCAGGGGAAGACCGAATACAGCGCCTAATGCTTGCATGTGTGCGTGTTGGACTCTTATACCTAAAGGCATCCGATTCCCCTCCAATGAAGAAATCAGTCGACAAACTACCCACTAAACCTACCTGCATCCCAACGAGAGAATACACTTAGATGGAATGACACACCGTATACGACATAGTCAGTTCACTGAGGCGTTCTAGTGCCCCGAAATTTGGTACTAAGCCTAGGGAAGCAAGGCCGTACCACGATGTAGAGATGATTCCACTGATGCCCCCGTAAACAGTGGCCCTCTACCACGGAAATTATGGCAGGACCGTAACAGATTTGTGCCAACACCTGCCAAGGTCCCGACGATGATTCAACTGCAGTCCTACAATTCTACCGCGATTGATTATAGGAATACCGAACATTTGATAGGGACTAGTTCCACAGGAAGAAAATGACTTAATGCCGACCCCAAAGAATTGGGAGAAGACGAAAGAGAAGAGATACTGTTTAGAAGTGAAGGGTGGTAGTGGTGGTGGTTGGTGGTGGAATTTTGCTTCTACAAAAAAGTACTGCAAATTTCATCAGCATCTTTATCACATTACTTTTTCAATTATTATTTGAAATATTTCCTAACTTTTACTCCCAAAAATATTTTTGTTGGACTGAATATAAATACATTCATTAAAAGTTAGGAAGTTGATAGGTTTTATAAATCAGATTAGGGTAAGACAAACTTTTAAGACATTAGATTTTAGAAACTTTACCTGTACCCTGGATTAATGCAGTTATGTTTACAATATTTTTTGGTTAAGATTTTATTGCTAAATATTATCTAAAATGCTTTTAACTACATTAATGTCAATAACTACTCTTCAATATACATATATTTCTGTATTGCAAGTTTCATAAATTTACAGTAGAAAAATAAGATAAAGTTTCCCTTAGACATATACGTTTTAAAAACAAAAGCTAAGATAAAAGCAACTAGATTAGCACAAGTTCATTTCATTAAATAAACTCCGGTGCTTTAACTTAAACAAGTGCAATTTTCTTCCACTCTACCCCTGTGTATGGTATGTTACCTTTGTTTTTACTTACTTACAACTTAAATTATGTACTTAGACACACTGGTTAAACTTCAAGCTCATATCATGAAAAAAAACTTTTCGTAGTAAATATAACTATATACTAGACAATACGAATGGATGTACAGGTATGAAAATGAGCTATAATGGCTGGACGGCCTAAATCAGCATAATTATAATTACAGTATAGGTAAGTATTATTAATGTTTTTACATCACACCCAGGTAATGGAAATAAGATTAAAATGAAGTAAAAGGGACTTGGATAGTCGATACTATATATCGGTGAATTTTTAAGTAGGCCAAATTCTAAACTATACGAGATAGCGTAAAATACTCAAGGAGTCTCGAAGTCGATTTTGATAAAAACTAAAGTAATATCTAATAAAACACGGTTTTTAGCGCGGTAATTTATTTGATTTTTATTATTCCGACGTTTCGGCTACTTTTCAGTAGCCGTCATCGCGGAAATCAAAGATGTTAAGTGTCAATGAGTATTGTTAAAGTTTTATTTAGCCTACTGCCAATTGTTCATTTTAATTATTTTTATTTTTGACTTCCCATTAAAAAAAATATTCTATTTTACTTCTATATCTCAGTTATACTACACACTTTTCTAATCCATCTTAAGGTTGGATGGAAGGAATTTGGTTTTATTGATAAGACCACCTATTGTTTGCTGTACTTATGTTTCTTGAATTGCATCTTAATTTTATTCAATAAACTATATTCTATTATATTCTACATTAAAATAAAATGTGAGTTTATTAGAACTCCTATGCACTGAAACATTCAATCTACATTACACGCAGGGTTACCACAACTTATGGTCGTAAAATTTCGCTTCGCATACGTGACTCGGACTCCGTTACCAAAACCGTATCCTTCGCACTCCATAAATATAAAGGCAGGTCATTTATCTGTCTATATTTAAGGAAGCAAAATTCTCCAAACAGCAACCAAATATACCGCTTTAATACTATGTGTTAACGCTGATCTACTCTATTTCTATTCTTTCGCTGAAACTGTCACTATGTCTTTATGTGACATAGGCTATGATCGACTGCCTTATCCTCATCCAGATCAATAACCAATAATTTTAGACATTGTTCTGATGCCTTACCGATCGTCACCTCATCGTAATGTGTCGCCTGTTCTCAACTTTCAGCAGGGCCCGCTTAAACATATTTGGCGCCGAGGTGCAATAATCAGCTCCCCCCCCCCCCCTCACCAACAATAAAAATACTAATTATTTTTTTAATTTAACTATTACGGTTCGCTAGGCACTTTGACAAAAACGGAACCCTTGTACATTTGTCATCTCTACCCCATCTATCGGACCGTCTGTTTTTATACGTCACAGTCTCAGATACGACTGGGTTTCTATGGATGAAATAGGTCAGGAAGATGTAGTCTATATAACGTTGAATTTTTTTCAACCTATGTAATTGTATGGGGTGTCGTTAGTCAGATCTTGACAACTATGACCATGCTTAAAGACTTGCGCTCTCTAGGTCCTTGCACTCGGGTGCTATACGCCCCTTGCATCCACAAGTAAAGATAGCCCTAAGTTTCGGATTACTTCGCAAAGAATTAACTATACCATACTCAGGTGGTCCACTTTGTAGAATGAACTTTTCTACGGACGGAGAGAAGATTACGCTCCCCCATTACTCCAGAGATATACATATAAACATTTCAATGAAGTCCGTCAGTATGAAATGTCCACAGTGACATCAAAAGTAATTTGGGCGAAGTGACCCGTACGAAATTCAAAGGCTCATTCGATGTCATCGATCGACACGGCACGTTGACACACAGCGTTGAAGTTTCAACTCAACAATTTACTTTACCCGTAGAGTGATGTCAATCAGTCGTAGTTATTTTATGATTAGGGCACTTACTTACGTTTCACTTCAATGGTGTGGATTCGTTCTGATGAAGGTCGTTTAAGACAAAGAAACTTAATTTCAAGGTGGAAATGTCTTATGGCCACTTCACTGCCTGGGACAAGAAAGAGGTACTGTGCACTTAACGACAACCGGGTACCTGGATGCAGCAGCGTAATTAGCATTATGACCTGCTTTCTTTGTTGCGAAGTTGAAATGTTCTATTTCCATACACAACCCGCTGCTCAGAAATATAGGAGATTCACGGATACTCACTAATACCACTCAGGAACCTTTAGTAAGGTAGCGTGGGATTCACGGATACTCACTAGGACCACCTCGATGTATCTGAACTATCTTAAAAATACTATTATATAGGTATCTAATTATAAATAAACTAAATTATAAATAAATTAAACTATACAATAAATAAAACTAAAAATAAACTATATATACAAACTAAAATTAAAATCCATCCTTCCATGATCAAATTGATCGTGTACTAGCGGAGGGTGATGTCAGGAGCCTTAAGAACAGACGAGTGTGCATGACAAGAGTTATGAATGTCAAAGAAGCAAGTGAGGTGTGTAAGAATGGGCCTAAATGGCGCTCTGTTGTTCGTGCCTACCCCGCAAGGGAACTGGCGTGAAGTTATGTATGTATGTCTGTATGTAAAATTAAAATATAAAATCTAGTTCTAGACCGCTGTCAGGCGGAAACGTGCCCAAAAGACTGGCCACATTGCCTCTCCGAGGTATAAACCAGTCTTTTGGTCACGTGAGACATCCACCAGACGTTTGACTATGTATCTGTATCCTAATATCAGTTTGGTCAATGACTTGACGTATACAGGACCGTAGGCAAGTCCAGTCCATATTGCTAGGAGGGTCAACCTCCCAAATACTTTCTCACACTTAAAGAGTAAGTAAACTGCCCGCAGAATACTTGCGCACCCCAATCTCGATAGCCTTGGTGCGAGTGACAGTCAATGTTGTTCTTCAACGGCCTTCACCCTTGGTGGTGGTGTGCGGGAAGTTAACCGGAAGGTTCACTGCTTTTTTTACCCTCCAGCCTCTTTATTCGATATTAGAATCTTGCAGGCAACTATAAAATCCGCGCGCAAAAGGTTTGCCGATGACCACTTACTATTATTGCATTGTATTACTTACTACTGTCGTATATACTTATGTAGAGTATTTGCAATAATAAATTAAAATAATAAATTTATTGCTACATCTAATTATGTAACTTTTTTTCTCAACCCGACTGACCATCGACGCGTGATATCATGAAGTTATCAGCAAAGCTTATGCGCACGGTTGTAGTGTCCAATCTGTTTTGGCTCCAGACCGCAGCTGGTACTTGCAACTACGGTTGAGGCAAATATGTAAATATTAATTAATATTAAAACTACTTAATAGTAATATTTCCCATAAAATGTTTCAATCCATTGGAGGCCTTTATTCAACTAAAATAAGGAACGACTTTAGCGAGCTACAAAACCCGTTATCTATTCAAAACTCCTGAGACTCAAAACCTTTTAGGTAACCTTTCATTCGCGTGATTTATTGAAATCTTATTTCACGGAAATGACACATGTATACTTGCCCCTATTAAAGACGTATATAAATAATATCAGCCCATAAATGTCCCACTGATCGAGCCTCCCATTATAGGGGGAACAGACAGTATACCCGCCACGCTTGTCCAAGGCGATTTGGCAGGTTTGACACATCGGTTATCTCGATATGCTGGTTGCATCACGATGTTTTCCTCCACTGTTTTAGCACGTGGTAATTGTAATAATATGCACAGTCGATCAGAAAACTGACTAAGTCGTGCATGCTTTCCGGCCAGGATCGAAACCGCGCCCTTTGAGTTTGGGACGCGTGCGCTAACCGTTACGCTACCACGACTACGTTTTTTTCTTATTAGAGACGTATTAAGTTATATTTATATCCCCGGCAAATTGTTAAAACCGTATATTTATAATCTAACTATTCAGATTACATTAATCATCGATATATTGTGAATGGACCATAAAGCTCATAATAATATAATATATTTTCGTTACTTTGTAACCTCACTATTTCACCATACATTTCATTTCAACTTTAACATGTCATAGATTTTATTCTCTTCAGAAAATTAAATTTAAAAGTCGTATATCCTACTTGATCCAGAAAAATTAGAAGGAAAAGATCAATGTGATATGAGCATGTGACGAGGAGGGGTAAAATTCATATACGTCCTTCTCAGACGCCTCATGCGGAGCACGTACGTTGTACGCGGCGTCCATATAGTGAAACTACTTTAGTACAATTTTGTAATAAACATTTGTCGGTAACATATAGCGTCACGCCATACGCAGCCTAAATCGTTTGTAACAGATGACCGCCTTACTAAGAAATTCATTGTTAGAATGTACCTCTTGTATTCCTGACACGAAGAAACAGAATATTTGAATAGACGGGTAAACACACAAAAGTACCTGTGTTTTAATTAAGAGAAAACCTTAAGTAAATTTGTGTAATTATAAAAACAGTTTAATGAAAACCCTTTCGCCGTCAAAGTCACGTATACGCAGAGTGTGCTGGGTATTTTTAGACTAGAGATGCCACCTTTTTTGAAGAAAATATAGTAATTTTGTTATAAACCCCTAAAAATATAGTACTTTTGTGAAAGTTAGGGGAAAAATAGTACAAATTTATTTTTATATTTTTTTTATTACATCGTTGAATTTTCCATGTGTATTAAATGTAAATTAATACATTTTTCTTTGGCCAGCAAAGATCTATTATTTTTAAAATAATCATAATAATCGGAACAAAAAGCGCGACAATTGAATTAGCGATAAAATTATAGCTCATTTCGTACTATATTATTTTTCTATAATATAATTATAATAACAATTGGCTAAAATATAGTAGGATACTATATTATAGTATGGTTGGAAACCCTATTTTAGGCTAACATTTAATGTAAAGCAGCTTTTTACTTAATACCAGTCAAGAATAAATGACATTATTGAGGAAGGTTAATGGTTAAATGTCGAATTGAGATCATCATGCGCCATCATTATTCTGAAATAATATCATTTATTGTTTTCGAAGCAATTTTACGAATGTTGCTGGAAACTAATGAATCTTTCTATAACAACGAGATACAAGGCCGGAGCGAACATTTCCGAGAGGTTAAGCGTTATGACGACTAGACCTTGGGGACCTGTAACTCATATTAAAAGCCGCCTATGGACGCCCTTTACTGTTTACTGCTCGAAATACCGCCATCAAAGACTAACAATGAAATAAATATATTTTTTTAGATTGCTCTATAAATTTTACTCAGTAAAAGAGTATTATATTATATTATTTCTCTTTACTATGTAAGAAACTCTTTGAAAATACCCGTGATTAGAGAGCTGGCTCATATTTTGCACAACAAATAAGTTTTGCCATACAGCGTGGCAATGCAGCCAGCCTTCTGGGCACGCTCCCTGTTGGCAGTGATCTGCTACATAATGTATTTTAGTTTCAATGTCATTATTATGTTGAATGTATTTTTATAACACTAAACAAACAATAAATATTTTATAATATAATTTTGAAGATATCTTTAAGATAAGATACGTTTTACTTGGCGCTATATACGGTATTATTATGTACAAATTATTATCGGAAGAGAAGTCTTAAAAATTATACCTAACCAATAAATTAGACCGCTATCAGTTGGGAACGTTCCCAAAAGACTTGTAGCATTGCCCGTTTGGATGGACAAGATTGACACTGACTTCAACTGGCAACAACGTGGCACATAGTATTTAGTTAGCTTATGAAATCTTCGTATCCGTCCGTGTTTGTATATCATGTGATAGTATATCATGTAATATTATATTGCGACGTATCTTTATATCATTCATCTTTATGCCTAATATCAATCACATAGATCTGAGATCTGAGAGATTTGAGAAAATTGCTGTAATGTGAAGGATGTAAATTTTTTGTAAAAGCCTCTTTACGGCACAAAATGATAACGGTACCCTAAAAGTCATTAACGCTTATTTCTCGCAACTTTATTATAAAGCGAAATTTCCTTTTCAATTCACTTTTTTGATTTCGCATACGTGACAGCAGAAACGCTATATTAAACGAAACTTTAGCAAGTTGCTTTAAATTGAAATAGTTCCGCAACGGAGAATTTCTCGTTCAGAAAATGTTGCTTTGTACAGACAAAATGTCGAATGTATAGGAATCATTCGAATAATATATCACAATAGATACATATAATATAGGTATATAAAGCGTGGTCGTGGTAACGTTACAATTTGTCTGCATAATTTTGGATATTCAAATTACCTAACATGTTATTTTAATTGAGGATACAGTTTCGATTTGTAACATGATATTATATTAGGAATGTAAAAGACGTATTATATTCAGAATATAATGAGCTACCTTTAATATACGTACATTACAATTAACATACGTATTTTGTATTACTCATCTGAATGTTTACGGTGTCATAAGCATTTTGAAAAAAACGGAATCTTTGCGTATCCGTTCATTTGCCGTTAAAATTTGACATAAGCTCCATAGAGGTAATGTCAAAATTCAACCGATGGTAGGACAAGTACATACATACATACATAACTTCACGCCAGTTCCCTTGCGGGGTATGCACTAACAACAGAACGCCATTTAGGCCCATTCTTACACACCTCACTTGCTTCTTTGACATTCATAACTCTTGTCATGCACGCTCGTCTGTTCTTAAGGCTCCTGACATCACCCTCAGGTGATGTAGGAGGTGGACAGATAGGACAAGTGACTGTATAATAAGATATAGGAAGCGGCCAGTAGTCTATAGGCGCTACATAATACTGTTAGTAAGGCCGAGAAACAACTAAAAGCATGACCGCTATAGGTACACGTAATTTTAGGTTGCAAAAAAAAAAATATGTTTAGTCCTGCGGAATATTGTTCGTCAGATTTTGAAAAATTATGATGTTCTCTAATAACCGTTTTATTTAAGACAGCATGTATGGAGATATTTGATATTCATCAATCCCTTTGATTCTACTTTTTAGTTCACCTGGCTATTAAATTGAGAGAAAGAAGACTAAGGCGGTACGGGAATGATGAAAGTCACGTAACAAAGGGAATGTTAAACTGGGAGATTGACAGGTACAAATGTAAAAGTAGACCGAAAAAGGATGGATTGTGTGAAGGATATCATGTTGACTTACGGTGTGACACAGGACGTGTGCCAGAATAGAGACATTTGGAAGGAAAAGACATATTGTACCGATAAAAAAGTTTTTGTTTTAATTTCAACTATAATATTATTACGATGCCTAGATGCGTTTAATCCCTTTTAAAGTAAGCAGTGAACACTGCTCAACAGGCATTTCATGATAGAGACGCCAGTTAAAGTGACTTTTCCTATCTACCATTTCACGGCTAGAGCACTCTATAAATGGGACAGCGTTCCACCTGGGACATTACATTTTCAGACGATGTTGGCCAACTCAGAAGTGGCTTTCAGACAGCCTTATCGATCGGGGAAACGGGTGAGCTATCTTAGTACGTGGGCACAAAATATAAAAAACAAATAAACTGCTGCTCTGGTTAAGAGGTTTAAGTCTTTACCCACCAGTTTAATGAAAAACAGAGTTCCTAGATTCGAATCCTAAGCGTGATAAAAAGAACTTTCCGTCATTTAGTATAGTCTAGGTTTTTGGACACGGCCCCTGTGTTATTCATTGTATTCATAACACAAGCATAACGTGCTTATCTTGGATATTTTTTAATATTTTTCAAATTAGAACTCAAACACTATTATTAAAATTAAAATAATTAACCTACATGTCATACAACACTTAAATAAAACACTGAGACTGTATAGCACCACATTAGTTAGGAATTATATTATATAAGTTAATAATAATATTTTAATCGCATTGTAAATTCTTATGCTAAATAATTTTCTTTAAACCTAAACCAAACATACGATGTATGTTTATATCTGACTTTACTTTAAAAAGAACACCTTTAAAAGAATTTTTCAGAATCATACTGTTACGAGTTGCAGGACTCGAATTAAAATGTCGTTAGAATTACTATAGAGTTTATTAGAAATACTAACTAAATAATATACAAACACGTATAACACAGGTACAAATATAACCGAACACAATAAGTCCAAATGTAATGCAGAAGGTCGTTATTCCATAAAACGCGCAAAGTCCGTCATTAAAAGATTCCCGATTGTAGTACACACGTCTTGCTTCGCTTGTGGATATCGCTCGAATGACTCATCTCTCCATTGGGGCATTGGTTTTTACTGCACAGATGCAATGTGTCTGCCCGGCCGCGTGACCGAATTTCTTAGAATCAGTTTGTACTTTTAAATCCGAGACACCTGGCAGTTATAACAATGGAACAATAGGCCATAAAAGATTACAATAGATAATGGGATGTTTTTTTAATCACAAATTGTAAACACAAAGTAAACAAAAGAAGTCCAAATGCCGAAAAGGTAATAAAATGTGTTTCTACGGGTATGCAGGTGTTAATTTGTCTTTGTCGGCACCTAGGTCGTAACAATACATACATATAATAGTTATGTAATGTATTTAATAGAAAAAATAGTAACCTGGAAATCACCAACATACCTACTTTTGTTAGCAACCTAAATTTATGGCAGCTAATGTATATTTATAGGAGATGTTATGAAGCTACAAATAATCGTTTAATAATGTCATAATTTAATAGACTATGTTAGGTTTACACGAGTATTTATTTTAATTTTGGAGTAACAAAGTATTTTATTGTTTTATTAAAATCTATTTATTTGTTTTACTAATTAAATATTACATAAGTAGAATTAGTTTTATTAATTATTATTATTGTTTAACAAAATTGGGTCGTTTTGGTCTCGCCAAAAGGAAGGTTTGCACTGAAAATCAGCGTTGTGTCGAATATAATTCCAGCAAGGCAATATGCTGAGTTGATAAATCTTGTTTGCTGAAAATGCGGCGTACAAAATCTCAAAATATGCTCTGTGTATAATAATGTATAAGGCATGTAATTACGTCGCTATTTCTTCAAGTAAAGTTTTTCTTTCTTTAGGTATCATGAAACGATAGCTATTTTAAGGCAGATATTTTTATATTTGATCTGTTGCAATGGATAACAAGGTTAGTTAGAGAATATGATTCTGATATATTTAGTAAACGTTGCATTTGTAAAAGGTTACTGGACATTTTAGATTGCGAACATTTAATTGACGGTATTTTCAAAAAAATATATTATTTAAGCGGCGAAGCCACGCAACACAGTTGTTCTACCATTTGCCAGGCGCTGCGATATTGAAAAAACTGAGTGAGTGTTACATTTATTTTTTTATTTAAATGTTTATAAAATTGTTTGAGTGTTTAAATTTCTATAATGTTGAGATGATATAAAGACTTTGAAATAGTGAGTTGTTGAAGTGGTGAGGACCGGGGTGACTGTAAGTTTGGAGGTCACCGAGCCAGGTTGGGCCCATTCTTTATGTCATCTTAGTAATATATCTGAATGTGTGGCTATGAAAAGATCGAACAATGGTATTCTTTCTCTTGTTTCTGTTATTGCGATATATGTGTTTATTGATTTAATGTGCGAAGTTTTGATGACGCTTACACTTGTTCCTTAGAAATCTTAATTCTATTCACTGGGAAACGTACCTACATAGTAAAATAAGTATATCTTTGCTATGAGTGTTTGAAGAGTGCTTTGTACGAGTTGGTAGTATTTCTGTGGTGTACCATTACTGTCGCAAGATACTAATTAACTTGTCTTTTAATTAATATTTGCTCTAGGATTTCAGAGTATCCGTACTAAGAAATGAATTTTCTGTATAAAAAGCTACAAAGACATAGGCTTTTTGGATGTGAATTACTACTGCACGTTGCTGATTGATTGGCAACCTTGATTGATCTAAATTATACAAAGCTATTCAAGATAATTGTATATATATATTTAGATATCGTCGGCGTCAGGACCTTGGTAACTCATTTTTTTTGTGAGATTAGTTTGTCGTAAAATTATTAACAAGAAACAATTTTGACGAAAAATAATTTTAAAATATGTAGTTACAAGGTTCTGCACTGACGACAATATATCTATTATATTTTTTAATTAACAGGCTGTGGATATTATAATATGCTCATATCTTTTCATCCGTGCAGGAATGGAGAAAGAATACAATTTCAAAGAAATAACAACACCACCCACAACCAGGTGGTAGGGTATATGCTCGTCTGGACGACTACCACCCTGATTTGGAGTATGCTGCCATAACAACCTTGGGTTAGAGAACGGCAGCACATTGGGTGTTACAAATGTCCATAGGCGATGGTCACCGCTTTGGATCATGTGGGCCGTCTGCCTGTCTGCTGAACTGGACACTGGTTTTCCTTAGAAGATCATTTTCTTGCATTATAAACAGGAGTTTTGCAACGAAATACACTATTTCATGATGTTTAAATATATTAGGGTCGATTTTTCACTCTTCTTCATTCATTATATCCTGATTAGATTAAAAAATGAAACAACTCAACGGTGACCAAAAGGCTGGCCTATATTTAGGGCAACGGATTAGCTTTGCCATATAACGTGGGAATGCAGCCAGCATTTTGGGAATGCTCCCTACCGACAGCGATCTGGATTACATCTTTTACTTGTAGATATGTTTATAATAGTATTTAATTTCTAAGTTTCTTTTTGTAGTACAAATTATTTATTCTTCCGTAATTATTGTAATTCATTGTTCTTTAACTTTTATTAATATAAATATAATTCCTTTAGCCTACATTCAACGGTTTTTTTTCATGCAACTGTCATTTTTAATGTATATTATTCCTATGACTAACTTTTTCTGATATTTGGAAAATTGACCCTTAGACATGCTTCAAGAAAGGAGGTTACAATTAAAATGCTAGTTTTTTTTATTGCAGGAGATCAGCAGACAGGCAGACGGTCCATTTGATGGAAAGCGGTTACCATCGCCTATGGACATTTGTAGCAACACCAAAGTTGCTACAAATGCGCTGCTGCTCTCTTAAGTGAGTCTGGAACCTGGTCACTAATGCCGGAACACAACTCCAGGTTGTTATGGCGACATACTTTAGACCAGGGGTGGTAGCCATCCAGTCGGGCAAATGCCCCCACCACCTGGCAAAAAAGTAATTAATAAATCCTAACCTCGTCCTCATGAAATCGCAATCTATTGTTGGACGTAATTCTCCTCAAGTTGGCGTCACGTGTTCCAGTTCTGTACCTCTCTCATACAGCCTCTATTTTTACGAGGTGTAATCCGTCATGGATACCCTACTCTTCGGGGACTACGGTAGGGTAGCTGGACTCCCGATGGCATGCTCGAACCTACCAACTAAACCACCTGTTTGTTTCATCTTGACGCCGTATGTCAGGACCTCGGTAACCAAAGACACATCCGATGGCCCTGACCACGGCTATTATAGAGCCCCTCCTATAGGGTTGGGTTGTTGACCTTCCAGCGAAAAAACAATTACACGCGCGTGCTGAAATCCCCACGCAGCGCTGCTATTTGAACGATAAGAATCCGAATCTTATCGTTCAAGGCCTCTGTCGTACAGCCTCTACCACAACAAGGCTGAATAGTATTTTCCACGAAGTTTACGGTGGTCTCCATTCCAAGACTTGATCGGCTCATTTCAGATTAAATTTTAAAATTATTATCACAAATTTTCTTTCTCTCATTATCAACAAACTCTCCAATTTTATCAGTCCGGAGGTTTAGATATTTAATAACTCAACATCAGGTGAGACAGTGGTTAAACGCAAACCTATACATCCATTACAAAAAAAACCATTTTGATTCAGATGTATTTATTATCCAGGGTATTTTAACATAAAAAGAATGAATAAATTATTCAAAAATTTTATAATAATTACCAATCTGTACCTTCTTTATAGTTACGCTACAAGTTAACTATAGTAATATGATACGTAAATAATAAAGAATATAAAATATGTCGTCGTCGTCAGTCATTCGCAGTCCACTGCTGGACGTAGGCCTCCCCAAGTCGGCGCCACTCATAAAATAATCAAAATAAAATATGTACTGACTATGAATTTTAAAAAAGATTTACAGTAATTAAACACATTTATGTTACGTGAGCAAACTTGTCTAAAGTCAGAAGTAACAAAAGGAACTAATATTTCGCACGCACATTGCCTACAACTTACAAGGTAAATGGTACATGACACGTGTGAGTGACGTGTGTTCAACACGCCTCGTTTATCCTCTTAATTAACCAAGTTCCATGAATTTGTATTGCCCTGAGCAAATTAGCCATGTAACTCATGGAGCAAACTCCAAGAATACATGACGCACTTATCTCTTGACTCGGTGAAACTAAGTTTTATAGTAGCTGACTTTCTTAGACTTAGAAGATATTTATGGAAGTAACTAGAAAGGCGAAATTTAATTACCACTGGCCTGGTCTTAAGGCGCGTTTGTTTCTAAAGTTTCTTATAAAAAACATAAAAAAGTATCCTATCCTTATAAGTTCTTTCCTTTCTTCTTTTTCCCATTCATATTGGTGTCTACTTTCATACTCATTCTAATCCACTTTACAAATAAAATTAGTGTTAGTTGCATATACTCAATAAAGACTAGGTGTGCCCGCCATTTCGTTCACACTTGCTCAATTTTTAAGGTCTTTTTATTTCTGGAGTACAGCAGAGAGACTAATGGGTCACTTGAAGGAAAGTGACCTTCCACAAAAATGTGCGCAGGGAAAACTCTGCTTGGAGTTCATTCCAAATGTCTAAGCTGCACAAGAGAAACATTTTTGAGAATCGTTGCTTATACCAGTGTAATTGCTGATGAAAGTGAGAATGAACTCCCAACTGAAGGTAGTCTAGATTTTACTATAAGTAAAACATATACAGCAAAAACAAATGTGCAAAATATAGTGATTTTTATGTTTTACTTCGCACCGACATCAAGATTTTGTAGAAAGAAGTCGGTTAATTTTTTTTTTACTTTTTTTTGAAGTCCGTTTTGTTTTTGCTAAGAAATAAATATTTTTTTTACCTTTTAGTTGTGCAAGCACTTGAATAGCTTTAGAAATAACCAGAGTTTTCCCCGGGGCTACGCAGCCTGAAAACCTCTATGTTACTTACATAAAAACATAATTAGGATTTATATATATAAACTTTCAATGAAAATTTATCTAACTGATGGTGAAAATCGCTTAAAAATCATAGCTACATTATTGTGTACACATACGTTGTCTGTCAATATACTTTTGATTTTTGACTTCCAAACTATTTAGATATCGCACTGTGTTATTTATAGAAGTCCGAACTTGAACATTTCTATATGAATAAATGATACTGACTAAAGCTATGTTTGTTTATATGTACATAGGTACAAGTATACATTTATTATCTAGTAACGTAAAGAATTACGTCTGCACAATCTGCAAAACAGTATGTTCTACGCTACTGCATTTTCTATAAAACTTACGATTGTGCAACTTCCAAGCGCAGAGCTTGGGAGAGAAATTGTAAAGTAGTTTACTTTTCGCAAAGAGTAGTTTCTTTCGTGTACAAAGTTATAAAATATACGCAGAAATTGAATTTTTATAAGTTACCTAGAAGACTTACTGAAAGGCAAAATCAAATTGAATTGAGGAAACTAAATGAGGCTAATTGCGTATCAGCCCTCATACAACTAAGGTTCTGCAAAAGTAAAATGGTTTCTATCATGCTACGAAACCCCAAAAACATTATAGAATAACGTCTCAAAAACACCAACATCCAGATGTGAAGTTTAATTTGTGAAGACTATATCCCCAATTTGTACTTTTTCGCAAGTTCAAGTACACTATTACGTAAAGGTAAGCCGAACGTTTCATATCTGTCTTTCAATATGGATGAATCAACCAAAGTAGTCCATAATCTATAATACCATAAAATTCTAAAAATGTTAGTCTGTTTGTTCGAGATTCCCATAAAAACTAATGGGCCGATTTCGATGCGGTTTTCGCTAATACACAGCAGCATATTCTTAGACTTAAAATCTGCGCTACTTTTTATTCTGGGAATGAAGCGGGAAATTTTGTGGCAATGATTTAAAATGACCAGACTAATAAAATTCGAATTCCAATGTGATTTTTTTATAAATCGATAGCAAATTTTAAGTTATTAAATGTGGTATATTTTCTATTCCGGGAATCCCACGGGAATTTTCTCGGGAGCGGTTTGTAGTTGTTCGGGTGCATACAAATTAGCTTATTTCGAAACAGTTTTTACAAAAACGATAGCTTACATTCTTTATTTAAATGCTCTGGTACTTTTTGTCCTGGGAATCTCATAGGAATTTCAAATCAAGCATGGACGGAAGTCGCGGGCATCTCCTAGTTTTATATACATAAACTTGAATTATTTAATTTTATTAAAAACCATCGTTTCCTTTCACTTCTATAATTTTCAAGCAAATTGATTCATCTTGGTTGATCCATCTAACCCAGCAGTATATATAACAGAATACAAGTTTCTACCAAATATCATCCATATTAACACAGTAGTTCCTGAAAAATGATTGTGATAAGATAGACGGACATTATGGTATGGTTGGTAACCTAATTTCACCAACCGTTGTTGCCTTACTATCGATTAAACTTTGACGTAAGTTCCATATAATTAATATCAAAATTCAACAGATAGTAACGCAAGTGAATGAGTAGTAAGTTATTGGAACTGGCCATTAGTCAAAATAGATACAGAACCCTAAAGAAACAAATTACTTTTTATTAATCAGCAGACAAACACACATATTATATAACCCCAAATTAAGCAAGTTACGCTTGTGTTATTATTTCGAAATAGGTTGTGTATGCACAATATTCCAAGAATCTAAGAGACTTCAGAAATAATAAGTAAAGTACATTTAAAATACGAGAAATAATTTAAATAAAATGTATGTAATGTTTATAACAAATATGAAAAAAAATAGATATAATCACCAATCAAGAAATATAAAATATACGTTGGATCTGCAACAACAAACCACAAAAGTGTAATTACTACCAATAAACAAATCTACACCGTGTGAGCAATGCGCAATTGCATTTACCTCTGGGAATATATAAATATTTGATTCTCAGAAATGGTAGCTATTTTGCAACAGGCAGTATGGTTAATGCATATTACATAGTAACTGAAAGTGCTTGAAAGCTACATGATAATGAAATGGATTGCTCCACCAACACAATTTGCTGAAAGTAGAAACAGCAGAATTTTATTCATAACACCTATATATTATGAGTACAACGAAAATATATACGGTATACTCTAATACGGTGTTATTAGTTAAACAAATGTTGATTAATTTCTTAAAATTAATATAGTTTGAAACCAAGTTACCCTTTATTAATTTTAAAAAAATAAAACGATAAACGGATACAGGATGGCTTGATGATATGGCTTTGTTGGCATATACTGCATAACTGATGATTGTCTTTCAACATTTTTTTTTAATATTGATATTAGACGATTCAATGAAATTGAATCAATTTTGTTAAAAGTTGTAGAACTAAAAAACACGACTGCTACCAAAAGACATTAAATTCTAAAACCCGATTCCAGCGCCACCTACCGGGTCCAAATGTTAGCTATCCTATCTTTCAAGTCGGATCAAACTGCACACGATTATATGGGTCAATTCGATTGAGTCATCCAAATTGAAAGACAGAAAATGAACCATATAGTATTATTGCCTTAACATATAGGTACTTTACAATTTTGTATATTTTCCAGCCGGTTACTCGTATACCACTTAGACAGTTTTCTGTCGTGATGTGCATATTGTTACGATAACCATTGGCTGTCAATGAAGGAAACAACTTGAGAAATTCTGCACGTCATGTGACACCTGCCAGTTGGAGTACCGGGTCGGATAATTTGACCGTTCGATTCGTGCGTTTGAAATGTTGAAATTGGTGCTAATAGTCGCGAACATATCGCGAAGCTTTAGTTTCTTTGGAGGGTGTTATATGTGTTGTCTTTTTTATTGCCTGAAGCAGGTAATCAGGCAGACGGCCCACCTGGTCGTTTGTAACACCAGGGGTGTCGCCAACACGTTGCCGACCTCTAAGAAATTTTGTAACGTATATATGGATCTCATAATATTAACAACAGTAAAATTTTATCTCTAAAACAAGGTTCTTCTCTCTCTCTCTCTCCCCCCTCTCTCTCTCTCTTTCTCTCTCTCTCACTCTCACACACTCTCTCTCTCTCTCTGTCTGTCTGTCTGTCTGAACCGGGAATATTGATACGCGGGCAGTCGTGTCAATTTGAGAGAATAAGTGGGCGAGTGAGTCTTATCTAAATCGCGTCTAGCGCGGAATTCTTCCTTTTGATTGAACTTTTTTAAGCTGAGACTTTACCTAAATTTAAACAATTTAAATATCAAAAACTTCGTCGTAATGTAAAATAGATGTTTTTAAAACTCATATACAATATAATACCAACTGTAGTGTGGATGTAGACATTTGTTTGAAAGATCATCCCATATTGTAAAATGCGATAAATCTGCTACAGCAGAAACTGAGAGATATCTTTTATTGCTATAGATGTCAGCCGGCATTGTTGGAACGCAACAGGTAGGCCTGAGCCGCTTCAAAAGCAGATCAAGGCTAGAGCATCAAAGGCCTGTGTTTGACAATGGTTCTGCTGTAAACTTTGTAGGTTAAATGTTGTGTTAAACCAAGCGTTCGTGCTTCTATTTGGAAGGCAATTTGAATTTTGTTTCTTTTGACTAACTAACAAAGGTTACAGTTACAAGAACGGATAAGGTGAGAAATTAGTACATAAGAGGGTCTTTCAAAAGTGCACCCTTGTCTAAAGAAATGAAAGAAAGAAGACAAGTTGTATGGGCAAATAATGAGGAGTGATAAAAATCGTGTGACGAAAAGAATGTTAAATTGGAATATTGATGAATACAGGTGTAAAGTAGATCAAAATGTGATTAATGTATTGTGTAAAAGATAAAATGATGATCTTTATGCAATAGAGGACGTATACCAGAATAGAGGACATTGGGAGAAGGTAAAACAAAAGAAGTTACAGTTTGAAGATAGCGATCTTCCACATTCAAAGCAATTAAAATATATTCTAAGGTTCATATGATAAATTTTTTTTTATAATTGGCTTTTCATAACAGAATTGATAAAATTTTCTACTATTGAAAAAAAAACATTAAAATTGTATTTTTTAAACCTCGAAAATTACTTAAAATAAAAATTTAGTATTTAAGATAAAATTTTATTGAATTATTTTGATTTGATAACAAAACAATCCGCATAGTAAAAATAAAAAACGCCAGAGGGGCAGATTTCACGCGAATGACGTGGCGGAACTAACTTTAAGAAGGAAATGTTGTAAAAAAAAAGTTGTAACTATTATTAGTCAGAAAATAAGTATATAATCTTTTTATCCATAACAATTCTAGATTTACCGCGAACATATAATCTAACTATACAGACATATACGCAGCAGTCTCTAGTATTATAAGAAAATATGTCACTAAATTCGTAATTCCAAAGTCTCCTGTGAATGTAACAATAGGAATGTATTGATTTAGAGAATAGACTTCGAGCAGGCATAGATAGTTTTTAGACTCGTCGTTTTACCTAGAACATTGATGTACCGTCACGGAACGAAAACTTTCGTCACATTAAAGTCGACTTTTGCTTGTCGAGTACAAAAAACAATACCAATTTAATACATTTTACGTATATAAATGACATAACATGTTAATACGTTGACAATGACAGAAGAAGTACAATTACTGAGTTAGAGGTTGGCAACGCTGCTACTAAAGCTGAAGCTCGCAAACGGCGCAAATATGGAACCTTAGGAAGGAGTTACATATTTGTGCGGTTTAGAGTTGAATCACTAGGTTCGTGGGGTCCATCGGCAAAGAGTTTCTTCAAAGAATTTTACCAGGAACTCTTTGATGCCACCCGTGATCAGAAGGCTGCAATGCTGCCAGCCTTCTGGGCACGCTTCCCCCCTGGTAGCGATTTGTTGCATAGTCTCTAATCTCTATTTAAAAGTTAGTTTATTTTTAATAAAAAAAAATAGCAGTTTAAGTTTGATATTGTAGCTTATAACTATTGTGCTTTTTTAATGATATTAATAATAATCAAATGTACTATATTTTGCAAATTTGTTGTTATTTTTATGTTTTAATTGGCACCGCCTTCAAGATGTTCTAGAAAAAAGTTGGTTAAATGTTTATTTTATGCTTTTTAGTTTGAAGTAGGTTGTTTTTTTTTATCTATATATATATATATATATATATATATATATATATATATATATATATATATATATATATATATATATATATATATATATATATATATACGTGTATATGTATATATAATTGAAATCCACGTATATAGTGACTCATCACGATATCTCAGGATTTGGCATGAACCTTCCTTTCGCTAAGTAGAGGTCAGCTAAGAACGAATTTTACGGCACGCGAAGCCGGCGGGTATCAGCTAGTTAAATAAATAAAATTAATATTTATTTCGTCAGGAAGTTTATGGTAACGTCACAAGTTACGTTTTATGAACCTGTCAGCCATTCTGTTCTATTTGTACAGATTTTAGTCGACATTATTTTTTTACATATTAAATGTAATATTCCAAAAACTCTGTAATATTCCACTTGCGTATTTCTTATCCAAAGCTCAAATTTAAGTTTCTGAACTGTTTTAATTATTTTAAAATTACCATTTGAATATTCCACTGTTATCTGCCGGATATTCCGTTCGGTTATCCAGCAAAACAGTTACCAATTTAGTGTACATTAGCAAACAACGTGATTGGACACTGAAATTCAGCCAATATTAGTTTAAGCACGATTGCTATTCGCACCAAATGATTAAATGTTAACAATGCTTATTAATATTCATTATACGTCTAATTTTTGTTTTATAAAAAGTTAGAACGGGGGACACAATTTTCACAACTTTAAGAGCAAATATCTCGCTATCTCATTAGAAAAGTCATTAAGAAATAATATTATAAAGTCTCGTGTGAATAGGTACTATCTAAGTAAGCGTGCTCCATCTTAGGCCGCATCATCGTCGGGCACTGGACGTGATCGTTGTCAAACGCAAACCTATTTACAATAAAATAAAAATATAAAAATATGTTTTTTTAAAGATAGATGTTTTCTAATTAATAACACACGGCTATACTATAAAAATATTCAATACTTAGTTATGGCGACCACACGTAATCTTAACTTTTCCCGATTTCATTACACAACTTTGTTAGAATTATGAAGAGTTATGAATGTCAAAGAGGCAAGTGAGGTGTGTAAGAATAAGCCTAAATGGCACTCTGTTGTTCGTGCCTACCCCGCAAGGGAACTGGCGTGAAGTTATGTATGTATGTATGTATGTATGTAACTTTGTAATGTCATACAGTCTGCACGGTTTTCTTATAACGGCCACATAGACATATTAGATAAGGTGCTGCGGGTCACAACATTAATTCATTTCGGTGTTTTTTTATTGTTAGAGCACAGCAAAGAGGTTTGCGGCCCACCAGATGGAAAGTGGTTACCGTCATCTATGGACTTTTGCAACACTAGAGGCGTTACTACCAATGCCATTGTACAACTATTAGTATGTCAGACGGGCTACTTACAAAAGGTCCGCGGGCTACATGCGGCCCGCGGGCCTGGGAACACCTAGTAGTTTTCGTGAAAAATAACTGCGACATACAAAAAAGACGGACAAACAGACAGTTACATTTTGACTACAGTGGCTAGGGGAGTCTAAAATCGTTTAATATGATAAAACTACGTTTTAACGGTTTAAAGTATAGCATTTTCTTCGATTTTTATTTCGACATTCTCACCCTTTTAATCTTAATATATATAAATCTCGTGTCACAATGTTTGTCCTCAATGGACTCCTAAACTACTTGACCGATTTTAATCAAATTTGCACACCGTGTGCAGTTTGATCCGACTTGAAAGATAGGATAGCTAACATTTGGACCCGGTAGGTGGCGCTGGAATCGGGTTCTAAATTTTATTAGTTCAGGGCAGAACAACGTCTGCCGGGACAGCTAGTATTATATAAAATTATTAGAGCTACGCATGTTGCTGAAGTGTACCCTGCGTCGCTTCTTCTCTTCAAGCCACAAGACGCTGCGAATTGGTGGCAAATTAGATTAGGCTCCTATAGAGTATATAATAATCGTAAATAATCAAACAAATAAACAAGTTGGAGGTATGCTAAATAATAACTTTAACATTACACATTGACACGATATCTTTATCTTCCGTGATCACGGCTACTGAAAAGTGGCCGAAAGGTTGAAACAAAATGCCGAGCTTAAAACCGTTATAATGTAGTTTTATTATCTGTACTAGTCGCGAAAATTTAAGAAAAAACTATCGTTTAATATACTGAATACAATCGAATAACATCTTAAACAATTACAACGAAATACACCTATAAAATACGTTATTAAACTTGGTTGGGGGTTGAGTTTTGTACAAGCTCATCAATATTCATTGAATTCGCGGACACCAAATAGCTCTTTACGATGACGAGGGTAGTTCTCAAGTGTCGTGTAGAGCAACAGGTGACGTAAGACACCCGCTCATTTTTCAAGTGTCTCGACATCATTCCGGCTTCACCAAAATTATACCTTTGGAATTATAAACTGCAAACCTTCTCTCACAAAGTAAGGTTTTTTTATTTTCCTGTATCAGACAAATAGGCAAACAGCCCACACGATGTAAAATGGTTACCTCCGCCTATAGACATTTGCAACAATGAGGGTTTTACCAGACTAATCGATCGATCGTTATCGCTTTGATTGATCGACGGATACCATCCCATAAAACATGGATTAACCAGCCGATAGATCGCTGATCGATGGCATCGATCGACGTTGATCGATTAACCATGTCGTCCGGCTACATTAATTTCCCGGGCGGGCAGCGGGTGATAATAGGGAGCGGTAGGAGCGCGGAGGAGCGGGGCGGGTTCTCGGATAATCAACTTAATCATCTCGATCAATGTCGGCTAGTCCATTTTAGCATCGATCGACGATCGGTGTGCTAGAAACTATCGATTAACGTCGATCAATGTCGACTAATCCTTTCTAACATCGATCGATTGGTCTGGAAACACCCTAAAAAATTTAGTAATGAATTCAGAAGGCTATTACAACCCCATGCGCAAAGGTAAACCTCGGTGGAGTGTTTATGTTGTTAAATGCTATAAACTTTTTATTATGCTTATAGAAATTTATAGTGATTTCAAAATATAATTAAACTAGAATTTCCCATGCGGCTCTGCTTATATAAACTTCGAGTATGTGTTAGTCGAAAACAAGCTCATTCTTCTGTATGAAAACTATTCTGAGTTCGTTTCTTGTTAGCATCTTATATCAAATTTATGATAATCGATTTGTTACCACAAAGGTACGAAGTAACATACATAAAATCGCTTTGGGGTGATTCTCCGTGTCCAACCGCGCGCGTCATGCGCCGCACCTAGGTTTTCATGAAAAATATAGTTTTTTTAAGAATCTTTCCATTTCAACTGGTTTGTTGATAAGAATAATGAGTGATGAATGATCAATGATCTAGCACTAGTTAAAAACTTGGTTGCGACCAATGACGCGCGCTGGACAATTGCCCGCCGGCTAGGAGAATTGCCTATTAACATTTAGACCTCTTGTTATATATATATATATGTATACAAGTATTATATGAGGTGTGTAAGAGTAAGCCTAAATGGCGCTCTGTTGTTCGTGCCTACCCCGCAAGAGAACTGGCGTGAAGTTATGTATGTATGTATGTATGTACAAGTATTATTTAGTTAATTAATTTTAAGGGCAAATTTTTTGGCGGAAGTGTAATGTTTACCCAGTTTTATTTGCAATAAATGTATAATATTAGTTCATATTAATAATTATCGTTAAAATTAACTATTAATTACTTCACCAAAACTTGTGTTTTTATGTAAAAAAAATAACTGTTTATTGAAATGTACCTTTACGTTCTGCTACAAGCACATCATTTGGCAAAAGTCATTTGATTGAAGCCGGAGTTAACAACTGGAATCCAAAATATTCATAGTACTAGTTTAAAAGGCCTTGTAGCCAAAACCGTGAAACATTGTCAAACCAAACTATTAATTTGAAGTGCCTAGTTTGACATCCGCTGCCTCACTTTAATATTCAATTTCTGACTAACAATCAGCAGGAATTTGATTAAGAATTCAATTTTCAGACAATACCAGAAGTTATAGATTGATTGAAGTTTATTTACAACGACATGTTTGATGTTCATTACGAAAATATTATAAAATTATTCGCTGCTCAAAATTATGTAAGTCGTAATGAAATAAGCTAACTAAAGTAATAGTTAATTTATTTCATTACGACTTACATAATTTTGAGTCCTAAAATAGTTTATGCCATAAATTTTCAAACATGGTTTAGTCTAAATTCAATCTCTATCATTTAAATATAGCAGTTAAGAACCGTTTATAAAGTTTACTTAGTCGTTATGATTTAGTTTTCACTGATAAGGGTAAAGTTTAAACAAACAGTATAGTGTAATAAAACTACGTTTTAAAGGTTTTAAGCGCGATAATTTATTCGATTTTTATTATTCCGACGTTTCAGCCACTTTTCAATGGCCGTGATCACAAATAACAAAGATGTCAAGTGTCAATGAGTATTGTTAAAATCTCATTTAGTCTACCGCCAACTTGTTCATTTTAATTATTTAGTTCAGATTTGTTTATGTTTATTATTTACTCTATGGGAGCCTAATCTAATTATATAGTGTATAATAAAACTACGTTTTAACGGTTTTATTATGCATACAAGTCGCGAAAACTTAAGAAAATATTATATAGTGTATTCCAAATGCCTCGACAATTTCATGTTTTGATTTTAATCTTTTGCACAATATATAAAATGTATTTAAGTTAATACAATATAATACTCTTAAGATTATTCATCTAAAGGTTGCTTGAAATTGATTTAATGCTGATAGTAGAGAAATAAAACAAATGAATCAATTTGATTGAAAGCCACAAAACTGAAAAGACATGACTGTATACAATGACACTGAAAATTTTATGTTTAAATGAAGCACTTTGGTTGATTGAAAAGAACAAGACTGCCCGCTGCACGACATTATAGTAGTTAGACCCGCAATACCTACTCAACCTGCGGCCCGTCGAGCTTTTATGAGTGGACCACCTGGTACTACATAGTTGTACAATATAATGGGTACGTTGGTAACACCTCTGCCCTACTAATTGCACTTGCAGTAACTGATTTTTTTTTGACATTTTTGGGTTTTTCATTTTTTGCAGAAACGGTATCTCAAAGCACTAACCTATACATAAAACTTGATTTTATTTTTTAGATACACTAAAAATTTACATAACATGGACATGTTGTTTAGATATATGTTTACCACGTTTTTCTCTAAACCGCCACTTGCAAATACTGCGTTTGCTGTAAGGAAGGCAGACCTCCCTTGTTACAAAATTCCATTGACGCCACTTTCCATCCGGTGGGCAGTCTGCCTATATGCTATACTCTAGTAATAAAAAAAACCTAAATTATGTAGTGTTATGCGCCTTGGCGTCTATGTGGCCTTTGTTAAAAAAAGGTTGTTTATGGTATATGATTGACGACCTCTGTGGTTGAACGAGCTAAGCCTTTGCCGGCTTACCTCACTGCAACGCAGACTTATGGTAAATTTTGGAAACGACTTTTCTCCGTTATTTATCATTCCCAGAGTAGTCCCGTGGTATATCACCCACAACGCAAGGGTAACTTGCTTAATTTGTGGAGGATAAACAATATGTGTGCTTGTCTGCCGATTATTTATTGTTAACATGTATGTCTCTGCAGACAACCTGCCATAAAAATGGCCCGGACGTATGGGGGACTTGCGTGAGCCTATTGGAAAGCCAACACGTAGAGGCCCCTTGACAGATTTAATCAAATGTCGCGTGACACTGGCCGGCGATTGTCCCTGTCTACACCACATAAAAATGCATCCAAGGACAAGCCCCGGTAAGTGTAGGACCATTCTAGGGAATGAGAACAAAAGGTACCGGGCTATTGGAATGAACTGCTAGTGGACTTACAGATCAGTGACTATGGCGTCTGCCCGTCGCAACATTCAAGGAACATGGAAAAACTGGACAAGCGGTGACTCGCCACTCACTGCATGGGCCATTATTTATTATTATTAAAACATTAAAGTCTGATACTGTTTATTATATTGGTGTACAATAAAGAGTATTGTACAGTTTTTTTACAATTTTAAATATTTTGACATAAGCAAAATATTTTTATGTTATATACGTGCAAGACCCGTATTCCACGTGAGTATTTTCAAACAATTCTCCAGCCGGTTGTCATGTCTTTATGTCACGTAATTCAGATTTCCAACGTGTGGGTTCGTATCCGCGCCGAGTGAAATCATTGCGGCGTACCTGCCTTTCAACATAAAAGCTTGGATAAAGCGCCGTAAATTACTCAATATATTATATCAAGTATTGTATATATTTATTAAAATAGTGACTGTTTATTACGTTATACCAACCACGAACTTTTTTTCTTTCTCAATTGCATTATGTACGGAAAATTTGATATGGAGTTAAGTAGTATTTTTTTTAGTATTAGTTTGCTGTTAACTATTAAAAAAATATCTGTAAGAAAAAAAAAAGTACTAAATTAGCACTTAAAATATGTTTTATTAATTACAAGAAATACCTAACCAAAAATGTTTTAAAAGTACTAGACGTCTCTATCAGATCATTTATTTTTAAGTTATATCACTTATAAGAGAATAGTACAATCAGCTTGCAGGCGTTATTGCGTTTATATCAGTTTTCATCACCATCATCGTTTTATTCAGTTTGCCAGGTGGTAGGGCATTTGCCCGACTGGATGGCTACCACCCCTGGTCTAGAGTATGCCGACATGACAATCTTAAGTTGTGTTCCGGCATCAGTAACCAGGCTCCAGTCTCCCTTAAGAGAGCAGCAGCGCAATTGTAGCACCTTCGGTGTTGCAAATGTCCATAGACGATGGTAACCGCTTTCCATCAAGTGGGCCCTCTGCCTGTCTGCTGAATTCCTACAATAAAAATAAAAATAAAATTTGTAACAGATAGGCCCATTTTTGCCAATAATATATGATATAGGCTTCAATTTGTGACATAGTACATTTCTTAAATAAACTTTTGTTATTACCCACAGCCTGGGTGTCTGGAATCGGCACTAGAAAGTTCAGTTGTATATCACCCACTCATAACATAAAACTGATATACATTGCGTTTGCCTGCATTTAAAAAAATATATATTTGAAATATATATATATGCTACTCGATATCATGATTCGTTTATAATCATTTATATTATTACGTGAATCAAAAACTTTGTACCATTTTTACGAAAATTGCGCGGACGGAGGAGTATGAAATTTCGCACACTTATAGTTTATATAGAGAAGGAGTGTAAGAATGTTACTTTTTTCTAATTATGCGTAAAAAATACATTAAATCAATAAAAAACATTACACGCACTACCCTGTATTTGACACACACATATATACTCTTTTGTTTATTGTTAAAGTCAAGCTAACAGTGTATAGCCTTGGCGAAATCTGTGATTATAGAACTGTATTTGACAACAGAACCTTAATAATGTTAAAACTTATAATTATAAATTAATTATGGTCGAATTTCGACCGCTGGGCGACCACTAGTAATTATAAAGTGAAAAATGAATACATAAGAGGAACTTTGTAAGTTGCAACTGTGGCTGAAAGAAGATTAAGGTGGTTTGGTCATGTAATGAGGAGAGATAAGGGTCACATGACAAAAAGAATGTTTAACTGGAACATCGAAAGGTACACCAAAAAGAGAGGGTAGGATTGTGTGACATGATGATTTGTGGTGTAACAAAGATGTATACCAGAATAGAAGAATATGGAAGGAAAAGACATATTGTGCAGACCCCAAATAATATAGCAAAGATGAAAGAAAACAGTGATTACGATTCTTTTATATGGTCAGTCGTAAATATATGGCTGGTTCTATCAAATTCATTACAACTTTTACTTAATACTGAGCCGTTTATTACAATCGTACCTAAAATTATACGAAACTCATTGCCATACAAAAGCAAGCCATTATACATAATACCCTTTGTCCTTTAACAATAGACCTTCGAAATTCATTCAATGAACGGAGATATCCAATGAATATTCATTACATTATTAACTACAATTATTGCTGTGTAAATGGTTAATTGTGCTAGTATACATTTTATTAAACATTAATAGTGTTTGAGGGATTATAACTGAACTACAATTTGAAATATTTTATTACAAAATATGAATAATTGTTAATCAGTTTAAGCGCGTGCTACTGTGGGGTTCCGTGGTCATTATAGAAAAAATAAACCCTTGCACAAGTTCGGATCGTTATTACCGCATTACACATACAATTACGAAGAGAGAAAATTATATAAATAAGAAGTACTAATTCCAAAGAAAGCATATAAAATACATACATACATGACTACACACCAGTTCCCTTGCGGGGTAGGGACGAACAACAGAGCGCCACTCAGGTTTATTCTTACACACCTCACTTGCTTCTTTGACATTCATAGCTCTTGTCATGCACGCTCGTCTGTTTTTAAGGCTCCTGACATCACCTTCTGCTAGTACACGATCAATTTGATCATGGAAGGTGTGTCGTGGCCTTCCACGACATATAAAATAGCAAACCACACTTGGCAATTGTTCTCGAATATCCATTCAAATAACATCTAGAATAATAATTACGATAAAACCTATAGAAAAGAATATTTACCTTGTTAATTAAAAGCTGCAACAGCGCGTACTTCTTGTCTCGTCTCTTGCTTTGATTCTGAAAATAAAGAGAAAGAGGGGTCTCATTTACGTCTCATTACGAATAAATAACAACTAAAATACATTTATATCCAATTTAATTAGGACGCTGTCAAATTCATAATACGTAACTTGTAGCGTTATTATAAACTTAAAAATACATATTAGTTTTCATTACATACACAAAAACACGTTTAATCCCGTTGCTATTTAATAAATAAAAAATATTGCTGCAGTACTACAGAAAGGTTGACGACCCACCTTATGGAAAGCAAGTATCGTCGCCTATGAACATTTGCAACGCCAAAGTCAAAAGTTTTTATTTAAAATAAGTTCCACTGGTGAACACTTTTTGTAGGTCATACATATAAGTTAAAATTTAAGTTTACTTCCTATTCTATTTACACCGCTTCGCAACATGTTATTGCTGTTAAGGAGAAGAAACTCCCCAGCAACACGTTTAGCTAAAAATTGTTTTTCTTTATATTTCTTATTCTATTTATGTCTCAAGCTCTTGTTTTTATAAGTTTTATACAAGAGTATTTTACAGAGTTACTTTTCGAAGAATTAATGGAGTTGTAATAAACAGTGCATACTCAGTAAGACAAAGACATAATAAAAAGAAAGAAGAATATTATTATCATTATAACAATGTCGAGAAGTACTAAAAGTATGTACTGCAACATATCTAATCAAATTAGAAAGAGCCAAGCGTACGCCACTTAAAGTTAACATTTAAACCTATTAGATAACCCACGATTGACCTTCATACTGAATATGATGTATTGTCAATTAGAAAAATATTTGTTTTACACACTATTCTATCTCAGAACCAATAACTTGTTTACGGCATCGAAAAAGATACACGATGTAAAGATAAAGTTTGTCCGCTTAATCTCTTTAAAACAAAATTCATCACTAAGTTTCACTGTTATATGGGTCCCACTCTATATAACAAACTTAATAAAATTCTAAAACTTTTCCCTTTCAAGATATATAAATGTAAAGAAGTTTTAATACATTGGCTAAAAAACTTAGTTAGGATGATATTTAAAATATGTTTGTACTGTTAATTTAAGTAATTTAGGAATAAATGAACAATTAGGATAGGGTGGTGTACGGTGAACGACTCATAAAATTCAATATACAAAAGTAAATTTGAGACCTAATTTTTATTTAGTACTCTTATACCCTTGGCAATGAATAACTATAATAATTCAATAAAGGTGCAACTATTACAACAATAAAATAAAATTAAAAAATCAGGATTTGCGCAACTTTATCCACTCTAGTGTGTAAAATTGCGCATTGAGATTAATAATATTGCTGAACTCGTACATTAAACTGGTGGCGGATATTATGCACTTCTGCATACTCATATACTGCGTGTCTCAACCCTTTAGCTGTAAAACCAATAAAAATTTCATTTTATGTCTTCACATGATTGCAAAAATCTGCCTAATATTTTTGCACATCGTGTTTGTTACAAACGAAATTGTAAAGCTGGCTCTATCTTTCCTAAAGTCCGAGCCGCTGCTTTCTTACTTTCGCCATTGGAAATTTGCCTGCGAGCATCCTTTATAATCGCATCAGAATATATATGCACTCAAAGTGCGCAGTTTTACACACTTCTAAGATACAATTGCTATTTCCTATATTATTGTTTAATTATGTGGTTTAAATCCGAAACTGGCATTACGTTATTACACTGTAATATTGGCTAATCAGCAAAACCTTATAAGTTTCATTGTCATTTATTTATAATACAGTAATATTATTGAAAACTAAGATCAAAGGCAAGTAAAAACTTTCAACTTAGGTAATTGTTTTGTTTTCTAATTAATTTCAATTTTATTTCGGGAGCGTAATTCTGTTCCATCCACGAACATAAATACAACACAATTAGCGTCAAAGATCAGCGTGGTGTCCTATTATGACGTATGCGCAATCTTATTAAATAAAACTATAAACATTCCAATTCAACGCTCGGAAATTAAAGATGTTTTTCGTACTAAAACTAAAGCAACTATTGCCCCAATAGTGGCAGAATTTACCACCGTAATACCGAAAGAAAACATGCTTATGTCTGTAAAAAAATTCAATAAAGAGAATAAGAACAATAAATTAAACACGGGTCAAATTAACCTGGAGGGTACTTCCCCCATATTAATCTCGGAAAACCTTACTTCCAAAACCAAAAGATTGTTTTTTCTCGCTCGTGGAGTAGCATCACAACTAGAATTTAAATACTGTTGGACATCATATGGCAAAGTCCTTTTGCGCAAGGATGATGGTTCTCCACTGTTACGCATAGCAACAGAACAAGAACTTCAGGCATTAAACAAACCCGCATGACTATGTAACAACATCGCAGATAAATTGCACTTGTCCTACTGTAATAACATAGCTTACCAATTAGTTTTATTTTCTGTCATTTCTATACATATGATTATATTACAAACATACACAATACCATCTTTTTCATATACACATATCACACTCTACACAATAAACCAAACAAAATATACCTTTTTTTACTCTGTACAACTTGATACTTACTTTAAAAGCTCCTACTTATTTTATTATGTGTCAATTTTATATTTAGAAATAAGCCTAATTTATATTTGCTCTATAAAATATAGTGTATATTTTTGCAATAATAAACTTAGAAATTACAAACACTTATACCAACATAATCGTAATAGCTGTTGCTTATCCATTTACCAGTGTATTAATGTAGTACATATCAGCTTTGACACTTTTTGCCTATATCTTCACAAATGGCTACTAATAATGATCAATTTATTTTAGAACTAGATAATTTGTCCCTGGCTAATGCTTATAACTGTGACACAGAGTCTTGCAACACATTAATACACAGCTCATACAAAACTATCAATATTGTAAATCAAAATATACGCAGCATTTATAAAAATATGGACAGCCTTTTACAATTATCTAGATTTAAATTTGCTATTGATATTATTATTTTGACGGAATGTTGGTTAGTCGATCATAAACCTATACCAATTATCAAGGATTACAATTCGTTTCAATCTCACAGACAGTATAATCAAAATGATGGTATTGTCATTTATGTTAAAAACCATATAAAGTGTTCTATATTTGAACCAGACTTACCAGGTGCTAATTTTATGTTGTTAAAACTTGACCCCGATATAGCTATTTTGGCTATATATAGGTCACCGTCTATACAATGTGTTGATAGCTTTCTTAATTCACTCGAGCTAATTATCTCTCCTCTAAAATCCATTTACTCTAACTTTATATTGACTGGAGATATCAACATTGACATAAAATCAGGTAGTAAAGATATTAATAGTTTTTCTTATTTAAATTTACTTGCTGAACTAGGAATGTTACCGGCTCATACACTTCCTACGAGACTCAATAACTGCCTAGATCATATAATGTTAAGATCAATTCTTCCAGCTTCTGTTTTTGTTGTTGATTCAACTGTAACCGATCATAGTCTTGTACTGTTAAACCTTGATTTGACTTTTTCTAAATATACGTCCAATGAATTAAATTTTATTAAAATTGACTATGATGAAATAGTTAACTCATTGGAACAAACGGATTTCTCTTTTATAACACCCGACTTAGATGCTAATGATGCTGCCTCTACTTTTGTTTCTACTATCTCATCTATTATCAGAAGTAACACTAACATTATTAAGGCACCTTGTAGGAAAAGGGTCATTAAGCCGTGGATGACACCTGGTTTATTACGCTGCATCCGGCACAGGGATAAACTTCATAAATCTTTGAATAAAGATCCTAACAATATTACTCTACAAATTACATATAAACGTTATCGTAATTTTTGTAATAACTTATTAAATAAAACTAAATCAATTTATGAAAAATCTTTACTTACTTGTGCAAAATCGAACAAAGATAAGTGGAATGCAATAAAAACTATTATTAACTACACAAAGACTAAAACTTCCGCGGAAGATCTTATTAATAATACAGGTGATAAAACATCTGCCATAAATGACATTAATAGATATTTTTCCAGTGTAGGCAAGAGGCTAGCAGATTCAATCACTAATAATGCAATTAATAATCATTATAACCCTTCCAATTTTAACTTTGAAATTCCTTTTCACCCTAATTCATTTGTTTTATTATCTCCTGATATGGCTGAAGTCGAATCTATAATAAATAATTTAAAGTCTAGTTGTGCTACTGGATGGGACTGTATTCCTGCTAAATTACTAAAGTTAGCCAAACATGTCATTGTCCCTCCTCTTACTAAGCTCATAGATATGTGTTATACTCAAGGAGTATTTCCTACCGTCTTCAAAAAATCACTTATAACGCCTGTTCACAAAAGTGGTAACCGTCAACAAGTTACAAATTATCGTCCTATATCTGTCCTCACAGCTTTATCGAAAATCTTGGAAAAGACGCTAAATAGTAGACTAATGAAATTTATGGAATGTAATGATATTTTATCCCAAAACCAATTCGGTTTTAGATCATCTAAAAGTTCGGAAGATGCCGTCAGTCAACTTATTAACCATGTTGCTTTACAGATAGACTCTAAACGAAAATGTATTGGTGTTTTTCTCGACTTAGCCAAGGCTTTTGATACTGTTGCAGTACCAATACTATTAGATAAATTAAATAAGCTTGGCATAAGAGGATATGCCCTTGATATTTTTAAAGATTTTTTAACAGAAAGGACTCAACATGTCAAAATAGGTCAGCTCATAAGTGACGAAGTTGAAGTCACGTACGGAGTGCCACAGGGCAGTATTCTTGGCCCAAGCCTGTTTTTGTTGTACTTGAATGACTTGTGTAACTTACCACTTGCTAATGGAAAAATTTTTACCTACGCAGATGATACTGCGCTCATATTTCAAGCTGATACGTGGGAAAAAGTTAAACACATAACTGAATGTGGACTGCAAAAAGTAAATAAGTGGCTACAAATTAATTATCTTACTCTTAACATTTCTAAAACTAAATTCATACAATTCACGGCATCCAAAATTAAGCAATATGATTTGGAAATTAAAATACATATGTGCCAAACTCCGTTTCCTGGACATTGTAACTGTCTCTCTATATCAAAAACAGACAACATTAAATATTTAGGAGTAGTCGTAGATGAAAATTTAAATTGGTATGCTCATATTGATAATTTAATAACACGTGTCAGAAAACTTATTTGGGTATTTAAAAAATTAAGATATGCTGCAGACTTCAACATTTTACGTATAGTCTATTTTGCACTGGTACAGTCAGTTGTAGGGTACTGTATTGTCGTTTGGGGCAGCGCTTTTAAATCATATATGATCCAACTAGAAAGGGCTCAAAGATCACTTTTAAAAACTTTAACATTTAGTCCCTATCGCTTTCCCACCAAATTGTTGTACGAGAAAAGTAATGTGTTAACCGTTAGGCAGTTATATATATACAATATAACTCTAAAACAACATAAAATTACACCAAAACGTGACAATATTAGTGATAAGAAACGTGCTGTAACCAACATATTGCCAACTCCAATGTACCGTACTGGCCTTGCAAGACGGCAGCAATGCTATATGTCTGTGACGCTATATAACAAGATAAATAAACAAATCAATATACATGGACTCACCAGTCGGGAAGTCAAAATTAAACTAAAAAACTGGCTACTTACCCTTGACTACACTACCACCGAAGCACTGTTTTAAGCTATTTATCTTAATAGTAACCGTACAGTACATACATAATTACACACATACACACACACATATACACAACACACACTCACACACATATACAACACATACTCATACACGTACACAACACATACACACACACACACATACGATGTGCGCGCGGGCGCGCGCTCACGTACATCCACACCACACGCTTACTCACTAGACATAAACACTCTGTTACCGACTTGTATTATTTGTGTTTAAAAGTACATACTAATGTGAGAGGGCACTGATTCCCGAAACACAGGCTTCATGCCTAGCTCGGGAGTTAGGGACTTCAATAAGTTAATGTATCAGATTTTTTGGCAATAAAGATTTATTCTTTCTCCATTCCTGAATGCTCAGTGCAAGTTTTTTGCTACTCAAGTTAACGCTATTTTGTATATATCGATTTACGTTTCCCTTTACGCTCACAGATAGCGCTAAGCCATTCCAATACAAAATTGCGTTAACTTGAACGTGATCGAGTAGTAAAAAAATCGCACTAAGCACACTGTATGTATAAAATGTATCGGTATACTTAGAATCAGACTGTTGATTTTTTCTACCCTATAAAGACTAGTCTTAAATCCTAAGCAAGAAACGACCTCTAGAATTCATTTTTATTTAAACATTGAATATAAATGTCAATACTCCGAAAGTTTGTTTTAACATAATGTTCTTGAACATACTTCGCTTTCGCATATATTATAACTTTATAACTACTCGTAATAGGTATTACCATATTTGCATGATATTTGAAAGTTTATTTCATATATGTAGGGAGAATATGTATACTTGTACTAGGTAGATACAATCCCTATTTTAGGAATGGTTTCGATTTTAATTCTAATAAGGGCCGATTTTTCAATCTCCAACATGTTAAATTAAAAATGTCAGTAGCTTGAATAAAACAGTTGAATGATTCTGGTTATAATTATAATATGGTTATAAAGATAACTTTTGACTGATGATCGAAAAATCGACCATTAATCGTTGATTATGTATCACATATCTTTGTAGTATTAAAATTTCAAATGAACACTTAAGTACCTATATCTATATTCTTACATACCGACACAGAAATGCGCACACCTGCAGGTCGTAAACCGCAGTTTTATTACCACCGGATTTAGGAATTCTTTTGTTTACCTTGTGTTTAGTGTGTACTGGTTGCATCCAGTTTTATTTGTAGCTGTTTTATACGTGTTTGTACAGTTCTAATAAACTCTATAGTAATTCCAACGGCATTTATTTGAATTCGAGTCCTGTAGCTCGTAACAATATAATATATATTTGCTGATACTTTTTACTTACTACAACAAGTTTCAATGACGGAAGACACACAAGAGTGTACATATATAACTATATAAGGCACACACTGCACATGCACTTCCTCACAACACCAGCATGTAACAGATACACTCTACATTAATATAAGTTTAGTATTAAAATTAGAATAAATTAATATAATAAGTTATTCTTAAGGTACACACCACAACATAAAAATCACAAAATTAATGTCACACACAGTAACAAAAATAAACAATAAGCGTGTATGTACTCTAAAAACTTTCATAGAAATTAAGTTGTGAAAAAGGGTGCGGAACTCGAGTCCGTAGATTTCCGAAAAAAAACCTATATAAGTATATATACACTCTTGTGTGTCATGGACACATATATGCTGGACCAGGTTCCAGCCAGGTGGTAGGGCATTTGCCCGACTGGATGGCTACCACCCCTGGTCTAAAGCATGTCGCCATAACAACCTTGAGTTGTGTTCCGGCATTAGTGACCAGGTTCCAGTCTCCCTTCAGAGAGCAAAAGCGCATTTGTAGCACTTTTGGTGTTGCAAATGTCTATAGGCGACGGTAACCGCTTTCCATCAAGTGGGCCGTCTGCCTGTCTGCTGAACTCTTGTAATAAAAAAAAATGCAAAAATAGAATATCAACCAGATGTTGAAGATATGGACATTAAATTAATTGCTAATATCTCGTCTGGAAAGATTTTAGAACTGTTCCTACTATAATATCATAAAATTCTAAACATGCTATGTCTATACATTAATGCTATTGAAAAAAAACTGCATTAACTATATAAACAACAGAGAACAGCATGCATCTTTTTTAGATTTCTTGTCTGTTTGTTGATTTGCCTGTTCAGGATTCAGGTAAAAACTACTAGGCCGATTTCAATATGGTATACGCTGCTCGGCAGCAAATTCTTAGATTTAAAATCTGGGCTGCTTCTTAACCTAGGATTTCGGCGGCAATTTTTCTGGGAATGATTTAAATTGGCCCGATGAAAAAAAAAACGAATTCCAATGTGATTTTTTCAGTGATCGATAGCAAATTTCCCGCAAATCCCGCGGGAGTATTCCCGGGAGCGGTCTGTAGTTGTTCGGGTGCATAAAAATTAGCTTATTCCGACACAGTTTTCACTAAAACGATAGCTTACATTCTTTTTTGAATGCTGTAGTATTTTGTATCACGGGAATACCGCGGGAATTTCAAGTCGAGCGTGGGCGAAGTCGCGGACAAATCCTAGTTATTTTATATTATTGATCGGTCTGACGATTGTACATGTATATTAAAACAAGTATGTTTGTATATATCACGCATTTTCACAACCTTTACTGATAACTGATTTTCTCGAAGTTTGATTTAAATCTCTCGGAAATAAAGAAAAAAAATAAAAAGAATAAAGAACCGAAAGCTATCTAATAAAAAACTATTTAGAAAGCTTTAGGAGGTGCTCACAGGTAGGTAGGAATAAGAGCAAACACATATAGCATGTAAAATGTTTTAATTACATCCAACTCATTTTCATCCCTGTACATAATAAAGAGTTAATTTAATATTAAAGTATGTGCACTCGAATGTCTGGTTAGGGACCGGTACTCAATTCAGGAGCTCAGCAATTTAGGACAGTGTATATGAATTTTTAAAAAGGAAACCGGCACGGTACGGCTTTCAGTTGGCAATGACAAACGTGGTATAGAAAAAATTCATGACATCCCAGCAAGCACTGTTGGAGGAAAATACACACATTTGGAATGCATTGAAATGTGTGAAAATATTTCGTCGGTCTGCGCAGTAAAATTATACCACGGTTAAAGAGTTATAAACCGTTGATTTATTCAAAAGCAGCTGGGCTCACCCCTTTATAAGCGTGAAACTTAGACTTTGTACTACCCGTGTTCTGCGCACGGGTAGTACAGGTTTGCCGATAACCTCATGATGTCACGCGTCAGTAGGGTTGATAAAGTAGTGCTTTTTATTGCAGGAGTTCAGCAGACAGGCAGACAGCCCACTTGATGGAAAGCGGTTACCATCGCCTATGGACATTTGCAACACCAAAGGTGCTACAAATACACTGCTGCTCTCTTAAAGGAGACTGGAACCTGGTAACTCATGCCGGAACACAACTCAAGGCTGTTATGGTGGCATACTCTAGACCAAGGGTGGTTGCCATCCAGTCGGGCAAATACCATACCACCTGGCTGTGGGTGCTTTTGTCGCTACTTACGACAGGCCGCCCGGCCGCAAGAAATTGTATTCTTTCTCCGTCTCTGCACGGATGATTACCTCTTGCTCGCTACACTTGGACAAGTTTTTAGAATTTTTTTTTTTGAAAAATCTGAATTCACAATATATTTTAAGTAATCTTTTGACGATGATGATTCCTTTAATATGTGCTCTGGTCTTCTAACCCACAAACGCTATTATATTATATTTCGATAAAATTATAGTTTATATTCAAAACTTTTAAGAGGAAACATGGTCTCTTCGTCAAACATAATTTACATAACATTTGTAATAGAAAACATGTGCTCGTGCTTTATATTTAAACTCGACCGTAATGTGCTTAATTCTGTTAACAACATTACGTAATATAAAAGTTTAAAAAAGTAATATAAAAACGGAAGGCTTATATTCTACGTGAATGTACCCCACTATGTATGCTAACTTCGTGGTTAAGTCAAAATAGCTCGATATCTTATTTTCTCGGCACGAGCAAAATCTCGGATTATGTAAACATAGTTACGTAGGTAAAGAGGCAACGTGAGAAAAGTCGCCTGTATTCAAAACTGGAATGAAATAGAAAAATACACGTATAGAGACAATTCCAAAAATTTACACATACATTTCACATACACAGAGGCTGATAATTTAATATATTTGTCGTACAATAAAGAGTTATGTGTATCTATTTATCTAAAACTAACTTTAAAAATATGATAAAAAACTAAGAATAATCTAAGTTATAAATATTACAAATGATATAATTAGTGTGTAACAAATTGCTGCCAGGTAAGCATGCCCAGAAGGCTGGCTGCGTATTGACGTACTATTTTCAAAAACAATACTTAGTGTTACAGTTATTTAGTAGTATAGTTACACAAGAACAATTGTTCTTGTCATGTTTCTTTTTAAACGACTTCAAAAAAAGGAGGAGGTCTCAATTCGTCTGAATCTTTTTTTTTATGTATGTTCACCGATTACTCCGATATTTATGATCCGATTTACGTGATTCTTTTTTTTTCGACGCGGAATAGCTGTCATTTAGTCCCCTAAAAATTTGACATAGTTTAGCCCAGTAGGTTTCATTTTATGAACATTTTTTATTAAAAGAAATCTATTCCGTTCCATATGTACACCGATTGCTCTGAAAATTATGATCCGATTTACGTGATTCTTTTTTTTATTCGACGCAGAATGGCTGCCATTTGGTCCCCTAAAAATTTGACATAGTTTGGCTCCGTAGTTTTCATTTTATGAACATTTTTTATGAAAATTTTTCCATTCCGTTCCATAGGTACACCGATTACGCTGAGATTTATGATCCGATTAACGTGATTCTTGTTTAGTTTGATGCTAAATAGTTGCTATTTGGTCTCCTAAAAATTTAACATAGTTTGGCCCAGTAGTTTTTTTCCCAGTTTTTTTTTGTTCCCGTTTCTTGGGACCTATATTTTTTAAGGAGCGCGGCACCTTTCGTAGATCTACCCATACATAGCTAGATACTAAAAAGTAACAAATAAAATTGAAAAACTTCGTTTAAAAAAACCGACTTCAAAAACTAAAAAAGTATAAAATAACTTATTTCTAAAGCTATTATTATTAATATATATTATCTAAAACATCTTGAAGTCGGTGCAAAGTAAAACATAAAAATTACTATATTTTGAAAATTACTAAGCACCGACCTTAAGATGTTTTAGATAATATATATTAATAATAATAACTTATTTCTTAAGTTATTTTATATTTTTTGGTTTTTTAGTTTTTGAAGTCGGTTTTTTTAAAGTTAATAATTAATTTTGTTATGTACTCTCTTATTTCTAAACGATACAATCATTTCCTTAATTAAATAGTAATGTTATATTTTTATTTCTGTGATTAGCGCCTGTTTTGTATAGAGTAGTTATCTATAATTTACAATAATTTTGTTACAATATGTATCCTCTGTATAATGTTATAATTGTGTAAATTATAATTCAAAATGTCTCAATTGTATATAGACGGTATTCACTACATTTTGCTTTCATGTTGGCAGACGCGATAGATTTGTGCTGTGTTCAGTTTATTTTATGACATGTAAAACTTTAAGTTAATGTTTTATATGATATCTTGTATAACATATTATCTGGAATTTTCAAACAGTAATGTATTAAATTATTTTCATTCATAACACTTTAATTAAAATAGTTTATCAATGACTTCAATCTGCTATCGGTTGTGCCAATTACTAAGTTTCATGTACTGTAAAATTGTTGGAGAGATGGGGAAGTGATCTAAAAATTCTTGTAGACCATGAAAAGTCAGTGTGTCTGTAATATGTTAAAACCGTAAGGTTCTCTGATTATAAAGTATTGTGACCAGTTGCTGTTCTTTTACTACCATAAACCCTTCTGAGTCGTTGCAAGTATTACATCAGCAAATACCGACGGCGTCAGTATAAGACTTTGTAACTACATTTTTTGGCAAAAAAAAAATGTTATTAGTAAAAAAGTAAAAATTTTGTCAAAAAAATAATTTCACCAAAAAATGTATGCACGCCGACAGTATATATTTTAGCACAATTTAGCCAAAATTAAAAAGGAACTTATTAAGGCTTTCAATTTATAAGACATTTGGTGTAAACATCAATTTTAAATAATAAAACGTTAAAAGCGAGAAAATAAAGGCGCCATTAAGTGTAGCAAGATTCAGGAGAATTATAAAATTACGTTTTTTGCTTAGCGATTATTATTCCAAACATTCTTCTTTTATGATGTTCATCCCCACTCTCGAATGCACTTTAACAAATTTTCGATTATACATAGACTTTTCTTTCCATGACCGTCAAGTATGCGGTAAATGTGTAATCACATTTATTTTGATATTTATTAAATGAAACACAAAAGGCCTTGAACTGCATGACCCTTTGAAGCGCTTAAACAGTAAGTACGGTCCAATACCCGCACGCTACCTATAATTGATAGACATGGGCAACATTGCGATACGCCGCGCAATTGCGCTAGCTCAGTTGACTGCGTTGGAGTGTTAACACACTTATTCGGAATGTATTATAGTCTATATCCATATCCATGCACTCACTTCAGTATAGCTAAATTCAAAACGTTATTGTTTTTAACAAGAAACTACGGACCTTATGTTTCGTACCATTTTTAGGAAAGTTTAATTTTATATTTTACTGTAGTTTACACGCTAGTTATATTTATTGTTAGTTGTGTGTGACATTTATTGAATGTTGTTTGTGTCGGTGTATACCTTAAAAACTATTTATAATATTGTTTATTTCTAGGTTATAAACGCTAAATACTTATTCTAGTGTGGAGTGTATCTGTTACAATGGTGTCATTATAGTGTGGTGACATAGTGTTTGTTGTGTGTGTTTCTTATGTCTATGGTATATGTACATTTTTTTTGTCATATATCTATTTTTAATTATGACTTATCTAACGCCGTGGTGTATTGTGCTATTTTTGTGTCCAGGTTTGTACTTTTATTTGTGTTGTGCAGTGTGAATATAAGATAAACGTGGTGATGATGCGCGTTGGTGTGTATTCTTTGTGTGTTTTATGTTTCGGTATGGGTTGTTTGTTAATTGTTTGAATGGTTTGAATATTTGGTAAGATTATTTTGTTTATTTGTTGGTGTTTGTTAACTTGGGTTGTGTGTATTTTTGTGTTGAAATGGTTTTGAAGTAAAAAAACGTTATATTTATGTAGATGAAGTTTTTATCACCTGGACTTAACACCGCGTCGCCTGTGCTATTATGTTAATAGCCAGCAAACTTAAGGAACGGGTGGCGCACGCCATGCCGTATCTTTTATCATGTCCTATGTCAGCTCTGTGAAGTTGGCAACTCGAGTTGCGAATTTTTAAACCTACACTATCTCATTCGTTTGTCCATCGTTAGTCCACGTTTGCCCAGGAAAAATTTTCGTTTGCCCACCCTTGGTTCAAAAGTTATAAAAAAAACAAAAATTGTTTGTGAAGCTGGCACCTCCAATTGAGATTTTTTAACCAAACAATATATCATGTGTTAGCTCATCGTTAGTCGATGTTTGTCCAGGCAAAAGTTTCGTTTGCCCACCCTCAGATCAAAAGTTATTGAACAAAAACTTTTTTTTCTGAAAAAGTCATTTCGGTTCTTCCCATATTTTCGCGAGGTTTAGTGTTTATCACACTTGAATGGGCTACATCGTTAGCTCATCTAACGTACTCGATTGTCCAGGCAAAAATTTCGTTTGCCCACCCTCAGATCAAAAGTTATTGAACAAAAACTTTTTTCTGAAAAAGTAATTTCGGTTCTTCCCATATTTTCACGAGGTTTAGTGTTTATCACACTTGAATAGGCTATATCGTTAGCTCATCTAACGAACTCGATTGTCTAGGCAAAAGTTTTGTTTGCCCACCCTCAGATCAAAAGTTATTGAACAAAAACTTTTTTTTCTGAAAAAGTCATTTCGGTTCTTCCCATATTTTCGCGAGGTTTAGTGTTTATCACACTTGCATGGGCTACATCGTTAGCTCATGTAACGTACTCGATTGTCCAGGCAAAAATTTCGTTTGCCCACCCTCAGATCAAAAGTTATTGAACAAAAACTTTTTTCTGAAAAAGTAATTTCGGTTCTTCCCATATTTTCACGAGGTTTAGTGTTTATCACACTTGAATGGGCTATATCGTTAGCTCATCTAACGAACTCGATTGTCTAGGCAAAAGTTTCGTTTGCCCACCCTCAGATCAAAAGTTATTGAACAAAAACTTTTTTCTGAAAAAGTAATTTCGGTTCTTCCCATATTTTCGCGAGGTTTAGTGTTTATCACACTTGAATGGGCTATATCGTTAGCTCATCTAACGTACTCGATTGTCCAGGCAAAAGTTTCGTTTGCCCACCCTCAGATCAAAATTTATTGAACGGAAACGTTTTTTTTCTGAAAAAGTAATTTTGGTTCTTCCCATATTTTCGCGAGGTTTAGTGTTTATCACACTTGAATGGGCTATATCGTTAGTTCATCTAACGAACTCGATTGTCCAAGCAAAAGTTTCGTTTGCCCACCCTCAGATCAAAAGTTATTGAACAAAAACTTTTTTTTCTGAAAAAGTAATTCCGGTTCTTCCCATATTTTCGCGAGGTTTAGTGTTTATCACACTTGAATGGGCTATATCGTTAGCTCATCTAACGAACTCGATTGTCCAGGCAAAAGTTTCGTTTGCCCACCCTCAGATCAAAAGTTATTGAACAAAAACGTTTTTTTCTGAAAAAGTCATTTCGGTTCTTCCCATATTTTCGCGAGGTTTAGTGTTTATCACACTTGAATGGGCTACATCGTTATCTCATCTAACGTCCTCGATTGTCCAAGCAAAAGTTTAATTTGCCCACCCTCAGATCAAAAGTTATTGAAAAAAATTTTTTTTCTGAAAAAGTAATTTCGGTTCGGCCCATATTTTCGAGAGATTTAGTGTTTATCACACTTGAATGGGCTATATCGTTAGCTCATCTAACGAACTCGATTGTCCAGGCAAAAGTTCGTTTACCCTGTCTTAGTTCAAAAGTTAATAAACAAACCGTCCAAAAGAAAGCCAGTGATGTACATCAAAGAACTAAAAAACGGTGTAAGTTATCAAAAAATTTAGAAAAAATAGAATAGAACACATTCATATAGATTACAAGGGACCATGAAAATATTCAAAATGTCGGCCAATAAAGACAAAATATAATAATAATAATAATAATCGGCAGACAAACACACATATTGTATATAAAATAAATAGTAAATGGTTTTCAGTCAGTTCTACCACTCACCGGCCGCTACCATGGCAGGCGTGCTTCGTTCGCTCGGCTCGTGCGGTTTAGTTTGAAGCTGACCTAACCTAACCAAAATCACCCATCACAATAATATTAGTGACAAAATAGGTGAGGTTATGTTTACCATAAATTAATATACCTACTATTTAAAATACGTGTACCAGATATCTGAATAGCAACCAAACCGCGTTCTAATGTGTGTGATCAAGAGAATAAGGGTGGGAAAACCTATAGAGTTCTAAAAAAAGGATGGACAGATTTGATGACAAAAGAATTTTTCCTCGAGACAGAAGTGCCTTGCTCCTATATTTTCAAATGCAGTTAAGTCTATGATTCGCCAGAAGCTGAAGTTTTTTTGAAGATGTTGTACTTTTGAAACTTTTGCCTGGACAATCGAGTACATTAGATGAGCTAACGATATAGCCCATTCAAGTGTGATAAACACTAAACCTCGCAAAAATATGGGAAGAACCGAAATGACTTTTTCAGAAAAAAAAGTTTTTGTTCAATAACTTTTGATCTGAGGGTGGGCAAACAAAACTTTTGCCTGGACAATCGAGTTCGTTAGATGAGCTAACGATATAGCCCATTCAAGTGTGATAAACACTAAACCTCGCGAAAATATGGGAAGAACCGGAATTACTTTTTCAGAAAAAAGTTTTTGTTCAATAACTTTTGATCTGAGGGTGGGCAAACGAAACCTTTGCCTGGACAATCGAGTACGTTAGATGATTTAACGATATAGCCCTTTCAAGTGTGATAAACACTAAATCTCGCGAAAATATGGGAAGAACCTAAATGACTTTTTCATAAAAAAAGTTTTTGTTCAATAACTTTTGATCTGAGGGTGGGCAAACGAAACTTTTGCCTGGACAATCGAGTACGTTAGATGAGCTAACGATATAGCCCATTCAAGTGTGATAAACACTAAACCTCGCGAAAATATGGGAAGAACCGAAATTACCTTTTCAGAAAAAAGTTTTTGTTCAATAACTTTTGATCTGAGGGTGGGCAAACGAAACTTTTGCTTGGACAATCGAGTACGTTAGATGAGCTAACGATATAGCCCATTCAAGTGTGATAAACACTAAACCTCGCGAAAATATGGGCCGAACCGTAATTACTTTTTCAAAAAAAAAAGCTTTTGTTCAATAACTTTTGATCTGAGGGTGGGCAAACGAAACTTTTGCTTGGACAATCGAGTTCGTTAGATGAACTAACGATATAGCCCATTCAAGTGTGATAAACACTAAACCTCGCGAAAATATGGGAAGAACCAAAATTACTTTTTCAGAAAAAAAACGTTTCCGTTCAATAACTTTTGATCTGAGGGTGGGCAAACGAAACTTTTGCCTGGACAATCGAGTTCGTTAGATGAGCTAACGATATAGCCCATTCAAGTGTGATAAACACTAAACCTCGCGAAAATATGGGAAGAACCGCAATTACTTTTTCAGAAAAAAGTTTTTGTTCAATAACTTTTGATCTGAGGGTGGGCAAACGAAACTTTTGCCTAGACAATCGAGTTCGTTAGATGAGCTAACGATATAGCCTATTCAAGTGTGATAAACACTAAACCTCGCGAAAATATGGGAAGAACCGCAATTACTTTTTCAGAAAAAAGTTTTTGTTCAATAACTTTTGATCTGAGGGTGGGCAAACGAAACTTTTGCCTGGACAAACATCGACTAACGATGAGCTAACACATGATATATTGTTTGGTTAAAAAATCTCAATTGGAGGTGCCAGCTTCACAAACAATTTTTGTTTTTTTTATAACTTTTGAACCAAGGGTGGGCAAACGAAAATTTTTCCTGGGCAAACGTGGACTAACGATGGACAAACGAATGAGATAGTGTAGGTTTAAAAATTCGCAACTCGAGTTGCCAACTTCACAGAGCTTCCTATGTCATCGTTCTGTTTTAAGTGAACTAAAAGAGCCAGAACGCATTAAGCTCAAGTCAAATCCAAATCAATTTATTGTCAAAAAATTCATACAGAAATAATGCTTGTATAGGTTTCCGCACTAGGACTAGCCTATATCGCGGGACATCAAGTACGTGTGTGTTTGATTTACAATTTTAATTCTCTAGAATTAAATTATTTTTGTAATAGATGTAATTTGTGTGCGTATGTGTATATGTGCGTATATATCGGTGATAAAAATAGTCTGATGTATATATAACAAGGTTGATTTAAGTTAGTAAGATAAGTAATCTGCGCTTATGTTTCTAAATTGAAGCAATTATTCTGAGTAACACACGGCTAATATAATTGATAACCGTAGATCAAATACACCATACATAATATGTAATCTGTACAAGAAGTAACTTTTTAATGGCATAATACTGCCGTTTTCATTGCTGTGTAATGTGCTTGTATTCGGCAAATAGAGCCGTTGGGTTGGCGAGAACTGTCATTAAATATTATTGGTCATTCCAAACAAGTGTCGATTGCAAATTAAGTAATCTTTTACAACTTTGATTAAGTTTTTACAGCCTTTATATTATAATATCTCGTTCATTTTTTCCTATTACCAAAAAAGGAGAATAAAATTAAATAGATATTCAAACTTAGCGAAGCTTATTTCTTCACCTTATACACACTGTATACAAGAGGTTACCTTATTTGGTACCAACTTATATAAGCCCAAGCTTATTTTGGTCGCATATAAAATCAATTTTTCCGATATATAGATGAAATTTTTAAATGGGCGTTCAGGGCCAAATCCTAAGCTATATGAAATAGTGAAAAACACTCAAACGAGTCCTCGATGTCGATTTTGATGAAAACCAAAGTGGTATCATTAGATTTCCAAAAAATCAAATATCTCTTGTCAGTAATCGAATTTCTGATTTTGAAAATTAAGCTCACCTGTATTATTATACCAAATCATCGTATAGCTTGTAAGGATTAATATATGTGAAGGAATGTCAAACGCAAACTAAGGTAAAAAAGTTGATTTTTTTAATAAATAGGTTTATATTTTCAAATATTCATGGACTACCCTTTTTAACTTATCAAATATTTCGAAATAATTTTCTTGTTGTTAAAAAGGTTTTTTTAAAACACATACTTACGAAAATTTTTGAATATGAAATTGAACAAGCGATTTAAATTTTAAAACAATGGATGCAACAAATAATTATTATTTCGTGGTGCCTGGGGAGATCGAGGAGAAAAAATATTCTCAACGCACCCAATGCTTACCCATTGATTGGGTTATAATTAATTTATATAACCTAAACATATTAACAATATAACAAATTTTATCATGTTAATATTTGATAAAACAAAGTCTGCATTTTACTACTCGAATGACCATGATGATGGCGCAATTTAATTTTTTTTTTTTTTATATTGAATAGGTTCGCGTTTGACTGACATTGCACCTGACGTCAGGCGGAAATGCAGTCTAAGGTGGAGCACGCTTACCTAGAAGATACCTGTTCACGCGAAACTTAAAGACACCTAGATTATATTTTTCAGGAAAAACAGACGACGGTAAAGAGTTCAACAAAATATTTAATTAATGTAATTAAAATAGAACATTTTTAAATTATCCGTGCAGGAACGGAAAAATAATACAATTTCCTGCGGCCGGGCGGCCTGTCGTAAGAGGCGACAAAACAACCCACAGCCAGGTGGTAGGGCATTTGCCCGACTGGATGGCCACCACCCCTGGTCTAAAGTATGTCGCCATAACAACCTTGAGTTGTGTTCCGGCATTAGTGACCAGGTTCCAGTTTCCCTTAAGAGAGCAGCAGCGCATTTGTAGCACCTTTGGTGTTGCAAATGTCCATAGGCAATGGTAACCGCTTTCCATCGAGTGGGCCGTCTGCCTGTCTGCTGAACTCCAGCAATAAAAAAAAAATAAAAAAAAAATAACCATTCTCCTTAGATTGCTGTTTTAGATTCCTTCACATAAATTGACCGTTATAAACTACACTATGATTTGATATAATAATACAGGATTTACTTTTTCAAAATCTACCTATTTGATTCTTGGCTAGAATATTTTTTTATATAATGTAATGATACCACTATAATTTTCGTCAAATTCGTTCTCAGACTCTGTTGAGTGTTTTTCGCTATTTCCTATAGTTCAGCATTTGACCCTGAAGGCCCACTTGAAAAATTCACCTGTATATCCCACTTGAACAATATAGCGGTATACCGTCTTTTTCCCTGAAATAAAATTTGAGTAAAGCAGTTTTTTTATTGCTTAAGTTCAGCAACAGACAGACGGCCACCTGATGGAAAGTGGTTACCATCGCCTATGAACATTTGCAACACCTAAAGTGCAACAAATGCGCTGCTGCTCTTAAGGGGTGCTGGAACCTCGCCACCAATTCCCGGAACGTAACTCAAGGTTGTTATGGCGGCATACCCTAGACCAGGGTTGTTAGCTATCCAGACGGGCAAATACCCTACCACCAGCTGTGACTTGTTTTGCCGTGTATTACGCTGATATATTTTTTAAATTACTTTACTGTTTTATAATAAAGAAAATTAATTCATAAAAGCAGTATGTGTGGCCTTTCGTGACTTGTAAAGCTATTTACTACAATTTTAACTCAAACAATGTACAATAAAAGGATTGAACAAAATATCGCGGTCATAAAAGCTCTTTCTTTTTTATTCACCAACAAATGTTTATCCGTTTTGAGCTTTTATTGAAAAGGGTCTATGGCGAATAAATTTCATCGTGATCCTTCAATTCTTCCGGTGCCTGCTTGCAATTGTTCGGGGCCCACGCCACCCGCGGCGGTTTGCTCCCTCAAATTGAAAGGCCAGGCTGCGTTACGAATACGAAATTATTCTTTTCATGGGACCGATTATGCGGAAAACATTTTTTGTGACTAAATATACTTGTATATTAACATTATAATATATGTTGTGACGAAGGTAAGCTACTTCATTTGCAAAGAAAACATCTTGATTGATAAGCAGCATTATAGACACCCGTCTATAATGTTACTGCTACATTTGGGATAACGTTAGTGACCATTTCACGCAGATGTAACGATGATTTTCACGAAATTAGCATACATTGTTATTGATTGTTACTGAGGTTAACAACATTGATAGATAACTTACCTATATACACTAATGCAGCTAATTATTAACAGCCATATTTTTAACGCTATAAACAAGACGCATTTGGCGACAGTCACTAACACTAACATTATTCCAGATAGAGCAGGGACATAATAGGACATGAAAAATGTTCAATTTACAGATATTATCTATTTCTATAATTCACTCACAGTCACTCTTGTATTTTTGTATTCAGTAGTTTAAGCGCATTTGCATGAAATAGTCAACTGAATATTTGCACTGTATGAATTAAGAAATTAAGCTCAATAATATATCTGTCTATAATATAAGAAAAACTTTATTTCAGAAACACATGTCATTTCTATATACACATATTTACAACATTATATTAAAAAATTTTGTCATTAAAAACTAATTACTAGAATAGTAATAGTAGTAGCCGCGTCATTATTTAAAGATCCGAATCAATCCCCGAATCAAAAGAACATATATACAAAAATCATGTTATAAATTGACTCAGCCGCCGGGCCTCGAGGCAGGTACAAACAAACTCACTTATATTTAATTGGGTGTATCTGTGTAGCAGCGACGAGTCGCATCTATCTGCAAAAACTTTGAGCATGCTGATGGTGCTGTCACGGACGCGGGCCAATAGGGATGCGCATCTCTTTCTTATGGTTGCCGCAAAGTCATCGATTCGCGCTTCTACCAACATCCCTGACGCGCTGCACCGCCGCGACAGCCCCAACAACGCTCTCAGCCCTTTACTACACTGGATACGTAGGTCACTATATGTCCTTTGCGTATAATTGACCCATAAGCTCCACGTATAGAAGGATTGACAGTATGCTTGAAAAAGCGTCTTCTTAACTTCTCGCGTACAACGTGCGAAACTGCGAGCCAGCAGGTAAGATGTCGAATAACTCTGGCACAGCAATAAGCTGAGTTCAAACCTTGTTTACTGTAAATGAGGCTTACAAATTATTAACCATATAAACAAGATGTTTTTCTTGCTACTTACAACCTAGTAAGTCTACTTACAAGTGACTAAATGGTAGTCTATGAACCTGTCGCTCACACGACAGTAAACAAACGAAAGAAGAAAGAAAAATACTTTATTTGAAGAATGGAACGATCAGCCTTATTGCGCTGATGTTAGACTACTGAAGATTACAATATGCAATGAGATACGTTGAACAGTGAATCTAGAACAAACTGAACTTTTTCTCTTGATGTGAACCTAGACGACAGACTGCATAAAAATTCATATTAGTCTTTTTATTGTCTCCGCAAGCCGATATTTTTCTTTATTCGCGTGATAGTTCTGTTCGTCCTTATGTTTATAAAACCAAGTTAAAACTTTTGTACATTGTAATTTTCTAGTGCAGTCTTTAGTGGTACTACAGTAATAAAAGCTCGTCCATTGCTAAACAGAATTAAGCTGGGTATACACAGGTAAATTAAAGGACATACATGGTAGAGTACTAATTACCTATCCTATTAATTAAACCAACGAAAACAGTTTTATTAGTGTACTAAAACCTTTCAGGGGTTGATAAGTCACATTTGCTAGTGTTTACTGTACTGGTCATTCAGACTATGTAAGTTATAAACGGGACCTAACTATGTATAGTATGGATATTAAGACTATATATAACTCATACCACAAGCATATGTTGTTTAGCTTGGGAATATACAAGACGTTTATATTCTACCCAATGATTTAAACAACGTAAAGACAGTCTTTTTGGCGGGACTGAAAGGAGATGTTGTGCTGTCCAGTTTCATTTTCTAAAAATGTGTAGAATTACTCTGAAATGAACAATAATTGTAGGATATTGATAGTTTTTGAGTAGTAATTTATGTGTTTTTTTGAGAAATGTGAACTGTATAGTCAAATGTGGCCTTTCGAGTTGTCACAAGAACTCCGTTGAATGGCTTTAGTTGATAAGCTACAGTTCAGCTTAAGAAAATGAAGAAACCATATTGTAATCTAAGATCTGGCTTAAAGGCCTAGCTGCCAAGCCATAAACCTAAATAATAAACGTAAAGACAGTTACTTGATCAAAAAGGGTAAAGTACTGTCAAATAGTAGAGCAGTAAGCCAGTTGAAACTACTCTGTATATATATACAACTCTTATATATCTAGCTGTAGTAGCATATGACAAGAGTTATGAATGTCAAAGAAGCAAGTGAGATCTGTAAGAATAAGCCTAAATGGCGCTCTGTTGTTCGTGCCTACCCCGCAAGGGAACTGGCGCGAAGTTATGTATGTATGTATGTATGTAGTAGCATATTGTAATTATACTGTAATAAATTGAATAGGACTACAATGATTACTAAGTGCTACAAAAATACGATTTTTACCCTAAACATTCAGATCCACTAAAAAGATATGCATTTCTCTAATTATAATAATGGCTTACCATGAAAACTTTAAATCTCTCGCCTAAAAATTTGCTTTTTTGAGTCAATACCCTTTTCGTTTAGACCAACGAAATTATCTTCAAGTTTACTAGCCGAAAAGTGAGACCGAAAAATCACTTTAGAATTCCTTTTAATTCTGTTGAAACTTAGTATTAACATTGAACTTAGTATTCTTCTATCATAGGATTTTTTTATTATTTTACACTCGGTCGTCTCCAGTATCGCTGGAGGTTGCCTTGCAGAATGGCATGTTAGTATATTCAATCTGACTCAACTTATCACTGTAAAAAAATATATATGTACATTTTGCCTAATTTACAACAGAGGAACTTACAACATAGTATTGCTTTCACCAAGTTATTCAAATTACTAATTAAGTATAAACTTATTTTTCTTAAATCATCTTAAAAAATTGTGTAAGTATTATATACTTGAAACAAGCTCAAATTAATAACAATTAGTCTTCCATTATTTATCACTATTCATCAACAATTATTCTGACATAGTATTAATAATAGATTATTTCCAAATACGAGTAAGTACATTAATTACCTAGTGTTCTATAATTCATATTTATACCGTACCACACCGGTAGGTCATTTTACGGCTCGTGCGACCTGCATCATGTTATTTCGCACCATTTCCTTCAGCGGCCATGTTTTTCACGAGCTTACATAATCCGGCCGGATCCCGAGCTATGCTACCAGCCAATTTTGTACAAATCGATAGACTATAATCTCGTTTAAATCGGCGGCTTACGGATTCGCGTTACTCGATGTAATCGCGATTTTGACAGATAATAACGGCATGACGTAAATTTTTTCTTGCTTAGTTGGCGTTTGGTGAATTATATGTTTTTCGTTTTTGGACAAAGTATTACATTTATTGTTCGGGATTCATCTGAGATAATGTTATAGTTATTAACAGTGGCCATTAAAAATAACGCCGTTAACGAATAGTTACATTAATGTACAACTTACGTTATCTATCAATATTTAACCGTCATTCACAATTAATAACAACATTGCATCTGAAAATACTCATTAAATCCATCGCTACACGTTACATCTGCGGGAAACAGTCAATAACTATAACATTATCCCAGATGAAGTAGTAGCTTAAAAACATTAAAAGCAAACTAAATTGTACTTTTTGCATAATACTTGAGTGATGTTCAAATTATTAAATGCTAGTGACGCGTATAATACCCCCTAGGCACTAATATGCACTACAAAAGATTCTAATGATATATATAATTTAATCAATTCCAATTGTTGTTTTGATAAATAATTATAACATTTCAAAAATCACAAAAATCTTTAACCATATGTTTTCGAAAAAAGATTTTATGAATACAATTTTTCAGAACTCTCTAATTTTATAATTTACAAATAATGACAATTTCATGACGCGGTATTTATTATAAAGGTTGTCTAGGCATAAAATGGCAGAAACCTAAACCGAGCATTGTTAGGAAAACATCTGCTGGCTTATATAATTTCTGCTCAAAATGTGAAATTTTATAACAAAAATTAATATAGTAAGAGATTATCCAGAAGCTATATAACATTAAGTAACAAAAGAAGGAGAATAGAAATTTATACAACTCCAAATCACCTCAAAGTTACGCGACATGAGATCAAGATTAGCACATTAGTAAGCGATTGAGACCACAAAAACGTTTTTAGTTCAAAAGCGCTATAAAGTTTTATACCTCCTAATAACCATTTAAAAGAATCGGCCACCAGTTTGCCTTGGCTTTTCTCAGAACATTTAGAATCGGCATTGTTCAAATAACGACACCTTCCGATTTTATATTAGGTAAGAGGTAATAATAAGACACTAATTTAAATAATATTCATGTTTCATCTTCTAATTTTTTTAACTTCAATTTTTAAATATTATTGACCGATGACGTTTGCTGTTAGGTGTGCCAGAGAAGTACGTAAGATTGATAGAAAGCATGTATGAGAATGTTAGTACACAAGTCCGATCTGCAGTAGGAACGACGAACAAGTTTCCTGTGAAGGTAGGCTTGCACCAGGGATCCGCCTTAAGTCCTTACCTGTTTCTGCTGGTCATGAATGCACTGACCGCAGAGGTACAGGATGAGGCCCCCTGGTGCATGCTCTTCGCAGGCGATATTGTCCTGGTGGATGAAGACGGAGTGGCACTTCAAAACAAACTAGACAGGTGGCGGCAAGCACTAGAGGGCGTTGGATTAAAAAAAAGCAGAACCAAAACCGAATACCTGTTTTGTGATTTCGGCGGGATCTATAGTGCTGTGCCTCTCAAACTACAATCAGCCACACTACCATGTAACCCAGAATTCAGATACCTTGGATCACTACTGCAGAGCAATTGTGATATAGAGAAGGAGGTAAGGAGAAGAATAAATGTAGCATGGCTAAAGTGGAGACAGGTAATCGGTGTGACGTGCGACAAACTAATGCCACTGAAACTAAAGGGTCAAATATATAAGTCTGTCATACGACCAGTCATGCTACACGAATGTTGGGCCACTAAAGTGATAAAACACAAATATCTCCACTCAGCTGAGATGAAAATGTTGAGATGGATGTGTGGTGTTACAAGAATGGATAAGGTGAGAAATGAGTACATAAGGGGATCTTTGAAAGTTGCACCCGTGACTGAAAAATTGAGAGGAAGAAGACTAAGTTGGTATGGGCATATAATGAGGAGGGATGAAAGTCACGTGACAAAAAGAATGTTAAACTACAAGATGGATGGGTACAGATGTAATGGTAGACCAAAAAAAGATGGATGGATTGTGTGAAAGATGATATGTTGATTTGTGGTGTGACAGAAGATACATGTCGGAATAGAGGAGTGTGGAAGGAAAAGACATATTGTGCCGAGTCCAAGTAATTGGGATATGGTGAAAGAAAAGAGAGAGAGACCTCTCACCATGAGTGAGAGAGAGTCTCACCATGGCGATTGTGTCGTGATTATCAAAAATCTATCTAGATTCCAATAAAAGTTATAAATCATGTAGAAAAAATCCTTTGTTTACAATAGAGTATACAATATTACAATATAAATGAGAATTATGTCTCATGCGATAAAGCCGTCCATTATTCAAGCGTTTTTATTAATAAGTTAAGGTTTTATTTGGTAACCCATAAAGATTTATCTATCTATCTATTGACCTAAACCATAGTCCTTTTTCTCAATTAGCCTTATTCTACATCAAACAATTGTCAAAAATGATTCTTTCAAAATAGAACAGTATAATAGTTATTAAGTAGAGAATAGAAAAGATCAGTGACTGTCACTGACTGTATACCTTTAAATGATTTTTCAGAAAGTGAAATTCAAAATGGAGTATCCCAATTGTTAGCACGCCCCGTAATGGATCATCTGAATGTTTGCACGAACCGGGAAACTGTAGCACCCCAATTACTGTGGCTTGTAACCTACTTTTTACGACGCTAAAGACGCTTATTACGGTCTTCGTCGTTAGTCTACTTTTAAAAGTAAGAAAGTTCAAGATTTTTCTACAAAAAATCTTTTTACTGAGAGAATTTAACCGTTTAAATATTATATTCCTTAATTAATTATTTCTAAAGAAAGGTGTGACAGAAGATATATGTCAGAATAGAGGAGTGTGGAAGGAAAAGACATTTTGTGCCGACCCCAAATAATTGGGATATGGTGAAAGAAAACACAGGAAATTAGTTATTTCTAAATCAGACTATTTTCAAAACTTTTTTTTAACTGGCAAATGCGTGTTGGTTTTGTTTGTTTACCAAAACTATGAATGGTTTTGGTAAACAAACTTCCACTGTTTTGTTATACGGCTACGGAATTATGAGAAATTTTTCCAAGTTATACTTTAACAGTTAGAAGATGGTACGGTATAAATCAGATACAAGATTTACTCAGAAACAACCAATAAAATAATGAATGGTTCACAAAAAAATACGCTGAAGAAATACAGTTGCTTTGAAATAAAAAATATACAAGTTTGAATGAAAGAATATCTCTAGTACTATCCAATTATATCAAGATATGAATTTCGTAAAGTGATATTCCGTGATTTAATTAATTGTTTTTAATGACACGCTTTTTATCTTTGATATTAAGTTACTTTTTAATAGATCTTTGTAACCACTGATTTCCCGTAAAATGTTTATACGTTCAATTATAAAGTTCTCTTTATTAACTATTTATACTTTGAGCCTTTTAAAAACACCTATTTCATCTATATGGTGTAAATTAATCCTTTAGAATATTTATAAAATTTGAATAAGGTTTTAAAACTTGTAAACCAGATCAATTATCATTTATTCACTCTTTAAAAAATTAGCCAAGTCTTCTTTTCTACAGATTAGCATTGGTAGAGAAGGAATAAAATGGCGAAAGATGTAAAATTAAAGAATTTTTGTATTTATTACCTATTGAATTATTGTGAATGACTTTTTTCTAATATGACATATAATATCTATATTTATACTATTAACAAGAACAAGCATAGAAAATGAATACCTGGAAATAGCAATTACTTGAACCCTGTTTTAATTCCACTTTCAGTAATTAATATAAAACTATCTCGGTTGCGTTCTTAGTGAGGTCCAATATCAAGTAGCACTTTCAACAAAAACTGACAAGCATCCCTGCACAAAGTTGTACGTTAAACTTGTTATCTGCACTTTGTTCCGGACGCTCTCTTCGCCGTGGCTTTAATAGTTTTCGATGTCCCATTTCATGCCAACGATGCTATTCAAACCGCAGTTGTCGATTGTTCGATAGATTTCTCTATTCAACAAACCAGTGTCTTGTTTACTTGGGAGTTAACAAATCCAATTTAACTTATGCCTACTAGATGCGGAAAAGTAACGACATGTCTTATATGTAAATATAAGGAAGTGTACTAGCTTAGACTAGCTATAATGGATGTTAAAGAATAATAATTATATAAATTGGGCAAGTGTATGTATGCAATGCAGGCACAATGAAAAATTTCACAGAGGTGATAAAACTGTAATAGATTTGGCTACTATAAAAAAAATATGAAATCAAATATACCGTATATCTCGGAAAATTTCTTATCAGATCTTGTTGAAATCTATTTTCGTTAAGAGTATTTACTTTTAAAGCCCTAAAACCTTGATTTTTATTTGAGTTTTTTACGTTATAATTCAAGAGTTAAATGTTACGACTTTGGAAGCGAAGTTTCGCCACCTGTTTTAATTCATTATAGAACATTATCATGGTCCTTTAAATTATGATTTATAACTACATTATAAATTTTTAAAAATACAAACCTCATTTATACGCATTGTGGTCATAGTCTTTAATTTTTTCGCAGTTTCAGAATACCATTGTGTAGCAGAATAAAATATACTAACTATATAGTCCTGTAATACATTTCATCCGTTATTGAGACAAAGACTATGTATGACATAATGGCCGAGTATCAACAGTTTCGTATAATTTCTACGGAACCGTAGAAACAATGCTTAATATTAAATTAGTGCTACAAAGCCTAGAAAAGTATTAGATAAAAGTCTAAGTCTATTAATATAAATACTTACCTCTAAGCATTACAACTATTCACCTTGAAGCAATCTGCAGACAGTAATAAAACGAAAAGAAGTTCCCGTGAGATTACAAGAAGCACGTAATGAACTGAGTTTTATACTACATTCGAAACGTGACCAGCTTTTATTAGATATAAAATTAAATTTTAATAAACAAGTTGTCTTTGTAGACTACTGGCTGCTCTGCCGAAGACGACTGCAACTGAACTGAATAAGTATTCCCGTCAAAGACGAATGAAATCTCTTACACAAGTATTGAGCACGGATCTAATATCTGCCTTGAATACCGTCACGAAGTAGACCTTTCATGAGGGCATGCGAAGCCCTCTTATATGCCTTACACACCATTTTATCGTTAGCCAATAAGCTGTTGTAGTATTTGTTGGATGTGATTGATGATTGGAATGCTCGCAAAAATTAAAATCAGCGATACCAAGTGAATACTTGATACCGTTAACACTTAAACAAGTGTCAATGAAATATATTAAGACAGTGTGGCAGTGGGCCGGTCACGTCTGTCGCAGGACCGACAGCCGATGGAGCAAACGAGTCCTGGAGTGGAGACCACGTCGCGGCAAACATAGCGTGGCTGGATGAGGAAGACGGGAGACTGGGATATGTGGCGCGTACTTGGGGAGGCCTACGTCCAGCAATGGACTGAGATTGGCTGAAGAAGATATATATATTGTTTACTTGTCTGTCTATTGTTCCTTTTCTAATGTGACTATGGGTCGCGGAAATAAATATAATTATAGACATTAAATTACACAAGCATCTGCCTTGTACTTTAATGTTATTATTTTTGAATCGGCAAATAAGATATACATTCTATATCCCTGTGTTAATCAGTTACGTTTCTGTTATGGGTAACACACAATGGAACACTCTCGAGCCAATCAATACAAGACACGCAAACTAGAGTAAATAAAGGACATTTTGTTTAAAAAATTAGTCCTATCTATACTTAGATTATTATACTACAGAAGCCATAAGATTGTTTCAAAAATTTCCAGGTGTTTTAATTTCAGGCTCTCATCTCTGATTCTCATTTAATTCATATTAAGCACTATAGACCACTGTCGGTTCTCGATTTCGTACAATAACATTGTAATAAAAACAGAATAAAAATAAACAGAGTATCTGAAAACATACCTGAGCCTGAAACCCTATGTCACGTATTAGATAAATGTCATGTTCGGTAAATGGCCAAAAATACCATTTTAATCTCTGAAGCGACATCTAAAACCTCGGGTGATAGATAGCAAACTTCAAACGGTTTATCTTTGTTAGAACGCCTGCAACAGGCTGCCTCAGGGCGGATGATTCCCTTTTATTTATGATATAAAAAGATTGATGAAGCGTAAAATTAAAATGCGTATTAGCACTTCGGTAATTTTGATAAATTCAATGAAATTTCCAAAGTTTTGTAATTTTTTCAAGTCTATAACATTCATTTACACTAGTGCACATTATATGTCCTATCGAGACCGGAAAATGTCAATGGCTCCTTTCTTGAAGTTGTGCAGGTTTTATCTGGGGTAGTAAATCCAAATAGGCAGGAACAGATTCCAGGGGGAAACCACAAGAGATCCAATTGGACTGAGCAGCATTTCGGTAGGCTTCGCCAAATCTACTTGTCAATCAATCTACAATGCTGGACGACCAAAATCTTCGAGAAATGCATCGTATCAGTCATATTATTCAGGGCCGAGACGTGGACACTGACGGCAGGATTGATCCACAAAATACACCTCGCTCAGTGAACTATGACTGAACTTCGTTCGTAATCTGTTTTATAGATAAAATCCGAAATAGGGAAGTCCGTAACAGAACCAGACTAACTGAAATAGCTCGCAAAGTTAGCAAGCTGAAGTAGCAATGAGCCAGTTAAATTTAAAGGCTTTACTCTCAAACGTCTGTCGTCGATCGTTTTCATTTCATAACTTCTTTTGCTTCTTTTTTATACTTAAGTGCATTTTACATTGTGTCTGATTATTTTTGTGTTATATATTGTATGTAGTTAGTTCTCAATAATTATTTGTCTTTCTTCTTTATTTTTCAGTATTGGGGCAAATCGAACATAGACGAGCTAAAAAGAGCGTACTAGCGTAAGCCCTCAAGACTGATGAGCGATGAAGCAGAACTGCCTCTCGGAAACATAGTGTGTAATATCACCGGTGTGCGCTGGATGAAGAAAGTGGAAGACCAGAACATATAGCGCAAACTTGAGGTATATCTAATCTACGGACTCCCAATCTAAAAATTATAATATTTCAAAAGAGAGGTAGTAATAATAATAAGTAATATTTAAAGTTAATAGAATTTACATTACAATGAAAACAAAAAATAATTAATTTATTAATCCTTAGCGGTATAGATGAGTAGACCGACGCAATATCGCTTTTCGAGGGATTAAACTAAGACGTTTATTAGGAAACGTTGCCGACTCCGAGCAGATTTCCTAAGGTTAGCCGCGGTATCTGTCCGATAAGGCTCGACAGACGCAGATAATATTGTACACCAGGAACAACGTCTGACGGAAATCCCAGCTTAATTCTTTTATATTTACTGCAGCAAATTTCAACTGCTTTTATAATATTTATTTTAAGACGTAGTAATAGAATACATTCACGTAGTATAAAGATTAAAGTAAGCCTTTTGTTTGTTATTATTCTCAATTCACATCCCTGACCTATAAATTGTTCTTATCCAATGTCGTATAGTTTAAGTACTTAATATAAAAATAACAATTACCTCGTAAAGAAACACTTAAAAGTCTATTTACTAAATTTTAATACACGATGCCGCCAAGTGTCATTTTCCTCTCGTTTTTTGAGATTTAATATATAAAAGTTATTCTAAAACACAACACGGGAAAATTCAAAATGACAGTTGTATAAATAAAACAGTTGCATTGTTTCAAATTTGAATTGTCAGGTTATAATTTATTAGACTGATAACTTTTATCTCATGATTGAAAAATCGGCCCCTAGTCAAAAAGCTTTTTTGTCAGAGAAACAATCGTGTGTGTTGGTCTCACTACAACTGTACTGAGAATAGCGTTTCCGCCTTGCCCACCCCAGCGCAGAAATAACCACTAAAAAGCCCCCTGTGCAAGCTAGGAAAACCGTTTTTTTATTGCAGGAGTTCAGCCGACAAGCAGACGGCCCACTTGATGGAAAGCGGTTACCATCGCCTATGGACATTTGCAACACCAAAGGTATTACCAATGCGCTGCTGCTCTCTTAAGGTAGACTGGAACCTGGTCACTAATGCCGGAACACAACTGAAGGTTGTTATGGCGACAGACCTTAGACCAGGGGTGGTAGCCACTCAGTTGGGCAAATATCACCTGGCAACCCTAACGGACAACCACCGCGTCGAAGCTGGATCTGGATCAATCCTAAAGGGGCCACTCTAAGCGTGCACTTTCAATCAAAAGGCTTCTGTTTGTAACCTACTGGATTCAATAGACTATCATTTTTCACTTACATAATATAGGCTAACTATCATGAAATAGAATAGAATATTCTTTATTGCACACAAGAAAATAATACACATGAGTTAACAATCATTTAACTAGTACAATCGGCGGTCTAGTCGCTAAGAGCGATTTCTTCCAGACAACCTTCTGGACATAAGTTCATATATACATATATTAATAGTAAACAAAAATACATATACATATTTATATACAAATATATATACATAGAGTTACAAACATATACATAAATTACTGTTTACAAATTTAGATAGTGATCTTTGAGGAGTTTATTAAAAAATGTTTATATAATGGACTTTGCACTTCTGATACTCATTAGTAATGCATTCCACAACCATACAGCCGGCACAGTAAAAGATTTCTGACAAAACTGCGTAGAATGTACTGGCGTCATTAGTCGCAGATTTGCTAATGATCTTAAGAGCCTTGTACTACTTTCTTGAAAGAACTCAAAGCGTTCCTTTAAATAAACAAAACAATGACCTTATTAAAATAAACCGCAGTACATCTTTTATATTTTTATTTTACACTAGCTGATATCCGCGACTTCGACCGCGTGGTGCGGTTTTTTTAACTATCGCACGGGAACTCTTTAATTTTTCGGGATCAAAAGTATCCTATATGTTGCCAGGGATATAAGCTACCACTATACAAAATTTTATTTAAATTGATCCAGTTGTTTCGTAGATTAGCCGGTACAAACAGACAGACAAACAGAGAAACAAAAAATTTGAAAAAAATCTAAATTAGTTCTATTTCACTTCTTACATCCCCCTGACTCGGTTTTTATCATTTTTTATTATTGTACAAAAATTCGACCTCTACAGTTTTATTATATGTATAGATAGTGGTGTATTTTATGTAAATAATGGTACTAAAATAAAAAATTTAATGAAAAGACGTCTGCGAAAGTCTAAGGAAATATGAAAATAAACGAGAAAAATCCTTTTTCATTTTGTATAGAAGAATCGAAATAAGCCATTAGTTTTGAGAAGGGACGTGAATGGCGTGATACGGCTCTTTGCGCACGGTCTGTGAAAGAAAGATCAGAAATAACACTCCTTAAAATTTAATAAAATACTTCTGCTGTATTTATTCTGTTTTAATTTTACATAATTGTCTTTGTCCACGTTGAACAGGTCAGACAGATTATTTTGCTAAATATCTACAAAGATAAGTATCAATTGCTGTTCGTTAGTCTCGCTAAAACTCAAGAACGGCTGGACTGATTTGGCTATTTTTGGTTTTGAATTATTTGTATAAAAGGTAACTAAATATATAAAAAAATACTTGGAATATAGTAAAGACAACAATTTCGATTTCCCTTAGAAAATATCTCTATCTGTCAAACATTTGATTTTCGTTCCGTCGTTTAGAAATCAATTAAATTTAAAAGTCGTTCCGAAATCAAATGAAATTTAAAAGTGAAGTTCTTTTTTATTTTTTTTGGTTTTGAATGTCAAACGTTTGATGTTCGTTCCGGTTAAGTTTTGACCACGTTTTTTACTAAAGTTGAAACATTCTGCAATTATCATTCAGCTTTTTTATTTATTGATTCTGAGACGGTACGAAGTTTGCTGGGTCAGCTAGTACATAATATAAACGTTATTTTCAGCAGGAAAATTCCTGTAAAAACTCGGGATAATTAATATTACTAAAAACATATATAACAACAATTGTTTTACTAAAAAAAAATATTTTTATTAATCAGTGAAAATTTCGGATCGGAATCATTTGTTTTCGACCTGGCCACTTTAAACCTCTCCCAAGAAAAGTACCGTAAGATTCTTGGGATGTAAAGTAAGACAGATTTTAAGTCCGGGAATTTACTATCGATCAGCGAAAACCGCATCGAAATCGCTCCAGTACTTTTTGAGTGTATCCAGAACAAACAGACAAACACAAAAGATTTGAAACAACAGACTTACACTTATAATATTACTAGATGTGCCCGCGACGTCGTCCGCGTGGAATTTGCTTTCAAAACCCTCCGATTTTGAAACATTCTTCATTGGTGCTCCGCTTCTATTGGTCTTAGCGTGATGATATATAGCCTATAGCCTTCCTCGATAAATGGGCTATCCAACACTGAATGAATTTTTCAAATCAGACCAGCAGTTTCTGAGATTAGCGCGTTCAATCAAACAATATTAGTATATTTGGCTACAACACTAATACTTACATTTTAAATATCGCGATATCTTTTGAATGAAACGTCCCAATTTAATAATTCAAAAAGTTCTAGAAAGGTATTGAATTCGTCTTGAATATGGAGTAATTTATTTTGATAAGGATTAATACCAAGGTACAAAATAAAGAGTTTTTGAAGCGACGGCATTTTAATTATTTAAAAAAATAAAAGAAAACAATTATTGTGAGATAACTACAATAGTTAGAAATATGGTTATGCGATATTTTTTGTAGACAATTATAAGTTCTGCAAAGTGGTAGTACATTGTTTTGTTCTATAATCAATAGTTTTCGCAGCGCACGCCGTGTAAGGATTTTTTCGAGTCAATTTGTTACACCTTGGATTACATTATTGGACTTTTAGTAAGGATCCCTATTTTTTTTTTTTAAATATAATATAGCCTATAAGCCTTCTTCGATAAATGTATTCAACACTGAAAGAATTTTTCAAATCGGACTAGCGGTTCCTGAGATTAGCGCGTTTAAACAAACAAACAAACAAACTCTTCAGCTTTATAATATTAGTATAGATAAGTTTGAACTTATATAGTCTTATCTATAAAAGATTCAGTGAGAAACACGCTGCAAATGTTACTGGAATTTCCATTAAGTTTTATTTATGGCCGGTCCTATAACATACTATTCATTCACTTGCCTTACCATCGGCTGAATTTTAACATTAAATCTTTGGAGCTTATGTTAAATTTTAACCGATAATAAGGCAAATTCACGGTTTGTAAGATATAGGAACCGGGCTTTAGAAAATATGTATTAAATTAGATAAATCCCAATCTGTTCAGTTTGCTCCACGCTTGAGATGCAGCCGTCTCAAAATGGAGTATTTACCCTAAAAACATTCGTTATAAATCCCTGTCAGCATATTGTGAAAGTAAGTTTGTTTTGAACTCTGTTTATTCTGTTCCCTCTTAACGACTTTTTAGTGTGTTGTATTTTTAAAAAAATGTAGTAAATAGAAAAATTTGACATAGGAAACATTTTGTACTACCTACATCTACAGATTAGCTAAGAATTTCCTTTAAGTTAGGTTGTCTGGTAGACATCCCGTTAAGCGTTGAGGTTGCCTATTCTTTTCCAAGTATTATAATTACCTCCTACTATGGAGTTAACTAGTAGAGATACAATATCACTTGAATAACAAAGAGCCCTGAATGTGGCTTAGGACTAAGTTAAATTAAATGAGTAGTCATATTTGGGAAGTTTAAAAATAAAGTAGCTATGTATGTATAATATTATAAAATTCTAAACATTGTCTGTACATTGAAGCTATTTGAAAAAAACAACTGGATTATATAAACGATGGAGAATATGATGCATTTTTTTTAGTTTTCTTGTCTGTTTGTTCGGGATTCACGTAAAAATTACCGGATCGATTTCGATTTGGTTTTCCTTGATCGACATCAATTCTTAGACTTAAAATCTGCGCTACTTTCTATCCCGGGAATCCCGCGGAAATATTTCTGGGAATGATTTAAAAGGGCCAAATTAAAAAAATCGAATTGCAAAATGATTTTTTTACTGATCATATATATATATATATATATATATATATAAAGTGTACCTTTACACCCTAGCCACGGACTTATCGCTGTGAGGGACGGGTAAGTGCAACGCGATAGACGTAAAATACAGAATTATTAAGATGTATGAAGCATGCTACGAGTCGTCACGCGCCGGCGCGCGGGGTCAATCACTGTCGTGTCGCTCGTTAGTTAGTACTTCGTGGCCAATGTCTTTACGACGGATCGATTCAGACTGATCGTTGAGACGCGGAAGTGCGGGGTAAATTACTTTTTCGGGGAATCATCGTTCGTTACGCGGTGGCGTGAACATCCTGGGGCCCGGGGAAAAGGTGACGGCTCCCATTTATAGTGCTGACTAAGTGCTGTTGTCGTCGGGGGGAAGACGAGCAATCTTTGTGACTGGTCTCGTTAAGCTGCCATCCTTGGTGCTGAGTTCTACGACTCGGACGACGTCATCCTTTCCGGGCAGAATCTTCTTTATTCTTCCCATCTTCCACTGGAGTCTGGGAAGATTATCCTCCTTTATGAGTACCAGCTCACCAATCTTGGGTCGACTGGTTTCCGTAGTCCATTTAGATCGGGATTGGAGAGTGTGCAGGTAGGATTTCGACCACAAGGTCCAAAATCGCTGAGCCAACGCTTGCACTAAGCGAAAACGTCGTAGGGTTGATGGAGGAGAGGATTCATGGGAATGTTCGGGTAATGCGGTAAGTGGGCGACCTATAAGGAAATGACCAGCGGTTAGGACTTCGAAGTCTGTAGGGTCTGAAGACAGAGGGCAGAGTGGTCGAGAGTTGAGAACGGCCTCAATACGGGCTAAGAGTGTAGAAAATTCTTCAAAGGTCAGATGCTGCTCACCTAATACGCGATAGAGTAATTGCTTAGTAGATTTCACGGCTGCCTCGTGCAGACCGCCAAAAGAAGGAGCTGAGGGCGGATTGAGCAACCATGTGATCTGCTGTGTGGCTAGCTTGTGCGTAATTCTATCATCATTGGCCTTTAAGAAGTTTTGTACTTCTATGAGCTGATTTCTTGCGCCGACATAGTTTGTACCGCAATCAGAGCGAATTAGGGTAGGGATTCCGCGCCGACTAACGAACCTTTGCAGTGCCGCAAAAAAGGCGTCCGTAGAAAGTTCCGAGACAGCCTCTAAGTGCACTGCCTTGGTGGCGAGACAAACGAAAACACAAAAGTAGCCTTTGAGAAGTTTGGCATTGCGTAGAGTACTTGATTTAATTAGGAATGGTCCGGCAAAATCCGTGGACACTTGACTAAACACCGGTTGTGGGCTGACTCGATCAGCCGGTAGGTCGGCCATAAAAGGGGGATTCGGCTGAGCTCGATGCCTAAAACAGCGTACACATTTAAAGACACGGTGACGAATGACTCGCCTTCCAGATAAAATCCAGTATTGTTGACGGAGTAGTGCGTGTAGTGTATCTGCGCCCGGGTGGCAGTGTATAGTGTGGAAATGATCTATAATTAGGTCCACAAGGGGGCTTGAACTGGGTAAGATGAGGGGATGTTGTGTGTCATATCTAAGGGCTGAGTTGGACAAGCGCCCTCCTACTCTAAGAAGACCATCCTTGAGAAAGGGCGAGAGGCGTTGTATTCGCACTGTACATAATTTGTTAGTTTGCAGTCGGTGGATGTCTTCAGCGAACATATTTTGTTGGACTGAGCGTACCCAGTGTAAGAGCGCTTTCTTACGTTCGTCTACGGTAATGGGACCAACGATGCGAGAGTGAGAAGATACCAAGCAATTGTGTGCAAAACGTTTAATACATGCGGTTACGCCTACAAGTGTGTCTAAGGAGCTGAATCTCGTGAGTAAATCCGTGTCTAGATCAGGAACCGCGATGTGAGCTACCATTTTTCTTGGTTTTAGACCAGGCAGTACGTGATGACCCAAAGCAGGGGGCATCGTGGGCCAGGTATCAGGTGGGGCCTTGAGCCAAGTAGGCGACCACCATAGGTCATAGGCTAAGAGTTCCTGTGCTGATATTCCCCTGCTAGCACAGTCGGCAGGGTTAAGAGCTGAGGGTACATGTCTCCAAGTAGGGTTACATGGATTGGCTGCAATGGCAGAGACTCGATTGGCCTCAAAGACCTGTAGGGATTGAGAAGGAGTTTTAAGCCAGGCGAGTACGATAGTACTGTCTGACCAACAAAAGTGTTGCTGAATGGTAATGTGGGCAGAAAGTTGAACAGAGACGCGAGAAATGAGCAGCGAAGTGAGGTGTGCAGCTGAAAGTTCCAGCTTTGGTATAGTCTGTCGGGTTTTAATGGGGGCTACCTTGGATTTAGAAACAAGTAGTCTGACGTGTACCTGACCCGTGATATTCGTTTCATGAAGATAGACTGCGGCTGCATATCCGGATTCGGATGCATCGGCAAAACCGTGTAGGGTGTAGGTGGAATCTTTGCTGGTGCAAATTGTTCTGGGGAGTCGAAGAGCAGAGAGTAGAGGTAAGTCTTCAAAAATGTGCTGAAATTGAAATGTGACATCATTGGGAGCCGATTCATCCCAGTCTAACTTTAGAGTCCATAGGTGCTGAATGAGCAGTTTTGCGCGGAAAATAACTGGGCTGATCCATCCACTAGGATCGTATAAACGAGCGATGGTACTGAGTATTGACCTTTTGGTAAATTTTTCCAGTGTAGGTACCGAAATGTGATATGTAAATTCGTCCGTTTGGGGTATCCATTGCATACCAAGTACCTTGATTGCATTGGAGTCGGGTACAACATCAAAATCCTTGGGTATGTCACATTGATCATCCGGGAAGCGTTCTAACAGCTGACGAGAGTTTGAGGTCCACTTTCGCAAATGAAATCCCCCTAGGGCTAGTAACTCAATGAGTTCAGTCTGCAGAGCTATTGCCTTGTCAACTGAATCATGCCCAGTCAGAATGTCATCCACGAATATGGAGTGCGTAAGAACCTGTGCAGCCTGGGGAAAACGGTGACCTTCATCAGTGACCAGCTGTATAATAGATCGATTGGCGAGGAAGGGGCTGGGTCGTAGGCCATACGTGACAGTGGACAGGGCGTAAGTGAGCAGAGGTTGATCTGGAGAAGAGCGCCATAGAATGAGTTGGAACCGTCTGTGGTCTGGGTGAACTAGTATATTTCTAAACATCATCTGGATGTCTGTACTAAAGACCACTTTGTGAGTACGAAAATTTAGAATGATGTCAGTAATATCACGTTGGAGCGGTGGGCCAGTGTGCAGACAGTCATTAAGACTGACACCATTAGAGCTCTTACAGCTGCCATCAAAAACCGTGCGAAGTTTTTCAGAGTTGGCTTTGAAGATGCCATGATGCGGGACGTAAAAATGGTCTTTTCCTTTGAATGTGCTGGGGTGACAAAGAGCCATGTGGCCCATGTCAATGTATTCCTTCATGAAGTCGATATATTTTGAGCGGAGGGTAGGATCTCTTTGGAGTTTGCGCTCCAAATTAAGGAATCGTCGTAGTGCAATAGCGTGGGTTGCACCGAGCTTAGGTGCCTTTGTAAGAAAGGGAAGGGATACTATGTATCGCCCTGTGGGATCACGTGTGGTGGTAGAACGAAAGTTCTCCTCACACTCGTCAGAGGTTGAGTTGTCCTTTGATTGCACTTCTTCGACTTCCCAGAATCTCTCCAGAGCGGAGTGTATTTCTTTATTTGAGTGTTGGGGTTGTAAACAGTCAATATTTACTAGTGCTGAATTAACTTGAGGCTCAGGCTTTGTGTAGTTTGGATTGATAGGACCTAAAAGAGCGAAATTGAAGATCGTGCCGAAGGCTATTGGCCTGCCGGGGCCCAAAAAAATTTTGTTACCATCCAAAATTTGGCCCAAGACATCAGAACCTATAATCAAGTCAATAGCGGCTGGAAAACGATAAGACGAGTCTGCTAGGGGAAGCTGTGTCGAGTCGAGGAGTGGAACAACGTCAGGTAACATTGTTAATGGTAAAAGACCTGTCAAATCTGGTAGAATGTATGCCTTTGCGCTAATTACTGGGACTTCGGTGTGAATAGGGCGGAATGTGATGGTAGTTGAAGAACTAGAGTTTTGAGTCTGCTGATTACCGACTCCTGTAATTTTTAGTTCTGTGTGCTCGACAGGCAAACGTAATTTTTGTGTCATAGTTTTAGTTAACAAGGTTAGCATGGAACCGCTGTCTAATAATGCTCTTGCCTTATGAAATTCTCCAGCGTTGTCTGCTAGTTCTAGGGACACAGTGGGTAATAAAACTGGTGGATCGTGTACTGTAATGTGCTGAGTATGTGCTGAAATATGACTGTCATTTTGGTTAGCTTTATCAGAGGAAGTAACAGGGCTGCCGGGCAAGTGATTATTATGATAAACTTTATTATCATAGTGCTGAGTATGAAACTGGGATTTATTTTGTTTACGTGATGTAGTGGATGGTGTATATTGTAGCGATGGTATGGGTGGGTGTAGTGTAGTATTGTGTAAGTGAGTAGCAGGTAGTCATTGTTGTGAATTAATAGGTGAATTACGACGAGAAGAGTTTCTTGATTCCGTGGTTGGGCGGGTGTGTTCTTGTCCTCTTAGTTGTGGGGGCAAGAGGTGAGAATTGTCATATGTGGGTGATTCAAAGCCACTGCGATGTAAGGTGGTATGGTGTTTCTCGCTATCACATTCTCTACACCGTCCTGTGGATCTGCACTCGTCAGAGTAATGGGGTCCTAGACACTTACGGCACCGTTCATGAGCTTGGATAAAATCCCAGCGCCCTTGCGTAGGCTGTCTTAGGTATTCACCGCAGTTCAGCAACCTGTGTCCTCTAACGTGACACCAAGGGCAGTAATAATTATTGGTCGGTGCTGGTGGGTGGGCGGAATCTTGTGCTATGGGCTCGAAATATTGTGTAGACTGTGGGTATCCTTGAGCGTACTGTACAGGGTACGCTTGACTTTGTAGAGGATATGCAGGGCGCGTTAAAGGTGGGCGGACGGAAGTAGTGGGCTGAAAACGAACGTGCCGAATTTCTGGTCTGGGTGCAGAAGCGCGTGGTTGGTACCGTGCTGAGGGAGAAGCACGTTCAGTTTGTCTGTATGTCGGGCTGAGGGGAGGGGGGGGTGGGTTATATGTCTCAGTTTCTGTGCAACGTGCATGGTCTTCTAAGAATGTGATTACATCCTTTAAGGTGGGCAGAGTGTTTGAAGACCCATGCGTTCGTTCAAATAATGTGCGAAGCTCGCCCTTTAACTTCCGCACTACTATTGACACTAGGACGTAGTCTGAGTCATGTAGTGGTAAGTTTAGGTTTTTAAGCGCCGATTGGGTTGAAATAAGAGGGGCTAAAAATAACTGTCTGATTTGTGAGCGGGTGGTGATGTGGGGTAACTCTAGTATCATATCTATAAACCTATCAATGAGAACTCGGCGATTTTCGTAGCGATTGGCAAGTGTTGTCATCGCTACATCGTAGTTCTCATCGGTAACCTTGAGGTGTGATACCATACTGAGAGCTTCTCCGGAGAGGCAAGAAAATAAATAGTGTAATTTAACTGCACCTGACAAATTACCGGCAGTGTCCGTAAGGCTTTTGAAAATAGTTATGAAAGATGGCCAATCCTCAAGCTTGGAAGAAAATTTGGGTAGATCTATTTTGGGCAGAACAGTAGACGTGGAGAATGTGGGCGAGCTTGGTTTGATGCTTGAGCTGATGGTGATGTTTGCCACCAAAATTTTTTCATATGCTTCTATAGCCGAGGTGTAGTAGTCAAAGTACCATTTTTCCACTTTGTCGTCAAGGTCTTTAGAGTCCAAGATCTCATAATATACTGTATCCAACTTGCCCTTTATATCGTCCAATTTTGTAAAGCGCCCTATGAAATCGTTTACACTATACTTTTTGTCTCCTTTTAATATAAGGTTAGCTATCGCTAATAGGAAAGTTATGTACTTATGGGTTTGCATAAAGATGGCAGATTGCGATTTGGTAGGCATGACGATGAGAAGTGCACAATAAGAAAAGGAAAAGCAAACAAAAAAAAAAGGAAAACAAAAAAAAAAAAAAAAATTTTTTTTTTTTTTTTTTTTTTTTTTTTTTTTTTTTTTTTTTTTTTTTTGTTTTTACTAATGCTAATAAAGAACACGCAAGAAAGCAGCCAGAGAAACGTAAGAAATACGAAATAAATAAAAATGATTAGGAAAAAAAATATATATCAAACTGTCGTGTGCGCTGAGTCTTAATAAACACGAAGCTATATATAAGCTATAAAAGTTGCACGGCAAGCTAACCACACCGAGTGAAACGAATATAATATTCAATATTATTATATCGATCCGATATCACGTTTAGTGCAAGTATTCGAGAATAGGTGTGCTGAATAAAGTACAGAATACGTACTCGAGGTTATATTAACCTACCTACGTACCAAAAAATAGTTATCGTGTAGCAATTTGCGTAATTATCTGAGGAATGTGGAATGGGTATTCAAATATATAAGGGCAGAAGTAATATGTTTATAAGAAAACAAAAAAGAAAAAACAAGGGCAGAAAACGGGTAAATGGGCAGATTGATAATGATTGTTTATTTAACTTTTTAGGTATGCGAAAATTTACAATTTGGTTTGAATTAACCATAAAATGGCAAAATACGGTTGTTGCAGACTGTATAAATAGGTCGCCAGTTGGAATATTCGGTTCGAAAGACCATATGATCTGGCCGATTGCCAGATTTCAAGGGTGCAAGGGTAAGAGGGAATGGAGATAAATGGACTCACCCGTAATAATATGAGCTGAGTAACCGGAGCGTCTGCGATACAGGAGCAGCAGTGCGTGTTCTCTTGTTATATATCTCCCGCTTCACAACTAGATTCACTTGCCACTTATCACCAAGCTCTTGGAACCCGATTAGTATTGCAATTGGGTGGATATCTCAAATGCGCGCGCGATGCGTGAATGTCTTTACGACGGATCGATTCAGACTGATCGTTGAGACGCGGAAGTGCGGGGTAAATTACTTTTTCGGGGAATCATCGTTCGTTACGCGGTGGCGTGAACACATGATATTGCAGAAAAATTCAATGTATCGCATACATGCATTGGAAAAATTTATATATTTAAGCAATTCTTTTAATTTTTATTCTTATTTAAAATCCACAATCACTTAGTTTACAACCCAATATATTGTATTATAGCTATATCGAATTTATCGTTTTCAATTTGGCAAAGTTATTAGTTCATATTTCAAAAGTTTTTGGATACATTTTACACGTCAATATATTTATTATACACCACGCTAAACGTTTGCGTAATATCATCGACATCTAAGCTTAATGACTATGTAAACGTACAGTTCGTAATACCCTAATTTGTATTGAAGATGTCATTGTCTATTGCGCAACTATTAATACTAAATAAGAGCGGCCCTATAGTTCAGCGTAAATCCTTTTAACTTAGGAGGTTGTTGTAATTACTAAGATTTATCTATTCTTAAATTTTTTTTTACAATATTCGTATAGTATACTGTGTGCGTGGATCGAAAATAAGAGATTTTTTTACTGAGAACTATTTGTCGGCTCTCTCGTAACTGAGGGCTTATTTTGAAATCTCTTTCGAAATTGGTATTTTTTTAACTTTTTTTTTATTGTTTTTATTTATATTGAAGTACATTTTAAGTTGCATGTTCCATTTAATTTTGTATTATCTATAATATTATAAAATTCTAAACATGCCATGTATACATATATACATTGAAGCTAATAAAAAAACCAACTGGAATAGACTATATAAACGACGGAGAACACGATGCATTTTTTTTATTTCTTGTGTTTGTTCGGGATTCACGTGTTTTACGTGAATACTGGGCCGATTTCAATGCGGTTTTCGCTGAGCGACAGCAAATTTGTGTAATAAAATGTGTGATTTTTTTATCCCGAGAATCCCGCGGGAACTTTACCGGAAGCGGTTTAAAATTGTTCGGGTTCATAAAAATTTTCTTACTCCGACACAGTTTTCACTAAAACGATAGCTTACGTTTATTATAAATGCTGTGCCCCGGGAATCCTGGTGGAATTTCAAGTCAAGCGTGGACGAAGTCGTGGGCATTTCCTAGTGTAGACTTTTTTTTTTTTTTTTATTGCAGGAGATCAGCAGACAGGCAAATGGCCCACTTGCTGGAAAGCGGTTACCATCGCCTATGGACATTTGCAACACCAAAGGTGCTACAAATGCGCTGCTGCTCTCTTAAGGGAAACTGGAACCTGGTCACTAATGCCGGAACACAACTCGAAGGTTGTTATGGCGACATACTTTAGACCAGGGGTGGTAGCCATCCAGTCGGGCAAATGCCCTACCACCTGGCTGTGGGTTGTTAAGTCGCCTCTTACGACAGGCCGCCCGGCCGCAGGAAATTGTATTCTTTCTCTGTTCCTGCACGGATTGAACTATATTATTATACATACATACATACATAACTTCACACCAGTTCCCTTCCGGGGTAGGCACGAACAACAGAGCGCCATTTAGGCCACTATATTATTATAGTTTTACAGAAATCTTTGTTCTTTCTTTCTTTTATCTAAATTTTCATTTACAATTTCAAGCTAATCGGCCGAAAACAAACGACGAGTAAGGCCTCTAGTTGTTCCGCCAAACACACACTCATACAAAGTGCATGTATCTAAACACATTCAACCACAAGTAACGCCCTCTCGCCTTTAGCCTCGAGGATTGCATAAACTATAGAAGCATATACTTGGTATAGTAAACCAATGAAGGAAAAAGAAGAAGTAACCCAAGATCAGTATTCTAGTCATGATCTTGAGATTATGAACTGGGTAGTACTAGAATGCGCTTGCATCCACCTTGGCCAATTAGCAAATATCAAAGTTGTTTGGCCAATATTTCTAATCAACAAATATTTATTTATATGATTTAAATAATTTAATAAATTATTATCATCGTGATATTCTTTACCATAAATAAGTCAACATCAAGGAAACTACCCTTTACGAAGTTAAATAACAAAAGCACTTTGCATCTGCATTTCCAAGTTACAGTGAGATTAGAACTGTAAGCGGATATTTCAAGCTGATTCCATATAAGTAGTATAATCCATAACGTTTCTACATTAGCCTAAAAGCTTTTAGTCGTGTTTGTGTTTTACTTTACATTTTGAGCCTTGTTCTGTTATTAAATAACACCACAATTTACAACTAAGCATTAAACTAATTGTCGCTCCACGGGCTATGGAGCGAGCTATGTTGGGTGTTTCTCTTATGGATAGAATTAATAATGAGGATATCCGTGGAAGGATTAAGGTAACGGATATAGCTGGCAAAATTAGCAAGTTCAAGTGGCAGTCTGTCGCAGGACCGATGGCCGATGGAGCAGACGAGTCCTGGAGTGGAGACGACCTGCGCAAGATCGCCGGTAGACGCTGGATGAGAAATGCGGATGACCGGGATGAGTGGCGTCGACTTGAAGAAGCCTAAGTCCAGCAGTGGACTGTGATTGGCTGACGACATGCATTAAACTAATTAAACTTATTATTTTAACTAAAACAGCGTGAGTTTAATATTTAAAGATTTTATTCAAACTAAGTGTTTGTTATCTTCTTAAATTTAATTATATACATCTTACTAAAAATGAAACACTGCAATAAAAAAGAAAGATATGATAATAAATAATCAAAATCGATAAAAAATTAATTTCCTAAGAAAAATTACGAGTTTTGATATTGTAAGCCGTAATTTAGTTGTACCTACGTATTATCTCGAAAATTAGATCTTTCTGATAAATAAATTCTAATATGATTTCGATGAATGTTATGAATGTCAAAGAGGCAAGTGAGGTGTGTAAGAATAAGCCTATATGGCACTCTGTTGTTCGTGCCTACCCTGCAAGGGAACTAGCGTGAAGTTATGTATGTATGTATGTATGTATGATTTCGATATATTTCTTGTTATTTTTATTGTATATTTGGTAGTAATTTTCTGAGGTTTATCTACCAACCAACCTTTTATCTATGCACAAACGGAGCAAGAATACAATTTCCTGCGGCCGGGCGGGCTGTCGTAAGAGGCGACAAAACAATCCATAGATAGGTGGTAGGGTATTTATCCATCTGGATGGTTACCACCCTTGGTCTAGACTCTCTAGATTATGCCGCCATAACAATCTTGACTTGTATTCCGGCAATAGTGGCCAGATTCCAGCCTCCCTTAAGAGAGCAGCAGCGCATTCGTAGCATGTGTTGCAAATGTCCATAGGTGATGGTAACCACTTTTCATTAGGTAAATCGTCCGCCTGAGAGATTCTAAAGTTCGTGACGTCACATTTCATATATTATATCGTTATAATATATTTAAGCTTTAAAACACCATGTTTGAAATATTAACGAAAAACTTCAAAACATTTCCAACTCTATCTGTATGAAAATAATGTTTAAATTACAAAACATAATGTATACTATCTCATTGTCTCGCAGGGTTAGTCTTATAGATTTATGTGTTTAATCTCTTTTTGGGTTGCTTGTTCGTTTCAAGTTTTCGAGTTTCAAATCACAACGATTCTAAAGATGTTTCACTTCAAAAATCCTCACTTCGTATTTTAAGCCATCTTAAATCAGTGTAACAACATTTGAAACAAAGATATAAATAAAAAATCAATTGTCTAAGAAAAATTACGAGTTTTGACATAGATAGTAATTAAGTTGTAGCTACGTATTACTTAGAAAATTATAATAAACAAAACGCTAATATTTAAATATATATCTAGTTATCTTTCTTCTACATTTGGTTGTAAATGAATTTGCGCAACCCATTTCGTATTTTAAGCAATCACCGTAACAACATTTGAAAAAAAGATATTAACCAGATTCCAGAGACGGTATAATGGTAAGATAGCAATATTGTGAAAGAGCTAATACATTAGCCACAAAGAACGTTGCTCATAATCATAAAACATTCTGCTTTACCCCGTCATTTCGTCCCCATATTTTCTAAGTACACGTTCTTTACTATCGTCAAAACACTGGAGTTATCTTATCTGCTTATATACTTGATTTATGGATTCGTGTTACGTTTTACACATTCTTTATTTGTAAAATACTTTATTCAATCCTAGCTGTCCCGGCAAACTTCGTACCGCCTCAGAACAATAAATAAAAAACGTTGATTTCAGAACGACGGGAGGAACATCAAACGTTTGACATTCAAAATTAAAATAATTAAAAAAAACTTCACTTTTAAATTTAATTTGATTTCTGAACGACTTTTAAATTAATCGATTTCTAAACGACGGGACTAACATCAAATGTTTCACAGGTAGAAATAGCCATTCGTTTTTTCACTTGTCCGTTGCGATTCGTTTTTGCACTTGTCCGTTGAAGTTTCACTTCTACTATGTGTCCCAGTACACATTTCATTTTCTTTATATGGTAAATTACTCATAATGAATTTTTCTAGGCTTAGCTGGAATTTAATCAAATATAAAATAACACCGTTAGTACTATTCGTCACTTTGAAATAATCTTAAAAACCGGTACTTACATGTAGTACTTCATAAAGAAAGTTGGTTCAGCACAAATATTCTAAAACGTTTTACTTCCAGCAAGTATGTGGGGTTTTATTTGGGTAATCAAAACGGTGACACTAAAAACAAGAATAATGTGGATCATGAAATTAAACGTCTACATATACGTAGCTTTTAGGTCGCGTTTCTCTCCACAGCGGCAAAGGGAGCGGAAGCGGACGGATCGTAGAACTATGACCGTTTGACAAAACTCATAGCAAATTTGCATGAAGTCGTTTTTAATGACAGTGAGAGTGGCGTAGTAGGTCCAGTATGCCTAATTACAATTAAATCGATTTCAGTTGACTTCTCTTTCCAAATACATATATGTAATAAATTACTAAACCAAACAAATTAGCTTATTTTTAGTAGGTATTTAATTGTATTTTTTTTAATGTAATTGTTTAATTATTATTATAATGTTTTAACTAATAACTTAAAGAATTGTTGTAATAAATTAAAAATAAAATAATTCACAAGTTTATTTTACAAGTTATAAATATGTTCGTAAATTCGAATGTAATCAATTATTCAATGAACCGATTTCCATCATAAGAACTTCGGAAAAAGACTGATAAATTAATTAGTAATTCTTTCGTTATGAAAACACAATTTATATAATTGGTATAAACAGTAGGCGGTCTTATTGCCTGAAGGTAAACCTTTAACGTGGAAAAGTGTACAGAACAATTTTGTGCGGCTTCACTTTTGATAATATTTACCTGCCATCTCTGTGGTCGAAGTCACAGCCTTATAACAGACGTATTATGTAAAATTCCATTTAGTCTAGAAAACAGACAACGCTTTTATTACCGCAAGTTAGATTTTATGTCCTAGAATTTGTATGAATTTTATAAGTGATATAAATTTCTAATGATACTATTGCGACGTATATAAAAAGGATATTTATTTATTTATAAAAAATGTTAAATTCATTGGCGACGTAAATATTGTATTTTTACGACTGGATTATGCCGAAAAATGAATTTAATTATCAAGTAGGCGTCGTCTTCTACACATTATTTTTATGGCTGAAGTAGGCAAGACGGCCCACATGTTGGAAAGTGGTTACTGTCGCCTATGGACGTTGCAACACCAGGGGTATCGCCAACGCGTTGCCGAACTCTAAGAAATGTTATAATGCCCTTCTTAAAAAACCCCATAGCATAGCGCGAGACGAAAACCGCGGCGGAAAGTTCCCTCCAGACCATTTTTGTACGCGGAATAATTTTTTTAGAGAACCGTTACGCAGTTGAGCGTGGCAGCTCCAGGAAATGAGGGTGAACATCTCGTCGTTGGCGAGCTGTGCGGTTGTAGAAGTGAGGCGTTGGCACCAGATCAAACGATTCCTCGAAATATTCACTGTTATACAGGCGGTAGAATATTCAGAGGGACGCGAAGCCTCACCGAAGGCGAAGCGGTTCTAAACCGCCTGCTAATATGGGATAGTCGACGATACGAACGGCGCGACGCTGTATGGAGTCGAGGCGGTCAGTCTGGTAAGCGGGTGTCCCAGCCCATAGAGATGAGTACTTGCCGCGGAGAAAGCACTGCTGGGACCGGCTTAGCAAACCAAGCTTTTAGAGGCAAGTTTGGCCTTGCCTTCCAGATGACCCCGAAATTATACTTCGTGCGTTATGTTATGTCAAACCCAAGGATCCCAATACTATTAGAGATCGTGTGGGGTGTTCCTTGGAATTGTAGTGCATTGATATGAGTGCGCACATTTTTACAGTAAAATATATGTAACTTAAAAGTAGGCTAAATAAAACTTTAACAATACTTACTTAAAACCGTTAAAACGTAGTTTTATTATTTATTAACGCTGTTTTGAAAATATCTTACAAATGTCTTCATGCTTGTTGTGATGAACATTATATACAAAATTGGGGATGAGAGAAAAGGGTAAAAATAAGGGGTTAACTTTTACTTAAGTAAGTTTATTCTAGCATCTCTTTCTTGAAAAGCAATGTCTATACATTAGAAACTAAATTTTATTATAAATTAAGTAAGACCTTTCAATTTACATACTTAGTTTAAATAAAAACTTTTGATTGAATTGAAACTGATAGATGTAGTTCGTTACACGATCTTGTGTATGTGTGTGTAGCGGTATGTGTCTGTATAGAAATGTAATAAGTTCGCACTCATTTTTTTTAAACAATAAAATCTTTATTACATAGCCAACAACAACATTATTGTGTTACATACAAGTAAAAAGTATAAAAAGGACAGAATTGTCCAAAGAAACATAAGCTGTGAAGTCAGGTGGTTGCCAAAACCCTGGACTAGGAACAAACCTGTGTTACAGTTAGTATTGGCAGCCATCCGACTGCAAGAAATTTCTTGTATTTAAAGGCTAATTTGTCACATACAGAGAAAAATCTGAATCCTAAACTAGTAAAACTGTAAAATATTAGGATTCAGATTAAATTATATTTTATTATTCGTTTAAGTGTCTGCATAGTATAGGGTGTACGTACGTGTAGGTATTTGTGCCTGATGTGTGTGGGTGTGTGTGTACAAATGGGTGTGAGTTACGATAATTAGAGAGTGTATGGTACCAAGAGTAGAAACCGCCAATCCAATTGAATACGATCTAAACTTCCAACGTCTAAACCAGCAATAATTTTAACAAGCCTTAGCCATTATAACTGTTTCCTCTTCATAACACGCATCAAATATTTGCTCTGTATGGCACAATCACGTCGTAAAACTTTATTTAAATCGATATTCCAGACATGTTACAGTACAAAGACAAGAAAGAATAGACGTAGTACGATTTGATTGAAGCGTTTATGTGAGCTAAGAAAAATTGCTAAGTACATGAAAATCGACAGGCATGTGGGACTGCTAAATTGAACGTCGACGGTTGGGCGGTCCCACGATTGCCGGCTGGCTGCGTTCTCCCTAACCTCCCTTGTTTAGCTTAGGGTTGGCAAAATATTCTCATTTATGTAACGACAAATTTTGTTTAGTAATACTTTGTAACTCTCTTAAAACAGGTGTAATTTCAGTTCTGCGCAGCAAAAATAAACTATTTAATCATTCATTTTAAATTTCTTGTTCTCATACAATTTGTGGAAAAAAAATTACCTAACAACGTACAAATATGAAACAGAGTATTTGTATGGCTTTGTATTGATCGATTCCCGCTAAATCTTGTCTTAGTAAGTATCATAAAAAGCATAAGATGTTTTTATGTATCATTTATCTGTCTATTTATTCATCTACATGTCTTTTCAATTAGTGCTTATGCGCTAGAAAAACAATCTGTAATACCTTATGAAAAATATTTTCATTATATAATTTGTTGTCTATAGGCAGTTAAATATAACAGCACCAATTACAAGCATTAATTATCTAATCAAACTTATTTTTAGATTTATGTATTAACATCATGTACCAGAGAACATCACTACCACGACAGTACTTTTGCTAATAAACCAAGCATTGATCCAATATAAATATAAACCTACATCTAATGGCATGCATCTCGTGTCATATCATTTTTTTTAATACGAACGAAATAATTAAAAAATGTAAATGAAAGAACATTATTTGTCACACCTAACTATTTTAGCATACCACAGAGGTTTGCAACCCATTACCAACCACTAGCAGGGTCCGTGTGAAAATTATAACCTAAATGTCTTCAAAGTTTTGTGTAAATAGATACGTTCTTGTGTAAATAGGTACCTACATTATTCTGTAAACAGAAACGTTCTTGTTTAAATAAGTATGTTCTTGTGTAAATAGGTAGGTACTTTCTAAGTAAGCGTGCTACATCCTCGACCATGTCATCGTTTAACATTAAGCGTAATCGCGGCCAAAGGCGAACTTACCTAAATGAAGGTATTTTATTTACCATTCTGCTTCCGTGGTGTATAAAAGTAGTCATAGGATAGACTTCGTAACCAATTAATATTATATTATAGGTAAACCACAGCGAAGCATCACTCTATTTAGCTAGTTTACAAAAAAAGTTCGTGCATAACAGTGCTTATGTACTTTGGTTTCCCAACCCTACCTTTTAGGCCATTGTTTAACAAAACAGGCTGCACCTGCTAAGCGGTGCGTTAACTCGCTGCAAAATGCACTTGCATTTACTGTCTAAAAGCCCCTCTTTCTGTATAATTAAGTTGTTGAATACCTACACGTTACCGGATTGCTTTGGAAAACAGAGCCTGTAAATTAAATAATTTTTTAAGCTTTCATTCAACCTGTTAGTAAAGATTTCAGTAAGTTAATAACATTTTGTTTTCAGCAACTAATAATAATATAATTTAATATCGGACTGAACCACAGCGAAATGTGGCCGGGTTTAGTATAATAAATTGCTGTTGAGACGCTTGAACCGTGAGATCCTGAGGCACGGAACTTCTACAATGAGGTAAAAAACGATTCATCGACTCCTCAGGTGATCTGAGGATTACCTGCCCCGGATTACTATGGTAAGCCCACTGGATTGCTATACTTTCTTCTGAGCACTTTACACATGGAAGACAGTGACCTAGACTTAATGTTTTATTTATAGTCTTAAGAGATTATAGGTAGAATATAATATAACTAAGTTTTCTTTATGTAGTTGTTTATACTTTTATACTATAGAATAAATATCTATCTAATATCAATTGAGCTCTTCGATCTGGTACCGCCATCTCCCTTCCATCATCGAACAACTGGACTCACCGGCATGCGGCACCGATATATGGTGAATATTCCACCTATAAGAACGAAGCGCTTCATCATGCGCACCGCAAAGGAGTGGAACTCATTGCCGGAAACTGTCTTTCCTGATACTTATAACCTGGGTGTCTTCAAGTCTCGTGTGAATAGATACCTTCTAGGTAAGCGTGCTCCATCCTAGACCACGTCTTCGCTCGACATAGAGCAAGATCGTGGTCAAACGCGAACCTATACTACAATAAAAAAAATCAATTAAAGCAAGTATAGTAAGTAATACATAATCTTCAAAATAATTTATACCGGATGTGTTACGAGGTGCCCAGGCACAGGGCGTAGACTCTGGGGGGCACAAGAATGGCCAGACCAGGCAGGACTGTTATTTTTTCGGTTTGGCTCCTGATAAGTTCACGCTGCGCCCCCAGTGTTCGATTCCAACATATACGTACCTACGTACCAGTATCATCAAAAACTTCTGTCAAATTAGACAAAACATCGCGCTCATTTTTTTGGCAGCGCACGAGCGTATTTGTGTTCTAGTTCTTTAAAAAAATAGATGTTTCTTTCAAAATATTAGATAATTGGTCCACCAACACCAAGGTCCTTGTGCATTGTTTTATCAGTCTGAATAAAATAAAGTAGACCTATACATAGCATTGCTCTAGCTAGGGTGGGTACCTGTAATATCTAAAAAAAAACAAGGACACAGTTATAGAAGCTCGCATAGAGCGTATAAAAGGCTATTTACGGCACTGCGAGGAACCCTACATAGTCTAGTCCAATTCACAAACGGCGTCTTATTTAAAATATTCACCCTTTAGTACTCCTAAAAACAATATTCCCTCAGTACCCGAACGGCGAACAAATGTTTCGATAGCGTCCGTTTACTCCGGGGAGACTAATTAGCTTCGACCCGGTAATTAACTAAGCGCTGGCTTCCGGGTGAGGGTTCAGCACACCCCACCGGTGGGCCGAGACGTGGGAAATTAACGCCATTATCCCGTTTTCAAGCCGGCTAATTATGATGAATGTTGTATAGTCACTCTTACAATGTTCATACCAGGTATAACGGTGTTCGAAATAGGACAGCTGGATTTTACGTTAATTTCCTTTACTAAATATACTACCACATAGAGTATTAAATTCAATATGTATCTAATATAGACAACACAAAATTAGTTTTTGTATACTTTGACTAAAAGTTATACAAAAATCTGCCTCGCGCGTATAAATCGATATGTTCCTAGGTGAGCCACGTCCGATGTTTATGTCATTTGGCTGTCCAACTCTGAAAAATAAAAATATAGGTCCCGATTGCAGCGCCACCTACTGGGTCTAATTGTGAATTTAAACCATTTTCGAACCCAATTGAACATACACAAAACATGTCTTCAAAATCGGTTCAACAATTTAAGAGGAATTCAGTGACATACGGAAGAACTGTATATGTATAACGATATAAACTTTGTTTAATTTTTGCGTTATTTATCGATCTTGAGAATGTACCAAATAGTATGAAATATTGTTTGTTCTTACGTTCGAGAGTTTTTGCTTACCCAAAATTTATAGTCATCAATATAATTAATCCTCATTTAAGCTACGAATGTGTGCTTGTGGTTGTGTATTTATATAAATGTACTAGCCGACTCGGCAAACTTGGTACCGCCTCAGAATCAATCAATAAAAAAGTTGAATGATAATTGCAGAATGTTTCATCTTTAGTAAAAAATGTGATCAAAACTTAACCGGAACGCACATCAAACGTTTGACATTCAAAACCAAAAAAATTAAAAAAAAACTTCACTTTTACATTTCATTTGATTTCGGAACGACTTTTAAATTTAATTGATTTCTAAACGACGGAACGAACATCAAATATTTTCTAAGGGAAATTGAAATTGTTGTTTTTACTATATTCCAAGCATTTTTTTCATATTTACTCAACTTTTAAACCTTCGCTGGACTGGTTGTAATAGATTACACACTAATCTTAGTACTGTACTTTTAATTTATCTCCTATAACGTTATGATGTAGTAACAAAACGAACCGAATAAATAATTACATGTTTCTTTTATTATAAACATTTGTTTTATAACAACATCCAATCCATATGTTTAAATGTATATTTATATCCCCTAATTATCTTGAAACGTGAAAGATTACAAGTTCAGCACACATGGCCCAATACGCATGGCTGGCACACGTACTATTGATGTTGGACTGTCCAATCTCTCTCAATTTTATGATACAAACATAACACTGCGACCTAAATGTCCCTACCCCCTTCGATTTGGTCGTATAAAATTCAATGGCAGACCTTGCAATTAACCCCGACCCTAGTGCCATTCGATTAAAGCCCTCTTTATAAATACGACTAAAAAAACAACATAAAATACAGATTTCTATCCGTGCAGGAACGGAGAATGAATACAATTTCTTGCGCCCTGGCGGCCTGTCGTAAGAGGCGACTAAACAACCCACAGCCAGGTGGTAGGGTATTTGCTCGACTGGATGGCGACCACCCCTGGTCTAGAGTATGCCGCTATAACAACCTTGTGTTGTGTTCCGGCATTAGTGACCAGGTTCCAGTCTCCTTTAAGAGAGCAGCAGCGTATTTGTAGCACCTTTGGTGTTGCTAATGTCCATAGGCGATGGTAACCGCTGTCCATCAAGTGGGCCGTCTGCCTGTCTGCTGAACTCCTTCAATAAAAAATTTAAAAAAAGATGCGAACAATCTCAAAACAGACCCTAATCATCGCACTTCACATTAACCACCCGTCAAAAATACTACAAACTACCTAATACCCAAACTAATAAATTTATTACCCACTAGCGGTACCCGGCAGACGGTATCTTGCCCTCAAAAAATACAAATCAAAATACAAAATAGAAAGCAATTGCAGCCCATAAACAGGGACCAAATGTTAATCTAAACCATTCTCCTACCGTTAAAGAGATGAACAGCGGCGGCACCTACCGGGTCCAATCGTGATCTAAACCATCCCGGGATCCACTTGAACACACACAAAAATAATTTCACCTAAATCCTGGAACCCGATTGCAGCGCCATCTACCTGGTTCAAATTTGAATCTAAACCATCCCGGGACCCACTTGAACACACACAAAAATAATTCACCTAAATCAGACAAATGAAAATGAGTTTAAATATAGTCACCATAGCCGGAATCGACCGGGAAAGATCATAACAAAATGAATGGCTAGACTGATGTTGTGACCGATGTTTTTTTTAATGCTATTTTTTTGTGATGAATAATATCATATTTTAATACTTATTATCCTATTCCGGACGAAGACAATTCCAAAAACACAAAAATCATCAAAATTGGTCCAACCGTTCTTGAGTTATAAATGGTGTAACTAACACGACTTTGTTTTATATATATAGATTACACTACGAGAATCTATAAACCCGGAAAATATTAAAATCAAACTAAAAAGCTACTCCTAGAAAAATTGCAGTGACAGCCTAGGTGTACGAGTGCTCACAAGTGTGTTTACTATACCATACTATCAAAGTTCATCAAAATAGACCCATAAAAATTACTGTCACATACAAAACAGACGTTTTATCAAAGTATCTACGTAACCCTAAAAAAGATATCTTAATTAATTTTGATACATTAACGAAATATCAATTAAGATGAAATCTGAAATTAAAGTAATTTTACATTCTCAATAATTAATTTTGAATTTGAAAGATTCCCACTATTTAGATATCTACAACTAATTTAATAATTATTTCACTTAACTAGATACAAAATTAGATAAAACAAACTAAGTAACTTCGTTTGTATGAAATTTAAACATAACAAGCCTTCTATTATTTTAATAAAGTTTTGACTATATATTATATACTAGAGTTTACCCCGCAGCTGCGCCGCGGGTTAACCTCTAGTACCTGCTTCTTGTTTAAAGAGCAGGCGTTAATACAGATTACATTGTACAACATTTTTATGTTAGTGCCATTTGCACCCGAAAATTCACTTAATTTTATATCGCAAACTATCCGATCTCCTGGCATGAGTATATAAAATATGTCAATTTTCGACATTAAAACTACATTTAAACAAAATTACAATAAAAACGATCCAGTATTCCTAGTGTTTTCCAAAAACTTAACAGAAAGATGTCTTATGTCTATATCGAGTTACTATCGCATTTTTATAGACGATGAATTTTTATATCTATGAACTTGAGAAATGATTGGTCTCATCCAAACTTTCAACTTCTATTACAAACAGTCCTAGTTTTTTTTATCTATCCCCCGTCAATGAAAACTAAAAAAATGACAAAAAGGACAAAATCAGCAAAAAGGACAAAAAATCAAAAAGGACAAAAAAGCTAAAAGGACAAAAAGAACAAAAGAGCGAACTTGTCAAAAAGGACAAAACAATCAAAATAGACAAAAAGGGCAAAAAGGGCAAAAAGAGCAAAAAGGACAAAAAAAGAGCAAATAACAAAAAGAGCAAAATGGACAAAAAAGGACAAAAAGTGCAAAAAGAGCAAAAAGAGCAAAAGAGCCAAATGGACAAAAAGATCAAAAAGGACAAAAAGAGTAAAAAGGACAAAATAACCAAAATGATGAAAATGGCAAATTACAAAACCAACCAAAGCCTGTCCCACTTTTGGGATAACCTTTAAATAAATCTATCCCATTATTCGGGGTGAAAAATATCCCTTGTCCACCCTGAAAATGAAAATTACATATATACCGATTTTCAGCCAAATCGGTCCAGTAGTTTTTCCGTAAAAGCATAACGTTGTGCGAAATGCATTTCCCCCGCCTTAAAAAAAAAGCTTGCCAACAGTTCTACGGTGCGGAGGAGTCATTCCCCTGTTGACGAAGTGAGTCTGCGCTGCTTCCCGGTGCGTTCTCAAGCACTGATGCGCTAGGATCTGCGTGGGCGTAACTACGTTCTAAGTCTCACGCTTTTCCTGCCATAAGAGCGGAACACATGGGAGGAGAGTGGTTTTAGTAGAGGATTGCCTATGGATTACCTCTTCATATAGAGGGAGGTACCTTGCCGAGTCTCTACACATGCCGGCGATTGACTCTAGTGGCTGCGCTATCTTCAGTGGCTTCACATCTCATCGCTTTGGTCTAATCCCTAGCAAAGGACACGGTAGTGTTCGAAATGCATTTCCCCGCGTCAAAAAAAAAGCTTGCCAACAGTGAAAGAATTTTTCAAATCGGTTCATTAATTTCGGAGCCTACTCAATGCAAACAAAAAATAAACAAATCTTTCCTCTTTATAATATTAGTATAGATGTAGATATGTTTTACAATTGTAATGGGCTTAGTTATTTTAAATGAATTAATCATGTAGTGTAAGTGTATTATTAATTATATTATTTATTTATTTTAATTACATACATACATACATAACTTCACGCCAGTTCCCTTGCGGAGTAGGCACGAACAAGGCAACAACACAGTTTATTTTAATTCATTCACAAATATCGATTATATATACGATAACTTCTTTTATCTATAGCCTTATTCTTCTTCTTCCACATAGAATTTAAGGCTGATGTTTTCCATTTTGTAATAGAAAAATATAACCCTTCTTTTAAAGCCATATATATCAACTCATTACATTTCTTCGGCCTAAATTTGCTAATTTATAAGAACATTACTTTTACAAAGTTTTAACAAGTGAAATTAGAATTTCAGTAGAGTGTTAGCTATAGAATATTGATTTAAATCTACCTCTATTAAGATTGGCTGCAGTTAATTGAATTAATTGCGACTGGAACAACACAGTTAAAAGTTTAGAGCACTTAGACCACTGCTTTTTAAAATCTTATTTATGTTTCGTGAATAGTTCAAATGAAAACAACACGACTTTGCTACGCAAATGGCGATCGACGATATCATCATTGTGTCTTAAAGTTCATAAACTGCACACTTATACTTAGCGCCTTATGCCCGTGCATGGCAGAGTCGCCATGCGATGTGCGGGTATATAATGATACAACCGATTGCCTTGACGTTCCGTTTAATATTGCTAAACATTACATACTTACACACCACATTTCGGATGCATCAAAATTGGCTTATTCCGACACAGTTTCCACTGAAACGATAGCATATATTCTTTTTCTAAATACTGTGACACTTTGTGTCCCAGGAATTTCAAGTCAAGCGTGGACGAACTCGTGGGCATATCCTAGTTTGTAATATAAGTATCGCTCAAAGGTTAAATCTGACTTCATAAATAATTCTAGTACACTAGGACTAGTTCATAAAAGTAAATATAATTGGTATTTTTGATCATGAAAACAATAAGAAGTAAAATGTTTAACTTAAATAATAATGTTTTCAACTTTTTTATTTTTTATTATTACATTCTAAAAATTAGATAGGGATTCTAAAAGGGATATTCACCCTCATTTCCTTGAGCTTCCACGCTCAACTACGCAACGGTTCTCGCCCCTGGTGTTGCAAACGTCCATAAGCGACGGTAACCACTTTCCATCAGGTGGGCCGTCTGCCTGTTTGCCTGCTTCAGGCAATAAAAAAAATACAATTAAAAACTAAAAATAAACTAAGTTATAAGTAGTACAGCGATTATAGACCGTGTAACAAATCGCTGCCACATGGGAGCGTACCCAGAAGGCTGGCTGTATTGCCGCGCTGTATAGCGATGGTTATTTGTTGGGCGAAATATAAGCCAGCCTTCTGATTACGGGTGGCATTGAAGAGTTTCTTGCATGCCGTAATTTAAGTTTGTGAACGAGTAGCTATAAAGCTTTTGATTAAAAGCAAAAAAACTCAACCCTCTTATTGCGTAAATAGATAACAGTAAAGTTAGCTAAAAGCAAATATACATTAACAGAGACCTACATTGACCTTCGCTAGGGCTTCAAGGGTCAGATAAAACTCGCCCGCCGGTAAGCAAACTACACGAAACCGAATATAAAATTATATAAAGATAAGAACATCTAAAATAATATAGGTAAAACGAGATAGAAAAACTGGAATATATTTCCAAAACGAATGTATATAAAAGGAAATATGTAAATCTTTGGGTTTGTAGAAGATTGACGACGTTTCAATCTTTATCTTTTTAGGATTGTATTTATTTCTTTTCTTTGTTTTACCTCGTTTCAATGGGAATTACATTAATATGTTTTGCTATTGTGATGACAGATGACAGAAGTATTTTGGTAAATTATACAGTAGATGAATGGAAGTAGCGCTTTTAAGTTCAATATGTAACTGAGAGAAAATATCTCATCCTTGCGAAAAATATAATGAGATTCATAATATACTACAACATCAGCTGAAGCACAAAATGCATACTTATACTTAAAATTGAGTTAGAACAAGACTCATTCAGCAATTTTTGTGTTTCCACAGGTCAAAAGTTTATTAAACTTTTGACAACCAATAAAAATTTCTTTGAATATAAATTAAAATGAAACTTATCCTGTGTCCTAAATTGGATCATGTCCAGCAAAATGAAAAAAAACCCATCAAAACCGATTGAGTAGTTTCAGAATTCATCGCGGTCATACACTGTTACACAGATTTTTTATATATATAAATAAAACCTTTCATAATACCTGTACAATAGTCTCATTCAAAAAAAGCTATTCCTGAAGGTTGATGAATATAATCAAAAAGATGGCACTGTGGCCGCGTTTTATTTAACACATTGTCATGGAAACGCAAATGACAACGCTTTGTTTATACGGTCATCTTGCCTAGATGGCACTATAGGTATTTATCCTCACCCAAATAAAATGTGTTGTTTCTGAGGAATAGAAAAAAACAGAATGAATTGACATAATGTACATTAACGCGAGCAAAGCTGCAAGGAAAAGCTAGTGTTTTTATACACCGTTCGATAGCATCTAACTAATAAATGTATAGATGCCAACAAGGTCGCATCGGTTGCCTTTTAACATTCCCCTTGAGCATCGGAAGTGAACTATGGCGGACGCCTTTTTGTGACCCCGCGCCTCGTTTACATTGAATACCTATCAAAACTAATGTATTATCGATGACAGCGCAAAATAAATTGTAGAATACTTCAGATCCATAATAATATATAACTATGAAAATGAATTCGTTTGGATATTTGTTTTTTCCTATTCACAGCTATGGATATGTAGGTATTCATGAAATTTGGTATGTAGATACTTTAGGGACCAGAAAATATATACGTTTTACTTTTACTACCCTTCTAATTTTGAAATCAAGGAATTCTCCTAAAACCGTTACTTTATATAATCTAAAAATTGACTTACATACATACATAACTTCACGCCAGTTCCCTTGCGGGGTAGGCACGAACAACAAAATTGACTTAAAGATCGGGTAATCTGTTTCCAGGACCTATATAAAAAAATATTAAGATACAATCTTTAAGCTATTTATTTTGTCCTATTTATTACTAGTATCAATAAAGATTTTAATATATTCGTTAACCGACTTATTATTAAAGGTGCTTGTTATCCGAAATCTGCTAAAAATTCTAGTTTATTTACATTTAAACCACTGTGCCCCTATTTTGGAACTATTGTGTATTTTTATGCACTAACCAATGCTCCAGATCCTAATCCTTCGAAATTGAAAAGTGTTTGAGAATACATGACGCACGCAGCTGTACACATGTAACTTTGCGATTACATATCTAAATTTTTGTATAAACTTGCTTAGGTACTGTTCTAGTGTATGGACCCCAAAATTAAAACAGAAGGTGTTTATTAATTTGACATGTATCCTTCACACGGAATGGTAAGTGAACCTTCTTTATTATTTATGCAGGGTAATGAAACAGGCTCGGTCTCCGAAATAAAGAGAGGAATTTCCCGACGGGAGTTTTACTTTATTAAACATTTACGAGTTTAATTTTAACTTAAAGGTTCTTTCTATCCAACAAATTTTTTAACATAACAAAGCAACCTGATGATATAAGTTGGGAACATTTAGTACTTTAGTTACGCTTGTGTTATGGGTGATATACAACTGACCACTCTGGGGCCGATGCCAGACACTCAGACCATAGTAAATAACAGAAAGTTCCTTTCCGAAATTTATCATGCCAGGAATCGAACCCGGAGCCTCTGCGTTCCAGCGAGTTCGGCCGGCTAAGACTTAGACCGCTCAACAATGGAGGTCGTCACAACAGAAATAAAAAATAAAAATAAAATAGTAAATAAAAATTAGACAGTACATTTATAAGGAAGTTACGTAAAATGTCTGTTACGTCGTTATACAGGCTACGTTCCATTAGAGACTTACAACGACCACGTTCACGACCGCGATTTTTCCCGTTCCACTTGCTTGCCGGCGTTACAATTTTCAACCCAAGTGGAACGGTTATTCGACCTACCTCTTGACATCGGTTGTTGTGAGCGTTGTGTGATCGAAAATGATGACGTCATTAGTGACGTTTTCGCCACAACCACAACGTGTGTCGTCGTGAGCTTCTAATGGAACGCGCTGCCAAAAGTTTGTGCACGGAACGTTATCTGTCAATCGTTACGTCATGTAAAAATTAATGTATAATAACATCTTTTAACTGGACTCGAGCTGAATTTATCTTTTGTAGTCTGCACTATAAGAGGTGGAAAGACTAGTTTCTTCCGAAGATTTTTTCGATTCCAAGGAAGTCGGCATACAACAAGATAAATAAGTTATGTGTTATGTCATATTTATGACTTACCCAAAAAAGAGACAAAACATTTAATTTGTAAATTTCTTAAGTCCCAAAACTACTCAGAAACTGAGAAATTGATAACAGCTGGTGCATGATAATTAGTTTTTACTTACACTCACACTTTACAAACATTGATACTCCCACACCCAGTCACACCTGTAATCATAATTACACACTCACCCACGCACACGCACGCATGCACGCAAGCACGCACAGACACACACCTCTTTTTAATTTTCTTTGTTTGTAGTGCTCTTTGGTGGCGGTTATTATAGAAATAGTGCTTAATGAGGAGGCGAGCGCCAAGAGTACCTACCATCATACAGGCTTCACCTAGTTTGGGCTCCTGTCTTTCCCGTTTAATTAAGTTTCTCAAATTTTTGTACTCTAAAGATGAAACAAGAGGTGGCTTAAAAATAACAGACATAACAACAAATCACTTATTTATTTTTTATGGATAATGGCGTCTGGTGGCTTTGTTCTAATATCTTATTTAGTTTCAAGTTCAGAAAAGAAAATATATACCTATGTGAACTCAGTGCGCTTTTACAAACATGGTAATGTAATTTGGACGTTGACATCGACCATATTTGTGGCATTTAGTACGCTGTGAAAATCTAAATTTATATTTATTCCCATAGGCGGAATTTACGCCAGTGCGTCCACGTTGTGATTTACGGTGTAAACGAGGTTTGCTTAGAAAATGAGCGTGAACTGTGAATATGTGTTTACTTGTGTACATATTTAATTTAGTTACAAAATTATATATATACTTACTTTTTATTTTCTCAAGCATAAAAACAGGCAGACGGCCTATGTGATGGAAAGTGGTTCCGTTTCCTACTGGTGTTAACTGGGGGCGTTGCCAACACGTTGCTAACCTTTAAAAAACCTTTAAATCACTGACGTCAGCAAAACCACGCTATAATAGCCACGGCGCCATCTAAATAGATTTATTCTCAATGCAATTGTGAATTATTAAGGCTGGACGCAAACGAGCCACTGGCCACAATCACTGGTGGCCAGCGACAAGCAGTTGACACTCTTTTTCGTATCTTTAAATACATAATACACGCCTTTAACCTATTTTCTAGCGAAGTGAATTTTTAAAACGACTATCACCACGCACACGCTACAAGTCTCACGCGTAACATGAATTTACGTTCTTTTATATTAAATTGAATTTACAAAGACTGGCATACAAACTAAAGTGAGCTCAAACATGGCGTTTATTCAATACGTTACCACGCTCAATATTATGAAAGCCTCCCATTTTACGATGTAGCAAAGTAACGTTGTGCATGTTTTTATAACAGTTTTTAAAAATACGATATTTATTAATAGTTCATCTATAGGCACAGCTCAGTAATGGCCCGTGCCTACATTCTGACCACTCGTTCATTTGCCTTACTATCAGTTAAAATTTGTCATAAGCTGCACTTATTAACAGTAATAATATCGAATTAATAGTGACATAGAAACCAATCATTGGCTGGTTCCTATATCTTACTATATTCTTTACGTTATCTTACTATCGGTTGAATTTTGACATTAATTGTATGGAGCTTACATACGTCAAATTTTACCGATACTAAGGCAAATTAACGGTTGGTAAGTTATAGGAACAGGCCATTAAATTCATGCACAACACTAAATTAAATTAAAATATAGTTTAATTTTTAATACTAAAAAACACGCTTTATTAGCAATGTGAACTGAAAAGTATAAAATAAAGTCATTAACAAAAAAAAAATTAATACAAAATAAACATTACGAGTGCTAGCTAGTGCTAATTATAGTGTTTATACCATACTAAATCTCGTATCCCGGTCGAGTTTGTACAGTCATCGTATGAAAATGTTCGCCAGTTATCAAATTAATTCATTCACGCAACATTCCACGACCGCACGCTACCTTTTCAAACTAAGTCATAGAACCGACCGAAAATTATGTTCAACTATTTAGCAATAAAGTTTAAAATTACTTAGATTAATGTTGTTTGATTTTCTATCCTGTAATGTATGAGATGTAAAACCTTTTTACTGGTTTTAATATTTATGTTAAGCGTAGTGTTTCTTGTTGTTAATTGCAGCGTCTGACATTGTAAATATTGCAATTTTCATTTCTATATTTTATAAACGTAACATTTATTAATATGTTGGCAGTATTGTTTCTTGTACGCGTGCAAGCAAAAGTCGACTTTCGCAACTGTATATTGGATTTCAAAAGAAAAAATCTAAAGGCTGTTTCAAATTAGGAGATATGAATAATGCAACTTTAAAAATATGTTAGAGCGTCATTTGAGAGCTACGGAACGGACTTAAATGAAACACAATACAGTGCCAGTTTCTATCTCGGGCATTAGGATACTTTTTATTCCGATAAATAATGTCGGTTCCGTGGGACATACGAATAACCAAAAAGTTGCCGCTATTGCAAATCACTAAATATGTCATTATAATGGCAACGCGAACGACCTTTTGTTGGTATTACACATTATTAAAAATCGTGAAGGCAGTTCTGCTTTCTACGAGAATTTTATTTTTTAGTCAAACACTTATTTCATACTTTTTACTTAAATTATTAAGTTGTCCTCGATACGAATACGATGCAATTTTTTAAGTAGTCAGTCGTCTGCAAGTGGCTGAAAATTAGGTATAAAGCAGGGCTTGAAATACCGGTAAAATGCGGTATCGTTATTTATGCTAATTTCAGATAACGGTAAAAAATAAATATCGTTATAAAACTCACCATTATTTCTAGCCATTTTAACGGTAAAAAATATAACTTTAATACTATTCTTATCGGTAATTTTAACGTTATAACTATGTTTTGTTACCATTGTCGCTCTATTTCACTCGTAAAGATTATTAAACAGCACTGTGCTAGGGCGCGTGTTATGTTTAGAGTTGTGTTTGTCGATTGTTTCGGTAACATGGAGTTGTAATAAAGCTAATTCTTAAAAATGGCAACTTCGCTTGAAATAACGTAAAAATTACCGATACGTATAACATACGATTTTTAACGTTATATTATAAAGTTAAAATCATACAAGTTACTAAGTAACGGTAAAAGAATGTACCGATATGGAAGTATCTTTTTCGAAAATACTGGTAATTACCAAACTTTTAAAGGTAAATGATAACGTTTTCAAGCCCTGATTTAAGTATTCCGTATCTATCCTCATCCTAATCCCTAAGATAGATATTCAGTCTTATTCATATTAAGTTGAGTTCATATTAACTTAGAGTAAATTTGTAGGTTTCTTCAAGGTTCTTAAAGAAGCCTAGAAACTTACTCTAACTGAATATGAGTAAGATCGTTAATTTCCAATCATGTATTACTATACTACGCATCTTCATCATTCATTCAATATCTAACTCAAAGGCTGTCCAGTTTATATGTGAAAAGACAGCTTCTGAGTAAGCGTTGAAGGCGACTGTAAAGATGTACGTACACGACTTTATTATTTACGAGTAATCAACACAAAAGCCAAACTGTTCCCAAGAAGATATCAAAGTGAGAACTCAATCCAATAAAAAGCTGTAAAATGTCCGTAAAAATGATATAAACCCCACGAGAGACTTTTAAAAGAGCGTTATAAAAATGCTTCTCATTTAAAAATGTACTGACACTTCAAATTTTATGTTATCTTATACAAAGATTGACAAGATTAAGCTTTTGAATCATTATTAGTGAAATCAATTTAAATTAATAATGTACCTCTAATAGTAAGTGGTTCCGACTGGACATTTACAACACTATAGGAGTGGATGCGTTATTTACTTAAAATTTAAATGATCTTTACTCCCTTTTTATTGCGCCCCATATTGTTGCACTATGGTAAAGTAGTGGAAAGGAGTTCATGCTGTAGTTTGCACACGTATGGCATGGAGGAAATAGCTCCAGGTTTTAAGACATTGCTGTGATCATACAGCTTACAAATTTACATTTATTCCAAGTAATGTCATCTATTATTGTACTATTGTAATATCTGCGGGTAGTTGTGTTTACTAATCGGATATAAAATCGAGCGAGTTAGTGACAAAAGATCATTCTCACTTCGACTTTCGTCAGAAGCACAATACGCATGTCATATTTTGTATTTTTTTTTAATTGCAGGAGTTCAGCAGACAGGCAGACGACCTACTTGGTGGAAAGCGGTTACCATCGCCTATGGACATTTGCAACACCAAAGGTGCTACAAATGCGCTGCTGCTCTCTTAAAGGAGACTGGAACCTGGTCACTAATGCCGGAACACAACGCAAGATTGTTATGGCAACATAATTTAGACCAGGGGTGGGAGCCATCCAGTTGGGCAAATGCCCTACCACCTGGCAAAAATTATATTAGCTCTCTAAGGTAATTATTTTGCTAGAAGCATAACTTACCATTAATTGTACATACTTTAGATCAGCATTCTTAGTTCTGAAGTCGAATTAAACAATTCTCTAAATCCTATGTGCTGTATAAATCCCTCTGTAACACTATTGCAAAGATTGTTGTTAAGTTTAATTATGATAAAATTGCTTCAACATAGGATGGACCTAATTTGGCTTACATTAACTTATAATTATGTTATACAGAATTAATAATTCGTAAAGTATTACCTGCCAGATGCCCATGGGATAGCTGTGGATTAATGCAGTAATCCAACGCGAAGCTTTTAATTAAGCCGTCAAATGGAGAAATTATTCAAAGGTGAAAAGCCTTACAAAGGTACTACCGTAATTACGTATTTATACTTTACAAAAGTGAAAGAATTGCTGTTATATCTATAGGTTTGATAAGAAATTTTCTAGGAATTAAAATACCACCCATTTTATACGCAATCAAGCTATCACGAGAATACCAAAAGTATAAATTTGTAGTACATACAAATTTATTTTAATTAGTAGTTACATGTACAACAATCAAAAATATAATAGGACGACAATTTTTTTTGTAGGTAGTAAAACTTACATCAAATATTCCACTAACGCGCGAATTTAAGGAGACATGGTCTTTTGGGTCAAAGAAATGTAATGATTTGAGATATGGTTTAAAAAAGCGTTTTATTTTTCTATTACAAACTGGAAAACATCAGCCCTAATTTGTATCTGGAAGACAAGAAATCTTAAAAATAAGGTCACAAATAAATTATCAATTACCATAAACGATTTATTTATATAAATGAATTTCAACGATTAATTATAATATGAAAACACTTGCGCCATACGATTAATTCATTCAAAAAACTAAACCCAATACAATTATAAAAAAATATCAAGATAATAAAAATTAAATCCTAAAATCGCTTAGCCCAAGCATGTAAGAAAACGTATGCCTCTCCTTTCGAATCTTAACATAACTCAGCTTCCCTTCTGGAAACATTTCAAAACGTTTCTACTATTTATGATTTTAAAAAAAAACTATTTATGATACCTACTAACCTTTAGAGCAAGTTCCTTCGTACATGATATATAATGACATGTAGGCGATGATTTTTTGATTTTATGAAGCCCACCCACCGTCTATTTGCCCACTCCTACGCGTTTCTGCTGAAGGTTAGGTGCGAGCCAAACAGAACAGACGCAACGGTATAGAATTAACTCAAAGAGAGTCGATTACGTTGGAACGGCTATGTTTTACGTAAACTGTAAGTTTATCAGGAACCCACGTCCTAGTCATGCGGTTCCCGAAACGTCCCAGTATAATAAGTAGTTACAAAAAATATTGCTATGATATCTTGAATGATTGATATACATGCCAATGATAGTCTCGTCAACCATTCCGCAATGTCTTCGAGCAGTGCGTCCTCCCCGTCCTGACCTACAGGGCCGAAACATGGTCACTGACGGCAGGATAGCTCCACAAGTTCCAAGTCGATCAGCGGGCTATGGAACAATCTATGTTGGGTCTATCTCTTATGGATAAAATTAGAAATGAGGATATCCGTAAGACAACCAAGGTAACCGACATAGTTCACAAAATTAGCATGTTGAAGTGGCAGTGGGTCGGTCACGTCTGCCGCAGGACAGATGGCAGATGGAGCAGACGAGTCCTGGAGTGGAGACCGCGTCTCAGTAAACGTAGTGTCGGACGCCCTCCAGCCCGATGGACAGACGATCTGTGAAAGGTCGCTAGTAAGCACTGGACGAGGAAGTCAGAGGACAGGGATGAGTGGCGCCGACTTGGGGAAGCCTACGTCTAGCAGTGGACTGCAAATGGCTGACGAACGCTGGCGAAGTGGCTGACGACGATAGTCTCACAGTAAAGAGTGCCAACAATCGTGCGAAGAGGATAAGAAAAAATGGTAAAATGGATAGGGCATCGTAATAGACAATCTGATAGCAATCACAATTTAAATCTAGGGTGAAAATAAACGCAGACTATATCAGTAATGCTCCTGCTCCACCTACGTTAGTGTTAGTGATTGTGGCCAAATGCGTCTTGTTAATATCGTAAAAAAATAACTTAATTACTGATTAGCTACATTAGCATTTGTACATGAGTTATCTGTAAATGTTTAACGTTATTAACAAAATCACATCTCAAAGAACTCATGAAAACCTTGGTCACATCTGCGTGACGCAGTCACACAGTTGTATCAGGGACATAAACCAACCAAATAAACTCCTTGTCAGATCAAAATCGAAATTGATATCGACTGTAAGCAAATTCTAGTAGCTACCTCTAAGGAAGTCATAACAAAGACACAAAAGCAAAGAAGTTCACTCAGTCCCATTCGTGGCAAGATTCATAGCCTCATATTCGCCACTTTTACGATATATTTCATCTACCATGAAAATGAGGTAACATTTTATTGAAGCATCTTTCAAGATGGCTATATATAAGGGGTTGTTATGCGGAGGTTCGTATGTCATTGTGCTGGGACTAATAAATCTTTTCGACTCCCCGGGGAGGTCTTACCGACTTGAAACAGTTTGTTGACAGACTGATTTACGGTGTAAAGCTTAGCGAAAAACTTTGTTAAACTGTTGCTTACTGTCGCCTTCTCATTTCTACACATGTAAATAATAGATAAGAGTATGGTTACGAGTTTAGCGGGACTCGAATTAAAATTCCGTTAGAATTATTATAGAGTTTATTACAACTATACAAACACGTATAACACAGGTACAAATATAACCGAACACAACAAATCCAAACGTAATGCAGAAGGTCGTAATTCAATAAAACGCGCAAAGTCCGTCACTATTAGATTCCCGATTGTACACACGTCTAGCGTTGATCGTGGTTCTCGCTCAACTGCCTCCTCTCTCCATCAGGCCATCGTTTTATACTGCATAAATGCAAATATGCCCGTTGACATAATTTCCTAGAATTAGTTTGTATTTATAATCCGTAACACCTGGCTAATTATGCAGCCAGCAAGCGACCGTAGACAAGTACAATAGAACAATAGACTTGTTCTTCACAATAACTAGAAACGTATGCCAATAAATAAGTGAACAAAAGAAGACGATCATAAAAGGATTACAATTAGTTCAAATGCCGACAGGTAATAAAATGTGCTTCTACAGATCCGTACGTGGAATATGTCTTTGTCGGCGCCTAGATTGTACCAGTGTTTTAAAATAGATAGACATATAAATAACACCAACACTTTATTGCAAACCAAAATAAACAGTTACAAAAAATCTCCATATTTACACATACTTTCTAGGCAATATAACAGGCGGCCTTACCGCTAAAATCAATATATTTATTCTTTTTTATTGCAGGAGTTCAGCGGACAGGCAAACGGCCAACTTGATGAAAAGCGGTCACCATCGCCTATGGACATTTGCAACACCAAAGGTGCTACAAATGCGCTGCTGCTCTCTTAAAGGAGACTGTAACTGGTCACTAATGCCGGATCACAACTCAAGGTTGTTATGGCGGCATACTCTAGACCAGGGGTGATAGCCATCCAGTCGGGCAAATACCCTACCACCTGGCTGTAAGTTGTTTTGTCGCCTCTTACGACAGGCCGCAGGAAATTGTATTTCTTCTCCGTTCCTGCACGGATATCTTCCTGACGATGTAGGTGATGCAGGAAAAAGGGACAATAGATACCTACATAAATATTTAAGCTAATTTAAAAATTAAATATACGCAAACAAATATATTTCAAAAAACATATATTGTTATGCTAAATGTAATAGCATGATTATATTGTGTTATTCAGACGTAGCTATTTAAGGACAAATAGTGTTTTCTGAGTAAATATCTGAATGTGTGCAGTGGATAGGCGTACGTAATTTTTTTATAATAAATCGGTAGACAATAACACTCTATATATATATCACAACAAAAGAACTCATGCTTATACTGGGCCGTCTGCCAGTCTGTTGAACACATGCAATAAAAAAAAACAATATAACTAAGTAAAGTTTTTTTAGTATATTACTTTATGTCTCAATTTAATAACTATGCAAACGCCATAGCATAAGCAGGCGTTACACAAAGAACATAAGTATAATAAAGATTTATCTGAAATATTCAAAATGCGTACTGCGCAGAATGTAAATTACCTTAGCAGGGCTGAAACTAATGAATGAATGGATACGATCGCCCGTGATATCCCTCGGCAGTCGTTTGGGTTCCGTAATGGGTAGCTATAACGAAATCTTATCACGTAATAGACAGAAAGTAAACATTTATGTACGTAAACAGTAATAATATATATGTCTATATACTATTTTATACCCTTCTGCCATTATTTATCTGTAATTTATTTTACCATCCGTACATTATTGATCTTTGATACATAATATTTTGTTTACGAGCGTATATGTGTATGATCTAATCATTCATTAAGTATTTGAAAACTAAGCTATACAAAATGGGGATATACAAATAGATAGATATATTCAATTCTCAATCGTAGGCAACGCTTGTATCCCACAGCGTTACAAACGCCTAAGGGGGACAGTAATCACTGATCTACTCCAGCTCTGTCAGGAGCCTTAAGAACAGACGAGCGTGCATGACAAGAGTTATGAATGCCAAAGAAGCAAGTGAGGTGTGTAAGAATAAGCCTAAATGGCGCTCTGTTGTTCGTGCCTACCCCTCCCCCCCCCCCCCCCACAAGGGAACTGGCGTGAAGTTATGTATGTATGTGTACTCCAGCTATTTAAGAAATGTAGAGTAGGAAAATGTATAAGAATGTAGAAAATTCTAATAATATTATAATATATGGCCTGTGTGGTTGAGCGGGCTTAATCTTAGTCGGCTGAACTCGCTGGGACGCAGAGGCAGAGGTTCGATTACTGGCATGGTAAAGTTTGAAAATAAATTTTCTCTTATTTACTATGGTCTGAGTGTCTGGGATCGGCCCTAGTGTAATCCGTTGTATATTACCTATATCACAAACATAACTTGCTAACTTTGCGGATACATAATGTGTGTGTCTGCTGACTGTTATTATTATAAGACATGAAATAGTAATTAATACAATTACAATTAAAGAATACTTCCTATTTTTAAAATCTGTAAATAAATAGAACATCAAAAATGAAGAATATGAAATGGGGGGCGGGGGGTGTAAAAGCGGCCGGGTTTTAGAGAGTCTAGTTTAGTTGACACGTGTCTATATATAAAGTTACGTTTTCTTTTGATGTTTATTTTATTCGCAATACGAATCTACGAAAGTAGCTATTTTAACCCTGATCTGTATTCTTCTGGAGACAGAAGTATTGATTAAAGAAAACTGAATATGACCACAGATAAACTAAATACTGATTTCGATCATTTACACATTATACTTTACCGACACTGTTGGTTTTCAATTACTGTTCCGATTAGATTACATATTAGGATGCATAAATACGTTCCTTTTCCAACCCCTGTTCGTTCGTTTCGTTGTAATAGCACCACCATAAGCCGACAACGCTCTATTTTCTTTTGTTTCTCTGTTATATTTCCAACCCACATTAAGTCAAGAGATAAGGTAGTAGTAATCAGAGTTTACAAGAGTTAGGCTTGAGTCTCTCAGGAGTCGGTTGCGAAGAATTGCTCCACGTAAAGTTCTTATCAAGCAAACATGACTGACGGTTGGATTTGTACTAGGAAGTTGCAAACTTATAAAACTTTACGCTTGTATGCGCTCCGGAAAAGGTTTACTGATAAACTACTACCGCGTTCGGAACTCGTACTAACTTTTGAACAATTTACATAAAATTGCTACTAGTTTGGATCTAGCGCATATCGTATTTATATTGATTGGGGAGTATTTCTGACGTGTTTAAAACTATCTTTGGCAGCTATTTTGTGTGCGCAGTACTTAAACTTTATATTCATATCTTTTGAACTGTGTACGATATTTTTTTTTATTCGCCGTTCTCCTCCGTCATATGCCAAGACAGAGATTTTCTTTTTACTAGATTACTTTGTTATTTGTTTATGTTTATTTTGTTTATACACACAACTCTTATAATATCTATTACATGTTATTCCTTACTAGCACCACCTTGTTCATTCATATATATACAATCTATATATATTTTCGGTTATACATATCTATTACTATTTATATTCTATTTATTAATACATTCTTATTTGCTATTGTTTAGGGTTACATTTATTTATCATCTATATAACTTACCGCTAATTATACATATAACTCATTATATGTTCAAAGCGTTACTTCTTGAACCGTTTCGTCTGACCAGTTTCTGACCACTTGTGTCGCGAATTGCATTAACCCCTCCAGCAGCTTCTTACCTAATCGTTCATGTATGTTCTCCATTTTTATATCCACTCGCAGGGCGTTTTCTGCATTGTACCGCTCCGCGGCAAAGAGGGGGCACTCAAATACTACACGTAAAGCGGTATCTGGCACTCCAGGTTCACAGACACACGATGGGTCCTCCTTCAATTTGAAGCTATTCAAATATTCAGAAAACCTCCGTGGCCTGTTGATATTTGGGTCGTCAGGCTCGTTATTTTGACTCTCATGATTACTCTGTTCACACATACTGGATACAATACTTATTGAAATATAACATACACGTAAAATTATATTAAAATTTCTCTTTTTAACCTTTAGCATGCACACTATCAGTGCACGCCCATTCCGAAAGGATGCTCCACTTGACAGTTTCCTAACCTAATATGGATATAGTTTCAATTATCACTTGCTAACGGTGAAGGTAAGCATCGTGATGAAACCTGCACATCCCATCTGCCATGGAGAAGCATAGCGTTCTATATACTGTCCGTTCCCTCTATAAATGGGAGATCTGGGCCCAGCTATGGCACATTTATTAGATGTTATTATTATTTATTTGTTATTATTACTTTAGTTATTATTGTTTTATTCACATTGAAATCCTCTTGAGTTGTTTTGAAACTTATTCAAGACGAACTTTCAAACAGACTGACAATCGAAAATTATAAAAATGTTAATAAGTCAATTTATTATATATAATGGTATGATATATATAGTGAAATAATATGTTAAACAACTTATTTGACACGCAATAAATAAAGCCTTAAGGCACCTGCATCTTGTTCCAATGTACATGCACCATATTTTTTTTTTTTTAATTATATGTGTGCAGTTCACGCGCAATAGATGTGAAACTTCAGAAAATATACTCACAGATAATTCTTCTGTAACTTTTATTAATATAAATATAATTCCTTTAGCCTACATCTGTCAACATATTACAATTCTAAATAAACTTCTTAAGTATCACTTTCAATTTTTCACTACTTTAGTGTAAAAAATATTATCATCAGTTTTATTTCGGTCCAAATTAGACCTATGTTTAATCAACGGTCTTATTGACTCTCTAATCTGTGCTACACAATGTTAAACTCGTATCTCATTCTCTGGCAGGCTTAGTTTTATAGATTTATATATTTGTCTCTTTTTAGTGTCGCTTTTTTGTTTTATTGACTTTCAAATCACAACTATTTTAAAGAAGTTTTATTTAAAAAAAGTGTGTGTGTGTGTGCAGTAGAAGTGAAACAAAGTGTGAAAAATGGTGGGAAGAATTATTAATTTTGTGTCGTCAAATTTCATATATTATATCGTTATAATATATTTAAGCTTAAAAACACGAAATTTAAAGTATTAACGAAAAACTTCAAAACATTTCCAACTCTATCTGTATGAGCATAGTGTTAAATTATTAAGTATAATGTATTCTATCTCTTTCTCTCGCCGGTTTAGTCATATAGATTTGTGTTTGTCTCTTTTTAGTGTCACTTTTTCGTTTCATCGAGTTTCAAATCACAACGATTCTAAAGAAGTTTCACTTCAAAAACTCATAATGTGCAATTATTTTTACATTACTATGTGCTAACACGGTGAAGGAAATCATTATGATGAAACAAGCGCAACGAAATTACCAGTGTCTAAAATCTGCCATGTCGCCCTTAACATACCTGGTGGGTTTATAACCTGCTCAGGACGTCAGGAAGAGCGTCAAATGACTTCCGGCCGCCAAGGACGCATGGCCGAGGTTGACGGTCCACGGGGACCATTAATCCAATTAATCCATCACACGCACTCAGACCACCAATAACGAGGCGCGAAGGTGTTTTGCGCGCTTGCCTCTTGCATCAGCAAGAGGCGAGCGCGATACCCGAGGTTGATACCCTAACTAGAGTTGCCGGGGGGAACCAACCATCCCGTGGCCCAAGGATTCGCTCACTCACCGAGACAGGGGTGAAACCGCGTCAACCAGGCTGCGTTGTAGGCCACAGCCGTTTCCCATGGCCCTGACATATAACGTCGAGAGAGTCCCACACTACCCCACTGTCATATCCCCGAGCAGTAGAGTGCCCGCAAAGAGATTCCCGTCGTCAAAACAAGGGTATACCGTCTGCTCTCCCAAAATAGGGAGCTCTATTCGCACAAATTAAGTTATGCTATAATATATCAGTCTATCCCTAAATTGATTGGGCAGTTCAATATTATGTTAGGCCTCACCTTTTAAATATAACCTAAACAAGGTCCCATTTAGGAGTGTTGGTTTTGGTGATGTAATGTAAATAGATTGGCTAGTGCCAGTTAACACCCCACTGCGAATAGAGACATCGGAGTATATAGATACATTACATATCATGCTCTATTTATTACACAATATACATACTAGATACACAATATACAGCAGATAGTTCTCTTGAGTTGTTACCAGAAAATTGGAAACTTATAATTTCGTCGCCATTATATTATTATCAATAAATTTCATAATGTCTGACTTACATTTGCATTAGTTAACTTGCAAAACTGTGGAGTTAAATCTTTATCGCCTTTTATACAGAAATCTTTCTCTAAAGTAATAAATTGTCGCTTAAATATATTTATGTTCAAACCATAATAAGCACTTTTTCACAAGTTAACTAATGCAAATGTAAATCTGGATTTACTACAAGTCTCACGCGAAGGAAGTGGCGGGCACATCTCGTTAATCTCTCTCTTTTCTTTCACCTTCTTTAAATTATTTGGAGCCAGCACAATGTCTCTTTTCCTCCCATACTCCTCTATTCTGGCACACGTGCTCTGTCACACCACAAATCATCATGTCATCCTACACAAAATCCATCTGTTTTTTTTTGTCTACCTTAACATTTTCATCCGTCAATCTTCCAGTCACGTGAATTTCATCCCTCCTCATTATATTAATGGACATGAAATTTTAAAGTATAGGCAAGTATACCTACATAGATAGATAGATCGATAGATAATCTTAGCTGTACACCATAGCAAATACAAACAGAAGTAGAAAAAGATAAAAGATCAACGGGCGGCCTTATCGCTAAGAACCAATCTCTTCCAGGCAACCTTTGGCAGGGATTGATAGATTTTTAATACATAATCCCTATTAATATTATAAATGCGAAAGTAACTCTGTCTGTCTGTCTGTCTGTTCCGTTTTCACGTAAAAACTACTGGACCGATTTGGCTGAAACTCAGTATATATATATTTTCGATGCCGAGAATGAACATAGGATACTTTTTATTCCGGAAAATGGGATAGTTTCCGGGATAAAAGTATATTTGTCTCTCTGTTTGTTATCCTTTTATGGAAAGACTATTAGACCGATTTGGCTGATAGTCGGTACATATGTAATTTGAATACCGAGGGTGGCCAAGGGATACTTTTTATCCCGGATACTGGGATAGATTTTGGGATAGATTTATGTAAAGTTTATCCCGGAAACTAGGATAGGTTTTTTATTTGTGCTTTGCCATTTTCGTCATTTTGTTTATTTTGGTCGTTTTGGTAGTTTTGTTTGGCAGTTTTGGTAGTTTTGCTATTTTCGGTAGTTTATGCTGGTAGTTTCGGTTGTTTTGGTAGTTTTGATAGTTGCGGTAGTTGTGGTAGTTTTGTTAGTTGTGGTGGTTTTGGTAGTTGTGGTAGTTTTGATTGGTAGATTTGGTAATTGTGGTAGTTTCGGTTGTTTTGGTAGTTGTAGTAGTTTTGGTAGTTGTGGTAATTTTGGTAGCTGTAGTAGTTGTGGTAGTTTTGTTTTATAGATTTGGTAGTTTCGGTAGATTTGGTAGTTGTGGTAGTTTTGGTAGTTGTGGTAGTTTTGGTAGTTGTGGTAGTTTTGTTAGTTGTGGTGGTTTTGGTAGTTGTGGTAGTTTTGTTAGTTGTGGTGGTTTTGGTAGTTGTGGTAGTTTTGATTAGTGGATTTGGTAATTGTGGTAGTTTAGGTAGTTGTGGTAGTTTAGGTAGTTGTGGTAGTTTTGATTGGTAGATATGGTAGTTTCGGCAGTTTTAGTACGTTTGGTAGTTTTGGTCGTTTGTGTAGTTTACACAATATTTAGTTATATAAATAAAACTAGAACGGGTTGAAATAGGGCATTAAAATTTGTATGGGGGACCAATCATTTATCAAGTTTATAGATATAAAAATTCATAATCTTTAAAAAAATGCGACTTTCACTCAATCTGTCTGTCTGAATACCGAAAATGGACATAGAGACTATTCATCCCGGTAGATGGGATAGTTTGCGATATAAAATGAAGTAAATCTTCCGAGGGCAAATAGCACCAACATAAAAATACAATACAATATATCCAGTATTAACGCCTGCTCTTAAAACAAGAGGTACGCACTAGAGTTTGACGCGCGGCGGAGCCGCGGGGTAAACTCTAGTTATTTATATACACATGTTGGTTGGAATCTCCAACAAATAGTTTTTATTCATTTGGTGCGGTATAATACTGACCACCAAATGTACTAAATTTTTGTATTTTGAACATAGACGTTGTTTTGTTTTTTTATCTGTATTTTTCCCCATATTAAAAATCATCATTATGTCACTGCACTCACGTGCAGTTTTCATTTATAATTAAAATAATTACAGTCCACAAGAAATTGATATTTAAAGAACTGTTTAACAACACATGTATAACGAACTAGAACTCCTTTGAAAATTGCACCCGTAACTGGGAAGTTGAGAGGAAGAAGACTAAGGTGGTATGAGCCACCTTAAGAATTATGAGGTAATAATAAGCCCTTGTTATTTCCGGGAAGCCCGTAAACGACTTACTTATGATTTATTTTTCCTTTTACCGCAGATAGCAATTAAATTATTTCCTAAATACTTTTAGCGGATTTTATCGACAAATGTTGTATAAGAAATAATAAATCCCGCATGAAAGTTATTTATTTGAGAAGTACACTATTCGATCCGGGTGCCATTGTATTTTATGCAATCGTTTGTCTTAATATTGATTATGAAACTCCATAAAAATAATGTAAATTTTCTACCAATAGCAAGATAAAACAATGGAGTATAATAAAATATTTAAGCTAAAGCTTTTCTGGCCGCTTCCTTCGCGTATATTTCGAGTACATATTCTGCGGAAATTAATCTTTTACTCGGTTTAAAAATAATCTATATTCTTCCTAATGTCTATTGTAAGGCTACATTTTTCACATCATTTGAGAAAAGTGACTGTTATATGCAAAGACATGATAATTTTATAAGCATGTTCATTTGATCAAAATGGCTACAAAACTCTAATCTTACTAGGTCCGTTAGCTTAGCAACATAAAGTGAGTATTGGCCTCAGAAACGAGATAACGCCACTATCTGTCCGAAACAGTTTCTGGTCAATTACAAGTTTAAAGCTCACAGTGCTTAGTGTGAATTTTTTATTACTCAATCATATTCAAGTTAACGCAATTTTGTATGGCACCATTTTTTTCCCCTTCATGCTCACGAGATGGCGCAACTCATTCCCACACAATTGCGTTAACTTGAACGTGATCGAGTATTAAAAAAGTCGCACTGAGCATAGCACACAGTTGTCAGTTTCGACTGTATATTTCTAGCCATATTTCGGACTGCCAACCATTCACTGACAACCTGCATAAGGTCGCCGGCAGGGGCTGGATGAGGAAGACGGGAGACCGGGATATGTGGCGCGTACTTGGGGAGGCCTACGTCCAGCAGTGGACTGAAGTTGGCTGAATAATAAGAACATTCATTGATCAACTCGCCCCAAATACGTATGCTTTTTTACACTCCGATCCTCCTCCATCCGTTCTACGAGACCGAACCAAACAGGACTCTAATCATCACCAATAATTTATTAAATTTTATATTTAACAATACGTGTAGAAACACAAAAATAAAAATATCCTCTAGATAATTTTGTTTTCTTCCAAATTAAGTCAGAATATTCGAAAAAAAGCAATTCGCTGCGGTCGGACAAACAAAGCCGAGTAGAATACTTAATTAAGAGAGAGGCTTTCATCAGCTAATCCTCACTTGTTTGACTATCCACCATCTTACTAGCATAATTATAATAGCAATAGATCCTTTGTTTAATCAAGAAAAATATATTTCAGTTATTCGCTTACATGGCTAAATACAAATGGCGGTCTGCGAGCTTAGTGCGAGTTTTTTTTACTCCTCAATTACGTTCTAATTAACACAATTTTGTATGGGAATAACTGAGCGCCATCTCGTGAACGTTAAAGGAAACGTAAATCGTGCCATACAAAATTGCGTTAAGTTAAACGTTATTGAGTAGTAAAAAAACTCGCATTAAACACTCTGTTTTATTTATAACAATAAACAAACTACCTATTAAATAATAAATACCTAAATATAAATAATATAAAATATGTATACAGTTCATTAAGTAAGAAATTACAAATAAAATATGGGTTCAAGATCACCATATCTCGGGAACGTTTTCCAAATACCGGGCAAGTTTCCACATTAGATGGCAACGCTTATACTGTGTTTTTTTATATTTAGAATAACACAAATTACAATAAAATTACCAGTAATACCTAAAAGACTAGGTCAAAGTATTCAAATAGACAATACTACTACATAACAGGGTAGTTGACAATCAAACCAACCGAGAGTTGTTTTTAGAATATTACTTAACATTGTAGCTTCCTAGATTTTGTACAAGGGTAGCAAGTAACGACGTTGTAATTTTAATTAGTCAAATAGCGTAGGAATTGTGCTTTGTACAATAATTTAGATATTTTTTTTACTAATTAGACGATAGCAAGGTATTAATTTATATTGGAACTCACTCTCTTTTATATAAATACCTTTTGTTTTATAATAAACTAGAGTTTACCCCGCGGCTGCGCCGCGGGTCAACCTCTAGTGCGTGTCTCTTGTTTAAAGAGCAAGTAGTACAGGTTACATTGTATAAATTTTTTATATATTTGCCCCCGAAAGATTCACTTCATTTTATATCGCAAACTATACCACCCCCAACTATATGTAAACTACATAAATGACAAAAGTTGACAAAATAGATAACATGGACCAAGTGGACCCAGTGGACCAACTGGACCCAGTGGATCCAGTGGACAAAATGGACCCAGTGGACCCAACGGACCTAGTGGACCAAGTGGACCCAGTGGGTCCAGTGGACCCAGTGAGCCCAGTGGACCCAGTGATTCAAGTGGACCCAGTAGTCTAAGTGGACCCACTGGACCCAGTTGACCCAGTAGGCTAAGTGTTCCAAATGGACCCAGTGGACCCAGTAAACTCAGTGGACCAAGTGGACCCAGTGGACCAAGTGGACCCAGTGGACCCAGTGGACCAACTGGACCCAGTGGGTCCAGTGGACCCAGTGAGTCCAGTGGACCAAGTAGACCCAGTGGACCCAGTGATTGAAGTGGACCCAGTAGACCCAGTAGTCTAAGTGGACCCAGTGGGCTTAGTGGACCCAGTTGACCAAGTAGGCTAAGTGTTCCAAATGGACCCAGTGGACCCAGTAAACTCAGTGGACCAAGTGGACCCAGTGGACCCAGTGAACCAAGTGGACCAAGTGAACCCAGTGGACTAATAGGGCCCAGTTGACCAAGGGGACCCAGTGGATCCAGTGGATCCATGGACAAAGTAGACCCAGTGGACCCAACGGACCTAGTGGACCAAGTGGACCCAGTGGGCCCAGTGGTCCCAGTAGTCTAAGTGGACCCAGTGGACCCAGTTGACCCAGTAGGCTAAGTGTTGCAAATGGACCCAGTGGACCCAATAAACTCAGTGGACCAAGTGGACCCAGTGGACCAAATGGACCAAGTGGACCAAGTGGACCCAGTGGATCAAGTGGACCCAGTGGACCAAGTGGACCCAGTGGACCAAGTGGACCTAGTGGACCAAGTGGACCCAGTGGACTAAGTGGACCCAGTTGACCAAGGGGACCCAGTGGACCCAGTGGACGAATTGGACAAAATCACAAAACCAGTCCTAGTTTCCGGGATAAACTTTACATAAATCTATCCCAAAATGTATCCCATGATCCGGGATAAAAAGTATCCCTTGGCCACTCTCGGTATTCAAATTATATATGTACCGAGTTTCAGCCAAATCGGTCCAATAGTCTTTCCATAAAAGGATAACAAACAAAAAGACAAATATCCCGGAAACTATCCCATTTTTCGGGATAAAAAATATCGTATGTTCATTCTCGGCATCGAAAATATATATATACTGAGTTTCAGCCAAATCGGTCCAGTAGTTTTTCCGTGAAAACGGAACAGACAGACAGACAGAGTTACTTTCCCATTTATAATATTAATAGGGATTAAAAATGTAAACTTAAAATATTCTACTTTATACGCAGGAACCTGCAGTTACAAGTAGAACATTGAATTTAGAGTGGCTTCTTTTATGCACAAATCCTCAAAAATCTAGCTACATTCTGTTGGATCCTCGTACATTTTTATTACCTATTTCATAATAATAATGATGTCTAATTATATCATAGTTTTGTGCTCCAAAAGACCAAGATAATGATTAAATTGGCATTCCGTAATAAGCCTACGTTCATTAGTGAAAATATAGCATAATGAATTATTGTTTCGTCGAATCGTAATGGAATAATAACGATGGAGATTATCGAATAAGGAAAATGAGATCTTTCCTGAAATAAAAACGAAATTAGTTACAAATATATTTTCTTATTTGTAAATATCAGTGAATTCCTATTCTACGTAGACTAAATAAATCTAGATAGGATGTGAACAAAATTAAAACTTCGACTCGCAAGTAGCCATTTCTCACTTTAACATACCAAAGAAAATGAACGTAAAATTATTATTATTTAACTATCAGCTATAGTGGAAATGTTCGTAAAATCCAGCAAGGCAGTGAGCTCTTTTACATAATCACTGCCGAAAAAATTCCGTATAAGTCCGGATAAACTAGAGATGCCAACCGTCCTGTTTTCCCAAGACATTTCCTAGTTTTTGTAGTGTCCTGGGATGTCCTGGATAGTTTTAAGCAGCGTCCTGTGTTTTTAAAACCCCCTGATAAAGTCATATGTTCTAAAATTCGCGCGCCACTTTTACAATTCTTACGTTACAGGCGGCCTCACGGGTCGTGAGTGTCGAACTTTCAAATCGTATAATTTTATTCAAATACTTTTATTATTAAAAAATATGATTATTATCATCACTTGAATTTCATTTAACCTATTTTCAATACATTAATAATTAATTTAACCATTGCAACTCCATTACTGCGTCCTGTTTTTAAACTGAATTGCTGGTTTTTCCATTTTCAAACCCTAGTTTTTTAAAATTAGGGTTGGCAACCCTAGGATAAACTAATATTAAATCTAATGTTCCTCTAAAGATTTCTAATATAAGTGTAAAATATATATTTAAGTTTATGATATATTAGGATATGCCCGCGATTTCGACCACGCTTGACATTAAATTCTCGTGAGATTCCCGGGATAGAAAAAATCACACATTTTATTTCATTAAATTTGCTATTGATCAGTAAAAAAATTACATTGGAATTTTTTTTTTTTTTAATCTGTCCATTTTAAATAATTACCAAAAAAAATCCCGCAGGATTCCCAGGATAAGAAGAAGCGCAGGGTTTAATTCTAAGAATTTGCTGTCGATTAGCGAAAACCGCATCGAAATCGGCGCAATAGTTTTTACGTGAATCCCGAACAAACAGACATGAAATCTAAAAACAAATGCATCGTGATCTCCGTCGTTCTATAATATATCCCAGTTGGGTTTTTTTAAATAGATTCAACGTACAGACAGGGCATGTTTACAATTTTATAATATTATAGATTTAGTAAATTATTTTCTAATTGATATTCCCAACAAATGCAAAAGTCTTCATATCAAGTGAAGTGACTCAGGATAACCTACGCAGGAGTGCTCCGTCCCCGACCGCAACAACCCCTTAATATAAAATTAGACAGCAGTATAAATATACAACCAAATAAAAATACTGTAAATTATTTTAACGACTTAGAAATGAACTATTTTCTTAAGTTTTCTCGACTAGTACCCATGATTAAAACTACGTTTTAACGAGTTTAAACGCAGCCGTTTTAAATTTAATTTCTAAGATAATTGAACATTTCTCATTGGTCCCTGATAGTGGAGTGATTCTCTTAACACTACTACAAAAACAGTCAAAACGTAAAAGTAAGACTCAACTTTTAAAAGGAAAATTGAATATGTTCAAACATTTCAAACAATCCAGTTGAAATCAATATCAACTAGCTATTTTAAGATTTCTAACTTTCTCTTTGAATTTGTTGAGAACAACCTGAAATTACGTTAATCCATCCATTTTAGATATAACTGGCACATAGAGTTCTCTTCAAGAGTGTACGTGACCCGATAAAATACAGCAAAAGCAGCACATGCAACAAAACAACGCTACACGTTTTATAAAGAAAATGTCCTATACGTAGTAGGTATATTTAATCTCGAGCGTGTAGAATTTTATGAAGACTTTTTATAAAATGAATCGTCATAATAACTCCATAGTGTGAATGGAGCGTTAGGTAAACTTCTAGGCGCTAAGAACCTCAGCGAGAAGGCCCAGCTTTCCATACACAACGCGGTGCTGGTACCTACTCTCACGTATGGAAGCGAGAGTTGGGTATGGAAGAGAGAGCATGAAAGTAGAGTAAACGCGGTCGAGGTGCGAGCACTGCGCAAAATCTGCGGAGTGACGCTCGCGGACCGCGTTCGTAATACCGAAGTAAGAAAGAGAGTTTGGTCTGAAAGAGAGTGTCGGGGTGAAGGTAAGGAAAGGAATGCTCCGGTGGTTCGGGCATGTGGAAAGAATGCATGATGAAAGAATGACTAAACAGATATACAATGCAAAAGTGGATGGATGCAGAAGTCGTGGAAGGCCACGACACACTTTCCATGATCAAATTGATCGTGTACTAGCAGAAGGTGATGTCAGGAGCCTGAAGAACAGACGAGCGTGCATGACAAGAGTTATGAATGTCAAATAAGCAAGTGAGGTGTGTAAAAATAAGCCTAAATAGCGCTCTGTTGTTCGTGCCTACCCCGCAAGGGAACTGGCGTGAAGTTATTATGTATAATAACTCGGTCTTCTGTCACTCAATCTTTCCATACGATAAAAATGTACCCTAGGGCAACACCTGGTCATATTATGAGAAATGGAAACAAAGAAGGGCAATAAAGATGTACGTAGACAAATATGTAGAAACATTTAACTGCTCACCAAAAAAAAATATATATGAATACATATTGAAAATACTCTCTGGAAAAATAAGCGATCTTATAGTTTAAAGCAATTTCTTCGAGACAACCTAACTCAACAATAGTTTTTAGCTAATTTAGCGCTGTAGGTAATGCACAAAACGAGATATCTAACATAATTGTATTTACAAAAAGTTATTTCATTTTTTCTTCAAAGCTGCAATATCGAATTCAAATAAATTTCATGCGTGCAGGAACGGAGAAAGAATTCAATTTCCTGCGGCCAGGCGGCCTGTCATAAAAGGCGACAAAACAACCCACAGCCAGGTGGTAGGGTATTTGCTCGACTGGATGGCGACCACCCATGGTCTAGAGTATGCCGCCATAACAACCTTGTGTGGTGTTCCGGCATTAGTGACCGGTTCCAGTCTCCCTTAAGAGAGCAGCAGCGCATTTGTAGCAACTTTGCTGTTGCAAATGTCCATAGGCGATGGTAACCGCTTTCCATCAAGTGGGCCTGATCCGGCCCACCGGGTTCCGTCAGCCTGTCTGCTGAACTCCTGCAATGAAAATGAAAAAATAAAAAAAATCAGATTTTCATTTTAAAATCTTTTGTTTCTATATTTCCAACGTAACCAAATTAACTTTAAAGGCTACAAGATACCAGCAATTTTATCAGAGAAAATGTAGGTACTAACGTTACATAAAAACCTATTTCAAGCCTTAATGGTGGAAGGAAATTACCTATTTTGTGCTTGGATGGTCTTTGTTATATTCACGCATTTAGTTGCCGTTATTTATAGAGAAAAATGTGTTCCAAAACAACAATTATCAAGTAAAAACATAAGAGATTACTTTTACCCTAAAAAGTAATCTCTTATGTTACGACATATAGAAAAACCTATATGATGGCACTCCCGCGTCTCTGTGTGTCACAGTTGATAATCTCAGGAATTACTGAGGAAAAAATAAAACATATTTCCTCCCTTTATTTTCAACGAAGGATATAATCGTAAGCGTGCGATTTATACAACAAAATACTTAGAACTGGGAGAACTGTATTATTTGACTTTCAAACAAAGAATTTCGGTGTAATTAAGTACGATCAGTTGTAAGTCATGATTCTCGTACTATAATTAGCCACCCTATAGCGCTACAACGACATATAGCTCGGACCAATGCCGAAGTGAGAATAGTAAGTAGTTCGTCGCTACGCCCGCTCGCTTTTATATCCAAGCGATGACGAAACTAGCCACCGATTACAACTACCCACAAATGTTACAATAGTAGTGGCGGCTACTTAGAACAAATGTTATTAACATATGCATTTCAATTTAATAATAAATAATTTTGAGAAAATTGCATAAATATGATTAATGTTTTTACTATATATTCTATTATTATAATTTTTCTGCTATATCTTCTGAACCCTGCAAGATATCGTAGTGGGATGTACAGGAATATATAATTTAAAATGCTATTTTTATGCCTAAAACATACAAAAAAATCGGCTTAACCATTTTGAAATCCGTTCGAGACAAAAAATGGTGACTGAGGCACCGACAAATTAAGGCAGCGTATAAATAGCAGATTTTCCTTAAATTTGATCTTAAATGTCATTTATTTCGAAATCACAGAGAGACACATCAGTTATGTATAGGCCAACTAATATATAAATGTGAAACTTGTTTGGTTGTTTAACAGAAAATGGGGTGGATTTCCCGTAATACAGGTCCAAAGATTACGCCAGCATTCTTGTTAAATATTACTTCTATTTAATAAATACATTGTTGTATTATCTTTCACTGAAACTAAATTGTGTTGGGAAATCTGAGAGGTCATCAATATGAATATGAATTGTCTTTACCTAACGGCAAGTTTATGAAGTAACCTTTGTACTTCTTGATAATACAAGCTGATATTCCCTTTAAGGCTTCTTTTAAGTACACTTCCGGCCAATAATAACATAAAGAGCTGAACCCAACCTCCATTAGAGGAAAGCCGACCAAAAGAAAATAAGCAATGTATTCTTATACACAAAAGGACTGCAGTCAATTTTCATTACAAATACAATGTAAGAAAAATTGACGATTTATATAGACTAGATTATATAATAAACTGCAATATAATAATGTTTAAACCACTAAATAAATATACGTTATTTTTGCTTAGATGATCAGTTTGTTATAAAACACACACGATTTCTGATAAATTACAACATTATTTAATGGTCTTTAAATATCTTAGTCAACTTAAGGAACATCCAAAATTAGACATACAAGCAGAAAATGCTTTTGAATTAAGCTTCTAAACATACAATTTTACTGAAATTTTATTACAAAATCTATCACGTAAGGAAAAACAGGCTGTAGTGTTCTATTTTAAATTTTGCATACATTACGAGCAAAACTTAAATGCGTTCTTGAAGTTCGTACACGTTACATATAAGATTCACAGACAGAGCTAAGAGGAGAGTATTGCGCTGTTCGTCGGCCGCTTTTCGGCCTCGCATGTCATCTCTTTTACATAACACACCGTAGCATATAATAAACGTTTTAACATTTCAATGGACCTGCGCAAGCTTATGAGGCTAACTTCACTCGAAGCGCTTTTATGTTTTGCGCGTACTATACTTTTAATAAAAAGTTATATAGCGTTTTAATGCTAATCCGTGGTTATGTAATATATTACCAGTGTTTACAACAAAAAAGGATTTATTGTCTTTTAGTTTTAATTTAATATTTTAAATATAGTAACATGTCATATAAGAGAAAAAGTCATTCACAATAATACACTATAATACAGACAACATTTATTTTATTAATTCATTCCCTCTCCAACAACCAGTAACACACGCCTGACTTATCTTGTGAATATGCAATGTGTATTTGTTTGCGGATTTGTAATAAAAAAATGCTGCTGTATTAGATTTTTATTAACAAAATAAACAGTATTTAAATCCGACAACAAACGCAACGTTTCCGGAGTGTCTTAAGTTCTTGACCAAAGGGGTATCGTGACAAACCCTTACGACCTCTGAATAAATTATCCTTAACACCCCCCGTTTCTTTGTTCCACGTTTTACTATCGCGTGATGTATGCACAACGTGTTGCAAAGTTATAACGAGTTGTTGAAAATTCCAGTTCCGTTTTCGTTACGTGAAATGAAATTTGACGAACATTATATACGTGTTTTATTGCAGCATTGAAAGTTTGGTGTTGAATAGATGCACACAGTGTATTGGACTTGCAAATTTTCAAAGGCGTGTCAGCGGCATGTCACGTCAACCCTATTGAATTAGCTGAATACCAAAGTTAGCAAAATCTACGATTGAGACGGCAGTAGCTGGCTGGCGATTTTGATACTATAGTTAATAGCAGACTTGGGATAAATATATGGCCAAAATTTGTTTAGAATAGGATAGGACGGTCAAACCAATTCAGACACTTTTTATCACCTTACAAAACACCGAAGCCGCTTAGGTTTTATAAAAGCGTATTCAAGTTATGACGTCATATCTTTAACGAGTCAAATACCATATTAATTACAATTTAAATTGAAACAGTAATTATAATTATTTTTATCGTGACATTTGAAAAGTAGCATGATACTATGAAGTTTTAGCGCCCGCACTTTTGTATGTAAATAATTTATTGTAGTATGTATTATCTAACCAATTCTGGTGTGAAGCCAACGTCCTTGAAGATTTTTCGGGCGATAGCGGGGATTCCATGAACGCGGTCGTTTTTCACATGCATTATTATTTTATTTTAAGTATAATAAAGCAAGTCGTAGTATAGTATAAGTCGTGGTAGCGTAATGGCTAACACACGCGTCCCAAAACACAAAGGGCTTGGGTTCGAATCCCGCCCGAAACGCATGCACCTCTTAGTCAGTTTTCTGACCTAATGTGTTTATTGTTACAATTACCACGTGCTAACGACATATTTGCCAACTCACCTTCTAAATTCAAATTCCTGGTTCACAAAACACTAACACAACAGTCATTCCATTTCTATTTTCTCCTTGCTCTTTTTCTTCTTTTACTATAATTCTTTTCCTTCCTTGTATAAATAAGTAAATATTTAATATTAAGCCTAGCGATTACCAAAATCCGTTTAATTGTATATTTGTATTTTAACTTGTGGACAGCGCTGTGGGCTGCATTGTTGATTAATATTTTATTTAAGTCGTAATTTTGTATTTAATTTTAATAATGTAGCTGTTTGTTGTTCCAATAAAATAAAAATCTTATCTTAAAATAACTATAGAAAAATTATAAAATACCACGTCACGTGTCATATCGTGAAGGTTTATGAATATTTTTAGTAAATTTATTGATCGGTAAATACCAAAGAAAATTTGTTTCTTGCACCCCACTTTCGACCTTTTGCAGCAATAGGAGCCTTAAGTAATAAATTAATGAACAGTTACATCAACTTATGAAATTGTCACGCTTGTCCGTCCGTCTTTGTACATCGCAGACATTTTTCTTGCAAATTATAATCCTATACGAACTATTTTTATTAAGATATTTTTATTATAGTCAAGGTACATAATTATATCTGAAATGCCGAACATTTTAATGTATGATTTTCCATCCTAATGAGGTTGTGGTTAACTTGGACCAATCCCTCCTTAAAATTTAATTTAAAAAGAACGAAAAGTTTAAATTTGAAACGAGTGTTATTTTATGTACTAGTTAAATTGAAAAATAATAATTTACAAGGGCTGATGTCGAAAATACACGGTTCCTTTCTCTCCTTCAATGTTGATAGACACAAGTCGCCTATGGAGCCTTCAATGTCAATTTTAAAAAATAAACGAATTTAATTGTAAAGTAGCTTTCATATGTAACTTCTATCCTATCTACTTAGTCTATCTACTTCTTTGTTATTTAATTGTGTTTCTTAATGCAATATTTTCAAGGACAAGTTTGTGTTTAAACTGTAAAATATTGTTATGTATAAATCATTGGTGCGTGGTAGAAATTCAGCTAGGGTAAGCTGGTTAAAAAATATACCATAAAATATGATGCAAGTGCCGACTACATTTCTGCTGAAAAAACGTCGAACTCGCGATGTATTTTCTTATTACAATTTCTATTTTTAATTTTGCAATCTTCCCGCATATTTGAAACAAAAGCCGATGCCTGATCGGGTTATGAGTTACTATTTTATCCAATACGTGTTGAAAGCCGCCGAGCGTAAGAAATAGTTGTACAGTAATAATATATGCACGAATAAAAAACGTAAGAGCCAATAAATTCATGTCACTTTCGAACTTTTTTGTCGTAGTCGCTAGTTTCTTAAAGGTAGGCTCTGGCGAATCGAGTGGTAAGAAGTGCCACTGGTATAAATATTTAACTAAAAATAACAAAATGTTAATTTTTACAATAAAATAAAGGAAACTAAAAACAAAATAACTCATGAAACACTTTTCAACAATTAATATCGTTTTATGTTTTATTATTTTTTAAATCTGATTTCTATACAAATTGAAAGACATAAATTAACACGTCTAATTTACGCTTAAGGAAAAATGTAAATTAACTATAGAAAACCAGAGCAAATCAAACATTTGCAGGAAATATACTTCATATGATTCATAAACAAACACGCATAATATTTTATTTGACAATTGACGCAATTTTCCTCGTTTTTTAACATCGCACAAGAGCCTGTATATCAAGAATACCGAACTCTACAAACTATCAACGTCCCTTAAGTTTTTTAAGATGGTTGACCGCAGCCGGCTATCCCATTCTTTCCCATCAAAATGAATGAGGCCCGAAATGTGCTATTATTACACGTAGGTGAAATCGCGGAACATTCACCCTAAAAACTTATAAAACCAAGGTTAATGTTGCAAACCATGTTCCCTCGTGAACAAGAAATTTATGTCAAGGAGAGCCGACTTCATTACCAATAAGGGAAAAGCCTCCGTGCTTGTAATAGCAAATGTGGTTTCCTCTATTTATTTTCCGGTGATGTAAGAGACAGTTTATTTATAGATACATGTATATCTGTCTTAACCTCGCTACCACTCCAACAGTATATTAACAATAAAGTATATAATATGTTGGGAAAACGGAGGACCAGAGAATATGTGGCGCAAACTTAGGCAGGACTATATCCACCTAAGATGAACAGTAATTGGCTGATGACAATGCAATAAAAAGTTATGGCTATGTTAAACGTGCCTCATTCCAATAAGTTCGGCAGCTGGTTAAAAAGCATGCATCGCTTAAATAAGTTTTGAATCAACATGATGACAGTAAACGAATAAACGAATATATGGTGAGAAAACTTTCACATCGAGATTATCGGTTTATGAACCCGACCAATTCATCCTAAACATGTATGGCAATATTTAGACCTGATGCCAGTGGTATGACGTCCTATATAATATGAAATTAAAACCAAGGTATTGATAAAACAGTCGTGATAGCGTAATGGCTAGCGCTCGCGTTCCAAATTCAAAGGCCGCGGTTGCGAATCCTGGCCCGAATGCATGCACCACTTAGGCAGTTTTCTGACCTAATGTGCATTATCTCCGTTATTTACTTTGGTCTGGCTGTCTGGGATCGGCCCCAGAGTAGTCCGTTGTATATTACCCATAACACAAGCGTAACTTGCTTAATTTGGGGTTATACAATATGTGTGTTTGTCTGCCTATTATTATTACATCGAGATAACCAATGTGTCAAAGCTGCCGAGCTACCTTAGTCAGGCGTGGCGGGTGTACTATCTGTTCCTTCTTATAGTGGGAGGCACCAGAAGTTCAACCTTTATGGGCTATTATTATTATTTTATTTATAGTATAATACTAATTGGATAGTGCATTTATATAAAATAACAATACCGATATTTAGCTCACAAATTATAAATATAGAAACCCAATAGGATTTAGCGGGATTAACTAATTCAATCTCTACTATGAATAACTCCATTCAATTCAACATTTTCCGTTAAACAATTAAAGTCAGAGCGAGGACTAGAAATTTCGTCCGAGTTTAATCGTTTCTATTCATTTATGGAGATAACATAGATTGTATTGCTACAATTTATAACCACCAACTCTACATTACATTGACATAGCAACCTGAAATCCTGTCTGTTCAGGCTAGTTAATTGATAGTATACGGCCTTGTCCCAGGAAGGTAATATGTCATACGTTGTGAAGCGACGCCGGTCCCTCTACTGTGCGGAAACTATATTTCAAACTTTCGCAACTGTTGGAAAGCTGAAGGAAATGTCAGTTGAAAGCAATGAATGTACCTACGTTCGTAATGACGTACACTGTTTAGCGAAATAGACTTCTAAGGTTATTGAGACTTGGACCTTGGTATAATTATATTCTCTTTGATGTCACCTTTCTGATCATTAATGTAATTTTGCTTATGAAACTTCCAATAATTATTGGAATTCATTATAATCGAAGGGTATTAAAAATCGTATAATATATTATCATGCCTACTTCCCCAGGTGGTCAACAAAGACAATGTATCTCCACTAGTTATGATCCAGACATGTACCTTTTGCTTCGTTTACTTTCATTACAGTTTAATGTAGTCTTTACTTAGCCTTTGTTCAGGTAACCGAATAACGATTCTCTACAACGAGGAAACTACCCGCTGTGGTAGGCCTTCTGCGCTACGACTGTTGGGCTAGGGTTATTTTACAAAGGCGTCATCAAATTTCTGTCTTAATTATTTAAGGTAGCCGTTTGTTGCCTTTTGTTGATACATTTCAAAGACATTAAAAACAAAGTAGCCACAATATCATTCGGACATCCTGTTTGGAAATCGAAGTAAATACTCAATAAATATAAATATACACATGCTCAAAAAAACTACAGAACCGATTGTGATGAAATATTCAATACACAAAACTTAATAGCGGATGTGAATGTAGAACGATACTTATTCCGCATTATACAAAGCACTCCAGATCCATATTCGAAATATCTTTTAATACATGTATATATATATATATATATGTATGTATGTATGTATGTATGTATATATTTTTTGCCTTAATAATTTAAGTAGTAGAGATAAATTAATCGTTCCTGATACTCTAATATCGTAACCGTACCGATTGATTATGATGAATTAAATGTTCAGATCATCAAAATGAACAGTTCCCTAAAATAATATATCATATTTTGAACTGTAGTATTGAACTTTACCGTATCAAAAATAAGTTATCAAGTTACAACAAAAGAATGGTACTCACAGTTAAAGTCACGGAGGACGAAAGGAGCGGTTGCCTTAGAAGTTATTCAAGCGGTTATCGCGATGCGTATGTGCGCAACAGGCGGGCGAAACACGCGCTCCACACACAGCTAATCAACAAGCATTTTTTCACACAAGATTTTTGCACTGTTTCAGTCGCTTTTGTCTCTTTGGAAGCAACGCGAACGGGGGAGGCTTGAGCGGCGTTCGCCCGCCGCTGTCGCGCGCTCTTGTCTGCCCGTTGCGCAGTGTTGCCCTTACTTTAAAATCCTTAAAATTGAATACATTTTTTATAAATACGTTAGGTGAACTCAAATGTCTCTATTTCTAATGGCACAGATATTTTATTCACCACATTCAAAGTGTTAGTGTCAGACATGGACAATCTCAACGTTCAAGTAGTGTGATAATATACACAATAAGATAGAGAAACTACATTGACTTCGTATTTCTGGGATAGGAATGACTTTATACACACCTGTCAGTGGACAAAAAGTGAGGATAGTGCGGGCCTCACGACTAACTAAAAATTTTAAACCCCTAGTTACATGTATGGCGGCCATCCCCATTTTTTTATTTCACTACATAACTATAACATAATACTAATATCAATCCATAAATGTCCCAGTGCTGGGCTCGGGCCGCCCATTATAGGGGGGTACGGACAGTATACCCGCCACGTTTGTCCAAGGCGGCCTGGCAGGTTTGACATCTCGATGTGCAGTTTGCATCACGATGTTTTCCTTCACCATTGTTAGCACGTGGTAAGTGTAGCAATACTACATAACTATGTAGCGCTAGATAGACCACACTTTCAGGTCAAATTTCATGCAAATGGACCAAGTAGTTTTCGAGAAAGTTGACTGTGACATACACAGACAGGCGGACAATTAAAAATGGCAATTACACAAGGGTTCGATTCTTGTCGAAATGGCCACGGAACTCCAAAAAAACAATAACTCATGTTAGGTCTTTATTAACCAATAACATTTATAATTGTTTTCTTAACATGTTTTCCTTTATTTATAGAAAGAGTTTTGTAGCTGAGCGGCCATGTCGCCCTGTAATAATACTTCTCAGCATAGTGGACCCTATCTTGTAATATTACGCAGTGATTACACACATAAAAAATATTTTTGCAAAATGACACGTAGATGTACAAATTTCTTAACTCTAACTTTAGAAGTATATTATATATAGCCATTTGTGAGACCCTAGGGTTTTTTTTTACTTATAAGTATCGGAACTCTAAAAACAATTATAGTTTTATCCGTGCAGGAATGGAGAAAGAACACAATTTCCTGAGGCCTGTCGTAATAGGCGACAAAACAACCCACGACCAAGTGGTAGGGTATTTGCCCGTCCGGATGGCTACCTCCGCTGGTTTAGAGTATGTCGCCATAACAACCTTGTGTTATGTTCCGGCATTAGTGGCCAGGTTCCAGTCTCCATTCTCCATTTAGAGAGTGGCAGCACATTGGTAGCACCTTTGGTGTTACAAATTTCCATTGGTGATAGCATCCGCTTTCCACCAGCTGAGCTGTCTGCCTGTCTGCTAAACTCATGAAATAAAAAAAGCAACAGGTAACGCTTTTAACATGGCAGAGTCATGCTGGAATCACTGTCTTGATTACAGGCTCTCAAATCAGCTCTCGATCGGTGTGATACCACTCTCTAACAGAATTTCGGCCTGAAACGGTTAGCCTTGAGCTAGTCGTATTTCGTGCTCTCCTTCCCCTATTTCATTTCCACATCCTATCCCCTCTATCCTATTCCCCCTATCTGATATCTCTATCCCACCTGTGTTATCCCATTGCCCTATTTATTTATTTATTTAATAAAAATCACACAACTTTTTCGGAATTCATTAATAAACGATACATTTAAAATGCGCATAAGTAATAGATCTTACTTTACAGGCAAAATTTACATAAAGAGATATATTTAATTATTTATTCAATTTATAATTTAATTTAAGTCAAATTAAAGTCAAAATAATAAAAAATAATAGTCAAAATAAATCAAACAATTGTGGCAACACTAAAAGAAGAAGAAAAAATAAGTATGAAGGTAGGTACATCCCGTACTATCTCATCCTCCTATCCCATCCTTCTTATTCCATTCCTTGTATCTCATCCCATAACCTGACAACAGGTTGGCTTCGCTCCTGATATTGCAAACGCATATAGGCGATGGTAACCACTTTCCATTGGTTGGGCCGTCTGCCTGTTTGCCAGCCTCACAATAAAAAAGTTAAATGAAAATATATTAAAGCAATGTTTCCGAATAAAACCTTAGTAGCTGGCAACACTTGTATGTCCCGCGCAACCCCCGCGCACGCTTCGTCCAACCCCTCGAGCCCGAAGCTCGCTGAAGCCGTGAAGCCTCCATTCGTTTAGCCTTCGTGCCCTTTGTGACACTTAAAACCCATTGTTCACAACAACCTTTTTGATACATCACCAATATTAATTTACAAAAACTAAACCCAGTGATTTGGGGATCCAAATATTTTATCTCTAAACATAAATGGGCTGTCTAATTAACAATTATCTCAAAACTATGTTTAAGTCATCTATACTCAACGAGGTGATACAACATAGAGTTGTTAAAACTACCAAAATATATACATAATAAATATAAATGTGAAAGTGAATTTTATAGTTGACTAGTTGTGCCCGCAACTTCGTCCTCGTGAATTTTTTTTTCGCGGAACCCTAAAAAAGAAAAAATAGCCTAAGTTACTCTTTATAATATCAGCTATCTGCCAGTGAAAAATCCTTCAAAATTGGTCCATCCGTTTCAGAGATTAGCCGGAACATCCCAACAGACAAATAATAAAAACACGTAGTAGAAGTGAAACTTCAACGGACAAGTGGAAAACGAATCGCAGCAAAATTTTAACTTGAAGTTTTACGGGCAGGGTTTTAGATTGGACAAGTACATTAACAATCTGCCCGTAAAACTTCAAGTTAAAACTTTGTTGCGATTCGTTTTTCCACTTGTCCGTTGAAGTTTCACTTCTACTATGTGTCCCAGCACACATTTCGATTTTTCGCAGGTTTACTGCAAATTTAAATTAATTATTTTTTACATTTTAATGAATGCATTTTTTATTTAAACATATTTTATTTTATCAAACCAAAAAACCGAATTCGATCCGGAACCAATAAAAACATCGATAGTCTACTCTAACATTATGCCGCCTCTCACCACATCTAGTCTAAATTTATGCGGCTCTTCCACGCGGCCGTAACGCTTTTTCGTGACAGAAAAATCCTAAGACCCCGTCTAAATAGAAGTTTCACTTCAAAAAAATTATTTAAATACCGTATATACCCTCATATGTATTTAGTAAAAACTGATATATCGACATTACAAACAGACACTTCAATTTTATTTATCTGTTTTGTTTGTTTCTAGTTAACAGAATGAACTAATAGGGATACGGATATATGTTACAATATATTTTAAAATTTGTAAAAAAACCAGGCGTAAAAATAACATCTTATCAGTTATCTTTTAAAATGTAGTGCTAGAAATAATTGAAGTGAAACTTCTATATAGACGGGGGTATTAGGATTTTTCTGTCACGAAAAAGCGTTACGGACACGTGGAGGGGCTGCATAATTTTAGGATAGACGTGGTGAGAGGTGGCATAATTTTAGAGTAGACTATGGATGTTTTTGTTTCCGGGTCGAAGTCAGTTTTTTGTTTCATAAAATAAAATATGTTTAAATAAATGAACCTAACCTACCCAAATCATAACTTGCAGTAAATCTGCGAAATATCGAAATGCGTGCTCCCAGCATATAGTAGAAATGAACTTTAATTTAAATTTTATTGCGATTCGTTTTGCCACTTGTCCGTTGCCATTTGTTTTTCGACTTGTCCGTTTCCATTCGTTTTTCGACTATTATTTGTCCCAACACATATTTCGATTTTAAAATACTTTTCAAACAATATATAATGCGTTTTTCTACTTCTATATCTTGTACCTACTTCTGACGTCATATGTATGATATTTTGTACGTTTATAAAAGTACTAGCTGTGCCCGCGACGTCTTCCGCGTGGAATTTGCTTTCAAAACCCTTCGATTTTGAAACATTCTTCATTGGTGCTCCGCTCCTATTGGTCTTAGTGATGATATATAGCCTATAGCCTTTCTCGATAAATGGGCTATCCAATATTGAAAGAATTTTTCAAATCAGACCAGTAGTTCCTGAGATTAGCGCGTTCAATCAAACAATATTAGTATATTTGGCTACAACACTAATTTTCTAATTTTAAATATCGCGATATCTTTTGAATGAAACGTCCGAATTGAATAATTCAAAAAGTTCTAGAAAGATATTGAATTCGTCTTGAATATGGAGTAATTTATTTTGATAAAGATTAATACCAAGGTACAAAATAAAGAGTTTTTGAAGCGACGGCATTTTAATTATTTTAAAAAATAAAAGAAAACACTTATTGTGAGATAACTACAATAGTTAGACATATGGTTACGGGATATTTTTTGTAGACATGTTCTGATATGTTCTGCAAAGTGGTAGTACATTGTTTTGTTCTATAATCAATAGTTTTGGCAGCGCACGCCGTGTAAGGATTTTTTCGGGTCATTTTTTTACACCTTGGGTTACATTATTGGACTTTTAGTAAGGATCCCTAATTTTTTGAAAATATAATATAGCTTATAGCCTTCCTCGATAAATGTACTATTCAACACTGAAAGAATTTTTCAAATTGGACCAGCGGTTCCTGAGATTAGCGCGTTTAAACAAACAAACAAACAAACTCTTCAGCTTTATAATATTAGTATAGATATGTCAGTTGATTCGACTGTCCGCAACCCTTATTGAAATGAAAATATGTTTTATCTCAAAAAATGGGATATTTTGGCGAGATAGATCTTATTCAAATTTTGTACGAAAGAAGGTGTATTAGCCGAGTGTAATTAAATTTACTACAATTTACTTACGGTGACGCGGTTAAACAAAGGATACATTTTATTCGGAATGAAACCTTCTCGTCGGGTTTATTGATTTGAAGATTACTTGGGGAAGCATATAAAGTTCTATAGTTAATATATAGAATTTTAAATACTTGGAATAATTAATTAATTAAATATAGGCGTTTCAACAGCTCTATGTCGTATATTTTCTCATCAACATCCTAGAGTGAAACCCTTGTTACGTCTAGCGTATCTACTTTGAAGCACGGGATCAATTTTCAACTTTTTCTCTTTCACTTGCATTCTATTCTATTCTGAAATAACTGACACACAATATAATCATATCATCCCTCACTACGTCAAGTTAACGATTAGTTAGTCTACGTATTATTGATGTAGTAACTTCTCTTCAACTTCAGCTAAATTAACCTTATTTATTCCGAAGAAGTCAGAATCAAATCTTATACTAATATATAAAGCTGAAGAGTTTGTTTATTTGTTTGCTTGAACGCGCTAATCTCAGGAACTACTGGTCTGATTTGAAAAATTCTTTCAGTGTTAGATATCCCATTTATCGAGGAAGGCTATATGCTATATATCATCACGCTAAGATCAATAAGAGCTGAGCACCAATGAAGAATGTTTCAAAATCGGGGTTTTTTTTTTACTATTCCACGCGGACGAAGTCTCGAGCAGAATCTAGTACAATGTAAAAGTAAAACTCCGTATTTACAAAGAAGCGGGAATTATTATAATTTTAACATATATATATATATATAAAACACATAGCCTACACATTTACTAAGTAACTTCTAATTGAAACTCTGATTGAATCCTTTTTCATTAAAAGGAAAAGCCAAGATCTTTGAGAATATAATATGATAACTCCGACAAAACTTTTTGAACTGTACTAAATTTTCCTTCCTAAATGCCCCAAAGAAAGTAAGAACATTTTTCAATCAGATTTCTCTCAATTAAAGAGTTGTTCGTAGTTTAACCATTTCTCTTAATTTATTACTAGTAGTAATAAATAGTCTATATTAAAAATAGAAAGCACTCTACCAAGAATTATTTTTCGTTCAATGAAACGTTGAATGCGTAAGTTTTATAAAATACACAGTTTTAGATTACAATCAGGATTTGTATATTTTACGTGACATTCTTGCATATTAATATTTCAATTTGTTTTTTTATTAATTAAACGAAAGAACTAAAATTCGTTAGAAACTTTTTTGGTGTTTTCTGAGTAAACAAAACCGACCCTTCGACGACCTTGTGGAAAACCAAACCAATTTTAACAGGTAACCCTTTTGTGAAAATCAATCCGGTGCCCAAGGGATCGTTCGCATAGCAACAGGGAAATCACAAAATCATACTCTTCAGAAGCCCATTACTAGATTCACAGCGACAACAAACAACTCTTAACTTCAACCCTAACAGGCGTTTACTGCAAAAAAATTTAAAAGGAAAAGAAACTACGCGAAGGCCGTTGCGATTTTCTTTATGTCGTCTTTGATTTCATACATTAGTTGGTCGCAAGAAATTATGTGTAAACGCCTTTATTAACATAACGTTTTGAAACGATGTACATTATTGAGTTTTTCAACATTCATTGAGTTTTTATTGTTATATTAATACGTAAAGCAAAAACTTTATACCCCTTTTTACGAAAATTGCGCGGACGGACGAATATGAAGTTTCGCACACTTATAGTTTATATAGAGAAGGAGTGCATAATGCTAATATTTTTTTTAATTATGCATAAAAATACATTAAATCAATAAAAAAAAAACATTGTACAAACCACCATGTATTTGGCACACACGCATATATACGCTTTTGTTTATTGTTAAAGTCAAATTAACCGTGTAGCCTTAGCGAAATCTGTGATTATAACAGTGTAGTCTTTGACAACAGAACCTTAATAGTGTTCAAACTAATAATTTAATTTAATTATGGTCGAATTTCGACCATTGGGCGACCACTAGTAAATATAATTCGATAAAAATAATCTAATCAATACATAATGTTATTACATTTAACGATATGTTTTTTCAACCGGCTTATTCTAACCGAATTTCCACTCCGCGACATTGATAGAGACAGATATTGTTCATAAGGCTACCTACTTTGTACCACACTTAATGCAATGTAAAATGAATAAATGAAATGTTTGTTACGGACTAAAGAAGGTTAATAGTACTCGATATTATTTTGATTGCAAAGCTTTGAAACAGGCAGACGGTCCACTTAATGGAAAGTGGTAACTATTGCCTATAGACATTTGCATCACCACGGTCAAGCCCACCAGACCAACGCGTTGCTAGCCTTAGGATGGGATGGGATGGGAAGGGATAAAGGATATGAGACAGTGGGATGAGATACGAGGGATGTTATTATAAGGGAGTGGGATGGGTGAGGGAGAAGTGGACCACCGGAACGTTTTATTTTTTATTATTAAAACGATTGCTTTGTTTTTTATGCAATGAACAAGCATTGTACGTTGTCCTATCATAAACATCGCTTAGCCTTCAGAGAGACTCTGCGCCTGTTTGAGTATTCTACTGCCTGTACAACAGGGAGTGCTCCGAGTAATTGTTTGATCTGTTGCTAGCCCCTCAATTTGACAACTGCACCGCTGTCCATTTACGCGATGTTCACCCTCATTTTCTTAAGCTCCCACGCTCATATGCAACGGTTCTCTATAATGTTTGTTCCGCGTACCACAATGTTCTGGAGAGAACTTCCCACTAAGGTTTTCCCACTACGTTATGACATGGGTTTGTTTAAGAAGGGCGTTATAAAATTCCTTAGAGCCCGGCAACGCGTGGACAACGCCTCTGGTGTTGCAAAACGTCCATAGGCGACGGTAACTACCTTCCATCAAGTGGGCCGTCTCGTTGTTTGCCTGCCAAAGGCAATAAAAAACCTTTTGTATGCAATTGTACAATTTCTGAAATATAATTACGACGTATATGCAACTTAATTAACATAAAGAAATTTATTTTATCTTTTTTTATTGGCGAAACACAGCCGACAGGCTGACGGCCCTAATGTGATGGAAAGCAGTTACCGTCGCCTATGGACATTAGCAATACTAGAGATGCTGCCAATGTGCTGCCGGCTTTAAAGGAGAAACTGGAACCTGGCCATTGATTTCGGAATATAACTCAAAGTTGTTATAGCGGCATACTCTAGACCAGGGGTGGTAGCCATGTAGTCGGGCAAATGCCCTACCGTCTGGCTACGGCCGCAGGAATTAGTATTCTTTATCCGTTCTTGCACGGAAAACCTCACCTTACCTTTAGAAAAAATTTACCTCTAGATAAACACATAGCATTATAAAAAATTAATTACGTATTCATCATAGTTTAAACTATTTAAAAATTAATTCTATTCAATGCATAAAAAAGAGATTGTTTTAATAGTAAGCACACAAAACATTATTTTCAACTTAAACCATTTTTCACCGAGATTGTCGCAACCCCGGAGCTACGCCGCGCGCCGTAGGCAGGCGGTTTTTTGTGTTGATTTACTTTGCACGATATCCGATGAAAAACGTCCATTCGTAGCTTAGAGAACAAGATTTATTTTTATGATATAACTAGCATTGTTATTTATATTCATTATTTTTCACACCTAATTATAGTTGGTAGATAAAAGGGGCTCTCGCCACGGCCCTCAAATATGAATAGATAAATAACATTAGTTTTTAAATAAAAAAACAACAAATCAATCAAAAGCGGCTCTATGTGTACAATTGAATGCTATTAGCCTATGTTCTGTTCGGCCAAATCGGTTCAATAGTGTTAACTCGCTAAGTAAAATTTTTGATCTTGGCTGTATAGCTACAGGGTCGTTACCTATTGTTTTTACATTTTGGTGTATAGACGGCAGCACTGTGTCTCTGTGTCTATGATTTTTGTGTTCTTGCTGTGCAATCGTTTTGTTACTTTAAATAAAACAAATTAAGTCGATTTTCTCAATTTTATTTCATAAAGAAGCCCTAATCTTACTTAATAGTTTTTCCGCAAAAGCATAGCAAACACGGAAATAAATCTATTTTTATCCCGGAAACTACCTCATTTTTCGAGATCAAAAGTATCTTATGGTCATCCTCGGTGTCCAATATATACTCGTATATACTTAGTTCTATCCAAATCGGTCCTGTAGTTTTTCCGTGAAAGCGTAACAGACAAACAGAGTTACTTTCGCATTTATAATATTAATAGGGATTGTGCACAAACGGAGGTGTTATCGCTAAAGAGCAATCGCTTCCAGACTTCCTAAGGAATGAATTGGTTTAATAATAAGCGTGAACCACCTTCGACCACATTATCGTCTAACATTATGCATGATCGTGGTCGAACGCGAATGTATTTGTCATTAAAAAATTAAATACTAAAATTATTATAAATAATGTAAAACAAACAATTTTATACACATATTAAAATTGATTTTTAGATTTCTGAAGGCCAATGGTGAAAACATTAAACATCGTCATCATTACGAAATACAGCTTGGGAAAATTTTAATATGGATGCGCGCTTGGCTTTTTCTTAAACTAATTTGTGTAGCACTTTTCGGCGATTTCGATAAGTTTAAAGATTTTTATAAAAACATTTTAATGTTGAAATAGCGTCATCAGTCCCGAACTGTACATTCCAGTCGACGAATACACAAAGGATATGTACTCTGTCTAAAAAAGGTTACAATCGGTCATGAAGCTGAAATAGGTTTGTTTAGCTCTTCTATTCAAATTGAGATTCTTTGTTGAGAAATTGGATGTTTGTTAGAAGAAACAACGTTGACTTTAAAAGACTTGTAGTGAACAACTTTTTACCTGTCCTTTCTTTACAGAAGATGTTTTTGATGGGATATTTCTTGACACACCGTGTCACAGCGAAAATCTTTACAAAAATTCATTATGGCATTTGGGGTGGAGTGTATACCATTTTTCTATTTGACCCTGTAACTTATGTTATTGTTAGTAAATATGTTTACACTTTATGTACATTAATAAAGTAAAGACTTATAGAAAGAAAAAAATACTGTTTTCATATATTGTTCTATAGCTGGCGTACAGCAGACAAGCTGTTGACCTTCGTATGGGAAGTGGTTAGCATCGCCTATAGACACTGGCAACAGTGCTACTAATAGACTGTCGGCCCCAAGGTGGGCAAAGACCTAACCACTAATGCCAGAACACAATTTGTTATGGCGCATACTCTAATCAGGAGTGGTAGTCATCAAGACAGGCAAAAGCCACCATCTGACTGCTTTCACCCATGTAAGCTTCTGATCTTTATTCCCCAGAAGCCATTTTATCGAGTGACACACAAAAACATACAACAATAAACAAACATCCCAACAAAATAACTCTCTCATTTATATTTTAAAATGCCTGATTTAAAAATCATCCTTTTCTTCCATTCTACAAATAAATTGATTTTCTATTTAAAACACACCATAAGCTATTCTATCGAGTGGCTCATAAAGACATATAACAATACATCAATATCCCAACAAAATAACTCTCATTTATATTTAGGATACCTAATTTAAAAAACCATCCTTTCCTTCCTTTCTACAAATAAATTAATATTCTATTTAAAACACACCATAAGCTATTCTACCGAGTGGCTCATAAAGACATATAACAATACACCAATATCCCAACAAAATAACTCTCTCGTTTAGATTTAGGATACCTAATTTAAAAATCATCCTTTTCTTCCTTTCTACAAATAAATTGATTTTCTATTTAAAACACACCATAAGCTATTCTATCGAGTGGCTCATAAAGACATAACGATACACCAATATCCCAACAAAATAACTCTCTGATTTATATTTAGGATACCTAATTTAAAAAATCATCCTTTTCTTCCTTTCTTGAAATAAATTAATTTTCTATTTAAAACACACAAAAGATTTTTTTTTAATTAAGTATCTATAAATACCCATGAATTAAGGAATTTGCGGTTCGATCAAAACAAAATATACCTATATTATAGGTAATAATATCTTCAAGTTTTTGATTGAATAGTAAAAAATATCTATATTTCCAAAGAGTTTCTCGTTGTTAATTGATACCCAAGTCACTAAAGGTGCCCCTATATTAATAGATAGTTAAAAGTTTACAGAACTAAACTTGTTAAAAAACTCATTAAATAATTAAACCATCTATTGGTCCTAGTCCAAGTTCTCATGAGAAGTTTACAAACTCCATCTCATATATTTTACTTAAAAAGTACTATCTGCCCGTAACTTCATTCGCTTTTATTTTTTATACTTTTTTCATAAAACAAGAACGGTGCTGTAACGCTGAAACACGTAATTTTTATTTCTCACCAAAAGCCAAAATATTTTTAATACGCAAACATGAAGTATTATGTCCATGCAAATATATTATCGCCTACTCACCGCTTCGGGGTCAATAGTAATAATATGTTCCCAGAACATTGCGACGGGCAGACTCCATAGTCCCCTATCTGTTACTCTGCTAGCAGTTCACCACAATAGCCCGGTACTTCTTGTACTCATTTCCTACAATAATCCTACACTGGCCGGGCCTTGCTGTTGGGTGCATTTTTATATAGTGTAGACAGGGATAAATGCCGGTCAGTGTCACGCCACATTTATATTAACTGTGTCCAGGGCGTGTTGGTCGTCCCATGACCCCATGTAAGCCCTATAAAAGTCCGGTCTATTTTTATAGTGCGTGATCTGTAGAAACATACATTATAATAATAATAATCGGCAAACAAACATAGATATTGTATATCTCCAAATTGAGCAAGTTACGCTTGTAATATGATTACTATACCACGGACTACTTGGGCCCGATTTCAAAATCCAGACCATAGTAAATAACGGAGAAAATTCGTTTCCTAAATTTACCATATCAGGAATCGAGCCCGGATCCTCTGCGTTGTAGTAGGGTAGGCCGGCAAGAGGTTGTTTTTGTAACATAAATAAGTCACTAAAAAACTACAACCGACCTCGAAGAAAAACACAAAAACAACTAAATTATAGAAAATAAATGTTTTCTATTACAATTTAATTATTTATGTTGTTTTATATCATTTTATAGTCTATGCTAAAAATAAAGTCAACTCGTTTTGCAAGTTCTGTGAACATCTAATTCTATGAAAATTGCTTCAATGAAACTTTTACGTTAAAATTAAAAAGAGAACAAATAAATCAATTAATAAGTACTATATATACATAAGTATACAATGCAATAAACATTGGATATTTTTAAAAGTACTATAAAATAAAGTGTTTTACGAAATCAAATGTTTGAGTGAGCGTGTTGCACTGATTATTATTATTATAGTCATAGCTACCTACATAAGAAAACATAGTATTGTAATTTATTTAAAAAATATTATAATCAATGTATTCAAATTTTCGAAAAGTTATATTATTCTAATCGGAGCTCACTTAGGAATTATTATCTTTATTTAATTAAATACGTCTAATATAATAAAAATTTACTTTTTTATCTATTGTAATATATGCTAATACAAAATGCTTCTCATATATAATGATAATATATTTACTAGAGTTTACCCCACGGCTCTGCCGCGAGTCAAACTCTAGTGCATGCCTCTTGTTTAAAGAGCAGGCGCTAATACAGGTTACATGATATGAAATTGTTATGTTAGTGCTATTTGCCCCCATAAGATTAATTTCATTTTATATTGCAAATTATCCCATCTCCCGGCATGAAAAGTATTTATGTCCATTTTCGGTATTAAAACTACATTTAAACAAAATTACAGCAAAACCGATCCAGTACTCCTAGTAGTTTTCCGTGAAAGCTTAACAGAAAGTCATATCAAGTTACTATGGCATTTTTTTAGACGATTAATTTTATATCTATAAACTTGAAAAATGATTGGTCTCATCCAAACATTTCATCCTCTATTTCAAACCGTCCTTGTTTTATTTATCTATCCCCCGTCTATGAAAACTACATAAATAACAAAAATGACAATAATGACAAAAAGGGCAAAAATGACCAAAAGGACAAAAAGGGCAGAAAGGACAGAAAAGACAGAAAGGACAAAAAGGACAAAAGAGACAAAAAGGACAAAAGGGACAAAAAGGCCAAAAAAGGAAAAAGGACAAAAAAGTCAAAAATTACAAAAATGAAAAAGGTCAAAAATTACTAAAAGGAAAAAAGCCAATAATTACAAAATAGACCAAAATGGTGAAAATGTCAAATCACAAAAAACCGATCCTACATTTTGAGATAACCTTTACATAAATCTATCTCATTATCTGGGATGAGAAGTATCCCTTGTCCACCCTCGGTATTAAAATTACATATATACTAATTTTCAGCTAAATCGGTCCAGTAGCTTTTCCGTAAAAGCATAACAAACAAAGAGAAAAATATATTTTTATGGAAACTATTCGATTTTTCGGGATAAAAAGTATCCTATGTTAATTCTCGGCATCGAAAATATATATATATAGTAGTATATACTGAGTTTCAGCCAAATCGGTCCAATAGTTTTTCCGTGAAAACGGAACCGACAGACAGACAAACGGACAAACAGACAGACAGAATTACTTTCGCAATTATAATACTTATAGGGATTTAAAAGACGAAGCCGACGTTTAGTTCGAAACCGTAATACAAGATAGCAAATTTTCCTTGAAGATTGAAGTTTGAAACGAGACCTCTAGAAACCCTTTCAGTCTATTGTTAGCGATACCCCAAAACAATAAACTTGAATTTTCTTTGTGTTGAAAACAAACGGATTAGGTTTAATAACTGGGGTAGAAGCTTTGTTTAATCTGGACTTATCGTGTTTATAATATGAAGGGTAAGGAGGTACCACCATCTTATATTGAGGGGGTGTTCAAAAACCTACCACAATAGCGCTGATGTACGAAAAACTACGATATGAATTAAAAGTTGTTGAAGTGCGATAAAATTAATAAAATGCCAATATATGAAACCTCAGCTATTTTCGTAATCTAAAATAATTTAGTAAATATAATAGGTACTGTGAGAAAACGTGTAGTGATTTAATTATTGTGAATTTTCAACAATAAAGAACAAAGCGGAAATCTTTTGGTCCTCGTTTATTTCTCTAGCTCACTCTAATTACTTTTGGCGCTTCCCTTAAAATGTATCCATTTTAGTGCAGCGCCACTTTTTTTATCCGCATTTCGATGGGCACTTTTTCAACACAAAGATTGTACTCCTTACCTCTACTCTCCACTTATACATCACTCGACAGTGAACGTAGCGGTTGCAATCGTAATAATATTATCGTTTAGTTGTTTATTATGTAATATAATATATGCAGTTTTTAATAATAATGATTTCGAGGCCCATATAACTGATCTTTAATAAAACCTATATATAAATACGTGAAGCAAAACATTTGTACCCTTTTTACAAAAATTGTGCGGACGGAGGAGTATGAAATTTCGCATTTCGCCTTAGCGAAATCCGTGATTGTAGAAGTTATAGTCTTGGACATTCATTATTATGGTCGAATTTCGACCACGGGCGACCACTAGCATTATTAAAAACTCTAATTGCCTTCTTTTGTAAATATAGTTTCTCACATAATAAAACTACGTTTTAACGGTTTTAAGCGCGGTAATTTTATTTGATTTTGGTTTTTCCGACGTTTCGGCCACTTTTCAGTGCCGTGATCACGGAAGACAAAGATGTCAAGTGTCAACGAGTATTGTTAAAGTTTTATTTAGCCTACCGCCAACTTATTAATTTTAATTTTAATTTTGTTTATGGTTATTATTTACTCTATGGGAGCCTAATCTAATTTACTACCGCTTCGCAACATGTTATGGGTTGAAGAGAAGAAGCGGCGCAAGAAACTCTTCAGCAAACATGCCTAGCTCTAATAATTTTATATAATATCAAAATGGGTGGAAGGAAAAATAAAAGTAATTATCAGTCAAGTTGGTTTGTGTTCCGTTTTACGCAGAAAGAGCTCACAGTGTCTTGCGGTCTGGCAGCTGGTTTTTGCTGGGTTTAGATCTTAATAGTTTTGATAATTGGATCCCAAACAGGTGGTACTTGCCAACCATCTTCTCTATTGAAATTTGGGTGTTTTTTGATTTCAATAGCCTCACGCATCATTCTAGGTATGAAACGATTCTCTTTCGCGAGGATTTGTGGGTTATCGAATCTGATGTAGTGGTTGGGTTTATCCAGCGTGTGTTCACTGATCGCAGACTTCGTAGACCTTGTGTTTCATGTCAGCAATGTGTTCTTTTACTCGTGTTTTTATGCTCCTCTTTGTTTGCCCAATGTATGACAATCCACACTCACAATCAAGCTTGTAGACCCCTGCATCCTGGAGTGGGATATTGCATTTCACAGGTCTCAGAAATTGGGTAATCTTTATCTGCGGCTTGAAATATGTTTTGATTGAAGCTCGCCTGAGGATGTGACTAATTCTGTCTGTGACCCCCTTGATGTAGGGTAGGGTAGCAGGGCACCGCTCAACTGAAGGTACAGGCCACTGAAAAGTGGCCGAAACGTCGGAAAAACCAAAATCAAATAAAATTACCGCGCTTAAAACCGTTAAAACGTAGTTTTATTATGTATACAAGTCGCGAAAACTTAAGAAAATATAAGTTTCTCACAGTTTTACCTTATTAGTTATTATTAGTTTAACCCGTGCAGGAAAGGAGAAAGAATACAATTTCTTGCGGCCGGGCGGCCTGTCGTAAGAGGCGACAAAACAACCCACAGCCAGGTGGTAGGGCATTTGCCCCACTGGATGGCTACCACCCCTGATTTAAAGTATGTCGCCATAATAACCTTGAGTTGTGTTCCGGCATTAGTGACCAGGTTCCAGTCTCCCTTAAGAGAGCAGCAGCGCATTTGTAGCACCTTTGGTGTTGCAAATGTCTATAGGCGATGGTAACCGCTTTCCATCAAGTGGGCCGTCTTTCTGTTTGCTGTACTCCTGCAATAAAAAATAAATAAAAATAAAAGTGTTTAGTCTGCTGGGATGAAAATGTTGCGATGCATGTGTGGTGTTACAAGAATGAATAAGGTGAGAAATTGTATAAGGGTATCTTTGAAAGTTGCACCAGTGACTGAAAAATTTAAAGGAAGAAGACCAAGATGGTATGGGCATGTAATGACGGATACGTTCCATTAGAGACTCACAACGACCACATTCACTACCGCGATTTTTCTCGTTTCTCTTGCTTGCCGGCGTTATAATAGTAAACCCAAGTATAAACTATCAAGACTTAAGTTTATGTTGAATAATAGAGGGTTCATTGACTTCACGAATTAATAAGTGAATGTTTTTACTATTTGGCAGCTAACCCTAATAAATTGGAAAGTGGCTTCCTTCAGATGTATGTTTCTTTCTTATTCACACAGCATTTAGAACATTATAATGAACTAGCGGCCCGCCCCGGCTTCGCACGGGTATCTAAAAAGAACTTTTTTGTTGTCTTTAGTTACCTACTAAGCGAATTCAAAATATTTTCCATCTAAAAATATTCGATTCCGAACACGACCTTTGTGTAGGGAGCCAACCACGCGAATGAGCCGTGCGGCACTTCATACACGCGACTCCCCTCCCATACGGCCCGTACACCAGTGACGCCTACATCGCTTAAGGTGCTGCCTAGCTAGCCGAGTAGGTGAGCGGCGACCACACAACTTTTTTCTAATTACTCTATATTTATATCTACATTTTTAAACTCATGCTATCTTTCGAATGGAATGTCCGAATTGAATAATTCAAAAAGTTATATAAAGGTATTGAAGCAGTCTTGGATACGAAGTAATTTAATTTGATAAGAATGAATGCCAAGATACAAATAAAGAGCCTTTTCTAGCGGTGGCATTTCAATTAATTTTTTAAAATAAAACTTATTGTGGCATAACTATAATAGTTAGACATATGCTTACGCGACACTTTTTGTACATAATGATATGCTATGAAAACTCTTAATACATTATTTTATTATTATTAGAAAACTATTATCAATAGTTTTCGCAGCGCACGCGATGTAAAGAATATTTTATGTATTTTTTATATCTTGGATTACATTATTGGAATTTTAGTAAGAATCACTTTTTTAATATAATATGGCCTATGTCACTCGGAGCTAATGTAGCTTCTCAATAGTGAAAGAATTTTTCAAAACGGTTCAGTAGTTTCGGAGGCTATTCAATGCAACAAACAATCAAATCTTTCCTCTTTATAACATTAAGTATAAATATAAATTATAAACTAATACAACAAAGAAAACTTAACTTAGTTATGTTGTATTCTACCTATAATCCCTTGAGAGCCTACCTTAATTGAATTCGCTATCTCGCTCACGCATTACCACTTTTTTGAAGATATAAATTCAACGAATTTACTTACAACAAATCCGTATTATACAAAACTTAACAAATCTTATATAAAAAAATCTTGTGAAAAGAGCATTTGTCATGTATGAAATCTTGTCTGAATCAAAATGATTTTATTGTGAAGCATTCGTATTTTTTTATAAGTTTTATGTAATACGCATTTGTCGTAGATATGTATATTCTATGAATTATTATCTTCGAAAATGTAGAAATATATGAGCGAAATACCGAACTCCATTTAGGTAGATCCTTAAGACTATTAGTACAATACTAGACCTAGGTCATTGAAGCCAAGGTTCCTAGAAGACTGGCCACGTTACCTCGTTGGATCGCCATACTGAACCTTTGTCCGAAGTAGGAAACAGCCCTCTGATCACCAGAAGAGTTGATCAAGCGTCTAGAAAATTCTTTGCAGAGGCTCATTTAGAATACTTATTATCTTAACTTAACTTGTTATCGTAAAGGAGGCGGATACGCTTTCATCCATTCTTGGGCCCAGATTCTAAAAAGACGAGAGCGATTTTAAGATTTCTTTTTATTGTGTTGATATTTTTTATAATTATATGGGTTTAGTTATTTTGAATGTATTAATCGTATGGTGTGTTTCCATATTATTAATTGTTGAAATCCATTCTTTATTATGGTAATCGATAACTTATTTTATTTGTGACCTGATATAATAATAATAATAATTCTTTATTGAAGTTTCTGCCCTAACTTAAGATACATTCCCTTCTATTCTATATTGGTGGTGGGAATCTTCTTGTAAGTATGAAATGAAATACCTGTATCAGAACATTCCAGTCTTCACGTTTTGACAAACAACTGCTACCAGAAATTTATATATTATATATATAAGACCTTATTTTTATGATTTTTCTTCTCCAGATAAAATTTACGGCCGATGTTTTTCATATTGTTATAGAAAAATATAACGCGTTTTTTAAGCTATAGCTATTTCAACTCATTACATTTCTTTGGCCCAAAAGTCCCCGTCTCCTATGCTATACTCGTAGGTATGTATGTAGTATGTATATACTTTCTAAAATTCTATTTGTATATTATAAGACCACAATTTATGGATATACATTATGCAGCTTTAGTTACCGCCCTGTTTTATCTCTGTTTCTCAACCAAGACATTTCCAGAGCATCGTCGTAGTTAAATATTAAACGAGCCAAGAGATCTCAGAAACTCAAACATCGCATTGCTTGTCTGTTTTGTGAATTTCTTACCATCCGTAAGCCTGGAGAGTAAAGACTAATCATTACTTTACATTAATGCTAGATTATTTAAACAAATTACACTACGTACTTAATTAATTAACATAGTAACTAAACGTAATTACTTTTCCAAAGCTTTGTTGTATGGAAAACAATCTGTTAATTTTGTTTCTTACTTTGAAGGATTAAACGCCGTACTTGTACTTAGATAATGTCATACTCTTCTATGGATGATAATGCAGATTTGTTTTATAGCTTTGTAATAAATGTGCTGAAGGCATAATCACAATTAAAGGCATTTATTCTACGGTTATAATAAATTAAACACCAGATCATTACTACAAGAAAGCGTACCCAGAAAGCTGGTTATATACCCACGCAAAATGGCAATGCTGATTGGCTGTTCGATATATGATCCAGATGTCTGATCACTAGTCTCAAAGGGCTTCTTACAGATTGAAGACGGTTGAGCGGGCTGTAGGGGACTAGTAAAAATCTTGAGTTTGCGTGGGGGGGGGGCATCTTTAATGGGTTTACTAGAAATCTTCTTTATTTCGTTGTTGTTGCAACTTAAAAACATGTATTATTTTCTAATTTAAATATATTACAATGTGTAATACGGAGATTTTACGCTTTAGCAGCAACCTTTAGCAAAGTGAAATGATGTACTGTTCACGATTCCAAAGCGAGACAATTCGCTAATGTCCGCTGTGCAAGATTTTTCTGTTATCTGAATTAAAATCTATTACAATCCAAAATATTTAAATATCTTGTAGTACCTTAGCCTATATAAACTAATAAGTTGTAATTTAAAGTATTTATATAAAGTATTGTAAATGAAGAAATTCGTTGCTAATGGAACTGTCACACCCGATATTTCAACTCCAACCGAGGCAAACACTAAATTTGATTAAGAATTTAAAAGCTGATTTTTCATTCATCAGATAAAAGTTATCATTTATCAACTAAATCACAACCTGACTGAAAGAAAACTGAACTATTGTATTTATTTTTCATACAACTGTAATTTTTTATGTTTTATTTTATCCCTTAAATAACTTTTGTCAGGTAATTGAAAAATCTACCTTTATTAAAATATAAAACCTCGAACTTTATTAGACTGAAAATAATATTTAAGAATTTATTATTGTCTTTGTTTCATTCATTCAAATCAAAACAATAGGTTGGTAAAACGTTCCCTTGCGTAGGTGTTGGATTTAAGGTAAATTGGCACCATCCCAAAATAACTTTACGGGCTAAATCCTTCTTAATTAAGTTTCATGACTTGCTTTATTGGAACCGAGACGGGGTTACTTAAACAAAACATGTGTCTATTTAACGCTAGTAGGGTCTTCATAGAAACTCTATTATAGAATTTCTTGATTTAGCCTTTATTTTACATATAAATTATATTTTTAATCCTGCAACCTTTGTACATTGAGTTATATATACTACGTATTTGAGAAGCTATTCAAATCAAAAAAGTTCGAACATGAAGAAAGCGGGAGCCTCCGCTGAGCAAGCGTGCCGTGGCTGACTGATGAGTCACTCAGACGGCTTTTAGCGCTGCCATTAATAGATGTATTAACGGCGGCGCTAAAAGCCATCAAAACTTGCAGCGGTATCTTGCTTAGAGAGTATAGTTTAAATTCACCTGAACATGACCGCAGCGATGACGTGTCGAGACGACTTAAAATGGATAAAATTTAATTAAAATAAGATGTTTCATCGAGAATACAACAAACTTACCGCTGAAAAGTGACCTCCTGACTTTTATTTGAGTTAGTTGTGTGATTTGAACTGTACCTTAGTACACATGAAGGCATTTGTTTAATAGTTACTTTTCACCTAAATACGTAAATTATCGACAACAGCCCGGAGTAGAGTAAGTTCTTGTCCATGGACCATTAAAAGTATTCAAATAAGCTAGTTCGGTCGCCTTCTCTAGTACGTAGTACATATATTTGCCTCTGTGGCATAGTCGTGTTTGTGAATCGGCATACTTGACTCTTAGACCATGAATAGATCTTAAATATATATTATAGTCTAAGGCTTGGACCTAAACGGAATAGTTTTCGGGTTCATAGAGTAAATGTCCGATAATTACCTACATTTTATTATTTGAAGATGTAAATACATACAAATAATCACCTTCAAGTTAAATAATAATCGAACTGCTATCGTAGCATTTCTTTGAATTTATGCCGTTTATTACTATACAATATTAATATTTTAGAAAAGAAAATAGTAGGTACAATTTCAGAAGGTTTTGTCAGTTACCCGACAACTTTATCACCTGATTCTTGTGTATTCAGCAGAGTATTCGCCATGTCAACCAGTCTGAATATCTATTCATGAGTGTGGTATTTATTCATAATCGGTTGCAAATTAGTATTGAAAATACACTTACTACACTCAATACTCTTACGTTCTAAGATTTCTTAAATTAATAAAATAATTTTAAGTCGACTAAGTTTCAGTGGGACATTTATGGACTGTTATTAGTAAAAGTTTTTATTCAAAATAATACTAACAAAAATATTTTACTTTCATGACTGTAAATGAAAACATCAATCATATTCCTGCGAGTTGCTCTTATATTTTTAAAGGAGCGCTACAAAACCGTATTGCTAGTTAGAATTTTATGTGCACACCGAACAATTCTCTCCTATATTACATCTTGAAAGCATTACATTTTAATGCAAATTTTATATGTAGACTGTTTGCGTTTTTTTCTGGAGCTTTATAAAAGAGTAGCATTCCTATCTGATAGGTAAGTGCGTTATATTCGTTTTGTGCACGCCGTAAACCTTACACGTTTTTCACTTTGTTTTAAAATAGTAATTAAGAGAATTATATTTCTACTCAATATGTAGAGTAATATTAGCTGCATTTCAACAACTACACGTGCATATATACCGTAATACCTTATTTTATATTTTCTTTTTTTCTATGTCAATTTAAATTTTACGTACACCCTGATATTTGTTTACCAATTCATTATCTAATTTGTACTAATATTCATAAAAATCATCCAGCAGAATACTTCAAATACTGTCTTGTTCTTTTATTAAGAAACACTCAGACCAGAATATGTACCATAAAGATTTTTGAAGTGAAACTTTTATATAGACGGGGTCTTAGGATTTTTCTGTCACGAAAAAGCGTTACGGCCGCGTGGAGGAGCGGCATATATTTAGACTAGACGTGGTGAGAGGTGGCATAATTTTAGAGTAGAGTAGGCTATGGATGCATTTTTTGGTTCCGGATCGAATTCAGTTTCTTTGTTTGATAAAATAAAAAAACTTCAACGGACAAGTGGCAAAACGAATCGCAACAAAATTTTAACTTGAAATGTCAAGTACATTAAAAATCTGCCCGTAAAACTTCAAGTTAAAATTTAGTTGCGATTGGTTTTACCACTTATCCGTTGCCATTCGATTTTCCACTTGCGTTGAAGTTTCACTTCTACTATGTGTCCCAGCGCCCATTTCGATTTTTTAATTAATGCGTCATTTATAGAATTTTAACAAAAGTTAAAAAACAGTAGTAGCGCTTCGGCAGCTGTCAACATAGAAAAAAACTTTATTCATAATAAAAAAATGATTAAATAAGACTTTTAATGTATGAATTATAATAATTAGGTATATAAAAGAATTCACCATGCGCGAGTCGAACTAGCAAGCGAATAATGGTTTTTGTTTTTAATATTAGGGAAGAAAGCACATTGGACAACTTAAAATTTATATTTAAGTAATTTTCCTTTGTGCTATATAGCTTATTCTATTACATAAAACAACTTTCCCACTGCACTAAAACACGATACTTTAGTCGAGCTCTCACTTCCTCGTTAGAAAGTGTAGGCAAGGTATTTTATATCCATAATCCATTTCAAGGGCAAAATTAATGTTCTAACAAGTATACATAGGGATATGTATGAAAACCGAATAAAATGTTACAAAGTATCTTCTTAAGTTCTTAAGACTAGTAGATACGCATAATTTAAAACGAAATTTTAATGAAGAATTAGAATTAAAATGCAAAAGTCGAGGAGGCTCAATAATAACTTTAACATTACTTAATCACACTTGACATCTTTGTCTTCCGTCATCACGGCTACTGAAAAGTGGCCGAAACTTTGAAATTAAAATAAAAATCAAATAAAATGCCGTGGTTTACCGATAAAATGTAATTTTAAGTAAATTGTTACATGTTATCGCAGATTTGTTAAAGATACTATAATTTGCTTTCATTTTTATTAAAATTACTAGTAGAAAGTAAACTTACATATTCGTAAAGTCTCCAAAGAAATTTTTATATCTTTGCTAAGAAAAATAAATTATCCACTTTTAGAAAACAAGGTTTCATTTCAAAAACTCGCAATAAATCACGGAATGTGAATCATGATGTTGTCTTCTCAATACCCGATAAAAATGTACAATAAGTAGTGATACTACTGCCGGAATTGGCACTTCGTTAACTATTTATGTCCAAGCCCAATAATCCGAGTTCCGCATAAGCGTGGTCTGTTTTCACCTAAATTATTCATCTAGAAAGATAAGTCCTGTAAGGTCAATACCTGTATTCACTTTAATCTCCATCAGCTTTTACGGTTATTTCGTATCCTTTTCTCATATTAAATAGATAAAAGACGATTTAGATTACACCGGACCGACAGCGAATGGTGACAACTAATTCAAGTCTTTATGTTCAGTTCTGTGAAATTATTCACACTACACAGGAGCATTATAAGTAGTCTGCGTTCTAGCCAGGAATGACTACCCCTTGCAATTATATCCTATCCTTTCCTACTTCTTACTATCCTACTAATATTGTAAACGCGAAAGCTTGTGAGTATGGATGTATGTTTGTTACTCTTTCACGCAAAAACTACTGAATGTATTTTCATGAAACTTTACAACAATATACCTTACACATCAGAATAACACAAAGGCTATAATTTATAAAGATATAGTGTGGTTTTCCATCACCACGCTAGTGAAACCGCGGGCCGCAGCTAGTTATATAATAAAATACGATATAGGCTAAGTTACAGTGCTATATGTGTAGTAGTACAACCTTACAACACTACCTTGAGTTTATAAAAGTTTAGAAATTGTTCTAAATTCCTTCTTTTTTCTGCTTCACCTACATCGCCAGATTAGTTAAGAATATCTTTTAAACTAGGTTGCCTGGAAGAGATCGCTTTTAGCGATAAGGCCGCTTGTTGTTTTGCCAAGAAATATTGTAATTATAAATTTTGTTTTTGTATTTGTTTATTTTGATGAGCAATAAAGTGTTATCTATCTATCTAAATTCCGTAATTGAGTAATATGAGAAAAGATTATTTGTATCATTACCTCGATTGGGAAACATAGTTTAAACTTTAATCAAGACCCTTTGTTTAAGTTGACCTTAATCATCTCAGTAACCTTTGATGTCTTCTTCCGAAATACTTATCGTTGTTTTTGACGTCTTTATGTTTATTTCACGTTTGTCGCAGACTGACGGCCGATGGAGTAAACGAGTGCTTGAAACTAGACCGCATCTCGGTAGAACGCCGCCCAGCCCGCTAGAAAGACCACCTGTGCAATGTGGGGAAAGCGGAAAACTCAAATATGTGTCACAAACTTGAGGCTTGGCTGAAGAAGAAAATATTTACTAACTACTAACACCTATAGGCTTTGCCTAGTTTAAGTGTTAGTAATTAGTATTCACTAATTTTATTAATTATTTTTTAGTTTACCTGAATTATTAATTAGATTTAACTTTCTGGTGTAACAATGTTCTGGTACCTAATAAACTATTTTTTATTAATGTTTATTTTGGCCAGGAAACAAATATAATTCACGAAGGCAAGTGGACTTTACTTGTGGTAAATACGTATCTGTGGGGGACAGGAGGCACACTACTGGTCGTTCCGTCATACACACACTATCACAATGTGCATGTCGTTAAACCACGTATAAATATATTTTTGGTAGGCAACGCATCGGCTCCCTTAGTGTTGCAGATGTCCATGGGCGACAGTAGCCACTTGCCATCAAGTGGACCCGTCTGCCAGTTTGCCTATAAGCAAACATAAAAAAAACAGTTATAAAAACTTTTACCTACACAATTTAAAAAGAGCTGCCGAATCATACTTCAAAATAACAAAAGAGAAAATCAAAGGAAACGCCGGAAAAAGAAATTTAATTACTGTGCAGATCAATAAAAACGATATGACATGAAATAAAAAAGTTCACACGAATCGTTTTCATTTTTGCTTCGAGAAATGTCGGCCTCCTCAAGTGTCTTATTATTTATTTGAACCACGTTCCTTTCACTGGAATTTTCTTCTTTAATCATCTATTCAGGTTCTGTATATTTTTAGTTTCTTAATGTATTGGATAAAACAACAGCTCCATTTCAATTTCCATTTTTATTGATCAAGAAAAGAATAAAGTCAGTTCACTGAGTATTTTATGAATTGTATTAATTTAATATATATATATATATATATATATATATATATATATATATATATATATATATATATATATATATATATATGTGTGTGTGTGTGTGTGTGTGTGTGTGTGTGTGTGTGTGTGTGTGTGTGTGTGTGTGTGTGTGTGTGTGTGTGTGTGTGTGTGTGTGTGTGTGTGTGTGTGTGTGTGTGTGTGTGTGTGTGTGTGTGTGTTTTTATAATTTAAAAAAAATTTAGTTCAAATATCATCCAAGGGGCTATTCTCGATACGTACACTCTGTGACACTTCTGAAAAGTAGGAAGAAATTTTGCCTGCAATTTGAAATGGGCAATTATATTTTTATATAAATTTTAGTTTCAGAATATGTGTTTACATTTAAGAAAGTAAGCTCCTTTACACACCACATTTTTATCAGGGGCCGTCGACGCGCGTCACACACAACTGTAACGCGCTGCAAACGCGATGTTAACGCAACTAATTTACCTATTCACACGTTTATAAAATTGTAGTTGCCGCTTCTTCTCCTTACCAGCAATAACACGTTGCGAAGCGGTGTACATAGAACAGGAAGTAAAATTAAATTTTAAATTATATGTATGACCTTCAAAAAATGTTCTCCAGTGAAACTTATTTTGAATAAAAACATTTGAATTTGTAATATGCAGTCTTTATCGTGTGCTGACGACGCGCTACTAGCGCGGAGTTACATCGCTACAAACGCGCTGGCACATCGCGTCTGTTTGGCTGCAAAACACACGCATATTAATCAGAGACTTGCCGACAGTATTACGTTGGCATCAATCGAGGCAACGCGCACGCACTTATCCAGAACGATACACGCACGTGTGCGGCTCGGTCCCGCGCGTGCAAGGCGCTTTTTACTTTGCAAGGGGAGTTGATCACGCGCGTCTGTAGCGCATTTCTCATGAGTTTGCAGCGATACAATCGCAAGTAATCTGCCTTTTTCAAGTTTAGCGGCGCCAACAACTCGTGATAGCGAAACGCGCGTCAACGGCGCTTTAAGAAAACGTGGTGTGCAAGAGCCCTAAGTGTTTGTTTTGTTTCTGAAAAATCCGTTAGACATTTTGTTATCTAATGCTAATTATAATTAACACACCTAGCTCTATAAAAGCATACTTGGGAAGAAAAGTCAGACTGGAAGCTGACCTGGCCGAGCTTGAACCCTGTATTTGGCAAGAATCTATACAGGACAAAGGAAAGTGTCGTGCTTTAATTTCAGAGGCCAAGACTCAATTTGGGTCGCTCAGCCAGTCTAATTACTTAGGTGTATAGGTTTAAAACCAGATAGCTTTGTCAACTATCCGTTATTATAACAGAACAACCGTAACAGAACCATAGATAAAACTGAACTATTGGTTTATAACTGATCCTATAGATTTTGCAGACTAGTCGCATAATACAAATTTTATTTCCACATCGATCTTTTGAAAGCCTATAAAACAAACAAGTAATGGCCATAACATTGTATGAAGTCAGGACATTTTATGACGCTGCCGATTTCGAAATAATATTTATATGCCAATGCAGCGACTTTATGATTTTTCTACTACATTGTAGAAAGCACGATATTTTATGTACACATTTTAATACAAAGTTTTAATGCAGTAGTGTTTTATAACCTACATTTCGACTTATAAGACTAAAGCGCATATCCTGAAAAGTAGTATTCCTCTTATTTTATGGCTCGTGTGAATATGATACCTATTTTCAAGACATGCGCCACCTTTTATAATACCATTGCACATGTTCACTGTCAAATATGTCTATATAAATACAAATAAATGTTTACATGTTTGTCCTCTATGCGTTCCTAAACCATTGACCAGATTGTGATAAAACCTTAGCAATCTTTTGAGGACGCCCGCGAGGGTTTCTGGGCCAAAAAAACAGAATATACAAAAAAATAAGTTACATTGTACGGTACGCCAGATACTGCTAGTAATAGTAGGTATAAAAATACCGTGTCTGTACATATAAGTTATATAAAAAAGACTACTAGGAAAAACTATATGAACGACAGAGTACACGACATATATATTTTTAAAATTCTGTTTGTTCGGGATTTACGTAAAATCTACTGAGCCCAGTTCGATAGCAAATGGATTTAAAATCTGAGATACTTTATATCCGGAAATACCGTGGGAATTTTCCTGGTAATGGTTTAAATATATATAACTAGGATTCGCCCGCAACTCCGTCCACGTTGGATGGAATAAGCTAATTTATACGTGTCCTAACAACTTGAATCCTCCTTGAAATTTCTAGTAGGTTTTCCGGGATATAAAGTTCAGCAATTTGCTTTCGATCAGCGAAAACCGCATCGAAATTGGCCCAGTAGTTTATACGTGAATCCTGAACAAACAGACAAACACAAAATTTCTATAAAACAAGAGACAAAACTTTTACAATTTTGTAATATTATAGATAACACCCCCTACGCCTACGTCAAAGACTTCGGAAAAGCATAATCAAATAAGTAAATCCAAAAGTAACATTCTTGCCAAAAGTCACACAATAAACTAAAATTATTATTAAGTCTTTATAAAATCTATAAGTTTTTATTTTCGAGATTCGAGCTTATAGCGGCCTTCCAAATTTCCTAAAAAAAACTTTCTTCATCTGGACATCTCTTCGGACATGTATGTCAGACCAAATGTTAACATCATATATCAGATAAAAGTCTTAGAAGTCTAAATTAACCTCGCCATATCTCCTGTGTGAAATAACTTTAAGAATTACACGATGACTCTGTGCAAATAAAAAATATTGAAAGCGGCACATGCTATTCAAACGTTACAAAACACAATAGCTTTCTACTCTTAAGAATGTTTTTTTTAATATCCATGACAATGATAAAACAAAATTTGTACAGAGTTGTCCAATTAAGGAGAGTTTGTGTATTTTGAACCTTACAGCTAAAGTAATGATGCAGTTTTTTATCTGAGATGATATAATCTTTATAACTATGTCCGTTGCTTTGTAAAAATTACCACATAAATATTGTAGTTTTCTTTGCTAAGGTTTTGGGGATTGTTACAAATAAGTAAAATTGAATTTTTACCCCATTATTCAAAATAGCTATACGAGATTTATAGGCTCATTAAAGAAGTGTTTTACATAATTGCATTCTGAAAGTGATTATAAATAACACCTTTTCAAACGATTTATAAACTTGATGTATCTAACTACATATTATGAATAAATGGGTAGCGGATGGGGCGATTATTTTTATTTGTAACCAGCTGTACCCGGCAGATGTTGTCCTGCCCGTAGAAATAAAAATCTAGAACCCGATTGCTGCGACATTTACCGGGACCAATAGTTAATTTAAACCATTCTCGAATCCACTTTAATAAAAACAAAAAAATCATCGAAATAGGTACCACCGTTTAGGAAGACTTTAGCGGTGCCACCTACCGGTAGATCTATAATCTTAACCATCCCGGGACCCACTTGAACACACACAAAAATAATTTCACCTAAATATTTTAAGCCCGATTACAGCGCCATCTACCTGGTTCAAATTTGAATCTATACCATCCCGGGACCCACTTGAACACACACAAAAATAATTTCACCTAAATATTTTAAGCCCGATTACAGCGCCATCTACCTGGTTCAAATTTGAATCTATACCATCCCGGGACCCACTTGAACACACACAAAAATAATTTCACCTAAATATTGGAACCCGATTACAGCTAAACTAATTAGTTTACATGTATTTTAGCAATAAAATAACTCTGACCAAAGCATCTGTTTTAAACGATATTCAGGTTTTTTACATCCACTTTGACGATATTTGCAGCACGCATTCTGTCAATTCTATGTCAAACGTTACATTAAAAAAGTTTATAAGGTTAGATTATAAATAATTTTATATAGTGGTTAAGTATTCTTAAATTTTCTAATTTTCCGCGCAATTTTCTTATTTTTTTCTTTCATAAGAACCTTCTCCTGTCAATAACAAACACAACAAAAAAAGAATTAGCGAAATCAGACCAGCCGTTCGCTCGTGATGGCGTGACCAAGGGAAGTAGGGATTCATTTATATATATATATATACATACATACATACATACATAACTTCACGCCAGTTCCCTTGCGGGGTAGGCACGAACAACAGAGTGCCATTTAGGCTTATTCTTACACACCTCACTTGCCTCTTTGACATTCATAACTCTTGTCATGCAAGCTCGTCTGTTCTTAAGGCTCCTGACATCACCTTCTGCTAGTACACGATCAATTTGATCATGGAAGGTGTGTCGTGGCCTTCCACGACTTCTGCATCCATCCACTTTTGCATTGTATATCTGTTTAGTCATTCTTTCATCATGCATTCTTTCCACATGCCCGAACCACCGGAGCATTCCTTTCCTTACCTTCACCCCGACACTCTCTTTCAGACCAACTCTCTTTCTTACTTCGGTATTACGAACGCGGTCCGCGAGCGTCACTCCACAGATTTTGCGCAGTGCTCGCATCTCGACCGCGTTTACTCTACTTTCATGCTCTCTCTTCCATACCCAACTCTCGCATCCATACGTGAGCGTAGGTACCAGCACCGCGTTGTGTACGGCGAGCTGGGCCTTCTGGCTGAGGTTCTTAGCGCCTAGAAGTTTACCTAACGCTCCATTCACACTATTCCCCAAATTCACTCTTCTTTCTATATCAGCGGTGTACCTTCCATCCCTGCTAAAAGCACATCCAAGATATACAAACTCATTCACTTGCTCTAGCATAACATCATCGACCATTATCCTTGCATTCGTTCTGGTTTCTTCTCTTTCAAACACCATAACCTTTGTTTTCTTCGCATTCAAATGTAAGCCTCTCGCCTGACAGTCATCTTTCATCATTGTGACTAGTGTTATATATATATATATATATATATATATATATATATATATATATATATATATATATATATATATATATATATATATATATGTATATATATTTTATTACGTTTCAATTAAATGTCACACGCGTCCATACTTTACACACAGAAAATATTAAATCTTTTCAAATATTTCTCACTACATTATATTATAACATGGACATATTTTATAACAAAAAAAATTGTGTGTGTGCACATCACACACAGTAGGAGTGAAAGTTCAGAGATATATTCTCACAGATAATTCTTCTCTAACTTTTATTAATATATATAATTCCTTTAGCCTACATCCGTCAACATATTATAATTTAAAATAAAATTCTTAAGTATCACTTTCATTTATTCACTGTTTCAATGAAAAAAATATTATTATCACTTTTATTGCGGTCCAAATTGGACCTATGTTTAATCATCTGTCTTATTGACTCTCCAATCTGTGCTACACAATGTAAACCTCGTATCTCATTCTCTCGCAGGCTAATCCTATAGATTTATGTGTTTATCTCTTTTTAGTGTCGCTTTTTCGTTTCATCGAGTTTCAAATCACAACGATTCTAAAGAAGTTTCACTTCAACAACAAAGAAGCACCGTAAATATTTTTTCCTATTCTAGAGCGATTTTTAGAACATCAGATGTGAGTTATTCGCCGATTAAATTATAACCTGACTGAATGAAACAGTGAAACAAGTGAACTGTCTTATTCATGCAATTGTAACTTTTAATTATTTCGTGTCATATTTCATCCTGTGAATACTTTTTATTAGTGATTGAAAAATCAGGTCTAAAACTATTTATCTAAAAGAGTAATTATATAGTATTTTATGATTGAGAACTTTGGTACTGGTAAAAATACTAAAGATTATTATAGACTTAATACTCGCTGTTGTTCATCTCGTGTCTTATGCAAAGCTAAAGGAAATTAATAAAAGTCTAATGTGAAGGAACCCTAATATTACTTAAATGTAAATATTACTCGCATGTGCTGATTGACAATGCAATTTAAGAAGTGAAAGTTGCTCAAAGGCAAGACAAGTATCGTTTTGGCAAATATACATAATATATTGTAGAAATAAAGATGCATTGAATAGCCATCTAATCGTTTGAGATTAACCAGTGAGCAAAATATTTAGTAACTGTAGTTTTCATAGCACAATTTATAATAGTTCTTCCAAGGTCGATTACCATTAGATTATACTATTACTCCTTCATATAAATACAATATATGAATATACTAGTTTTTGCCCACGCCTTCGCTTGCTTAATGTATATTTTGTTAATCGATTCAGGGTTTTTTCTATCTCTCGTATGTACATTTTTCTGGATAAAAGGTGGCCTACACCAATCTGAACAAACAGGCGTAGCGTTGGCTAAGGTATTGTCTAGTAGCCTGTCAGAGCCTCGCGGAGTAGTGAGACCATATATCCATAGCCCATTAAGGGGCAGGATGGGACCACTTTTAGTGGATATCATCGACTTGGGTGGCAATACAACTTGCTTGCCGTGCTAGTACCGCCCCAACGTGGCACATTCCACACTCCCCACCGCGTTTCCCCCGGGGTGGATAGTCCTCAAATAGATTTCCTCTCACTAAAAAAAGGTTGCCTCGTAATCCTTTAAAATTCTTGGCTCCTAAAAATGGCCTAAACTATTTTCTTAGTTCGGGAGAGACCTCAACGGGGTGCTGTATAGTTAAAGGGCACATTTATTTATTATTTGAGATATAAAATTAACTTTGGGTGGTTATTAAAAAAAATAACCACGAAGGCTAAGGCGGGGGGAGCTCCGCTTCGTTTCGCAACCGCCTTAGCCTTCTAACCTATATTAAAAAAGCTGTTCATAATAAATAAATGTGCCCTATAACTATACCTCACCCCCTCAATGGTTACATATATGGGACTCACTAAAAATTGACAATTACACTCAACGTCTTAGGACGGCGCTGCGATACCTATAGGTCCATATTTTGCTGTAACACTATAAGGCAGTGTCGTTGATGGTAGAGTCACCTTCCAACACTTTTTACCATCTCACATAGTTTAATAAAAATGTACGACGAGCTTAGAAAGTTACAGTGTCATATCCTTCATGTTTTTAACGATTCAAATTAATTTTACCATCATGAGACTTGAAAAGTAACATGATAGTGTAAGCAATGCCATAAATAGCCTTTTATGCGCCCTTGTTTTTTGTAGATATTTTTTTTTATTGCAGGAGATCAGCAGACAGGCAAACGGCCCACTTGATGGAAAGCGGTTACCATCGCCTATGGACATTTGCAACAGCAAAGTTGCTACAAATGCGCTGCTGCTCTCTTAAGGGAAACTGGAAACTGATCACTAATGCCGGAACACAACTCAAAGTTGTTTGGCGACATACTTTAGACCAGGGGTGGTAGCCATCCAGTCGGGCAAATGCCCTGCCACCTGGCGCATTGTATTGTAGGTATATAGCTAGAGCAATGCTATATATAGGCCTACTTTATTTCATTAATAATAAAGGTGATAAAATAACGCACAAGGACCTTGGTGTTGGTGGACCAATTATGTAATATTTTGGAAGAAAAATATATTTTTCTAAAGAACTAGAACACAAATACGCTCAGACGCTGCCAAAAAATGTGGAAAAAATGTTTTTGATGATACTGGTATGTAGGTACGTATGTGTTGGAATCGAGCACTAAGGGCGCAGCGGTAATTTATCAGGAGCAAACCGAAAAAATAGTAGTCCTGCCTTGTCTGGCCATTCTTGCGCCCCCCAGAGTCTACGCCCTGTGCCTTTGCACCGGTGGCACCACCCTATTTACGGTACTGAGTGTAAGCGACTTTGAGGCATCATAAAATATATACATAAATAACATACCATCAGAAGTAAGAGAATGAGTATATAATATTCGACAATTTGTCACATAGTGTTGAGATGATATAAAAATTGGGCCCAACTTGGCCTGACGGCCTCCACCACCCCTTCAGCCATCCCCCGCCTCACAGTTATTAAATTACTATTGAAAAGATCTCAAATATATAACATAAGAAAACATCGTCAGCAAAGCATGTAGAGTACTTACACCACCGTTGGTGTTAAATGCACATACATATCACTTACTCATTGAAGAATGCAACGTCGAACGGTAGGTAAAACAACTGTGTGTGCTTCATTTCACCAGCGGGCTTTATACTATAAAATATATAAACTGCCGTCAATTATATCAGTATATGTACGAAGTGTAAAATATCCAGCAACTTGTAAATAGTTGTCATAGATATTAATAAAAGTATTTAGTAAATATTGCACAGTAGCAGGCAAGAAATACTTGCTTGTTATTGGTAATACAAATCTATCTCTACATTCCTTCTTAAAGAACAGGACAAATCATAGGTCTCTGCTGTTCTTAAGACAGAATTTCCCATAATAGGAAAGTATTTTAAAGTGTGCTATTTTGTACAAACATTGTTTTACAATTTATTGTAATATCTGTCCCCAATTGGCTGACGATGATAGCTTAGTACAGTTCAATGACTTAGAAAAGTATGGTTAAATACTTCACAGCGTGCAGTGAGGCCCTGTACTACTGTGTCATTAATATCCGCTTCCGCATGCAACCACTACCTGCCAATGTTACTTAACTTTTAATGGTTATTGCATAACCTACGTACTTCTTTATTATTTAGGTCTCTTTAATGCTTGTGAACAGTAAATACAAAAGGACTAATGTCTACTGTAAAAGCACAAACTTGTCGTTTAATAATAATACAATAATTTTAAGAATGTTTTGATGTTAGTGAGATTTTATTATATAGAATGACAATTATTAAATCGGCAAAGAAAGACACATCCCAATCTAAGCCAGTTATACTTGTGTTATGGATAATACACAACGGACCATTCCGGGTCTAATCCCAGACACCCAGACCATAGTAAATAACGGAAAGTTCGTTTATGTAATAAGCCATGCCAAGATTCGAACTCGGAGGCTCTGTGTTCCGGTGTGCTCGGCCAGCAAAGTCTTAGCCCACTCAAACACAGAGGTCGTCAACATTCGCAGAAACCTGTAAAACTAGTAAATATAAAAGTTATCTTACTGTGTGTCACGTAAATATTAGTCTAGCTAGGTTAGATAAAGCTTAGACATTCAACGAACCGGATTTATTTTATTATTCACACATGGCACCTCTTTCCCTGAAATAAAAATGTTTTATAACTAAACGTATACCGACGTGCTAAATGATTATAGTACTAGCCAATTTGCAAGTTTTTTTTATTGCTCGAGTTCAACAGACAGGCAAACAGCCCTCCTGATGGAAAGTGGTCACTATCACCTAGGGACACTTACAACACCAACGGTTCTACAAATGCGCTGCTGCTCTCTAAACGGAGACTGGAACCTGACCACTAATTCCGGAACGCAACTCAAAGTTGTTGGCGGCATACACTAGAGCGGGGGTAGTAGCCATCCAGACGCAAGTACCCTTCTACCTGGCTGTAGTTGTTTTGTCACCTCTTACGACAGACCGCCTGGCCGCAGGAAATTGTATTCTTTCTCCGTTCCTGCACGGATAAAAGTAATCGCAAATGTGCAGAAACAGAATTTATTATTTTTACTAAGAGAAATGCTTAATAAGTTTAGTAGATAAATGTAATTTAATGTATAATTAAAAAGTTCATGAGCTGTGTTTGTTTCTTTTGCAATAAAAATTGATATGTAAAAATATCGGCAATTAATACAAAGTCACTGCAATTAAAAATATTATAATAATATTATCTGCCTATATATGCCCCACCATTGGGCGCGAGTCTTCCTTTATTCAGGTAAATGGATAGTACTACAATACTCGATAGATTTCTTTCTTTTGTCATTGGTTGTTTGTTTTAATTACGTCATAAATATTTTCAATTTATCTACGTATGCTCATCAATTAATGTGGTATCTATCGCATTGATTGCCTATCATCGTTGACAGAGCAAATTCAATAGATGTATTATAATTTGGTTAGGTTAACCCATATCGCCCGCAATCCAATCAGCTTTGTATTAAATACAAATTCAATAATAAGTCACTTTACTTAATTTGTTTTACTGAACTATTTAGTTCACTAATAATTAAAGTTCTGACACGAATTATATAACCAATTCCTGCGTAAATAAGCACTATATGTGTTTACAGCTGGTATGTTAGGAGCGAATGCACTAAATTTCATACAGAACGGTTTTTTTTTATTGCAGGATTTCAGCACACAGACAGACGGCCCACTTGATGGATAGCGGTTACCATTGCCTATGGACATTTGCAACACCAAAGGTGCTACAAATGCGCTGCTACTCTCTTAAGGGAGACTGGAACCTGATCACTAATGCCGGAAAACAACTCAAGGTTGTTATGGTGACTTTAGACCAGGTGTGGTAGCCATCCAGTCCGGCAAATGCCCTACTACCTGGCTGTGAGTTATTTAGTCGCAACTTACGACAGGCCGCCCGACCGCAGGAAATTGTATTCTTTCTCCGTTCCTGCACGGATAAAACGGTTTACATCCAAGTTCGTGAAGAAAGTAGTAATTTTAAATATTGTAAGAGATACAAAGCAAATCACTTACATGTTACATGTCTTTATAGCCAGAGCAAGGTATGTACATATATAAAAAAAATTGGTCATATCAGTTTACGGACAATACAAATTTCCGTAGAGGAATCAAATATACACTATTTTCCTCAATTCGCTACGTAACCATGAAAAAGCATTTAATCGAAAATACACTAGATCTCAAAAACTACTCAATATATGGTGCTTAAAGAGCTTTTTAAGTTGTGTCACTTTTAATCGTATCAGAAGTTTGTATTTGTACCTCAATTATCTGCGTACGTAGCAGCAAGCCGTAATTTTTATGTTTCTTTAAATATTACGGTTGAAGCATGAAAGTAGAGTAAACGCGGTCGAGATGCGAGCACTGCGCAAAATCTGCGGAGTGACGCTCGCGGACCGCGTTCGTAATACTGAAATAAGAAAGAGAATTGGTCTGAATGAGAGTGTCGGGGTAAAGATAAGGAAAGGAATGCTCCGGTGGTTAGGGCATGTGGAAAGAATGCATAATGAAAGAATGACTAAACAGATATACAATGCAAAAGTGGATGGATGCAGAAGTCGTGGAAGGCCACGACACACCTTCCACGATCAAATTGGTCGTATACTAGCAGAATGATGTCAAGAGCCTTAAGAACAGACGAGCGTGCATGACAAGAGTTATGAATGTCAAAGAAGCAAGTGAGGTGTGTAAGAATAAGCCTAAATGGCGCTCTGTTGTCCGTGCCTACCCCGCAAGGGAACTGGCGTGAAGTTATGTATGTATGCATGTATGTTGTTTTAATGACGGAGACGTTTTCGGCAAAATATTGAGGAACCCTTAAAAAGACAGTGAAGCATAAAGAAATAAAAGTATAAACTCACTTCAAAAACATGTAAATATTCGCCAATATTTTCATGATTATAAAGATGAGAGTTTATTAAGAAAAGTTTGCGATGTTCTTTGAATATGTATTAGACAAATTCTGTATAAAACATGAAGCCTGTTAGTGCACGTGGTTTCGCAGCATATTTTGGTAACAGTATCTAACTATCCACAGGTAACCGTGTTCCAATTAAGCACACTTTCACTGTTGGACAGTTACCAAAAATCGGGGCTCTTTGCGCCACTTTTCATGTTTTATTTTTTTTCATCTGTCATTGAATGAACACAGCTTCGCTCGCTGGACAGTTTTATACAATTATCATTGTGTTTTGAAGAATGTCTATTTTCTTTTTCCATAATTATTTGCTTTGTCGCGTAGGCTGTTGCATCCATTAGAATGAAAAATTATTTATCTTCACTCTTAAAATAATCAAAGAAGATTTCAACGTTGTTTTTGTTAAAAAAAATATTTTCCTTTACCTATTAAAAAACTAACAGCAACCCACGTTTATTAAAATATTTATTTTCAACATTTTGTACTGAGTTATACACAGCATTGGATATCTTAAGGTGGGGCCTATCATCTGAGCTAAAGTTACAGTTACCAGCCGTGGATATAATGTGTTAATTGTGATGCTATATTATTTTTAATTGTGAATGACGTTAAATATTGACAAATATGTAACGCTAATGTGGCTATTCATTAACAGCGTTATTTTTAAGTCTATATCTAAGACATATTTGGCCACAGTCAATAACTTTAACATTATAGCAGGTGTGGCCCCAGCATTACAAAATACATAAAAAAATTGTATTCTATTCTATTTATTTGAACAACAAACAGTAATATGCAGTACGTTATATAATATGACTGGTCTTAGTTTTAATGTAATACAATACTAACACATTTACGAAATACAAAGTTCAATTTCAGTTTTAAAGTTTTTCTCGTTCCTAAATTGCAACAGATCACCGTCACACAATCGATGTCATATTGAACAGTTAATTATATTTTTTATTCTTTAAATTTAGAAACTCACTAACCGTTTTCATTGATGAAGTGACAGCATTCACTGGACTAATTTGGATATTAGAGAGAGAAAATACAGAATAGAATTAAAATGTGTACTAAATGGAGTTCAACTATATCTTCCGACGAACCTATGTTCTACAAATCTCACCAACAATATTATGAATGTTAGACAAAAAAATAAATGACAATGACAACAATACATAAAAAAATGTTTTAAAAGAATTTTTTATATATAAATATTTATATGAAATCAAAATCAAATTTATATAAAATATTCGTAATAATATTACATTAGTATTAAGATTCGGACAACAAATATTTGCCGTAAGTAAATTTTGTCAATATTTTCAAAAATGCGGTAATGCGCGACTGAGATAGCGAAGTTAGTTTAGGTAATCCACCCCGATATTGTTTCAGACAAAGTACATAAATAACCTACAAAAAAATATTTTATAAAAAAATATTTTTATATAGAGATATTTATATGAATTCAAAATCAAATTTATGTGAAACATTCGTTATATTATTATTAAGATTAAGACAATAAAGATTTGTCGTAAGTAAATCCTATCAATGTATATATCTTTAAAAATGCGGTAATGCGCGAGTGAGATAGTGAAGTCAGTTTAGGTAGCTCCTTTCTAGTCAAAACCGACTACCAGTCCTAATTTATTATTATTATTATAAACCCCTTAAATCCCTTAATCTTCATCACGTATCAATATAAAATATGTATCGAGTACAAAAATAACACAACAATATCTGTTACCCAGTAAAATTAATACGTTTTACATGAAATATACCAAGAAAGCAATGTAGAAATAATAATACAATGTCTTTAACCTACAAAATATCAAACGAATGTTCTTCTCAATAAACGAAGTCCCAAACTTGTAATACATTTCGTAAATTCATTCATTGTTCTTTATGTTTTGATTCCATCTACAAGGTATCCTTATTAAGACTTCTTTGTAACAAATAGGGTTGTGAATCTTACATTTATAGAACTTCTGTAAAATAGGACTTGGTAAGTAATATACAATTTTAATTTATTTAATTAGGGCCGTAATCTATAATCATTCTTGCAAGCAAATTTCAGATGACAATCCGTTCAAGTAAAAAAGTATTTTAAAATGCATCGGTGTCATGGAGGCGTACAAATTTCAATTTAACTGATTATAATCATATTAGATTCAATTTGTGCAAGCTCTATATTTTCTATATATAAATATTCTATGTAAAATTCCAACACAATTTGAAACCAGTCAAAATAGTAAGAGGCAAGAGACTACAATTAAGTATTCCGTTCAAAAAACCGTATTACGCATCGTCAGATATTTTGCTAAAGATTTGAAAACATGTTCGAACAAACCTATAGTTCTGAAACTTGTCACACCTGTGGTATGTGTGAATAATTACATAAAAACTTTTTCATGCCATATACCAAACATGGATTTCAATCTACCAAGACAGTTACCGAATAGATTGGAGAAATTACTTTGTTATCAGATCACTATCCTAATAATTATCTAAAGCAGCTATTGAAAATATAAAAACTTGGCAACCCTAAGAGCGACGTAGGTACAAACTCTCGATATTTCTTGTTATTGATTGCCTATTTTTGATTGAAGTCATATGCGACGAGTTCATAGCATTGGTTTTCATTTTCATCATACACTCCAATACATTCGACAATATTTTCCTACGTTTTTATATTACACATATTTTGACGATACAAAATTACGTTATGATAAATAAATACAAGTATAATCATTATGAAAATAATAAATATATCATTTAGATTTAATTACTGTGATATTCACTATTTGTATAAGTTAAGCATTTTATCTATACTAATACTAGCGGCCCGATCCCAGCACCACCTACCGGTTCTAATGGTGAATCTAAACCATCCAGGAACCCACTCAAATACACAAAAACAAAATCACCAAAATCGGTCCAGGTGATTAGGAGGATTCTAAAAACCCGATATCAGCGCCACCTACCTGTTCTAACGGGATAAAAAGTATCCTATGTTTGTCTCCTGGTCCTAAGCCACCTCCCCACCAATTTTCAGCCAAATCGATACAGTCGTTCTTGAGTTATAAATAGTGTAACTAACACAACTTTCTTTTATATATATAGATTATAAAGATGAAAATCTACGAGCCGATTTCATAAATTCTTTCACTATTAGAAGGCATATTACATAATCCCTGAGTAATATAGGCTATATTTATTATTAGAAAAAATTAGGTATCCCTACTAAACCTTCAATAATGTAAACGAAGGTATAAAAAAAATTAGCCATAAACCACCCGTGCGGAAGCCGGGATGGACCGCTAGTGTGTAATAAATTTATATAATAAGACTATAAACAGAACTTATATTATAACACAAATGTAAAAGAATAATTAATTTTTCATCATTCGTACTAAAACTATTTAATTTACAAATGACATTCGTAGAAATATATGGAGAAAACAAACTTTATATTGATAATATTAACATATGGTCTAATAAAGCAATATGTTCTTCAATTATCTAAGTCTTCTTTTAAAAAGGGGTTTTTGAGCAAACCTTTTATGTCCTAACATTCATCTTATTGGAATAGATCGCCAATATACCCTTGGGGTTAAAACCCTTATCACAAGTCTAATAAATCATTTGAGCAATGTTATAAGGTACCTATCAAAAACTATTCACCTATTTTCTTTTAACACTCTCATATAAGGAAATATTCTGGACCTACATAAGAACCACATTTGGGGAAATCAGGCGGTGCTTGTACAAAATCACTTTGTTCTCCGACTTTCAGTATAAAATCCAAGCCTCTTGTCCAGTGCGTAGATCTTTCATCCCTCATCATCCAATAACCTGGATTATCAGCTATAAAACGCAAAGCAACGGCACCAAATTTCGGTATTGTTATAGTGTCTTTCAATACTGGATTGATAAGATTTCTTGAGGGGAATAAAGTGCCATCTGCATTCATTGTTACAATTGCGTCCTTGGATAGACTACTGTTGAACTCTCTTATGCCCACTACGTAGAAACTGTAACCGTGAAGATGAAAAATATGGTCGGATTCACCACCTGAAAAGATAAATAAAAACTTAAATGTCTTTTTGAATTATTTTAACGGCATGTACTTGTATTTTTTCTGTACTGTGTACATTACACTGTACACAGTATAATGTGCTGTGTATATCACACTGTACACAGTGTAACACACAACCAAATTTTATTACAAATTCTTAAAACATTGAAATTTATAGTTCGCGCCACGTAAAAAGAATGTTGGCTCTGAACCTGCGCAGTGAGCGTTTTATCGATCAAATTGGTGGTATGAAGGGGGCGAGACGGGAATTTCAGTTAATTCCAAAGTGCTAAGTAGCTAGTAAAGTACCTAATAAGATTCTACAATAAAACAATTACTCATAAAACATTACCCTAGTACTTTAGGATACGACTGTACAGCTGCGCAGACACTACCGCTCAGCGTTCTTTTTACGTGGCGGGACCTATACACTTTATTTTGAGCAAAAGGTGCTTCATCGCAGACTTCCTACTCTTCACATATAAACAAACATGTAAAAGGACTACTATTTAGTTGTAGTTGGTTATTTATACACAGAATATAAACTTCACACTAAAAATGCACAAGCATTCTAAAAGCACTTCAACGTTATAATCGTCTTTGAATAAAAATGTTTATTCAAATGGATTGCTTGTTATATTTTTAAAACTCATATTCTATTTACGCTGGAAACGGAATATAAAATGAAACGAAACGCCGCAATTTCAAGTATTCATTCATTTATTTAAGAGGCACGAGCGTCGCTTATATTTTCTTACACAGATGGTCTTGGCAGTTTAATCTCTCAGATTAAACACAAAGTAAAATCATGAAAATATATTACAGAGCGTTAATTAAAATAATTGAAGTGTGAAATGCGGAATATATAATATAATTCCAGTTTATAATTGTCCAACTGCTGAACTCGGGCTTCTCCATATTTAACGAAACGGGCAGCTTACCCACCACACTTGTTCAAGGCGGTTTGACGAGTTTCAAACATGAGCAGTTTGCTTGCCTTCGATGTAGTTTTCATCACGATATTTTTAACTTTTAACACTTTGGTATATTTACTGCGATGGGCATATACAGACAAAATTTTTCAAACGGACATCCAAAGCTAAATTCTAAAGTATACGAAGTAACAAAAAACAAAAATCTCGGGGCCGATTTCGGTAAAAACTCATGCGGTTTCATTAGACTTTCGAAAATCAGCTTTTTCCAAATTAAGCGGATTTGACTAAGGCATAGTCAGTAATCAAATCCGCTTAATTTGTAAAAAAACACATAAGTACTGTATTATTATACCAACTCATAGTGTAGCTTGTAAGGATCAATTTCTGTGAAGGAATATCAAAAAATTACAAACAAAGGACATTATTAGGCCAAAAACTGCCTAAGCGGTGCATGCTTTCCGGCTAGGATTTGAACCCATGTCACTGAAATATGACACTCTTACGTTATCCATTAAGCTACCGATTTACAAACACAAAATACAGGCGGGCAATATAAATTTTATTTGTCTATCAATAAATGTGATACCTAATAAGGACAAATGTAGGGACACTGACAATTAAAATGACATCAAAAAATAATAAAGAAATTTCCATCATGAAACTAACTACGACGGCCTTGAAACAAGTCCGATAAGTAGTGCAATTAATTTTAAGAAAATTATTCTACCATGAATAAAGTAATGAAAAGAATTTTAATGAACTAAAAACACGATAATGAATCGTTAAATAATTTAATAGGTGTTACTTCAAATCTTAATAATAGCTGTGCCCGCCAACTTACCCAGGACTTGAATTCTATTCATTATTCATATTTTATTTATAAACATAGTGAACTCCACAAAAAATGTTAATAAAAAATATACACGAAAATTTAAACTAAAAATGCTACTTAAATCATTAAAACTGTCATGTCAATCTGTTAAGCCGTTACGTATGCTATTCAAGACATACTTTCAAACAAAAATTCTAAAAGCTGTCGTTTATGATTAGGTATAGTAAAAATAGCAGTTTTCACTTAAATTTTGCCATTTTTAAGTCACAAACAGATACTTTAATTTCATTGTTATAGATAAATAGAAGATAGTCGACGCCAAACTATTGCGCTTTTTATTACTAATAAACAGATCTTTACGCATAGGCAACCTTAATAGGCAACCTTCTGACTTTGTCATTGATATCGTGTATTCCAGGTGGATTTTTTTTAATAGCTTCAATGTACAGACACGGCCTTTTTAGAATTTTATAATATTATATTTTTTTTATTGCAGGAGATCAGCAGACAGGCAGACGGCCCACTTGATGATATTATTATCCACACAGTCATTATTACACATAGAAATTGAAAGTACAGGTATAGACATGTTCATACGGTTTAAAATACATAGATACTCTCTGTTCGACCCAAGGAATAGATACCAGTTGTATATAAATATTAGGTACAGTGGTGGAATGAAAAAGTTCGCCAGTTTTCAAATTGATTCATTTAATGTTCCGCTGGCACATGTTACCTTTTCAAACTAAGTCACAGAACAGACTGTTCCACAGAAAATTATGTTTAACTATTTGACAATAAAATTTTAAATTACTTAGGTCAAAGTTATTTGATTTTATATCTTGCCTAAGAAGATTGTTTTGAGATGTAAAACCTTTTTATTGGTTTTAATATTTACGATAAGTGTAGTGATTATATCCTCTTTGTTTCTTATTGTTAATGTTCAGCGTCCGTCATTGCTAACATTGTAATTTCCCTTTTTCACATTTCTGTCTATAAATACACATAAATAAAATTAAGTGTCTGTTTGTAACGTTAGAATAACAGCTGCTTACTAAATGCATATGAAAGTATATACGGTACGTATATCAAAAAATCAATTTTAAAATTTTTTGTACGTCTGGATGCTCCGGCTAATCTCTGAAACTGCTAGACTGATTTTGACGGGACTTGCACTGGCAGATAGGTGATGTTATAAGTAGCAACTTAGGCACCTTATTTTTTAGGATTCCAAGAAAAAATATCCAAGCAGACGTAGTCGCGGGCACCGCTAAAATTTTATAAACGTAACATTTATTAAAATGTCGACAGTACCGTACTCGTGCAAGCAAAAGTCGACACTAAGGTGACGAACATTTACATTCCGCAAGTGTACCTACAAGAAAATGCTTGCTGCGTACTTTCATTCTGTCTACTGCAACTTATAATCTTGGCGATTGTAACTTTATAGCTAAAGAGAAAGTGGTATAAAATGTCTTAGTATCTTTTTTTTTATTGCTTGAGTTCAGCAGACAGGCAGACGGCCCACTGGATGGAAAGCAGTTACCATCGCCTATGGACATATGAAACACCAAAGGTGGTACAAATGCGCTGCTGCTCTCTTAAGGGAGACAGGAACCTGGTCACTAATGCCGGAACACAACTCAAGGTTGTTATGGCGACATACTCTAGACCAGGGGTGGTAGCCATCCAGGCGGGCAACTGCCCTACCACCTGGCTGTGGGTTGTTTTGTCGCCTCTTACAACAGGCCACCCGGCCGCAGGAAATTGTATTCTTTCTCCGTTCCTGCATGGATATATCTTTAGTATACTCCTTGAATAAGACTATACTTAAGACACTTTAACTTCATTGCTAGAGATAGAAGATAGTCCACGCCAAACTATTGTCCTTCTTAATTACCAATAGATATACACATAAATGTTTTATTACAAAAATTAGTGCAGCGCAATAGGCAGCCTTCTAGGACGGTTGCTGATTTGCCTATTTACACGTTTTTATAGTTTTAACTAATTACTGGCAAATGCGGGATAAAAATGAAATACACACACACACATGAGTATATATATATATATATATATATATATATATATATATATATATATATATATATATATAACTAGTCTGGCCATAAATACTGTTAAATAAGAACTTTTATTTTTTTCAACTTTTTAATTATTTTGAATTTGGAACACGTATATTATTTTAAAAACTTCTTTTAATTTTGCGCCATTTCACATATTTTTTCGTGTTCATTATCAAATTACAATATGGAATGGGGTGTTAAAGAAAATAGGATCGCCGGTGGAGCCGGATGGAGCCGTCGGTCATATTCCAGACACTTCAAAAGCTTGGTATCAGCCGTATGTTCGTATATCGTACTATCAACAGATACAACAACACTTCGTCTGTCGAAGACCAGAAAATATTGGGGCGGCCGCGTGCTGTTACAACTACAAAGGCTGTTAATGCTGTTAAAGCCAGAATTCGTCGAAACCCCATTAGGAAGCAAAAAATCTTATCGCGAGAAATGAAGATTCCCGCTAGGACTCTGTCGCGTATTATAAAACTAGACCTGAATCTCGGTGCTTATCATCGATACACAGGACATGCCCTAAATCAATATTTACAATTAAAGAGATTGGATCGATCAAAACGCCTTCTGTTGCGATACGCAGGTGAAAGGCACAGAAATATCCTCTTTACCGATTGATTTCACCATTGAAGAACACTACAATAAGCAAAATGATAAATTGTACGCTCACAGTTCTAAAGAAGCTGCTCAAGTGGTCGGAAAGGTACAACGTGGTCATCATCCTGCGTCAGTGATGGTTTAATGGGGCTTATCTTATCAAGGAGTCACAAAACTACATTTTTGTGAAAAAGGAGTGAAAACTTCAGCCAAAGTGTATCAAGATACAGTCTTGGATCATGTTGTGAAACCTCTCAGCAATACACTTATTAAAAATATACCGTGGACTTTCCAGCAGGACTCTGCGCCTGGTTACAAGGCATGAACTACCCAAGCCTGGCTTGAAACCAACGTTCCAGACTTTATAAGAGCTGAAGACTGGCCCTCATCTAGCCCAGACCTCAACCCTTTAGACTTCAAATTGTGGTCAGTTTTAGAGGACATGGCTTGCTCTAAACGACACGGCGACATTGAGTCTCTTAAAAGATCTTTGGAGCAAGCAGTGGCGAAATTTCCTTTGGAAACAGTGCGTAAATCCATAGATTCGTGGCCAAACAGATTAAAGGCCTGTATAAAAGCCAAAGGTGGTCATTTCGAATAGAATATATTTTTATTTTTTACTGAGACTAATAAATATGTAGGTATAAATTTTAATAATATTACATTACTTCATTAAAAAAATGCATTTTTATTTATAACAGAACTTATGGCTGGACTAGGTATATATATATTGAGTCTAATACTACAATATCGTTACATGTCAATCACATACATGCAGTGCAGTATTTATTACAGTGTTTTAGTAATTCATTAAATTCAAACACATTTGATTATTTAATAACGGTGTTATAAAAATCATTATTTCGTTTTTATCTTTTAGAATTGTTCTTATTAACAGTCATTATACAATTTAAATGGTTGGACCGTTCATGTATAAAGCTATATTTTTTTATGTTTACTCGTGCTTACATAACTGATTGCTTTATTCGGTGCTTAATTAAGTCGGAATGAATGAAAAGCAATTTATCTCTTTAAGGTACCGCAGCCATTTTGGCAACAAGCTCAGACGAACAAGATAGGTAGACCGTACCCCCGGATTTCAGACTGAAGCCGGCTAAAGGAAGCCGATTTTGGATTAAAAAGCCTATCGCACCGTATACTACATTACGAAAACTTATTATTAACTAATTGAATTAGCACAGTTCGAATTATTTCCAGTGGATACGTTATTATCAACCACACAGACGTAGACCAAGCGTACACTACATTTTACGCACACAAGTTTTTAATAAATGCTCCACTTCGTAGGACGCTTTCTTTCACGTAGGCTCCGTCTGTATACTTTTATTCGTTCAGCTATTATAAAAAGGAAATCTTTAAATCGTCATGGCTGTCCTTATTGGTGTTAATGCTGGGGGAATGTGCATTAGAGCATAACCTCGGACTCCGGAGGAAGTCGCCGAGTGGTAGATGGGACTCCCGACGGCCGGCGCTACACTCAATCTTCTGATGAAAAAAGACGGTGCAAGCATCGACCTCCAACTTACCCACTAAATCTTCCAGCGTCCCTCTGCATCGCAATGAAGCGCAACGGGATCGTAATTATAGAGGTATCACTGCCGTGACGCCTTGATGCAAGCAGACAAGTAGGGATGTCCCTGGGCTCCCTACGGCATTGGGTATGGCACGCCAGGAGGGTCTCCCGACCCCATACCCTAGTCCTACTACATTATCGGAAGGAGATGGGCCAAGCAACGCCAACGACGCCCTCTTCGCCGTCTGCGACAAAAGTCTGCCTGCAGATCCTCCTCCCTTATTCTTTCGGTGGCCTGTCATGGGCTGTCCTACTGTATTTGTATGTCATAGTCATATTTCTTTGAAACTACTGGATATATACATATTTGGTGAAAGGACAGCGCCCAATTTGCCACCCTAAAATCGGATGAACACTAATCAAATTACTTTCTAATATCTTATATTATTTTGTATGTTATTATAGTAGAATTATAGATTATTATGTAACCCAGCATAGAGATTACAATTACTTAAACATGTTTTTGTTTTCCGCTTAAACATCGATGGTTCGTATCTTGACTTTTATTTTATATTTATATTGTATATTGCTCTAGAATAATTAAAGTTTCTCTTAAACCTGGTTAAAAAATTTAAATCTTTTTAATGTATATGAATATTATTTAATGTTTCTACAAAATAGTGACAAATTCATAAAGGCTCGTGTAATTTTATATGAAACCCAACTCTCCTAACAAACTGAGCAATGTCCTTTAAGGAAAGAAAGGAAACCTTTATTTGCCAAATACGACACAAACAAAATATAAAATAGACGAAATAAAACATTTTTAGAGTTGCATGCCGCAGTTCAACAAATGAGATTGACACTCATTAGATATATTGCTGGGTCGAAAGATACTCCGCCACATTCCTGATTTTCAATGTCCACCACTTCTTAGTCGAAGGAATTCTATATTCCGGTATACAATGATGAAAATACCAACAATTGGGGGAGCCTTTACATATAATATGACTGAAGGATAATTTTTTTAGTGTACATACATAGTTTAGTCAGATTTTAAGAAATGATAATGATTTTTTATATTTGAAAAAAATAAAAACAGGAATACATTCGTGAGCTTTTTATATGTTATAAAAAATGTATCCCCTTTAAAGTTGTAAATTATAATATAATAAATTGTGAAATAAATCAGACTGCTAGTGTTAACAAATTACTTTCAACATAAATTAATTCCAAGAAGATGCATGGACTAGCTTTTAAGTGTATTTTCGATTTGTTAGTTCTTTAGAATTTATTAAGTTAAAGACGAAAACCTGATCAATTGATGATATGCACTTGATTGATGTTATAGTTTCTCATTGTGCTGTTCAGATCTTAGACACAATGTAATTTACAAGGACTAATTAGAAAGTGAAAGTTGTAATCAATCAATCGAAGCAACCAATGATTTCTAAGACTCGAAAAGACTGGCAATATATATTTACAAGTTGATATGGTAGATGGTCATGATCACCATCAGTCACTTGCCATCACATGAGTTGCTTACGTAATTACTATCATCCCGTTGTAAAATAATAATCTATATATATACAATTCAATTGCTGTTGGTTAGTCTCGCTAAAACTCAAGAACGGCTGGACTGATTTGGGTAATTTTGATTTTGAATTATTTGTGGAAGTCCAGGGAAGGCTTAAAAGGTGATAAATATGAAAAAAGTGCTTAGAAAATAGTAAAAACAACAACTTCGCTTTCCCTTAGAAACTAAACCTACCTGTCAAACATTTGATGTTCGTCCCGTCATTTAGAAATCAACTTTTTTTTTTTGATTCTGAGGCGGTACAAAGTTTGTCGGGTCAGCTAGTAATAATATATTTTTTTATAATAATCGGCAGACAAACCCACAAATTGTGTATATACCCAAATTATGCAACTTACGGTTGTGTTATGCGTATATACAACAGACTACTCTGGGGCCCAACCCAGACGACCAGACCATAGTAAATAATGGAGAAAATTTGTTTCCAAAATTTAGCATGCCAGGAACCGAACCCGGAACCTCTGCATTGCAGTGAGGTGAGCCTGCAAAGACTTAGCCCGCTCAACCACAAAGGCTTTCACCAAATAATCTTGTGATTAAAATTTAGTATATTCAGTTAATAATGGAGTCTTCAAAATGTTAGTCTGCTTAGCACATATGCAGACATGGTAAATTTCATTTAAAAACTTACCGTTGTTGGCTCTGGTCTGAGTGTCTGAGATTGGTCCAAGAGTTTTTCGTTGTAAATGTGCACAACACCAACATAGCTTAGGAATAAGTAAATGTGTTTTTGACTTATAAAAAGAACTATCTGCCCATAAACGAGCATTTAATGAGCTCCTGACTTTCCACTCTAGAGGAACTAGATTGACAGGTCTTACACGACGATAATATCGATGTTGAAGATTTCTGCGACGTTTTGTAATATGCACCTAAGTTATGAAAAACTGCCTGTGGTGCATGATCTCATTTAAATCCAGACCATTTGAATGAGACACCTAGTATTACTTCAGCGTCTACGTCAGGGAGTCCCAAAGTGGTCGATATCAACCCCCTGGGGCCGAAATCGGTATCCCAGGGGTCGACATAAACGAAAACTGATTTTGGGGGTCGACGAGGTCTAAAAATCAATCCCTATTAATTAACACAAGTTCTTATTTGAAACTCACATGATACTGTATAAGTAGTGTTACGTGTACAAATGTCTTCTTTTTTCAAAAAACAATTACCTACTTAAGCATTTTTACGTAATTTGTATTATTAATTAGTACACTTGATATTTACTGAATTTTATGTCTATTTATTTTGTTAAATTTCGATGAGAAAATGATGACAAGATTACCCACTTAGCCACTGGTATAGTTTTTAAATTAGTAAGTATATTGTATCAATACAAAAAAACTACAGATAGGATTTTTAAAGTAGCTTGGCTATAGGGGTCTCTTATCCAAAACAATTTGTGAATCCCTAGTCTACGTCATAGCGACTTTAACATTCACTGTCCTTAGAGTTCTTTTTTCTATTCATCTATACCATGCATAACTAAAAAAGACCACCGCCTGAAAGTATAATTGTAAACATTTATTTCAAACTTTTGTTTTATTTTAGTTTTGCTATAATGCTCATAAATAACCTTGAGTTATGGTCCGGCGTCAATGGCCCGGTTTCAGTCTCCCCTTCAAATCCGGCAGTACATTGATAGCTTTGGAACACCAAAGACACAAAAGCAAGTGTCCAAAGGCGGCGGTAACCACTTTCCATGTGGTAGATTGTCAGACTGCCTTCGATGTTCCAACAATAAAATGATAAAAGCTTTAGTTTGTTCCCACTACAAAATTCGTGGTAGATAGATAGATTTAGTCTATAGTCAAGAATTGATGGAAGTCTCACAAGACCAAAAGGCTGGCCTGTATTTTGGGCAACGCATAACCGTTACCACTCAACGTGGCAACGAGGCCAGCGTTTTTAGAACGTTCCCAGCTGACGGTGATTGGGGGGCTATTTATTACTTGTAATTTTTTTAGGTTATATTAATTGTATGTTTTAAAATAGTGAATATACTCCATAATTTCATTAAATACAAAACATAATAATCATAACGTAATAGATTCATTGTTTAGAGGAAAAAAAACATAATAATTGCCTTTTTTGTTTCTTACATCATCACACACAAATTCTTCATAGGTGTCGTAATTATTCTGTCGGATGTCCGACGATAGACCAATATGATTATGTAAATTAACACTATGAATGTTGATCTCAATCTTTTTTAACCTTGTCAAGGCAGTTTTAGTGATTAATAAAATTCCTAATTTACGAAACATTTATACATAAAGTACATTTTTATTTCAAGGTTATTGTCCTAAATTTGGACATTTAGTAATATAAATAATTCTTTAATTTAGTGTTTTCTTTTGTTTTTTGCTTATATGTCAACTATCTTAAAAATAACATGTATTATCAAAAAAATATTTCTTTTCATTTAATTTCACTAGAAATACAAATCTATTAGACATTGATCCGGCTTGAAGGACCAATGTCTAATAGATTTGTTTTTCAAGTTAAATTAAATTAAAAGAATATTTTTTTGATATTGTTTATCAAAAAAATATTCTTTTAATTTATAAAATTATAACTTAGTGAATTCAAAAGTAAAATTATTTACTAGCTGTTTTATTCATACAATTGACATTTTTAATTTTTCCATGTTATACTTTTTCTATGAAACTTTTATCTAGTGATTGAAAAATCGGTATTAAAAACATTTGTTATTATTGTTTTTTTTTCATTAATTTAAAGAATTGTATCACTACAAAAAATATGTCTAATGTAAAAGACCACTTTGGTTACTTCATTTAAAATGAAAGACAAAAGAGAACCGTCCAAAATCGGCTTAAGTTAAATATATTTTTCATACATTATTTTATATTTTAACTGTGTGGGGGGGGGGACAATACCAGCTCAGTAGTTAACGAATGGCATGCGATGCGCTCAGAGTAGCAGTTGTCTTCTATCACTCATTCTGACTACACGTTACTCGTAATATTCATGTGCGTATAGAAATATTATAATCATTAACTCAAACACGCTAACTATTTATGTACAAATCCAAGCACTAAGTAAACATATTTCATACGTAATAAAACTACGTTTTAACGGTTTTAAGCGCGGTAATTTTATTTGATTTTGGTTTTTCCGACGTTTCGGCCACTTTTCAGTGGCCGTGATCACGGAAGACAAAGATGTCAAGTGTCAACGAGTATTGTTAAAGTTTTATTTAGCCTACCGCCAACTTGTTAATTTTAATTTTGTTTATGGTTATTATTTACTCTATGGGAGCCTAATCTAATTTACTACCGCTTCGCAACATGTTATGGCTTGAAGAGAAGAAGCGGCGCAAGAAACTCTTCAGCAAACATGCCTAGCTCTAATAATTTTATATAATATTAAAATGGGTGGAAGGAAAAATAAAAATAATTATCAGTCAAGTTGGTTTGTGTTCCGTTGTACGCAGAAAGAGCTCACAGTGTCTTGAGGTCTGGCAGCTGGTTTTTGCTGGGTTTGGGTCTTAATAGTTTTGATGATTGGATCCCAAACAGGTGGTACTTGCCAACCATCTTCTATATTGAAATTTGGGTGTTTTTTGATTTCAATAGCCTCACGCATCATTCTAGGTATGAAACGATTCTCTTTCGCAGCAAAAACAAGCTGCCAGACCTCAAGACACTGTGAGCTCTTTCTGCGTACAACGGAACACAAACCAACTTGACTGATAATTATTTTTATTTTTCCTTCCACCCATTTTAATATTATATAAAATTATTAAAGCTAGGCATGTTTGCTAAAGAGTTTCTTGCGCCGCTTCTTCTCTTCAAGCCATAACATGTTGCGAAGTGGTAGTAAATTAGATTAGGCTCCCATAGAGTAAATAATAACCATAAACAAAATTAAAATTAAATAATTAAAATTAACAAGTTGGCGGTAGGCTAAATAAAACTTTAACAATACTCGTTGACACTTGACATCTTTGTCTTCCGTGATCACGACCACTGAAAAGTGGCCGAAACGTCGGAAAAACCAAAATCAAATAAAATTACCGCACTTAAAACCGTTAAAACGTAGTTTTATTATGTATACAAGTCGCGAAAACTTAAGAAAATATTATATTTCATACGTACATACCCAGCATAACAAACCGATATTTTTCTGTCACGTTTGCATACTTATAACATATGTCTACTGAAATCTGAGAAATGATCTTCGTGCTGTATATATTATTCATAGACAAGACCCAGCCTACGCTCAATGGATATCCACATACGTGACATTCGACGGAGCGACGAGAGGTGCGGTTGCTTAAGAACAACAAAATTTCCGAATGTTAACAAATAGTAATTGGCCTTCCATTCCGACTTGAATTTTGGCAACACTATTAGGACACACTTAGCTATTTTTACTTGACACATATTTAACGACAAATCTTTTTAATTAGGTATATGCAAATACTCCAAAAACAATTAGCTTACAAAAATAGCCTAGGGTAAATTATCTCGCTATAGTCTTTCTTTAAATAATTATAATTCAATTATAATGTTCAAAGTATGGTTACTTAACAAGTTATTTGGCTTGTTAGAGTTATGACGTAAAATCCGTCACGTTACAATATCAAAAAGAATCAGTTGTTTAGACAAATTTCAAAAAGTATTTCAGTTCACTAGGATGTCAAGCATCCCACAAAGAACTCTCAAAACGCATAATTAACGCTACAGGCGATAAGGCTGCCTGCAAACGGGCCACCTACTACAGCCACCGGTGGCTATAATGCGCCACCGTCACTTTTGCAGCAGCGACGGTGGTGCGTGTGGCTCGAGCGGCTGCAAGTGGCGAGTTACAGCCACTACTGTGGTGCATGGCCGCCACTAGCCACAGGAGTGCGGCGAGTCCCTGCAAAATGTATGAAAAAGCATGTCAACTGCTTGTCGTACACCCCGGTTGCTGTAGCTGGTGGTCCGTTTGCGCAGAGCCTAATAGGTCTGGTATCTCGACAGGTACCTACCGAAGCAGCCGCTTGACCCGAAGCTGCCGCAAGTGGATACAAAGCTTAGGAGATCTCAAAAAATTATCATAAGTAATACCTATATATGGCTATGTTATCGTGTAAACTTCATACGACAATCTCCATCGCAACGTAATACGGCCAATAAGAAAAGTTTTCAATTACGGTAATACGTGTACAAAACATTTTATGAACAAATTATACTCATAATATTGCGTATATAAACTGCACCGTACATTACTTACAACTGTACAACGCTTCTATAGTAGGATCTCGCTATAAAAATAAAAATAAATATATACACAATCATTTCCGCATTAATACACAATCTTTTGCGTACAAATCTTGCAGGAAATTAATTAATTTTACTATATAGTTACCATACGCCACAAGTAATATACCATAAGTATACACTTGTGGTTTGATTTAAAACGCCTAAACTTACACTTACTTAGGGTAAGTGTTAATTGTATTAATCTTGACTAATAGTGTTTGATAACATGAGAAATGAGTACATAAGGGAATCTTTGAAAGTAGCACCGGTGACTGAAAAATCGAGAGGAAGAAGATTAAGTTGGTATGGGCATATAATGACGAGGGATGAAATTCACGTGACTAAAAGAATGTTAAATTTCAAGATAGATGGCTACAAATGTAAAGGTAGACCAAAAAAAAGATGGATGGATTGTGTGAAGGGTGATATGATGATATGTGGAGTGACAGAAGATGTAGGTCAGACTAGAAAAGTGTGGAAGGAAAAGACATATTGTGCCGACCCCAAATAAGTGGGATATGGTGAAAGAAAAGAGAGTGTTTGATAACAATTATGAATAATTACAGGTAATTTAACACGGGTACCTGGTATATATATCATTACAACACTATGCTAAAGAAATATTCCTGTTATTTGAACAAATTTTTGACAGATATAAACTTCAAAATATTTTTTGACTGAATCGAATCCTACAGAATTTCTATAGAAATTCTGTAGGAAACACACAGTGGCGGCCAATCGCAGCTGTCATTTTAGTCCGGGTAATTAAAAACCAGAGTATGACTGTTCTTAAGTTAACCGTTACATAAGGTGAGTGAGGTCTTAAGACGACATTAATATAAATAATAAAATTAAAACCTCACCTTGGTCGAACATTACAACCTCTACTGTCGATCCGAGGGGAATGTTCTTAACGTGGACACACTCGTCACCTTCACCGGGTCTGTCCGGGCACAGCGAGTCCTTGCTGACGTCATCGCCTTGCGTTAGTAACGGGGATGCCGGATACGTAAACCGATGGCCGTCTGTTTGACCCCAGCTTTCTGCAAATATACGTTTGTTTCAATATTTCGTCTCTATTCGAATCTTCAAATTTAGAGTCATAGCTAGGTTTTAATATTAAATTTCTTGTATATGTAAGCGAACTAGAACTACAATGGTTTTTATAATGTCACTACAATCTTCCTAAATAGTTATGATTCAGTGTATTCCAAGTTTTTTTATCTATTTAACCATAGCATCTCGGTGGATGAACTCTAATATGCAGAAAAACACTCGGTGCCATTGCCCTCAAATTTTTTCTTTATATATTTCTTTATATGAAAATTGGTGTTTTTCCGAACAATAGACACTTAATGACCATGAATTTAAGAATTTAATAAAAATACACTTCAAATTAAGCAAAGTATAAGTATATACATAGTATATAGTAGTATAGTATATAGTAGTAGTTACTACTACCATCTTGCATTAAGTCTTTTGGCTTAATACCTTAAAATGTGTTTAAGGCACAGCCCAAATGCTCAAGTAACAGAACCATTCTTCTTCTTCATTCTTGAATTAAGCCTACAAACTTACGCTAACTCAATATGAATAAGACCGTTATTCAATAAAATACATCAAAGATAGAATTTTGATGGAAAATAAATAAAGCTTGTTAACTGTATAGCCATTTAATCGAAATTCCCAATATCTAAAAGCTTTTGATATACAATTTCCTTTACCGTTTCCTTTAAGAGCCCAAAATAAAATAGGTTTCTGACAAGAGATATAATGAATTTCGAGTTGTAAAGTCATTTGAAGATGTAATTTGCACGAGGAATGTCCATAAAATCATTATACTGTTACATACCGACACAGAAATGCGCACACCTGCAGGTCATAAAACGCAGTTTTATTGCCACCGGATTTAGGAATTCTTTTGTTTACTTTGTGTTTAGAATTTGTAGTTCAGAAAAATATGCTAATGTTTTTCTACTTCTTTTATGGCCGTTCTTAGTGTCGAACTAATCCTTGCTTGCCAGGTGTACGGATTAACTTGGTGAACACGGTCCTTTGTTCTCTTATACAGTTTAGTATAAAACAATCCCGAACGGAGGGGTGAGGCAGTCGAGCGACGATTACGATACAAGCAAGACGTGTACATTCGACAAGCGATATAGTGACTGACTTTGCGCGTGTTATTGATCGCGCAGATTGTAACAAGTAGTGTCCAGTTTTATTTGTACCTGTTTATATACGTGTTTGTATAGTTCTAATAAATTCTATAGTAATTCCAACGGCATTTTAATTCGAGTCCCACACTCGTAACAATACTACAAAAGAAATATTAATTTACAAAAAAAACTTATGACTTACATATACTTACTTACCTAATATTTATAATTAGTTCATATTATTTCATGTAGACAGGCCAGTATTTTAAGAAGGTTATCGTCTGATGGCACGCACACACATGCGTGTGCGCACACAAACATACACACACACACACACAAAGCCATATGACCTTATAATTAATATATAGTTAGTTTTTTTGCCATGGAGAGGAGCACTGGTGACGTATAATACAGTTCTGCACAGATCTACAATAGGCACCAGTCTCACACAACAGGTCTTATATTACTTGTGAATTGTTGTGAGAGAAAGTAAATAAAGTTTATATTTCTGTTCTGCAGAATATTATTAGATTCTGTACGTCACTCACTGCCAGTGGGTTTGGTTCACAAATTGAAGGTCGCTCAGCGGGCTATGGAGCGAGCTATGATGGGAGTATATCTTATGGATAAAATCAGAAATGAGGGTATCAGTAAGAGACCCTAGTTTACCGACACAGCTCACAAAATTATCAAACTGAGTTGGCAGTGGGCCGGCTACGTATGTCGAAGGACTGATGGCCGATAGAGCTGACGAGTTCTAGAGTAGAGACCGCGTCTCGACAAAGGTAGTGTAGGACGCCCTCTAGCCCGATGAACCGACGATCTGCGCAAGGTCACCGTTGGGGGCTGGATGAGAACAGCGGAGGACCAGGATAGGTGGCACAAACTTGGGCAGGCCTACGTCTATCAGTGGAGAACGGTAAGCCGATGACGATATGTCACAGAGCTGGCTATTGGAGTGATTTTGGTGGGTACCTTGCGGTCCCCGCGGTTCCAGGTGACAAACACTCCAATGCTAGGCTCAAACTCCTTCCTCCTTTCAGGAGAAGGGATTCTGTATCCACCTGGCTTGTCCAAGACAAACTATCCCGTCCAGATCGACATCCTTTGGCACTAACGGAAGACCAGCGTTGGTTGTTATCAACCAGCATTTGCTGAGTTAGAGACTGTTTAGAGTTAGTTAACTTTTGACTTTTGTTAAACTATTTATATGTAATTTCCTTTTTAAATAATTCTAAATAAACATTATTTTCTTTCTTTCTTCTTCTTCCGTCCTAAAGGCTCGCAACGCGTAGGCTTTACCCCTGGTGTTGCAAACGTTTAAAGCCGACAGTAACCACTTTACATTATCTAGAACGTCCGCAGGTTTATCAGTTTTGCAATATAAAAATATAGCCAATTTCACATATCGGTAGCCACGATATTTACGTTTTCGTGCAATATTTTTCGCCCAAAAAATGTTCAAGCAGTCAAACGGTGTTAACCACTAAGCTGTTTGGGAGTTCATGTGAATGATAGAACATACTGGACCTTTTATATTAATACATGTACCTATTTTTTGGCACAAGTGATTCGTTGATAAAAGATAATTGAGAATCCATCCGTGTCATTGAAATTAGTCTCAGGTAACTTCGCATATAAGCTGACACAATTTGTCCTCTTAAACCAAATTAATATTACTTAGCCCAATGGTCGAAATTCAACCATAATTAATTTAAATTATAAGTTTGAACATTATTAAGGTTCTGTTGTCAAAGACAATACTTCTATAATCACAGATTTCGCCAAAGCTACATTGTTAATTTGACTTGAACAATATACAAAAGAGTATATATGCGGGTGTGTGTCAAATACATGGTAGGGTGTGTAATGTCTTTTTTTATTGATTTAATGTATTTTTTATGCATAATTTTAAAAAATATTAGCTTTCGTCGCTTGTTTTTATAGTCCTCCGTCCGCGCAATTTTCGTAAAAACGGATGCAGTTTTTGCTTCACGTATTAATATAGTAATAAAATCAGTGTGCATTCTAAAAATATTGATTTAATTTTAAACAAATGTATCTTTCAGGAATAACTATAATGGTGAATAACTTTCTAACTTATGCAAACATAAATGAAACTTCACAGTAAATTGTGAGCCGAAGTTAAAAGCTAAACTTTAATATACTCAATGACTAATGGGAGAAAGTTCATCTTTTGTACTTACAAAAAGTTCAACTTTAACGTCTGAAGTGATTTATTTATTAAACTTAATGTAAGACTTGCTGTGCCTTCCATTTCATTTGAGCGGGACTCTGACTTTTCATTATTATCTTCTAGACCTATAGATAAAAAATATTTCAAAACATTCCTTTTTTAAACCCTAATTTTTTACTGAAATTTGATGAACCGTTTCGGCGCCTAGTTAAGACAAATCAGATAGGCAAACAAATACCCTAAAAAAGATCGTTTATCATTAGATACTTATGAGTTTTAGTAAATATTGTCATTTATTTCTAAATTGCAAACAGAAATTTCAATTTTATTTCTTGTTAAGATGATAATTGTCCTACAGATAATGTCATATAGATAATTGTCATTATAAAGTATTCTGTTACCAAAAGCAATGATAAAATTAAAAATTCCAAAATGTCCCTAACAGAACAGAGGTCTAACAATACTACTATGCACTTTTTAATGTTTCAAGATTCTCAGGCGTGTATTATTGTATTATATTCAATACTAATGGTAGGTACGTTTTCAAGACTTACTGCCGGTTCCTACATTTTACAGCCTTTGATTTCAATTCTAATGCCAGAACATTTCTTTTTCTCTTAGCAGCATTTAATCAAGATCTAGACGCGGAGATGGTTAGGGTCCAAGTACCAAAGAAGTGTAGAACTACGAACTACGCAGTACCTACTATTTCTCTTTTTATAAAATAAGTTTTGAAAGACCCAAAACTCCAAGACCCATGGCTTACATGACAGCCTTAGCTTGTTAGATATTAACCAAAAACATGGTTTTTATAGCTTAAAATTTCATGTAACAAATAAACATATTTTTCTTTTAGTTTTTGTACATCTTATTGTTAAACAGGTGGGCCGTCTGCCTGTCTACTCTAAGTCTAGGTATAAAAAAATTAAGAATACACTATAGTCTGTGCACATGCAACGTGCAACGCTTACTTGTCCGCAATCACGTTTTATTATTTGCGGTTATGTGAACATGATTATATCTGCAGTAATCGCTTCACTTTCTTTATAAACACTGTTATATTAAAACTGAACTCACTGGTTCAATTTTCTAACATTAAATATATTTACTCTTTGTATTGAGACGCTTGGACCGTGGGGCCGGAGGCCATAAGGCACTAACTATATCTTAGGACTAAATATACACACACATATATATATATATATATATCTTATAAATATATTTGTACGTATTTAATGTATAAAGTAGTTTAAGTATGTGTATTTAAGCTATGTCATATCTATATACGCTGCATCACCTACATCGCCAGATTAGGTTCAAACATTTTGCATGGATGATATGGTTATAAGCGATAAGACCGTATATTATTTATTTTGTACCATGACAATATTGTAATTGTACATTTTTATCATTGTTGGATGGAGAGCAATAAAGTGTTATCTAACTATCTATTTAATATTAATTAATTAAGATTATTTTCTTCATTATATTAGTTTACAAATCACAACTCCCTACCTACACGTTTTAACCTTATTCCATTGTTTGTACGTAGAAGGTAGTGTCTTCTATATAAAAACACCTACACGAAAACACTAGAGTGGAATGATTTTAATCCTTTGTACCATGGAAATCAACTATAGAAACTGGCACTTTCTAATAACTATGATCGTCTTACTACTATATACTAAGGCTATATTATGTTCTTGACCAGTAGTTGTAGCTTGGGATATAATTTTGTATATTTTTCTAATGAGAAATAATGAAAATAATCTATCCAAAAGTGTAGTACTATTTATTCCTTTTAACCACTACTTTTTTTACTTTCATGTATCTCAGAAGCGCTCTGGGGACGGCCTGGAATTCTTTCCGGCAATTAGCTCGTTTATTTGGTACTCTGCCGGTTTGGTCGTTGGCACTATTTTCAGAGAGCCATGTTTAAAAAAAACCTTATATATCAAATGTATGTCATTTTGTCTTTGCCTGATACAAATAGAAATAAAGAACTTGATATTGACCGTATTTTATTTCAAGCATTAATTCATGACAGTTTTGTTGTAGAATAAAAACTTTACATTTGAAAATTTGACTTTAAGCCTTTTCTTTAGACTCGTATAAACGTGATTGTGATCGTCGTTTTCGTGATCGGAGGTCTCCTGGACAGTATGGAGAATCGCTTAGTGAAATTGATACGTCTCTAGATATACCTGTATCGCCTGCTTTAGGCCCTAGCTATGCAGTACTTCACTGTCATCTCTCAATGCGGCAACACAGGAGAGCCCTCGGTGGTAGAGACACGCTTCAATTTCAACTATGCCGTTCAACTAAATACTTCACATCTATAGAGATAGAAGGACGTGTGGAAAGTGTTGCTTCCTTCGCCCTTTGCGACATCCATCCAATCCATACATCCAACTACAAACTATACAAATATTCATACGCTGAAACACTGATTAAGGTTATATCAATAAAAGTATTATAATAAATTAATGTTTTTGAAACAAAACGTTCTTCGGTGCGGTCTTAACATAATCTTCATATAAAAGAGCTTCTTCGTTCCCAAACTAAAGTAATATAATGGAACGGCAACACCTGTCAATAGATAATGAGACGTGTAATGGATCTATAGATAGGTTACATCACTTAAGATATTGTGCTCAATATTACATGAGTTTTATGCATTAGGGAGTCTCGGGTTGATTGAGATATATTTCACACATACTAGGGCTGTTGCTTATTTAACAACATATATAAGTTCATAATTATTTATTTATGACTTTTTCAGTAACTATTTTGGCATAAACAAAATCCTTAAACCAATATTAGACAATTCATTCTTTCAATTTAGATGAATCAAACAAAGTGATCCATATAAACATAAACTTGACGCATTCAATATTATTGTATGCCGTCGTGCCCTTTCACGTGTGTGCCTTTCAATCAAATTGATTCAATTTGGTTGACCCGTCTAATATCAGCGTTATGAAATCGTCATGTTCATCTGTCCGTTACTGTCTGTCAGTCTGTATTTTTTATTTTTCCCACAAACTACTGGGTGTATATGGATAAAATTTTAAAACAAAAACCATACATAATATTTACCTAACATATCGAATGTCTTTGAATCTACATAATATATATATATATATATATATATATATATATATATATATATATATATATACCTATATCATTTATATCTACCTTTTATAGAGCACAATATACTTCGTAACAAAAGGGGCAATTATGAAACTGAAATACAGGTGTAATTTCGTGATAATACTGTACACATGTCGCATATTAAAGATAAAATACAACGAGACTGTGACCCAGTAACATTCTGTTGCTTAAGTATTGTAGTTAATATTATGTAAGGAGTACGCACATAATATGAGTTGTATACGAGTAAGTACAGCAAAATTGGGTTAAAGAACGGATCTCAAATTATGACTATAAGCCTACGTAAGGGTATTTCATATTCAAATCAGCTGAAATACATTTTATGATCATACGAAAATTGACGGCCTCATTGATTGTGATGTAAGTACTGCATTACAATTCTAACTAGAACAAATAGTTTATTGATTACTTTCAATAATTAAATGTTTATAGTGACGTTTTTAAAAGTAAGAAGATATTTAGGTATTTAAAAGCACGCTCTTTTTATATAATCTTGTTTTAGAATTTATCATAAAATGCGCCAAACACCAAATAATTAAGTATATGATTCGTTACATGAAGTAAATTATTCCAGAGCGAATACTATTGCACTGTCCTAGACTTAGGGGTATGTACGTGAATATCGCCCGAATTACTAACCGGAGTCCGCATTTCCCAGTTCATAATATAATCCGAGAGTTTTCAAGTCACGAATGAACAGATATCTTCCAGGTAAACGTGCTCCATTCTAGATCGCATCGTCTTTAATATAAGTACAGAGAACAGTCAAACGCAAACCAAATGTACTAAGATTTAAAAAGTATATAAATGAAGATTAAAATATTGCTTTAAAATTATTGTTTTTTGTTTTATAAACGCTGAAGTCAGAGCAAAAATATTGAAGAAGTCCTATGAAGATTATTATTTAGCGAATGATCATCTTGGCATTACGAGGATATTAAAAGTACGATTCTATTACGATAGTGTTAAAAATTCGTAGTCTGCAATATTCACAATATCTTCTCGATATCGTCGTGGCAGAATAATAGTAGAAAAACATTTGTATTACCATTAGCAGAAATGACGTTAGCTAAAGGAATATTGAAAAACTACTACAAATGTTAAACATTTATTTCGCGAGTTTTCGCTTACATATAAAGATGGAATTGCCAGAATACCGAAATGAGGCAAACCTAAATTGAGACGATAATGTCTAGCGATTTTGACGAGATAGTAATAGTAGCTTTGGGCCCCAGGGCATGCACAATTTCTCTCTATTTCTAAACATGTCGTATTAAGTGCTAAGCTAGCTGATAATTTTTATCTTGAAATAAATGTATTTGATAAAAACGATCTTGACCTCTGGATAAAAGCTAGTAACAAAAAACTACCAAAAGATCATACAGGTAAAACTAACACATCAGTCGGTCTGTATGTTAGTGTATAAGGCACACTAAATCTTATAGAAATCTTATTAATCTACGTGTAATGTTAAATTAGCGAAAAAATATGGAAGAGAAAGTTAAAATTTTACTCCCTTATACCATAAGACTGGCCTGTATTTGGGGCAATGCCGGGTTTCAATCCAGCGCGGGAATGGGCCGACGTTTTGGGACGTAGTAATTTTCTTTATTATTATTAATTTATTCACACATATCTTCATTGACAAATTTTCTTTACATTTTGTGGAATATATAAAAAACATGAATTACTACATATTTCTTTTATAAAATACTACACTTGTTCCGTGCTGCAACGGAAAAAGAATACTAATTCCTGCGGCCGGGCGGAATGTCGTAAGAGGCGACAAAACAACCCACAGCCAAGTGGTAGGACATTTGCTCGACTGGATAGCTACCACCGCTGGTCTAGAATATGCCGACATATCAACTTTGAGTTGTTTTCCGGCATCAAAGGCCAGTTTCCAATTTCTCCTTCAAAACTCGCACCACATTGGCAGCACCTCTGGTATTGCTAATGTCCATAGGCGACCACTATGGTCCATCACAGTTGGGCCGTCAGCCTGCCTGCTATGCTTCAGGAATAAAAATAAATAAATAAAATAACTTTAATTTTTTTTTATGTAAAATGACTGGTCTCCGCGGTCAGAAGGGCCTAGGATTCCGGTAGAGACAGGAACCTCCTCAAAATACGGGCCGTCCAGTAGACCTGCCTTCTGTGCCAGTCCTTAAACCGAGCGAGACCCTTTCAAGATGGGTCAAGGCTCTTCGCTATTAGTCCACGAACACCACTATTAGTACTATAATTGTAGACTCCAAGTTCCACATGGCAGCAACCTCGTGAGCAAGATCAATATTCTGTATTTGCTTTTCGTTTTCGACATTCACAACGTAACCATCATGGGGAGTATAATTTTTATGTAATGTGAGTATTGATTTATTATTATTATTAGGTTGGGGAAAAAGTTTCTTCGCATTTTATATAAAAATTCAAAAGGTTTTTTTTATAAAGTATGTAGATGCCATTTTGTTGGATAACTTTTTGCCATCTTGTAGGTAGGGACGTGATCCCATTGCTATACAAATTTTGGGGCTTCTGATCAAAAAACTGCGACAAGTGGTTTTGGCAGTCCTCTCGTGATGTTAACCTGACACTGCCTAAGGAATTCTGCAGAGACCGAAATAGGTGAAAATCTGAAGGTGCAAGGTCAGGACTATACGGCGGATGCATTAACACCTCCCAGCCAAACTCTCGTAATTTTTGCTGAGTGGCTAAAGATGTGCGAGGTCTAGCGTTATCATGGTGAAAAACCACACCCCTTCTGTTGATTAATTCTGGCCGCTTTCTCTCAACCTTTTGCTTTAATCTCATCAGTTGTTCGCAGTACAGTTCAGAATCGATGGTCCTGCCTGGCGGTAACAGCTCATAATGAATAATGCCCTCCAATCCCACCATACACACAGCATCACCTTGTTGCGAGTTAACCCTGGTTTCGCCACAGTCTGTGAAGCCTAACCGGCCTTTGACCACGATCTTTTTCACACGTTCTTGTCGTACGTGATCCACTTTTCATCACCAGTTATCAGCTTCTTCAGCAATGGTTCGTTTTCATTACGTCGTAATAAAGAATAACAAATGAGTACACGGTTAATTAGGTGTTTTTCAGTGAGCACATTAGGCACCCAAATATCGAGCTTTTTTGTGTACCCAGCTTTTTTTCAAATGCGTCAAAATCGTTTTGTTGTCAATTCCCAGTTCTCCAGCTACATCGTAACTACTAATATGCCGATCTTGCTCCACTTTTTCAAAAATGGCATCAATTTTGTCCGTAACAGGGCGACCAGAGCGACGTGCATCTTTGATATCAAAATTTCCGGATTGAAAACGCTTAAACCAAATTTGCGCTACTCTCACAGATACTGCATTAGGTCCATAAACATCTCAAATTTTTTTCGCGGCTTGTGTTGCATTTTTACCTTTTTTGTAGTAAAATTTTAAAATGTATCGAATTTCTTCATTAGATTCACTCATTTTGACAATAAGAAAAACAAATGAAAATCACACATTTTCCTAATTTGAATTTGAAATTGTCTTCTTTAAAATTAAAACTTTTTAATGATAGCAAAACCAGCCAGATACAAATAGTATAGCCAAAGAGATCTTATTACAAGTTCATACATACTATATGCGGAAAGACTTTTTCCCCAACCTATTATATAATTATGTTAGCTCATTGTGTTAAAAATAAATTTCCTTATTCATAATAGTGATACGAGGTTTATAGGCTCATTAAAAAAGTGTTATTATAATCGCATTCTGAATGCAAAATAATAAGAATTTTTTTACCGAGCCTATAAATCTCGTATAACTATTATCCATAAGGGAGCATAATAATATAAAATGATAATGCTCTTAAAATCTTATAAATGACGTCTATAATTTTTTTTCTTTTTTTGTTTGTGACTGTAAATTAAATAAAATTTCATATTCCCTTTTCTTATAAAGCTTTCAATGTACAAGTGCGGGTCGCACACGGCCACATGTGCCAGAATTTCCCACTCCATAATGTCCTGTATGCGACTTCTTACAAGGAATTCTCGACCCAGAATATTTGATTAAGAAAATATTCTGGCGGGACAAAAATATTCGATTCGTCGAGCTTGAGAAAAACATAAAATAAAACGACCTTGACACACGCGTCGTGTCCTACATGAACTAATGGATGACCAAACAAGATGTGGTTACTGGCTCGTTTTCTTTGTGTTGACAATTGAGATTTATGTTAGGTATAGAGTATGTCGTAGTTACATTTGTGTTATTACTTATTATCGTACTGTGATGTCAAGTTGGCAATTATACAAAACTATAGCTATAATAAAACTACGTCTTAACGGTTTTAAGTGCGGTATTTTATTTGATTTTTATTCCGCATTTCGGCCACTTTCCAGTAGTCGTGATCACGGAAGACAAAGATGTCAATTGTCAATGAGTAAGGTTAAAGTTTTTATATAACCTACCGCCAACTTTTTTATTTTAATTATCTAGTGTTAATTTTTGTTTATGGTTATTATTTACTCCATGTAAGCCTAATCTAATTTACCACCGCTTCGCAACATGTTGCGGCTTGAAAAGAAGCAGCGACTTCAACTCTTCAGCAGCATGCTTGACTCTATTAACTTTATATAATATTTATATATTATATAAATTTTAAATTAAAATTTGTATATAGCTATATAAATGATATACTACATACGTATTTTATAGCCTTCGACATGACTTCGCTACGCATAAGCTTTGTATCGTTCCGCGGAAATTATCTTATTAAAAAAATAATTTTGTTTAGATGTACCCTCTTCACAGTATTATTAATGAACAGATTATCATAAAATTTATTATATATGTACTCTGTAGAAAAAAAATGAACATAGTATACGCGAATAAACTAAAAATACTTTTCTCAAGGTGATGAGGTAAGTACTTTCCGTAGGATAAGGACTTAATGTTAAAGGGTCAACAATAATGAGATTAATGACATTACTATGAAGCTAAATTATTAAGAAGTCCAATCCGGCTATTTCAATTAAAATATTATATAACTACGTTTCCACAATAGACATACCCCATCTTAGATAAAATTTGCATTTTGATGATCAACGTTGCCTGAGATGGGACTTGTTAACAAAAGGATTTTGATTCTTAATTACTTGGTACTTCTCAGTTTTAAATAGTTTAAATAATCGAATTAAAATGTTTAAACCTGTTTAAGATCGTTTAATTTCAAGGTTTCCAGTGAATAGCAAGAAGTTTTCTGCAAAGATTCGTGTATGGTTCATTCATAAATAAGAGGACTGGAATCAAAACGATCTAGTTCGACGCCCACATTGAGTTTACCTAGTTTTTTTTTTCTATGATGTTGATATTAACGAAAAACTGTCTTTGGTATTATATCATTCGCTATTACTACTTTGAAAAACTTTGTCAAAATATTTAATTTTTTCTAAAATCTAACGATTATATTAAGATACTTATACATAATATTGAACAATTCAAACCTTTTACATTCCTAATTCCTTAATATTTGTTGGATTTGCTTTGCACGCAATTCATTTAAATGTAATAATAGATACACATAGTAAGCAAAAATAGCGCCAACGCAAATGAAAGTTTTTGAGCACTTGTATTACTATATTAACTACTATACTCACCGACTCGCTTCGCCGAAATCCGCCTGGTTGAGTAATTAAAAGGCACGTAAATTATTTCGTCGAGGGTTACAGCCAGCTCGGCAGGTAGTTCACCAACTGAGGTTATTTCATCCAAGCACAGCACATTTTCTTTTTTACATTTAACACTAGTCACTGAGGTAAAGTCACGATCAATCAACTTTTCGGAGTTTTCTAGTTTATGTAACACTTTGTCTCGTTTATTTCCATACACTAGTTGGGCATCACCTTCTAAATTTTCTTGACAAGAATTATCGGCTTTTACACTTATTTTATATATACCAGGAACTTGTCTGCCTTCTAGAATAAAATCTGCTCGCTCACCTCTATTCAATTTTATAGATTTCACGTCTTTTTCTTCAATCATATGCCCATCTAAAGCAACGAGTTTCATAATATGTTTATCTACAGTTAATTTTATTGAACAACTCTTTGAACCACCGCCGTACACTACCCTAAATCTATATCGTTTACCGTATTCAATTTTGAACTTAGACAATGGTGCATCGTAAGACTCTGTAGTCCTCCCTTTTCCATTTATTAGTAGGGACTCGGCCTTAGGTACGTTTGCAATAATTCCAGCCAAAGGTCCCATCGAATGACCCCATTCTGAAATGAATATAGTATGCTCTGTGGCATCCATGTCATAAAATTTTATCAAAGGTTCAAGCCGAGATGATTGGCGAACTATCAGGGCACCTGCAAGTCCATCGGCCGCATCAGCAGCAGAATGTGCGTGATACATGTGAGTTCCGATGGCAGACGCTCGGAATTTGTATTGGAACGTGGTATATGCAGACTGAGGACACTGCGTCAGCATTGGAGCTCCATCCATAAAAGGTGTTTCCCTTTGTGGCAGGCCACGCCAATGTATTGACAAAGCATGAGCTGGTGCTCGGTGTACAACATCAATAACAAGAATGTCATTGTGGCAGACATGTAGAGTTGGTGCTGGAAGTGCCCTATTTGCCGAGAGCACCCCCCTTTCCCTCCCGTCAGCTGAAATACACGTCGGTGAACATTCTGCTCCATTCTTCTCTGTACAGTTATCGCACGATCTGCAATTAATTCATTAACGTTATTTTTCGTTTGATTAATGTCATAAATTCAATATTTATTACTATTCACACTTACTTGCTAAGTGTCTTGTACACTTCGATTACTAGTTTCACCCGACATATCATGGGCCAATCCAGATCGTGACATTCTCTATCGCAGTCCTCGAAATATTCCTCTAAAAATTAACATAAAAGATAGAATTAGCATACAAATTGTTGATAAGGTACGGCAAAATAATATTGAAAGCAATCTAAGTTAACGACATCTACAAATATAAAATATAAACGACGTTGCTGCAATTCCAACCTGCGATACATTTTACGTAATTTGAACCAGATTACGTATAGTGATTGTTTAGAACAATTTTAATGTAATTAATTGTCGGTTGAGAGTTGTGCTTGGCTGGCCGGCCGTATTGAAGGTGAAACAACTGTTGAACGTGTATTAATTTAACACAAACTCAATGGTTAGTGCTTTATCAAAAATCAATTTAAAAAGAGCGACGAAGAATAATATCTAATTGGATATCAAAATACCTGGCATCGGCGTGTAGTAAACAACCACAAAAACACTAACAAATATGACACATATCACAAATATCCTTTGCAAGGACATAAGCATGTAGTTCGGTTTATAAATCGGTAGCGCTTGCGCATCAACGTCACTTTTATCCGTCTCCATAATCGTCTTTTCTGTTGATTATTTTGAAACGTTTTGTAGTCAAGTCAATGTTTACATGTTTCTTGAACCGAACCGGCTTTGAGATTGGACTCTGCATGTGGGCCAGTAATGCCGCGAAACGTGCGACCACGCGAACCGACCAGCTAGCGATGACTGTTTAGCTGCTTGTAGTCGCTTCTTGCAATTGCAACATCATGGACGTACCTTAGGCTTACAAATTGCAACCTTTCATTATACTCAATTTTAAGTACCATCTTTGCAATCAGTGACCTCTTATTGATATTACGTAGCACATCAACAATTGTTGAAAGGTTTTATTTATGTCTATTCTAAACCACGTCTCACGAATGATGCAGCATGGATTTTTAACCAATACTCCAGACCTTTAGACCAAAACGCAGGCTCACTAAATATATGTAATAAAAAATTTTTAATCGCCAAATCCACCGTCCACACAACCATCTTCCCATGTCTTTGCAATCATTATAAAATACCTAATTACAAAAGTGTTAAATGATAAGTCCACCTATTGTATTGCATAGAAAGTATTGTGAACTTGGATTTTTGTAATGTCTTGTATATTAACCGACAGACAAACACACAATATTTGGATATCCCCAAGCTAAACAATTTACCCTCGTATTATAGGTAATGTGGAGGTTGATCTAGTATGGTGCTTCCGTAGTAGATGACTCCTATTGTATTTTGGAGAAGCACCATAAGGCGAGGCCCCATGGCTCTATCGCCGCACGGGGGCTAGGCTCGTCCGTAGGAGATGGGAGTACAAAATAAGATGATAAGTTGTACTCTCGATGTTTTTACTTGCTTTCTTAATTGTTCCTAATTTAACTTAGTCTATATATACAAAACTTTTATCATCTACGTGATGTACACATCAATATTCTAATCATTATTAAATTTTATATTAAAAGGTTTATGAGATTGGACATTTTTGATGATATAGACAAAGGCTCAATCTTATTTTTTTTTTCTCTTTATTTATAAGAGGATTTGGTCAGTATTGACCATGCCACCCTCATAGGAAAAACACACTTAATTTACCGCCGCTTAATATTTAGATCTCTCATCAAAGTATTCCTTCCACAATTCTGTGCATTTATTTTTGACTACGGCTCAATCTTATCGACAGCTCTAACACCAATATCTATTATCTCTATTTACATAGCATCACAATCATGTATTGACCATGGTCTTTAACTGTGCTAAATTATACATCTATAAATTAGTGGATGAAACGTGACGCACCAGGTGATATATGTACAACGGACGACTCTAGATCCAATCCGACACCCAAACCATAACGGAAAATTCTTTTACGAAATTTAACATACCAGGCATTGAACCGGGAGCCTCTGAGAGAGATATTAACCGGTAAAGGCTTAGCCCACTCAACCACTGACCATCAAAGCACTGTCGTGTTAATTTTGGTGTACAATAGAATGTTAGCTATCCATGATATATTATAATTGTGCTTTATTATTGTTCTTTAAATAACGCTGTTCTCAAAATATTATCGGTTATGGAAATATAACAAACACGGAACAGGGTCCAGCGACTAGTTAATATCGATCAAGTTCAGTCTTACGTAACTCTTGATGTCTATTCACTTTTAGGCAATTGATTTATAACGTAGGTTGCTTTCCAAAATTTAAGACAAGGACTTGTTGAACAAGTGAAAGTTATATCATATAAGGTAATACAGCCGGCAAATACAGTTAATAAGAACTGAACTCTTGTAAGATTTTTTTTATTTACAACCGTTTAAATGTACAAAATTAAATATGAGGTACAGGCATAAACTTTTCATCGCCCATAATCCAAACCATAATAACCCAAATTTTTTCATAATCCAAACGAATAATGCATCATTCAGAATCTGTTAATGAACCATGTCCTTTCTCTTTTATTCCGATGCTGGCACACGGGTAAGAGAGGCCCACCTAATCGAAAGTGGTTACCGGCGCCTATAGACATTTGCAACACGGGTGCAACAGGGTCGAAATCAACGTGTTGCCAACCTTTAAGACGGGATAAAGGAAATAGGATAAGAGGGATAGGATAGTTAAGGATCAAATAGAAGGAATGATATAGGTGAATGTAATAAAAAAAAGAGGAAATGCGCCATCGAAACTCTAACTTATCGAACGAAACACGATTAGCTCATCGACATTCTCCGTGAGCGTGGTATCACTCTGTAGTCTTGTGTGGCCCATGATCGATGTACTATTAAGAACAAGTTCCTAAAAGAAACGTTTCACATTACCAAACGTAAATCGGTCTATTAGTACATACACTAGGTCCCTTTGCACAACGCTCGGCGCTGAGCGATCAGAACGGGTGAGCTGTTAAGAACAGCTGAGCTATTAGGGTGCGTGACTGATTACAGCGGCCGAGTTATTAGAGCGGCTGAGCTGATAGAGCGGCTGAACTGATAGAGCGGGTGAGCTGTTAGAACGGTGAGCGGTTAACAGCGGCAGAGCTATTAGAGCAGGTGAGTAGTTAGAACGGCTGAGCTGTTAGAGCGGTGGAGCTGATAGAGCGGTGAGTGGTTAGTTTTTCATTCATAGTCTTCGTATGTGCTTTATTGATTCTAACCGGTTCCGTCGGAATCGTTAGCTACGATATAAATGTACCACATAGATCACATATATAAATATATACTATACGAAACGGCGCCTGAACGGCCTGAATGGCGCTCTGTTGTTCGTGCCTACCCCGCAAGGGAACTGGCGTGAAGTTATGTATGTATGTATGTACGAAACGGGCTGTGGAGTCTTATCGAGCCGGTCCTGAGAACTGTTATTTCTCCTACTATATTAATCAATTAATGTACACTGTGGCTGTAATCAAGATATGGTCCCCACATGTCTCTTCCACGTAGGAGGTTAAATGATACACGTTTGATTTTTTAACCGATTTCACAAAAGGAGGAGGTTCTCAATTCGTGTGTATATTGTTTTTTTTTTTTGTATGTTCGTTACTCGATCTCTCCATCAATTCTAAACCGATATTCATTTTTTGTCTTTCGTATTCGTCAGTCTATACTCCCGAGGTGGTGCCATGGTCCCCAAGTCAGGATCTGGTGAGTAGATTCCAGAGAAATCGAAACTAACCATTACTTAATAAAGAACGCCGTGCGCCTAAATTCTTGGTAAATAGCTTGTATACGCATGTAAGTCTTATATTTTCCACAGGCGCTTAATATTTTATATGCATGTTACGCGATATCTCCGTCAATTGTGGATCGATTTTATTTATTTTTTCTTTATTCGTAAGTATCTATACTACTGAGGCGGTTCTATGAACACCAAATCAGGATCTGATGAGCGGATCTCAGAGAAATCGAGAGTAACCCTTATTAAAAAACGTCGAGAGCCTACATTAAAAAAAAAAACTTTTAAACGCGTGCCAGTGTTACACATTCTACAGGCGCTTAATTTTTTGTAAGCATGTTATGCGATTCCTCCGTCAATAGTGGACCGATTTTAAAATTGTTTTTTTAACTCCCGAGATGATCTTGTAGTCACCAAGTAAGGATCTGCTTTGTGGATCGCAAGGAAATCAAGAACAACCCTTGTTGAAGAGCATATATACGTCTAAGAGTGAGATGGCAAACTTGTGTACGCGTGCCTGTTGTACAATTTCTACAGGTGCTTAATATATCTATTATTTTTCAATTTATTAAAGTATTTGCGCACCTAAAAAGTAATTTTCTTTTTAACAAAAACAAAACCTTCACCACTAAAATCCAAAAAATTAATATTTAACCGACTTCTTTCTACAACATCTCGAAATCGGTCTCAAGTAAAATATAATTATTATTTTTGTAGGTTGATTGCAGCTCTCTGGGTTTTGGTTAAGCCGACACTGAAACACAACTCATCTGAGAAGGCCGTATGGACATATGTAATTCCTTTATCTGCCTTTAGGTAGAGTATGAAGTATAGATAACAAACCAATATTTCAAAAACGCGACAATCCATCTAATGCCTATTCAATATCCGGCTAAATAAAACATTGATGGCTATTTGGCTAATGTGTGATAAATGTCAGGCTAACCGATTGATCGTCAGAGAGATCGCTAGATATAGTTAGCTATTGTAAAAACTATATAAATAATTATCCATAAAATAGCCGCCGTTAAATTGTTCATCAGCTCGCTAGCTGCCTGGTTGTCAAATAAAAATGACAGGTTTACTTAAAACTTATAAGTTTGAAAAACTCCTTAAAAATATATATATAATTGATTAAACAGCAAATAATTAAGGTTTTTAAATAATTATAATTGTTATTAGTCAATAATTACGGTGGCTAGATGTTGAACACTCTTCAGACTCTATCTCAAAAAGGGATGAATGTATTGAAAAGTATTTAAAACAAAACATGTAAAAAAAATATGCTTTAAAAGTTTTATAAAATATAAAAATATTGTTTAATGCATAAAAATTGTGATATATATTAAAAAAGTCTTCGGGACATTTGATTTCAAATATCTCATGACTCGTACACGTAATGTCATGAAACTCTAGACAATCTTTAAAATATTAATATAAAGGTTTTACAAATTTATAGCTTACTAGACGTTACCCCGCGGCTGCGTCGCGGGTTAACCTCTAGTTCCTGCTTCTTGTTTAAAGAGCAGGCGTTAGTACAGTTTACATTGTACAACATTTTTATGTTAGTGCCATTTGCACCCGAAAAATTCACTTAATTTTATATCGCAAACTATCCGATCTCCTGGCATGAGTATATATGTCCATTTTCGGCATTAAAACTACATTTAAACAAAATTATAATAAAAACAATCCAGTATTCCCAGTGTTTTCCGAAAACTTAACAGAAAGACATATCGAGTTACTATCGCATTTTTATAGACGATGATTTTTTATATCTTTGAACTTGAGAAATGATTGGTCTCATCTAAACTTTCATCCTCTATTTTAAACCGTCCTAGTTTTATTTATCTATCCCCGTCAATGAAAACTACAAAAATGAAAAAAGAACAAAAATAGCAAAAAGGACAAAAAATCAAAAAGGACAACAAGACCTAAAAGGACAAAAAGAGCAAAAGGAGCAAAGGAGAAAAAATATCAAAATAGACAAAAGGGGCAAAAAGAGCAAAAAGATCAAAATGGACAAAACAGCAAAAAGAGCAAAAGAGCAAAATGGACAAAGAGAGCAAAATAGCAAAAAGAGCAAAAACAGAAAAAGAGCAAAATGGATAAAAAGAGAGCAAAACATCAAAAAAGCAAAATGGACAAAAAGTTTAAAAAGAGCAAAATAGAAAAAGAGCAAAATGGACAAAAAGATCAAAAAGGACAAAGAGAGCAAAAAGAGCCAAATGGACTAAAAAGACAAAAAGATCAAAAAGGACAAAAAGAGCAAAAAGGACAGAGAGAGTAAAAAGGTCAAAAAAGTAAAAAGGATAAAAAAGGCAAAAAGAGCAAAAAGGATAAAAAGATCAAAAAGGACAAAAAGAGCAAAAAGGACAAAAAGAGCAAAACGGTCAAAAAGGACAAAATAACCAACATGACGAAAATGGCAAATCACAAAACCTATCCCTCTTTTGGGATAACCTTTACATAAATCTATCCCATTATCCGGGATGAAAAATATTCTTTGTCCACCTTCGGTATGAAAATTACATATATACCAATTTTCAGTCAAATCGGTCGAGTAGTTTTTCCGTAAAAACGTAACAAACAAACAGACAAATATATTTTTATAACGCAAACTATCCCATTTTTCGGGATAAAAAGTATCCTATGTTCGTCCTCGGCATCGAAAACATATATATACTGAGTTTCAGCCAAATCGGTCCAGTAGTTTTCCGTGAAAACGGAACAGACAGACAGACAGAGACAGGCTGACAGTTACTTTCACATTTATAATATTAATAGGGATTATCTTTCATTCCGACATGAAAGTCTTTCTTCACTTGACTTTAGCCTGTATTATAATAGCTACCTACACATCTCTAACAAGGTATGTTAGCTGTCACTGCTGTCAATATCAATGTCAGCGGTTGATAAATGACAACAAAGTTTAACAAACAATCAAACAACCCGAAGAGGTTATTTTGTGTTTTAGTGTATGTTAAGAACGTATTTTGAATTAAATAAAGTCATTAAACCAAATATATAAATCATGGAAATAACAAAAAATAACTTTAGTGATTGCTTGGATTATATTATCAAAGATTTGAAAGGTTCAAGCTTTGTCGGTTTCGACGCAGAATTCACTGCAATTTTATCAGGAGACTGCTTCAAACACAGGTATAAACATAAATAACACATCAGAACTCATAAGTCCTAAACTCTTAGTTGTCTTTAAAGCTTAGGGAATTCAGGATCTAAGGATAGCTTATAGCTTTCACATGAGCAAATAAATCAAGATCACATTAGAAAAATTAGCAATAAGCATTGAAGACATGTACTGCGATTATGTTATGCATCTCTAGTTACTAGTGCTGTTGATGATATTGTGCCTCTTCTTAGTTGGGTTCTATCAAAGCTTGTCTCTCAGTACATTCTTGTTTAATGTAGTGTTCAATGTTTTTCGGCATATATCCAATACCAGTCATAGTTGATGGAGTGTTGGTGACATATTATTAATTCATTTGAACTGGCAAGACCTGCAGCAAAGAGTAACTTCTAGAAAGTTGTATTTAAAAATAGCAGTCTTAAAACTGAATAATTATGAAGATTGAGTATGTGGAATTTGAACATTCAGACTCTACCTCCATCTAAATGTGTCAAAACAAATGTGAAAAAAATATTAGTGTTATTTTATAATGCTGGAGCCTCATTTGCATTAGTGTTAAAGATAGACTTAGACTCTTAAACTAAATTTGAGCGGGCCTCTTTAAGAACCATAAAGAAGCTCTCAAACTTACTCTAACTCAATATGAATAATACATACTGTCTGGCTGTTAGACACAGATATGGCGATGGGTTTAATACATTATTTGAGATGTGACCATTGAGATATAACATGTCTAGAGAGAGCATTGCTAACAAACAACATCGCCAAAAACGGCATCAAAAACGCGAAGCGTTGCTATATTCACTCTGCGTTTTCGGGATATCAGGAAAAAAATATTACCCCATTTTTTATAATTAAATATTTTTTTATGTAAGTGAAAAGTTTAAATGATCGTTATGATTTAATCGCTTTATGTGTTATAATTTAATATTACTCAGAAGTTTCAGTTTTTTTTAAATAAAGTATTAGCAACAAAAGTTGTGTGTCTTGGAACGAACCATAAAAAATACATGCACAAATAAATTCATAACACATTCATAGCATATGTAGTAATTTTAATTCGCAATAAAATGTCTGTACAGACATTAGTACATATTTATAAGTCTGTTAATTATCAATACTAATGTAATAATTCTAAAAATACTATTCATAATGGCAAATTATTTTTGTGTTACACATCATATTCACGAAGGTTATTAGATGACTATTTATAACCCAAAGATTATCCTGCGCTAAAAGTCAGTGAATTTATTTGTAATAGTAGACTTGGAACGATTCGATAGGTTCATATTGGGTAGTAGGCTTTATGTATAATCCAAAGTTTATATCAGTAGTAGGAACTACGGGGTAGGTACACGGGATAGTTTAATGCAGGGACTTAAGAGCAACTAAACCACTTGAAAAGGGCTATTATAGAAATAAAAATATTCATATCCAAATGTTTTTATTCAAACTAGTTCAGTTTGATTATTTTATGAACTAAAATTTGTTTTTTATCATATTAATATATTAAATTATTTCTTTATTAAGAATTAATGGAGATGCAGCTAACAGAATATAGACAAAATTAATATCTTAATTATGACAATGAAGAGTTTTTTATAATATTACTAGCGGCCCGGCGCAGATTCACCCGTGGTCTGTCCCGCTCCCGTGGTATAAAGCATCATGTTATATAGCCTATGACACTCCCTGTTAACGTAGCTTTCCAACAGTAAAATAATTTTTAAAATCGGTTTAGTAGATCCAGAGATTACCCCCTACAACGTCACAAACTTACAAACTTTACCTCTTTATAATATTAGTACAGATAACTCCGACCGAAGCATCTGCTTTAAACGATATTCAGTTTTTTTTACATCCTCTTTGACGATATTTGCAGCACGCATTCTGTCAATTCTATATCAAACGTCATAAGGTTACATTAAAAAGTTTATATTGTCCAAAGCGCTAAGGTTAGATTAGAAATAATTTTATATGATGGTTAAGTATTCTTAAATTTTCTAATTATTCTTCACACAACTTACATCTTATCGGTCATGATCATATATAATTATTTTAGGTACTTTATTTCAATACAATTGTGCCGTTGATAAGAAAATATAAAAAAACATAGTGTAAAAATATCTCCGAAAATGATTCAAAATACTTCCTTTCAAAATCCATCTCTTTGTCCAACAATATGCTACAATTGGATCCGTAGGAAGTCTAAAACGTAATATAAACTAGTTTAAAAAACCGGACACACAAACATGTCTGTTTTCTATCGATTTTTTCAATTATTCATATTTCATAAATAAATAAAAAATGATAACAAAAGTCCCCAAATTTTGGAAAACAAGTCGCACTTGTCACCTGACAACATCAATCAATTCGATAACCTTGAAAATGTCGAAATTAAATTTCACGTTTTTACAAAGAAATCATGAGAAAAGTATTAAGTTTTCCGATTAAATGACATCTCATCCTTATCCTTTCCCGTTTTAAAATAGTTCCGACACATTTGAATAGCGCAGGCCGGCATAATTATTTTTTTTGCGAGAGCTCTAACCAGTAAAGTAATCGAAACGACACTAACAGGCGTGGGAAGCCACTGAAGCCAGTGCACCAATTTTGGTGCACTGTTTTTGGGCCGTTTTTGTGCAATTGATGCGTGATCTAGACGTTTATATGATCTAAGGATGTGACATTGTTAATGATGTTAAATATTGACAGATAAGATATGTATATACACTAATGTGGCTGTGCATTAATGGCATTATTTTTTAACAATTTAAATAATACACATTAGTCCTCAGCTTAAATTTTTAACACTAACACAGATGAAGCTCCAGCATTAACACTTAATATATTTGGTGTAAATATAAAAACTCATTGCTTTTTCTCTTCACTATTTCAGATTATTTGACACTTGTGAAGATAGATACAATAATATAAAGAATGAAGTAGGCAACATGATAATGACTCAAATAGGCCTCACAATGTTCAAATATGAGAGAGAACTGGACACCTATGTAGCTACAGGATACACCTTTCATTTATGTCCACAAGTGTTTGGGGATGTTGACCAGTCATTCATATTCCAAGCTTCAACGCTTAGGTTTCTTTGTAGACATAATTTTGACTTTAATAAGGTAAGAATATATGTCTATGCCTTATTCCAACTAAATGGGTTTGAATCTTTGAATGCAAGAAATTCCCTGGCTACACAGTTTTTTCTAAAATACATCTTGCAAATCATGGACATATACAACGTGGAAACTTTCAGCGGGACAGTAAGGCGAAGTATCTTATGTGTTGCAGCTACATGTAAATGATATCCCTATTCACAGATTTTTCAAAGAATGTACAGTTAGCAACAAACTGGCCGTTTTACACATTTTTTTATGCTGAACAATCCTGTCTCTAATACTGTTTAAAAAGTTCAATGGGACCAACCCAGGTTGGAGTAGTAAAAATGTCAGAAATCACATAAAAACTTCCCATATATTTTGCATGAAAATTTTACTCAAAAAAATTGTTGATGTAAATTGATCCTGTTTCTAATGCTGATCAAAAAACAACTGTCAACTAATCGTCACTGGAGTAGTAAAAGAATCAGAAATCATAAAAATCTGTTATACGTCTTTGAGGAAGTCCAATTACCTTTTTTCTTATCAATATTTTTTTTTACTTAATAAAAAGATAAGTTTAAAAAAGGCTAGTTTGTTAGCCAACTCATTATTTAAATTATAATATATAAGTTATTGCATGATTAGGAGATGATGGGGCTGACATGTTTATGTGGTAAAAGTCCCAAACAAATAAAGAGGGGAATAAAGGAGCATAGGATTGGGGAACAGAGCAGTGGACCAAATGTGTAAGGAAATTTGTTTTTTACTGGCCCATTGTCATTTTTAGTACTTCACCTTTATGACAATACCATTAAAGCAATGAAAACTAGCAGTTAAGTAATTTTTCTTGTAAAATCACTTTTCAGTTTACATATGAAGGTATTCCATATCTAAGTAAAGCTGAAGAAAAAGAAATAAGGCAACAGATTAAAGATAAAGCACTTTTCAATAATCTAAGTAGATCATTAGAGTTGTATGAAGAAAAGCTACTGCAGAAGCACTGTTCAGAAGTTTCAAAGTGAGTTTAAGTATAATATTATGTAATAAAACTTTATGTGCATGAACCCGCAAGAATAGCAAATCAGAATAACACTAATTGCTAATAACATTTTCTTACAATGTAGTGTCTTAAGTACTCACTTCCTAAGTAAAAGATTAAGTTGTATCTCTTTAATACACAGGCCTCTTCCCTGTTTCTCACCACTCTTGGCCAAAAGGAACCTGGATCTTTCTTAATAATGTGAATTACATAAAATAAATAAATATTTGTCAATTATACTCAATTTATACATTTTTATGAATTTCAGGTGGTTAAGCACAAATGACAGTGAAACTATGTACATAGAAGTTACAAGTCCAGTTTTAAGATTTATCATCCACAATGAGCTACGTATACGATTTCCGAACATCCTAACTACAGATAGTTTAGGTAATAGCAAGAAGGTAAAAAACTTTATGTACTTAGTTCAAATAAAAATTGGAATATCCAATTGTTGTAACATAGGCTGTGTTTTCTTAACTTGCAAAGACTATAAAAGAAATAATTGATAATTAATTAACGTTAGGTTTTTGTCATATAGTCAATATCCTACATACAATATCCTCTAGGGCAATCATGCACTTTTTCTTACTACATATATTCAAATATGGCTCAAAGCGTTTAGCCCTTTTTAGACATCTAGTGATCCAAATTATTATATTAAAATTTTCAAATTTTTGCAAAACATTATTTTAGACCATATTTATTAACCGACTTACTTACATAATATGGGTATATTCCCTAATAAACACTAAATATATGTCAAATCTATCTTCTAATCAATGTACATGATTCTTTGTATATGATTCTAATCATGTACAAAGCTATCTTCTAATCCCTCCATGTATTCCTATCTAGATGTTAAAACTATCAAATAATATTTACACCAAGTTGTCTATGTGATTATTTCAGGTTCTAATATACAGAGATAAATATGTTGAAGGAGCAAACAGTGCACCTATGGCAATACTAGAAGACAACTTAATGAACCATTTGCTAGGTTTCTCTCAAGTCATTTCACTATTGGAAAAATATAGGAAACCTTTAATAGGTCACAACTTGTTTTTGGACACAGTGCTTTTGCACAACCAATTTATAGGACCGCTGCCTAACAAATATACAAGTTTTAAAAAGAATATCAACACAATGTTTCCAAGTATATTTGACACAAAGTATATTTCACATGAAATGAGTAGAAAGTTATCATTTGATGAAGTATGGAAAACAAATGCTTTACAGGAGTAAGTATTAAATTTGATTTCCAATTACTCGAATTACAGTTTAAACTATAGACCATGATTATTAAGCTTGATCTCCATTTACATTTCTAAAGTAATTAGGTAGTTTGCAAAAGTGACGAATTAAGTCCTTATCACAGTTTGGAAAACATTTTGCAGTTCAATAAATTTTTGATTATGCCCTGATTCCTATAGCATATATGATCTTACTGACCGTTCGTTTGCTTTACTATCGGTTAAAATTTGACATTATCTCCATACAAGTAATGTCAAAATTCAACCGATGATAGGGCAAGTGAATGAATAGTAAGATATAGGAACTAGCCACAGGTAGACATCTGTATAAAGCGTGATAAGGACTAATTAGAAAGTTAACTAATGCAAGTGTAGATTAAGCTTTAAACCCACTGGCGGGCTATCGTTATTAGAAAAAAAATGACAAATGGAAACTTAATAAGAACTAGGATACGCCCGCGACTTTGTCCATGCTTGACTTGATATTCCCACGGGATTCCCGGGACAAAGTACCGCAGCATTTGAATAGAAATAGAATGTAAGCTATCGTTTTAGTGAAAATTATGTCGGTATAAGCTAATTTTTAAGGACCCGAATTATCGATCATTATAAAACGCTTTGAAATTCGATTTTTTTTTAATCTAGCCATTTTAAACTAGTCCCAGAAAAATTCCCGTGGGATTCCCGAGGTAAAAAGTAGCCCAGATTTTAGGTGTAAAATTTTTCTCTCGATCAGAGAAAACCGCATCGAAATCAGCCCAGAAGTTTTTATGTACATCTTGAGTAAACAGACAAGAAATTTAAAAAAAATTGCACGGTGTTCTTCATCCTTTATTTAGTCAATTCCAGTGTTGTTTAATAGATTCAATGTACATACATGGCATTTTTAGAGTTTTATAATATTATAGATTTCAAATTTCGAATGACTATCTAAAAAAATATGTTTTAAATAAAAAAACGTCAATAGCGATAACTTATCTGTGCAGGAACGAAGAAAGAATACATTTCCTGCGGCCGGGCGGCCTGTCGTAAGAGGCGACAAAACAACCCACAGCCAGGTGGTAGGGCATTTGCCCCACTGGATGGCTACCACCCCCGGTCTAAAGTATGTCGCCATAACAACCTTGAGTTGTGTTCCGGCACTAGTGACCAGGTTCCAGTCTCCCTTAAGAGAGCAGCAGCGCATTGGTAACACCTTTGGTGTTGCAAATGTCCATAGGCGATGGTAACCGCTTTCCATCAAGTGGGTCGTCTGCCTGTCTGCTGAAGTCCTGCAATAAAAAAATTAAAAGAAGCGAGCAAGGAATAATAATGGTTTCTATTTTTAAAAAGACATTACAACAATGTTGGTTTCGAATTGTTAATAAAGGAAAGAAGGCATATCAAAAAATCAACTCTTTTCTTAGTTTGAGGTTTGACATTCCTTTCCAGAAATACAGGTGTTATTTCTTTGTTTCAAAATCAGCGAATTCTTTTCTTAGCTAGGGTAATATAATTTCAAAAATCTAATGATACCACCTTAGTTTTTATCAAAATCAGCCTCGAGACGCCTTTAAGTATTTTTCGCTATGTCATATAGTATACATAGGATTTGGCCCTGAGGGCCCACTTGAAAAATTCACCTGTGTATACTCACACAGTTTTCTTTTTCATCACAGTTTATATGAATTCTTCTCAGAGGGCAAATGTAAGAAGCTTCAGAATGGTGTGAACCTAATAAAATTGAGCACACCTTTTAATGTGAAACAGTCGTACCATGAGGCTGGCTGGGATTCTTTTTGTTCAGGTATGATAACATATTTTTTCATTTCATACTCATCAATTCCAGCGTACTAAAATATTTTTATATGTCTTTCAAAGACACAACATGTACTGTATTATAAATACATTGACTAGTAGTCCTCCTTACCTTAAGAAAAAAATTTAATTCCTTCACCTTTCTACTTCCCACAATTTGCGCACTCATAGGTATCATAAACTCACTACACCTGCACACACTTCATCCTTTTATAATAACTCTCTTACAGTGGAGGCTGTCAAACCTTGGAATGTGCTGCCTCTTACTGTAAGAGGGGCCAAAACATCGCCTACATTTAAGAACGCACTCAGAAAACACTACTTTTTCTTAAATAATTATGCCTAAGTCTTATACTGTAGATTAATCTATATATATAAAAATCAATTGCTGTTCGTTAGTCTCGCTAAAATTCGAGAACGGCTGGACTGATTTGGCTAATTTTGGTTTTGAATTATTTGTGGAAGTCCAGGGAATTTACTCACCTTTTAAACCTAAAAGGTGAGTAAATATAAAAAAAATGCTTGGAATATGGTAAAAACAACAATTTTGCTTTCCCTTAGAAAGTATTCCTACCCGTTAAACATTTGATTTTAATCCCGTCGTTTAGAAATCAATTAAATTTAAAAGTCGTTCATAAATCAAATTAAATTTCAAAATGGAGGTTTTTTTCATTATTTTGGTTTTGAATGTCAAACGTTTGATCTTCGCCCCGTCATTCAGAAATCAACGGTTTTTATTATATATATATATATATATATATATATATATATATATATATATATATATATATATATATACATACATACATACATACCTTCACGCCAGTTCCCTTACGGGGTAGGCACGAACAACAGAGCGCCATTCAGGCTTATTCTTACACATCTCACTTGCTTCTTTGACATTCATAACTCTTGTCATGCACGCTCGTCTGTTCTTAAGGCTCCTGACATCACCTTCTGCTAGTACACGATCAATTTGATCATGGAAGGTGTGTCGTGGCCTTCCACGACTTCTGCATCCATCCACTTTTGCATTGTATATCTGTTTAGTCATTCTTTCATCATGCATTCTTTCCACATGCCCGAACCACCGGAGCATTCCTTTCCTTACCTTCACCCCGACACTCTCTTTCAGACCAACTCTCTTTCTTACTTCTGTATATATATTTATGATATGCCTAATAATCTGCACCACCTACGTCGCCAGAGTAGGTTAAACTATTCCTTAAGTTAGATTGCCTGGAGGAGATTGCTTTAAGCAATAAGGCCACCTATTGTTTTTACCATGACAATATTGTAATCGTGCATTATTCAAACTGTATATTTGGTGAGCAATCAAGTGTTCTTTATTTATCTATGTCCTATATAACACCACAGGTCATAATGAAGCTTTCATCCGTGCAGGAACAACCCACAGCCAGGAGATAGGGTATTTACCCGCCACGCTATAACGACCTTGACTTATGTTTCGACATTAGCGGTCATGGTCCAGTCTCCCTTTAAAGAGCGGCAGCGCATTGGTAGCACCTTTGGTGTTACAAATGTCCATAGGCGATGGTAATCGCTTTCCGCCGTCTGCCTGTCTGCTGACTTCATGCAAAAAAAATGTGTATAATCACATCCTTCACACACATCTATCAGTATTTATTTGTTGTACTTATCCGTTAATATAACAGTGATTATCTCTTAATAAAGCTTACTGCTTCATACGTCTGGGTCATTGGGCGGCATGTGAGATCCGGGGCAAATATCGACCGGTGGGACCCACGGAAAAACTAGCCGCACTCGCCCCTTACTGCAACAGGGTCAATGTTATACGAGCCGCCGTGCCTTATATGGTATGTATGTATATCAAACTCAACAACATCCCTTTGCAGGTCCGGACGTAGGGACGGATAGGGGTGCGGACTGTCAAATCAACTGAGATTCTTTTTATAAACTTACAGAACGTCGCAGCCTCAAAGGAAGTTAAATAGCGCGTTAATTATTTTTGACAGTAATTAAAATTATTTCTATAACGATATTTTGCAAGTTATATGATAAGATATTATTTTCACACCTGTTCTGTTTTTGTATGTAAAACTAACTGCGCCCCGCGGTCTCACCCGCGTGGTGATGGAAAATCGTTATATTTTGGATAATTAATATCTTTATAAATTATAGCCTATGTGTTATTCTGATGTGTAAGCTATATTATTGTAAAGTTTCATCAAAGTTCATTTAGTAGTTTTTGCCTGAAAGAGTAACAAACATACATACATACATTCTTACAAACTTTCGCGTTTATAATATTAGTAGGATATTAGAATTTAACATAATATATAGATTTGTCAATATCCGAACGTTTGATTCGCCCCCTACCAAAGACACTTGATGTTAACCTAATCTATGCTCTCTCCACTCTCTGCCGTCTTGTTAAACGTGTGTGTTCAAAAGATATTGAAATATATCAAGGAATCAATTAATTATCCTTTTATTTTACATACAGCATAAACTTTCTGTATTGTTGAAATATAAATATTTTTCAAACAAGTTCAGGGTCACGTCACAATCAGATTTTGACTTGTAGCAATCGCAGCAGTTTTACAGCGTCGTTAACAAAAAATATAGGCAATAAATAAAGTACATATATCTAAAGCTAAACATCGTTAAAACCCGAAACGGCATTCAATCATTTTTCCTAACATTTTATTTTTCTCGCTTGTATATCGAAAACAAAAGTTTTACCAACATGTTCCAAACCCGAATGCATAATATGCTAAGTCAGTTTTAACAAATTTTACGTTGCTTAAAACAGAATAATTCTTGTATAGCAGACAAACTTTGGAATTAACTTTTTTATCTTACATTTTATATAGATCGGCTGATTATGTAACACCATATTATACAAACTGTCACCACGCCACTAGACCCGTGAACTAAAATAGTGGTGCATGTTATGATTTCATACACACTTTTTTTATCACCGTCCCAAAAACAAAGTGCTCTGTACTGTTAATCAAACCCATTATTCTAATGCATTTCTATGCGCTGAATCCGAATCTGGGGTCAGTTTGGTCCATACACCCTCAAAATTTTGAGTAAAAATACAAAATTGCACCGCAAAACTATCAAAAATTTGCATTTAAAAATTACACAAAATACAGTTAATATTAAAAACAATTAAGCAATTTTCAGGAGTTTTATTTGGATTTTAGAGGGCTTATAGGTCAAATAAGATTTGAGATTCAGAATCATCGGAATAAAATACATAAAAATCATACTTGTTCTAATTGCAAACTGCAATTTTTTGCGGATTTTTTCAATTTACTCAAAATTGTCAAGGTAGGTGGACCAAACTGACCCTAAATTCGTATTCAGCGCATCGAACTACATGAGTATAAATGGGTCTAGTCAAAAGTACAGATCACTATTTTTGTGGGCCGGCGATAATTATATAACAAGCAGTGTGGTCGTTATGTAAATGATTTTTAATATATATATATATATATATATATATATATATATATATATATATATATATATATATATATATATATATATATATATATGTATGTATGTATGTATGTATGTATGTATGTATGTATGTGTGTGTGTGTGTGTGTGTGTGTGTGATATGCGGAAATTATATTTGTCCAAATATTTCGGTCGTATCGTCATCGTTTTCGGCCAGTCCCGTCTATTGTTGGACATAAACCACCCCAATAATGTTTAAAAGCTCATGTTCTCATTTCTTTCACCTTCTCCTAATTATTTGGGGTTGGCACAATATGTCTTTTCCCTCTACACTCCTCTATACTGACATACGTCCTCTGTCACACCACAAATCATCATATCATCCTTCACACTATCCATCCATCTCTTTTTTGGTCTACCTTTACATTTGTTCCCATCAATCTTGTAGTTTATCATTATTTTTGTCACGTGACTTTTATCCCTCCTCATTACATGCCCATACCACCTTAATCTTCTTTCTCTCAATTTTTCAGTCACTGCTGCAACTTTCAAAGATCTCCTTATGTACTCATTTCTCACCTTATAAAAAAAACCTTATCCATTATTGTGACATCACACATCTCAGCTAAGTGGAGACGTATTTGATTTATCATTTTAGGGGCCCAACATTCAGACCCGTATAACATGACTGGTCGTATAATAAATTTATATATCTGACCTTTTAGTTTCAGTGGCATTAGTTTGTCGCATGTCACACCGGTTACTTGTGTCCACTTTAGCCATGCTACATTTATTCTTCTCCTTACCGTGAACCGTGATATCTGAATTCGGGATTACATGTTAATGTGGCTGAGTGTAGAGAGGCACAGCACTAGAGGTCCCGCCAAAATCCTAAAACAGGTATTCGATTTTGGTTCTGCTGATTTTCAACCCCACGTGCTCTAACGCCTGCTGCCAACTATATATTTGTTTTGATGTGCCACCCTTCTTCTTCATCTACCAGGACAATATCATCTGCGAAGAGCATGCACCAGGGTGCCTCTTCCTGTGCCTCTGTGGTCAACGCATCCATGACCAGCAGAAACAGTTAAGGACTTGAGGCGGATCCCTGAAGCAAACATACCTTTACAGAGAACTTGTTCGTAGTTCCTACTACAGAGCAGACTTGTGTACTAACATTCTCATACATGCTTTCTATCAATCTTACGTATTCTCTAGCAAACCTTTCGCACTGAGGACCCCAACAAAACTTTTAGGAGGACGCGGTCATATGCTTTCTCTAAATCTATGAAGACCATATGGAGATTTTTATGTACCTGTCTAAATTTTTCTATTAGTTAGCGTATTGAAAATATGGCATCAGTTGTGCTACGATCGGGCATAAACCTGAACTGGGATAGCGCCACCACCGTTTCTTTCCGTAGTCGTTCCTCAATAACTTTCTCCCATGCTTTCATATTATGTGACAGCAGCTTTATTCCCCTATAGTTGGTACAATCTTGGATGTCACCTTTTTGCTTGAATATGGGCACCAGATATGATTGGTGCTACTCCTGTGGTATAGTCTCCTCGATCATCAACTTATTAAAAGAATAAAGCTAGCCACATCTTTCCATCCTCTCCTAACATTTTCCACACTTCGATAGGGATACCATCTGGTCCCACTGCTTGACCATTTTTAATTTTTCATACAAAAGCTCGTCTCGCAATAAAATTTATAATCGGAGTTAGCCCGTTAGAAATCACGGCCTCAATTGTATTAAACTATTTGATTATTACGATTTGTTTTAATAATTTTTCCTGTGAATGTTCGAGGTATTCTTTTGATGTTATATTTATATGTATATTGCAGAGTTTCGTAGAAAACGATCCGGAACGACATCGGCCCGAGTTGCTCCACGTCAAGTCACTCAAGGAGCGCGTCATAAACGTCGGAAAGGTAATATATTAATGTATATCTTTAAGGTGTTTGCACAAAATCAAAAAGTATTGGCCCAAATTATGTGCAATAATTGAATTTTAAAAATATAACTCGGTTTTTGTCAGGCCTAACATTTGTTGGATGAATATATCCGTAAAAGAACCTAACTCTCAAACTTAGTTGAAAGTGGGTGCCTGCCAGTCACATCTATTGCAGTATCGATACCCGATAGAACAGACAAGCTCATTAAAATAACTATTTGATTAATTTGCCTAATGTGCTTTCTAAATAATATTTCTTTAAAAAAAATGTGTAAAATATAATGTAGGCCAAAATAATAAACATTGAAAATATATTGGAATACCAGAAGAAGTTTATAGAGTTAGAACAAAATTATAATATTTTTTGTTTCACAACTGTCAAGCGAAATTTTAATTATATTACGTTTTTGAGATATAGAGATAAAACTTGACAATTTGGAAATGTGAAACTTAAAATAATGTGTACATTCTGACACTAGTTTAACATTTGCAATTGTCAGTTTAAAACCTATTGTAAAATGTTTTTACGATACAAAGGTTTTATATATTAGGCTAGGGCTTTTTAATATGTATTGTTCTATTTAAAAATATTTTTGTACATCTGGTCGTACATTCAGTTTGCAGTTTGTCGATATTGGTCACCAGTGTATAGGGTACCTTTAAAGACAAGGTGATACGTTATATTTACGATGATTTTATCAAGCTATGTTTTTGAAGCACGTGCAATGTAAAATAGACCACTATCACCGCATACCAGTTTTTAGCAGTTGTTATTTTCGGCATATAAATCATTTTACAATTCTATTCGGGGATCGTAGTGTTAACATTGGGCCGTATTTGTTTTGGCCTTGGTGTAAAGGCAAATTTAAAACTGCTTCACGTTTACGAAATGGTCGTGGGGTTAAGAACGGAGAAAGAATATAATTTTCTGCGGTCGGGCGGCCTGTGGTATGAGGCGACAAAACAACCCACAGTGAGGTGGTAGCGTATCTGCCCGTCTGGATGTCTACAACCCCTGGTCTAGAGTATACCGCCTTATCAACCTTGAATTGTGTTCCGGCATTAGTGCCCAGGTTCCAGTCTCCCTTTAGAGAGCGACAGCACATTGGTAGTAACTTTAGTGTTACAAATGTCCATAGGTGATGGTAACCGCTTTCCAACAGGTGGGCCGTCTGCCTGTCTGCTGAACTAGTGCAATGAAATAAATAACAGACTCTTTCCTTGATAAAAGTATAAATCCAATTGAATTGTATAAGTTACGCTAGCCTTACTAATCTAATAATTAGCGACTATCGCTTGGTCATTTCATAGTTTGTGCTATCTCAATTGTTTCTGCGCATAGTAACAGCTTAAGCGTCTACAATACAAAAGCACTTGTAATCAATCGTGTAGTTATAGAAAAGTATTTTGTCGAATGATATAAAAATGTAGTAAGCGACAAGACTTAGTATCTACGTTTTTGTTCGGTCGCTCAAATGTCACGACTATTCATTATTATTATAAAACGGCAGACAAACACACAAATTATATATCACTAAAGTAAGCAAATTACGCTTGTTATAGATAATATACAATGGCCCACTCTAGGGCCGATCTCAAACACCCAGACCATAGTAAATAATGGAAATTTCGTAAACAAAATTTACCATGCCACGAATCGAACCCGGATCCTCTGTGTGGTAGTGAAACTGGCCGGCAAAGGCTTAGTTCGCTCAACCATAGAGGGTGTAAAGCATTTAAATTCAAATCAATTAATTGTAAATCGAAACAATTTATTGTAATTCGATTGTCTGTAATACCGGATTTGTGTCTTAATATCAATTAATTTGCCTAATTACTGGTTAAAGTTTAGCATATATATACAGGTAATGATAATTTTCTGCCAATGGTAAGGTAAAAGAAAAGATGATAACATAGAAAAACCTGTCACAAATCCGCTATCTACCAATTTGAATGGCTTCATTCATACTTAGGTGTCTCCTGTATTACTAAACTATTGCTGCAATTGCTATGTGTGTTTAAGTATATTCGAAAATGGTTTAGATTCACAATTGGACCCGGTAGGTGGCGCGTTGAACTACATTTATGGCATGGAATGGTGTATAGTAAAATACAATTAAAAAAAATAAATTTAGAATAATAGAAAGCGCAGTAGGAAGTACCTAACCACTGTCAAATGTTTGATTTTTTTAAATTTGGAATCTGAATATCAAAGAGAGTAGTAGTAGTAATACAATTTACGACAATGACAAGCTAAGAATCGCGGTATTGAAATTTTTTAAGATCTTTATATATAAAATTCTTTTCTTCCTATGTCACTGAATGACTCCTAAACCCCCGGACCGATTTTGATGAAATTTATTTATGTGTTTGAGCGGGATGGCTCAGTTTCGAATCACAATTGCAATCGGGTTCTAAGATTTTGACAACATTTTTTGTGAGTGTTAGAGTGAGTCCCGGAATGGTTTAGATTTAAACAATCGGGTTCTGTATTTTTATTTTGCTAGAGCAGGACAACGTCTGTCGAGCCCGCTAGTCTACATATAATTATGTGAGCCAAATATTATATCTTCGATGATAATCTACTGTGACGTACAAACAAACAAAAACCAGAGAGAGACCATACGTATTCCATTGGTCTTTGAAACCGTAATGCTGAATCTTTTTAGTAATAATTACAGACGTTTCTTGAAACTTTTGTTCGAGCTTCATAATATACTTATTTATAGACAAAGCCCATAATACTTTGGCATGCCATAAACCTTGGTAATGTAGTAAAATTGAGATTTCAGGGAAATCCCCAGATATATACGATAGTTAACTTCTCTTAATGCATGAGTTTTATTCTGTAAAATCTATCCCAATTAAGAATTGAAACATAACATAATTGCACAGTGTATTTCTGTCTGTAAACACAGTGTTCAATGTGACGGTCTAGCCCTGGCTGTGAAGAAAAATATTCATAAATTATATTCGTTTCCTAACAGAACATCTGTTAAACGTCCAATTCCTCATCTAAAACTGTCGTATTGCCGTGTACACACAAATACATCAAATTTTAGCTCCTGTCAGATGTTGCAGTGGGAATTTTATTCTTACACCCAACAACTTAAAGACGAAATATACATTTCTCATCACAACAGCTGGTACGATTAGTATGCACCTTCTTCTGTGTGTAATTTCAGAGAAATCCGCAAATTTTTACAGGAACCCCGATAGAGCTCTGAACGGGTTGCATAACCAGCTAAACAAAAATCTATTTTAAGCGGAATTGTAAGCAGATTTGGGTTCATCGGCGACGTCGCGATCCTCGGAGCCAAAATTAGCGCTCATAATTATATAAAGAACAGTTATGGTAGTAATAATTGTCACCTCGGCCGGTGAAGTGATGTTCGGTGCGGGTGTTTTCCTACTGGCACACTGTGTCGCCTTTGTGGGTGGTGTCGCGCGGGCAGTGTCGGCCTGTGTCGCGGTTTGCGGCCCGTGCGTGCGCGGCCGCCGCCGCTGGCCGCCCGCCAGGGCCACGCACACGCAGCCGCACTCCCACACACGCATAGCTCGCACGCCGTGCACATATTTCCCGTTGCTAGTTAAAACAGATTGATAATGCCCAAGTGTCACAAGCGGAAAACTTTATTTTTACATCGGGCTACTTTTTCTCTAGCTGAAAAAACATCGGACGGTGTTTGATTTCCCCGATGGACAAAACCTCATTTTTCATGCCACTGTCAAGGTTGATATAAGGTTAGGATATAAATAAATTTCATCCCGGCGCGAATGTTGCTCTTTGCTATATTACAACTCGCAATAGAATTTTTTGTCACAAGTAGTATTGATTAAAGTTCACAAGAAGAATCAAGCTAATACTATAAAAATTCCAGGCGGCTTACCGGTAAGACACTCGCGTCTAATTTCTGTGACGTAGATCCGAATATCTGCCGGAAGGATGAGTGGCTGGGGTAGTATTTTTTGGTCAAATAACTATATTGTCATATTTACCTCCTGCTGATACTGAAAAAAAAAACCATCGTAATGGCGCTCCTACACCTGGGATAGTGTTAGTGTTAGGAATTGTGATACGCAGATTTAGGCAAGGCTTTAATGCGTTATTTGCGATGCGACATTATTAATGACGTCATGTAGCTAATCATTAACGACATTATATTTTAGCTATGATTAAGTCGCATTTGGTGAGAATCACTAATACTAATGCAGAAGGTACATACATGAGGAAAGCTGTATATCGAGATCACAGATAGGTGAAACTCGCTGATCCATTTCAGACGATCATATGGACGCGTTTGCCGGTTTACAGTAGTATTTTCCAATATGCTTACATTCATATTATTATGCATAAAAATATATTCGACTGTGGCACAGACCATTAATAGATTTTTTGTGCCGCCTAGAGTTGTGTATAATATATAGAAGTAATAATACATAGTGAAACTTTGAAAAATAATTTACCTAATATTATCCATATGTATAGACTAATAATACAATATTCTACATAGACTAATACAATAAAAGAAAAGTGAATTAAAATTTTTTCGTACCTCAAAATTATAAGTAGAATACTGATCCTAGTTCTCCGTCTTCTATGGTTAAGGTGCCTGGAAGGCTGACTACGTTTCGTCGCTCCTCTCTATATTATTGAAAATACACTATACATACATACATACATACATACATAACTTCACGCCAGTTCCCTTGCGGGGTAGGCACGAACAACAGAGCGCCATTTAGGCTTATTCTTACATACCTCACTTGCTTCTTTGACATTCATAACTCTTGTCATGCACGCTCGTCTGTTCTTAAGGCTCCTGACATCACCTTCTGCTAGTACACGATCAATTTGATCATGGAAGGTGTGTCGTGGCCTTCCACGACTTCTGCATCCATCCACTTTTGCATTGTATACTACAAAATACACTATACACTGATGAAATTTATGTTGGTAGGTGGCGACTTTACTGGCTGGCTTTGGATCGATTGATATAAAACCTTATGGCAGTCGAGCAGCTCTCATCGCTGCAAGCTCTCAAATTACGTAAGTAATACGGGTATCGATATTCAGTCGTGACAGCTGAATAACGAATACATTCCCATCGCAAACCAAAAATCTGGAAGCTTACTGTAAAAAAATTTCGTCGTTTTCGTAAAATAAAAATATATAATTTCTAATGCCTATTTTTATATAGGAATAAATATAACATTGTTTATTTTATTTACTTTGTGCTACATATACTTCTGTCGAAATTGTAAATAATTATTTCTAAAATATCATTGAATTCCCTGGATTCGAATCTTTTTATGTAGCGGTACCGCTTATTTGAGGCAGTTTATTTTACAGGCCTATTGGTCAGATAGTGACAAACAGATTAAACTACAATGTACAGCAAAGGAAACATCGCGAGAAAAACCGCACTGAGATCCCCGATGAAATCAACTCACCAATCCGACCTCAGCAGTGGCACTTTCACGGGCTTGATATATCGCCTTGCGCTATTAACAAAATCGGATGTGTAAAAGATGCTTTTTACAAAGTTCCTAATATGAATAAAATAACAAACGAAACGAAGTTAACAAAAATATTATGTATTTTATTTAGTACTAACTGTGCCCGCGACGTCGTCCGCGTGGAATTTACTTTCAAAACCTTCCGATGTTGAAACATTCTTCATTGGTGCTCCGCTCCTATTGGTCTTAGCGTGATGGTATATAGCCTATAGCCTTCCTCGATAAATGAGTTATCCAACACTGAAAAAATTTTCAAATCAGACCAGTAGTTCCTGAGATTAGCCCGTTCAATCAAACAATATTAGTATATTTGGCTACAACACTAATACTTACATTTTAAATATCGCGATATCTTTTGAATGATACGTCCGAATTGAATAATTCAAAAAGTTCTAGAAAGGTATTCGTCTTGAATATGGAGTAATTTATTTTGATAAGGATTAATACCAAGGTACAAAATAAAGAGATTTTGAAGCGACGGCATTTTCATTATTTAAAAAAATAAAAGAAAACACTTATTGTGAGATAACTACAATAGTTAGACATATGGTTACGGGATATTTTTTGTAGACAATTATATGTTCTGCAAAGTGGTAGTACATTGTTTTGTTCTATAATCAATAGTTTTCATAGCGCACGCCATGTAAGGATTTTTTCGGGTTTCTTTTACACCTTGGGTTACATTATTCGACACTTAGTAAGGATCCCTAATTTTTTTGAAAATATAATATAGCCTATTATAGCCTTCCTGTAAATGTACTATTCAACACTGAAATAATATTTCAAATCGGACCAGCGGTTTCTGAGATTAACGCGTTTAAACAAACAAACAAACTCTTCAGCTTTATAATATTAGTATAGATTGATATAAGAAAATCAAAAATGTAGTAGGTGCCGACATTGTTAATAGCACATGGCGATAATGTATAACATGTAAAATAAAAATACTAATCACTTAAAAGACGCAAAAAAGCAACCCGTAGATCGGGATGTATAAAATCATTAATATACGCTTCAACAACATCGAGAATGTTCAAAATGGACTCATAAATCTCTAAGATAACAAAGCAAATAAAGTCATATGTTTATAGTCAAAAATATGATTATTTAAATTTTTAAATGCTGACATTGTGTGTTACTTACAGGGTGGACAGGATCTTAAAGAATTTCAGAGACAGCAACGAGTATAGGATATCAATGTTCAATGTATACAGACACACGAGGGCCAGTCAGGTTGTATTGTGGTAAGAATGATCAAGTACTGACACTTTCCAAAGAGTTTTCCTCGCTGTAACTTTCGATCAGTAAGAATATGTATTTACGGCTAAAATGTGGATATGACAATTGCATAAAACTATCCTGTTTTTATCTCCAATCTTTAAGTATAGTTTCCGTCACGAATCTTGTGCCATCACCTTAGCCTACTCACATTGATATTGGAATTCTTTATTGCAGTATGATATTATATCTTTCGAGTGAAGGGACAAAAACATAATATTTTCGATATGTCGATAAATAATATCACATTGGTTTTGCTCAATGCGTAAATTAATTTCTACTATTCCGCCGACCGCTCAAGATATGTGCCGGGAATTATACCTTTATGACAGACTTCGTTAAAAAGTTTGGAAATTCGATTTTAAGTAAAAATTTTGAACGCTTTCGAATACCGGATCTAGTAATTTTTAAATTCGGTTTTCTAGCGATCCCGGCCGGTCCCGGCTTCGCACCGGTGGACTTTCAGTTGTTTTAGTCGGGATCCCTAATTTTTCTAGTAATAAATATAGCCTGTGATACTCAGGGATAGTAGTAGTAGTAGCTTTCTAATGGTGAAAGAATGTTCGAAATCGGTCCAGTAGTTTTTTGAGTTTATTCGTTACAAACATACAAAATTACAAATCTGTTTATAATATTAGTGTAGAAGTGGTTTTATTTGCAAAATTATTGGGCCTTAAAGATACATAAATGTTTACTATCTTATTTCTTCACTCATGAGAAAATTTTATGAAATTCAAATTTTCTTGAAGTATATATACTTTATCTATTTATAAGGCTGTGTATAAAAATAATGCCAGGTGGTAGGGCATTTGCCCGACTGGATGGCTACCACCCCTGGTCTAAAGTATGTCGCCATAACAACCTTGAGTTGTGTTCCGGCATTAGTGACATTAGGTTCCAGTCTCCCTTAAGAGAGCAGCAGCGCATTTGTAGCACCTTTGGTGTTGCAAATGTCCAGAGGCGATGGTAACCGCTTTCCATCAAGTGGGCCGTCCGCCTGTCTGCTCAACATCTGCAAAAAAAAAATAACAAAAATTAAAAAATATTGTTTCAATAGAACTAAATTATATATTAGCCAAAAAACGTTATATGAGAATACCACAATAAGTTTGTACTTTATTTTCAGGAGCGGAGCCTTAATAACAGGAAGCTTGATGCTTTACTTCATACACAAAAAAGTCCGAATTACATCATAACACAATTATTATAATCCACATTATCATATCTGTAACACGCACAGCACAACATTGATGTCGCCATATACAAGAGTTCGACTTGAAACTTTGCTTAACGTTAATTAAGGTTCAAACTTTAAAATATAGTACAATAATAATTGACTATACGATTTAAATAAAACAAAATATCTTTTACAACTATAAAACAAAACAAAGAAAGCATTTTGAAGTTAAGATATCAGTTTCTCTTGGTAGCCTTTTATACCAGTTAAACCAGTCAAACAAACGCATGTAGTAATATATAAGAAAAACAATAAATAGTCAATGTAAATAAATGTAATAGTAATTAATAGTTTGTGTTTTTCAGCTTACTATAGATGAATTGACAAATTACATTACGTAAGCACCAATTTTGTCACTAAAAGTATGTGTGCCAATATTTTGGTCCTTCGAGTCGGATAAGTTCAATGGAAATCCTAATTATGATCACTTCTTTATATAATACCAGTTCTCGCTGGACAAAGAACTGAGCTTATTTTTTCACTGTTTATGTGGAATAAATAGTACTTAATTTAATTTATTTTTAATAATACTTTAAGTCTGCCCAATGTTAGTGATTACATATTAATCGTTAAGCTTAAAATCTACCTCAAGGCTGTATTTTTGTTAAATAAATGTATTTGTTATTTGTTTATGTAGCTGTTTATTAGTTATTATAGTTTATTTTGCTCATTCCAGTTATACTTTAAAAATATTCTAATATAGTCTCAAACTTCTTTTACATTATAAACCAAACATACATGGTATGGGCATATAATGAGGAGGGATGAAAGTCACGTGACAAAAAGAATGTTAAACTACAAGATGGATGGGTACAAATTTAAAGGTAGATCAAAAAAAAGATGGACGAATTGTGTGAAGGATGATATGATGATATGCGGTGTGACAGAAGAGGTATGTCAGAATAGAAGAGTGTGGAAAGAAAGACCTATTTTGCCGACCCCAAGTAATTGGTATGATGAAAGAAAAGAGAAAGAGATACATGGTATGGACATATTTGCGCGTTCGAATTTTGCATTGCGAAATTTAAAGTAGAATATGAATATTGTCAAAAAATAATAAATAAATATTTTTTCATTTTTCATATTTTGAAAGTACGCTTGGAGCTGCCTGATCACCGAAATGAAAACAGTACTTTTCATCGATCAATTTCAAACGATTTTCTCTGCTGTCATAAAATTTAAAAACTGCGAGCCATAGATAATACATGCGATTCGTGTCACAGCTTTTTTTACAGCCACTGTTAAATCGCGGCATAAATTCTAATAAAAAAATATCAACAATTTTCTTAACATAATTTTATACCTATAAATTACTTTTCACTAAATTATTATTTAACTAGGATACTCGTTAGATTCCCGAGACACAAAATACCGCAGTATTTGAAAAATTGAGTTAGTGAAAACTGTGTTGGAATAATAAGCTAATTTTTACACACCCGAACAACTATAAACCGCACCCGGGAAAATGTCCGCAGGATCCCCGTGACAAGAAATATCACACATTTTATTACATTAAATTTGCTATCGATCAGTAAAAAAATCACATTAGAATTCGTTTTCTTTTAAACAATTCCCAGAAAAATTCCCGCGGAATTCTCAAGATAAAAAGTAGCGCAGTTTAAATCTAAGAATTTGCTGCATCGAAATCGGTTGACTAGTTTTTACGTGAATTCCGAACGAACGGACAAGAAATCTAAAAAAATATTGTATCATTTATATAGTCTATTCCATTTTTTTATATAATAGCATCAATGTAGAGAGACGGTATGTTTAGAATTTTATAATATTATAGATATACATTTTGAAATAATTATTTACTAATATGAGTGTCAAAAATACTTGCTGGTAAAATCCACAGACAAATAAATTTGTTCGACGTTTCATACATGACGTATTAAATGAGTTCATCATATTTAGATATGGAATTACCGTCCTATTTCATTGGAGAAGTAGTTGTTTGTTTAACTAATCAGTTTTTATTTACTTTCCTCATATTCGAAATGACAACAAGAGTGTTAATTAACCTCGGGTGAACGGCCTATTTAGGCACTCGAACTTTTAGCGTCCTCGCCACGCTTGTACGCCAAACCGCCTTGTGCCTAAATAGGTTATGTTCACCTCGCGTGCTCTACTATTACATTGCAAGTAGTTTTTTTTATTTTTATTGCGGGAGTTCGGCAGACAGGCAGACGGCCCACTTGACGGAAAGCGGTTACCATCGCCTATAGACATTTGCAACACCAAAGGTGCTACAAATGCGCTGCTGCTCTCTTAAGGGAGACTGGAACCTGGTCACTAGTGCCGGAACACAACTCAAGGTTGTTATGGCGACATACTTTTGACCAAGGGTGGTAGCCATCCAGTCGGGCAAATGCCCTACCACCTGGCTGTGGGTCGTTTTGTCGCCTCTTACGACAGGCCGCCCGGCCGCAGGAAATTGTATTCTTTCTCCGTTCCTGCACAGATAAAAAGTAGTGTTGTAAAATGAAAATTAATTTTTTCTTTACTTACTATACTTCCTTAAGTTGTATATAGAACCATAGCGATCGGCGCAGGCGTATCAAATATTCACATATCTTTTAAAATATTCCGGTTATACAGAGGATCGCAACTACTAATTCCGTTCACATCATGTTTAGTATCAAAATTAGTTATTGCAGTAATCATAGTTATTTGCTATTATATTATTATTCTTGTTCGTCGATCGTCGGTTCACTTGCGAAATAAATTACGTGCATCCATTATTCTTAGGCGCCCAAACAATGAACAGACTAAACACGCTTTGTGAATCGCTAAAACTTTTATGATAATGTCCCAAAACAAGGCACATTTTGTTGGTCGCATGAGATTTTATTTTGCCAACAATTCAAAATTTAATATGACATATTTATAGTAAACGGAATGAATGTCACGCTGAAACCTCTTTTGTATTATAAAAATGCTACGTCGTTACTTTACTTATAAACAATCATGGCTGCTATCAGACAGACTACATACATGTTGGACATTTACATCGACCAGGTTTCATATATGGCTGCTATCAGACAGACTACATACATGTTGGTCATTTACATCGACCAGGTTTCATTTGTGGCTGCTATCAGACAGACTACATACACGTTGGACATTTACATCGACCAGGTTTCATTTATGGCCGCTATCAGACAGACTACATACATGTTGGTCATTTACATCGACCAGGTTTCATTTATAGCTGCTATCAGACAGACTACATACACGTTGGACATTTACATCGACCAGGTTTCATTTATGGCTGCTATCTGACAGACTACATACATGTTGGTCATTTACATCGACCAGGTTTCATTTATGGCTGCTATCAGACAGACTACATACACGTTGGACATTTACATCGACCAGGTTTCATATATGGCTGCTATCAGACAGACTACATACATGTTGGTCATTTACATCGACCAGGTTTCATTTGTGGCTGCTATCAGACAGACTACATACACGTTGGACATTTACATCGACCAGGTTTCATTTATGGCCGCTATCAGACAGACTACATACATGTTGGTCATTTACATCGACCAGGTTTCATTTATAGCTGCTATCAGACAGACTACATACACGTTGGACATTTAAATCGACCAGGTTTCATTTATGGCTGCTATCAGACAGACTACATACATGTTGGACATTTACATCGACCAGGTTTCATATATGGCTGCTATCAGACAGACTACATACATGTTGGTCATTTACATCGACCAGGTTTCATATATGGCTGCTATCAGACAGACTACATACATGTTGGTCATTTACATCGACCAGGTTTCATTTATAGCTGCTATCAGACAGACTACATACACGTTGGACATTTAAATCGACCAGGTTTCATTTATGGCTGCTATCAGACAGACTACATACATGTTGGTCATTTACATCGACCAGGTTTCATTTATAGCTGCTATCAGACAGACTACATACACGTTGGACATTTACATCGACCAGGTTTCATTTATGGCTGCTATCAGACAGACTACATACATGTTGGTCATTTACATCGACCAGGTTTCATTTATGGCTGCTATCAGACTGACTGCATACGCGTTGATCATTAACATCAACCCGGTTTCTATTATAGCTGCTATCTTGACGGACTGCATACATGCTGGTCATTTACATCGACCGCGTTTCTATTATGGCTGCTTTCAGACGGACTGCATACATGCTGGTCGTTTACATCGCCGTGTTTCTATTATAGCTGCCATCTTGACGGACTGCAAACAAGATAGTCGTTTACATCCACCCGGTTTCTATTATAGCTGCTATCTTCACGGACTGCATACAAGCTGGTTGTTTAACACCAGGGGCACGGTTACTAGGGCCCCCTTGCCATTTTGGCAAAAGTTACAACCTTGTATAGTCGTTATGTTCTTCCGTCCATCTGTCTTTGTTTATCAGTCTTTTTTCTTGAAACCACTGGATTGATGCATTAAATTTTCTTAGAAATATCTATTTATATACCTGTACACAATGCTGTAGTAAAATTATGAAGAAAATAAAGTTTAGCGGTGATTACCATACGTTTCAGTGTACGTTATGTAGTTGGGATATCGTACGCCAGTAAATCTTAAAAATCATCTGGACATTCTTTATTTAAATCACTGAGTACCGATATTTGGCTTCCGAAGTTGTAAAAAAGTTTATTTCCCTTCTATCGTTTGAACTATGAAGTAGAAAGTTCTGAAAAAATTTAAGGTAGGGCTTAAAAAAGACTTCAATGAAAATTGGTTTTAGCAACACACACCAGGCCCTGTAGATAAGTGAAAATGAAGCGGAATGACATATCGTTACGCTAAGTATTATGTCATTCCCGTACATATTCTTTTAGAGCAGAGATTCCCAAAGTGGTCGATATCGGTTTGCCAGGGGTACATAACATACAAGCCCTGTATATAACAGGGCGGCATAAACAAAACTGATTTTGGGGGTCGATGAGGTTTAAAAATCGACCCCTATTAATTAACTACAAGTTCTTTTTTGAAACTTTCAAGATGCTGTATAAGTCGTGTTACGTGTACCAACTTGTTATAAAAAGGACTAATATTTTAGTATGCAGTACCTGTCATTGTTGTACTTTTATCTTTACTTTGCGATTTTATTGTTTTTTTTTTCAAAATAATTACCTGCTTAAGTATTTTTACGTAATTTGTATTAATATTTATTAATTACACTTGATATTTACTGAATTCTATGTCTATATATTTTGTTAAATTTTTGCTGAGAAAATGATGTCAAGTCGACTCACATAACCAACCGCAGTTTTTAAATTAGTAAATATTTTGTATTAATACGAAAAAAACTAGAGATAGGACTTTAAAAATATTTTAACTATGGGGGTCGGAGGTATCAGTTCATTTTGGAAAAGGGGTCTCTTGCCCAAAATAGTTTGGGAATCCCCAGTTTAGAGCAAATGCCACTTGTCTAAAGCGCCTCGTATATTATATTCGTGGTTTCAACAGATTTACTGTGAAATTTTTGAAATATAAAAATAACAAAAACAATAGCCGTTCTTCGCCTCTAAGACCCTTCTATATATTATGTGGTATGACACCAACCTGGCCAACTTTTACTTATTGCCTGTCTTAGTTGCGGAAAATACCACAAGAGTTGTCAGTGACATAATATCTATTATCACATGTATTAATGAATGAGGATTCACGTGCAGACATGTACTAAAATAGGATCTAGTACATAGTTACATTCTTAGGTTCACCTGTACATTGAATGGTGCCAAAGAATTTAAGACTATTTTGTATGAATACTGACGTGTTAGAAGCTTATAACAATGTGTATGTACTTTATCAATTTTTTATAGGAAGTAGCTATTGTCAACCTAACTTCAATAAAAAATCTTAAATTTACCTACATATATGAAGTTATGAATTTTCACGATCTGCAACGATACCCCGACGAGTATGTAGGTATAGTCAGCTAAGAAACTCATTTACTAACTCAAGATCTAATATTATTTGTACCACATAGGATGACAAGGTCTATTTAGTAAAATCTATCTAACGCTAAGAAAATATTCAAATATTTTTCAATTCCAAACCTCGGCCTTAGCAAATATTTCGTTAACTACGAATTTTTGTTAAAACTGGTAAAACACTTTCTTAGCTGACTATATATTGAAACATATTTTCCCCCTTCAGTTAGATACATGTATAGCAACCACCTCCAATTTTTAGTTGGTTCACGGATTTTATTACACCATTGTTTAGTGATATAAACTACACTTTTCTGTCAAATGTACTGATTTTCCGAGAAAAATAATAATTACAGTTACGATAAAGATGAACATGACCAAAACATAAGGATTTCGTCTTAATAAAATAGGTAAGTCATTACCATTTTGGCTATGGAAGTCTGCCACATTAAAGGAACCCGATGTTTACTTCCTTTTTGAAGAACCCCATATTGTATTGTTTTATGAATGTGTATGCGCACGTGTACACGACACCACCGCTGCACCGCTGAACTATGTACAATAAGCGCGACCGCTTCAGTTCAAACCGCCGCAGTCTCTCTAATGTAATGTTTTGTGTAAATGCGCAGAACAGCAACGCGGCGGCGGCACAGTGGTGCTGTCTACACGTTGACTACAGGAGATTCCACTACCTGCACATAAAAAGCAAAACGGAGCTAGCCCATCTTTTCAATTTTAATGTTAAAGTCCTAACAACCTCAATTACAGGCTAACAACGAGCTCATTTTGCTCATAAAAGTCGGAAACGTCAACAACGATATCATTAAAGTGTGTTACAGCAATATTGATTTTCCACCATCGAAACAACGCACATGTTTCCCAATAAATAACGGATTAATCACATAACTTTTGCGAGCTTCGTCATTTTGCACACATCATTCTTTGTAATTAAGATAGTTCAATTAGTTCTTCGATTTAAATGAAGATCGCTATTTCAATTATTCCGTTAAATACTTCCAATTTTTATAGGAGTTTAAAGTTACTTTGAAATATGCTATCATATTCAGAATCGGATAATGGTTTATGAACTTTCTTTTTATACATATTGTTACGAATTGCACGACTCGAATTAAAATGCCGTTAGAATTACTATATAATTTATTAGAACTATACAAACACGTACAACACAACTACAAATATAACTAAACACAACCAGTGCAAACGTAATGCACGATTCAATCACACGCGCAAAGTCCGTCACTAACGTCTTGCTTCGCTTGTGGCTATCACTAGACTGCCGATCTCTCCATTGGGCCATTCTTTTATACTGCACCGATACAATATGACTGCCCGATCGCGTAGACCGAATTTCTTAGAATCAGTTCGCCACACCTGACTAATGACTGTCATAAAAGATTACAATACACAATGAGCTGTTTTCTAAACATAAAGTAAACAAAAGAAGTCCAAATGCGGAAAGGTAATAAAGTGTGCTTTTATGGTACGTAGGTGTGACTACTTTTGTCGGCGTGTAGGTCGTAACAAAATATTTTACTTAAGGATGTTACATTTAATCTACGTCTTTCAGTCGATTTTTTTATTGTGTTAAAAATGCTGACCAATCGCGTCCTCTATGGAAACCTTCATTGTGCTTGGAGTAATAGGCATTAGCAATAAGCAATAGGCAATTGGCCACTTTAAGGTTTTTAGAACTTATAATCCTGAATGACAATATTGAAACTTTTTTTTAGTGATCAAATTGAGGTGATGTTAAGTATTTTTAAAACAAAAGTACATTACGCATAGTATGTATAGGTATAAGGTGATCAGCTTGCGCCCCCTAAGTCTCTGTGCCTGGATAAAAACGGCCCTGTAATTACGGTCCTTTTCATTAATAACTGTATGTAGTAAATAAAACTTTTTAATATTGTTTGTATTTAACGTATGATAACATAATTTCGTAGGTAGGTACTTCGAATTATGAACTCTGCCGTGAATAATTCAATGAATCAGTGTATTAATCCAGAACGCACTGTATTACTTAAGCCAGAAGGGGATTTCCGTTATATATGTTAGGTACGTTCATTATCTGAAAGCATTTCTAATAACACGTGTTCTTTAAAGTTATGGTATTCTAGTGCAGCGCCGGCTCCGTTACTGCGTGTGCGAAGCGTCATGAATAGGGCATGCAAACATTATGACATGGGTGATTTATATTGATTTACCGCTTGCTCGCCAGCAAGACGGGCATCCCAACAGCAAACTTCCTAGAAATATCCATTAGTACCGCTTCACTTAATCAAACCACATGGATTACAACGTCTTGATCCAAACTAAACAAACTACGGCTAAATTTGAAGGAAAATCATTCGGATTACAAGCTTTAATTTTCTTGGGTATGAAATATTGTTTAAAAGAATAGACTGTATTAAGGAAGCTTTCTAAAAAGATTAAATCAATTCTAAACAGTAGGTACATTTAACGTAGAAAAAGAATATCGGCGTGCAACGGTTTCCTTGAGCTAATCGTGTTTTCATATGTTGAATGAGAGTTCCGGTGGCCCTCTTTCCCCTCTCCGTATCTCATCCCTCATATCCCATCTCGGTATCCCATTCTTATCCTATCTCGTCCATAAGGCTGGCTTCACCTCTGGTATTGCTACCAAGGCGAGGTTAACTACTTTTCATTAGGTTGACCGTCGGTCCGTCCGCCAGCTTCGCAATACAAAAAATGTACTAGGAAAGACAGTCGTTCATTAAATAACTCTGAAAAGTTCCTAATTCCTACATCTCTAGATTGTCCTAAAAAATCAACTTTTCTCACATATGAACGCTATATCACTTAAAATATTTGTAAACTAAATCGTTCAAAAATTGAAAATCTAAATCTTTCTTTTCAGTTTCATATTTAAAAAGCATATCAGAATTAAAAAATACATTTCCATAAAATGTTCATAATATTACAATGAATCGATTGTAGTGACATCTGACGAATAAGATAAAACCAACCTTCAAGGCTTTAAAACAAAAAATAAACCTATTATTGAGAGATCAAGGCAATACATTAAAATACTGAGACTAAGATCGACTTTCCTAGTATTCTTTCTTTTTCCATGACTAGCTAAAATTATAAATAAGTGTACATCCCCAAGCTAAGCAATATGCCCAGACATTACTTCGTTATCTAATATTACTTCACTCAACATGATGTAATGAGCTCCATAAATAGATAATATACCATGCAAACCAGTGTTACTGTATTAATAATAAAATTGACAGTTATAGCAGTGGCGTCTTGCCATTGTAGCCTCATCAGTCCAGCGGCAATATGCCCGAAACAATAAATCCAATATACACGCATCGTTAAAAACAATGTAATTTTCTATGACCACGTAAAATTATTAACAATGTGCGGTTTATTTATTGTTCTTCATAATTATGAAGTTCGCCTACGATTTTATGCATAATTTAATGTTGTAATGACGGGAAATGTCAAAGCTTGTGGCCTGCTTTTTGTATTCACTAAGAATTCTTTTGATTCGAACCGCATAGTCATCGACGAGGATCTCCCATTTGTATTTCACTTAGTTTCATGCTATCTGACGACTAAATTCAATCAAATAAGAAAACCTTTTCTGTTGGAAATATATTGTTAGCAATTTAATGTACCTTTAAATTTAAACGATATATCTGTTCAATTGTTCATATGTAAAACCGATCTTATGGTTTCACCTCAAGAGTATCATTTTAAATAAAATTTGGAAATATGCTCTGGTCGTACGTACAGTGCATTCTCCTGTCCATTAAATGGGTCGCAGAGCGCAGTTTCGCACGTTTAACTGGACCGATGTTTCCGCAAATACACGCGTGAGCGTTGAGTTATTGCTTCTCTTTAATCACTAGCACTGTCTTAGTTTACCTAAAACCTGGTACGTTTAGACATGTGGTGAACATTCAGCCATTTTGAGGAGTCAGATATTCACAGATATTAAAAATCAGTTCGATGGAATAAGTGTTAACTCTGTTATCCTCTTATAATGAACGCCTCTAAGCACAATCTTTGACTCGTCGCTTTCAGTCTCTGACGGCTGATTTCTGCATATCTCATTTTCCAGAGCAACCCGTTCTCAAAAATGCAGGATATTCGGGCTTCTCCGTTTAATGCAGCAATCGACTTATAGTTACATGATTCTTCTATTCTAGTTAGAAATGGACCCAGAAAAGTAATGACGGGAAACTATCCTATACTATGTTTCATTAGATCTCTATTCAAGAACTCGTATGGATACTTCCTACGCAGTTGGGTTTAATGATAACTATTGCTTTCAGTTTACTTATTACTTGAACTCTGGCGGATGACCAGATTAAGAATACGATTTTCTTGAGTAACCTCGAGCATAGCATCTTATACAGCTTGCTAAGTAACTTGATCAATGGACTAGCCCGTTATTATAGATATTATGGGTAACCAGAATTTTTGTAGAAATTTTCGAAAATCACTAAGTTTTAAAAACTACTGAACCTTACTATGCTACATTTTAATTTAAGTGGCATCAACCACGCTCTCAGAACGTCTAAAACAAATCAGGTTACACCTAACCGAATGTTTGACAAGGTTTCGAAACGTAGCATTGAAACAAGCCGAAGAATTTGTATTGATGCTTTTAAAAGAAAATAAATAACATTAATTAGACTAAATCTGCTTTCAGTGAGTTGTTGATGGACGTAAGGTTTTAAATTTACAAAAATACCGTTAAGACGACCGCGGCGATTGTTATTATCAAGGAAAAACGACAGTATAGTGGGTAGCGTGGTGACGGCTGCGCGCCCGATCTCATCTCCGCGTCACCGCTGTCCTTCCCTTGTAACCGAGACCTATTGTTCATTGCACGTCTGTCTGACTGAAAAATTTACTCTATTTAATTTGTTTGGCAGCTGGCGTCGTCAAGTATATTTTTATTTGGTCCCCGCGTGGGCTACTATGCTCAGATATAGCAGGAGACTGCGGCTGATTTTTATTACGTATACAATCGAATTGCACTAGCTATCGCATTGTTTTATTGACTGAGATAATTAAAGTTAGCTAATACTGACGTAGCCCACATACGTGGTTCCCTATTTTTAAAAGCAACTACGTCACCATTTAATGGCACTAAAAAATACACAAGATAAAAATAAAACGGATAAAGGCTAGAGCTGAATTTATACTGGTTTCTGGACTAACGTGGCAGACCTTATAATTAAGTTGTTGCAAATGGCCATAGGCGATGGTAACCGCTTTCGATCAAGTGGGCCGTCTGCCTGTCTGCTGATCTCCTGCAAATAAAAAAAAAAAAAAGTATTTTCTGCATGTACGGTATCACGATTTTTATTATACCTTAAAGCTGCTAAGCTTTATCTCCTAAAAATATAAAGATAATTATAATATAAAAAACAAATAATTGCTACGCTTAAAACCGTTAAAATATAATGGATTTAAGCGTGCATTTATTTCATTATTTTGTTTTCCTACGTTCCTGCCACTCTTAACATTACTCATTGACACTTGACATCTTTGTCTTCCGTAATCACGGCTACTGAAAGGTGGCTGAAACGTCGAAATGAAAATATAACGTAATTTTAATTATGTGTAGTGGTCGTGAGAACTTAAGAAAATACCATTGAGATATAACATGGACGTTTATATGATCTAAGGAAAATACTACTATAAAGATGCAAATGCTCTGACTTGTGCTCTTGACCTTATAAAAAATTATTGTGAATTGTAATCATTTAACAACGTCTGATGCAGTCTAATCTCTATTATTATGTCATCTAACAGGCACATTTTATGTAGAGATATGAGAGAAGGCGGCTGATGTTCGCAAGGCTGCCTGCGCGGGCGCATCTTGCCGGCCAGTGACAGCATGAGCACACGCGCCCCGCCGTTTATATTTGTTTAGATCACGCAATCACCGCCTGACGATCATCCATCTACGCACTTCCTACTCCATGGCCACTCTAATACTACGATCAAAGTTATTTATTTACAATTTATTCTTATATTTTAATAATGGCGCATATTTTTCGCAATAACTAGATAGGTGAAACGTATTTGACTATTAATAATTTTTAACGTTGAGTTAAAGGAGACCGATACGCTTTCATAGATTCTTGGGCCCAGATTGTAAAAAGATGAGAATGATTTTAAGATTTCTTCTTATTATGTTGATATTTATTATAATTTTAGTGGGTTTAGTTATTTTAAATGAATGAATTGTGCGGTGTAAGTGTTTTGATTATTGTATTATTAATTATTGCAATTCATTTACATAAATCGATTATGGTAAACGATAACGCTTTAGAAGCCATATCTCAACTCATTACATTTCTTTGGCCCAAAAGTCCCCGTCTCCTTTGTTCCCATACTATTTTTCTATGTAAGTATATACATATTTGAGAATATGGAAGCGAACGTATGATATCTAATTCTCTAATGAAAACTAACGATTACAAAGAAAACCATTAATTTAGGAATATGTTGGCGTGATTTCCGTGCCTCGCCGCTGCCAAACAATAAGAACAGGTTTCGTGTAATCTGTAGATCAAGCAAAATACACGCAATAATATTACGACAGCATTTGATATATTGGAATAACAGGTGGCATTACTACGCGAGGCAGTCAGGGTCGCAGTACTCGCTATATCAGCTTATAGATGAAACATAAAAAAATACGGTTTTATTTGAGTTAGAGTAAGTTTGAAGACCTGGTAGCGTAATGGCTAGCGCACGCGTCCTAAACTCAAAGGGCGTGGGTTCGATCCTGACCGGAACGCATGCATCACTTACGCAATTTTGTGGCCTAATGTGCATATTGTTACAATTACCACGTGCTAACAATGGTGAAGGAAAACATCGTGATGCCACCTGCACATCGAAATAACCGATATATCAAACCTGCCAAGCCGCCTTGGAGAAGCGTGGCAGGTATACTGTCCGTTCCCCTACAGTGGGAGACCCGAGCCGAGTGGAACAGTTATGGGCTGTTATTATTATTATTATTTTTAAGTTTGTAGGCTTCTTTAAGAACCCGAAGTCTACAAACTTACTCTAACTCAATATGAATAAGACCCTTAGAATTCAATTGATTTTTTATACAATTCTATCAAAACGTCGAGCATTTAACCACCAAAATTGTACCTACAATTACTTAAATTGATTGTTACAAGGCAGTAACGTAATAATCGTGTAAAATATTATCAGGGATTAATAAAATTATACTAAGTAATAAATGACTCTTGCGTATTGATGTAGAAGATAATTTCATTTTTTTAAACAAAAGTTTTAGATTATATCAGTCTAAATTTACATGGAGAAAACTTATTAACACTTTCAATTATAGAAATGGTTAAATAAATATGTTTTAAACGATAAAATGTCGATTGAACGTCTACTGGTTTTTCTATAATAAAACACAAAAAAGCCATGAGTGACGATTTCAGAACTTTTTAACCGACTTCAAAAAAAAGGAGGAGGTTCTCAATTCGTCGGGATCTTTTTTTTTATTGTTTTAAGTACAAAGATATGATACTACATATTTACAATTTTTTATATCAGTGTCACATTTCTGTAGGTGTTTTGCATTCCTAGAACTTTTCTTTCATGGTTATTATTTGATGGGAGCAAATTGTTCAGTTCGATAGTGGTAAAGATTTATAAACCAAACTAGGATACGCCCGCGACTTCGTCCACGCTTGTCTTGAAATCCCCTCGTAATTCCCGTGACACAAAGTACCACAGCATTTAAAAAAGAATGTAAGCTATCGTTTTAATGAAAACTGTGTCGGAATAAGCTAATTTTTATGCACCCGAACAACTACAAACCGCTCTACAGAAAATTCCCGCGGAATTCCCGGGATAAAAAATATCACACATTTTATTACATAAATTTTGCTATTGATCAGTGAAAAAATCACCATTGGAATTCGATTTTTTTTTATCTGGACATTTTAAATCATTCCCAGAAACATTCCGTCGGGATTCCCGGGATAAAAAGTATCACACATTTTATTACATAAAATTTGCTATTGATCAGTGAAAAAATCACATTGGAATTCGTTTTTTTTTATCTGGACATTTTAAATAATTACTAGAAACATTCCCACGGAATTCCCGCGATAAAAAGTATCACACATTTTATTACATAAAATTTGCTATTGATCAGTGAAAAAAACACATTGGAATTGGTTTTTTGTTTTATCTGGACATTTTAAATCATTCCTAGAAACATTCCCGGGATAAAAAGTATCACACATTTTATTACATAAAATTTGCTACCGATCGGTGAAAAAATCGCTTTGGAATTCCAATTATTTTTTCAATCTGGTCATTTTAAAACGTTCCCAAAAACATTCCCACGGTAAACCCAGGATAAAAACTAGCGCAGATTTTAAATCTAAGAATTTGCTGTCGATAAGCGAAAACCGCATCGAAATCGGCTGTCTCTGTTTTTATGTGAATCCCGAACATACAAATTACATCGTGCTCTCCATCATTTATATAGTGTATTCCAGTTGTTTTTTTTAATAGCTTCAATGTACAGGCAGCGCATGTTTAGAATTTTATAATATTATTACCCTTTCCATGCAGCTACGCCATGAGGAAAGTGGTGGAACCAAGTCACGTTGCGCAATCTTAAGAAGATCTACGTCCAACAGTGACTTACGCAAACTTCATACCCTTATTTCACTGGAAATAGATGGATAGATAGAGCACCGTTGCGCACCGAATTGAATTATATGCAGCCTAGATTGAGCCTTAATTTTCTTAACTATCCTATCTTCCACTTAGTAAACTCAGTAGAGTCCAGGTATCAGAAGACTATGTTTCACTGAAATAGTTATCGGATACCTGGACTCTACTAAAAAATGTAAAAATAAATAAATTCACTTGAAATTTAATAATCTATATAAATCAATTGCTATTCGTTAGTCTCGCTAAAACTCGAAAACGGCTGGACTGATTTGGCTAATTTTGATTTTGTATTATTTGTGGAAGTCCAGGGAAGGTTTAAAAGGTGAGTAAATATGAAAAAAAATGCTTATATAGTAAAAACAATAATGTCGCATTCCCATATAAACTATTCCTACCTGTCAAACATTTGATGTTCGTCCCGTCGTTTAGAAATCAATTAAATTTAAAAATCGCTCAGAAATCAAATTAAATTTAAAAGTGAAGTTTTATTTTATTTATTTTTTGTTTTGAATGTCAAACGTTTGATGTTCATTTCGGTTAAGTTTTCACCACATTTTTTAAAAATTGAAACCTTCTGCAATTATCATTCAGCTTTTTTATTTATTGATTCTGAGGCGGTAACGAAGTTTGCCGGGTCAGCTAGTAACATATCGAGAGCTTCATAATATATAGGCGTATACGCAAAAAATGCATTTTTTTCTTGTTTACTAAAAACTATGCATGTTACAATTTAGAAAGTGTTACCAGTATGCAAGTTCGACCTAAAATAAAAGGATATTCCAAATTTCAGCCTTATACAATCAACTAGTTATGTTTTATTCACAATTTTGTCCCTTGTGTAAAACTGCACTTTTGTCTGTACGCCCATTTTATTATGAAGCCCTCGATATATATGTAAGAAACAACTTTAACTAATGGTAGGTTTTTCTGGCTTACTAAGTGGAAGATTGGAACGCTCATATGTTTCACTGAAATAAAAGAGTTCCTGCTGTAATTCCTCTATTATACACCTACTAGGGTCGGGTCTAGTTTAAATGTCATAGTTATAAATTTTAATATAAGTTGTGTAGCTATCAATTTAAAATCATTAGATACAGCGGAGGTTTATAGTAACGGTCGACTCATTTAACTTGCTCTCTCATCTTTACTTAATTGTACGACATTTTTAAATAGTATCAAAGATCTAGAGGAACAGAAATAGATAGAGCTTTGCCGAAAAATATACATATTCTTTTATGAGTCTCATAAGACTCGGTACTTTATGACCATAATATCAAATAGTGCTGAGGCCAAACAGAAACTTATTACAGCGTGCTTCAACCAAAACTTCATCAAGGAGACTAATATCCAAAAATTATCTACCGAAATTTCATAACAATCATGCGCTACTTTGTTTTGGAAAATCTTTTATTAATAGTATCGAAGAAGACAAATAATTTTTTGCACAAAGCTGTGTTGAATGATGAGTTCTAGCGATAGAGTGACAGTGGCGTTAGGTAGCTCTCCAGCAGTGCCGCGGCCAGAGCGCGTTCTGCTAATGACATATTTCGGTCCGAACGCCAAGGACACGTCACCGTCCGCACTCGCTCTATTTCCGACCGCGTCTATTCCAGAAAGCTTAAATTGTTTTATTTTGAATCCACGTTGTCCAATAGGTTATCCGTCCCTCCCTGACCTTAGAAGCATCCTAGAGCAATCACAAAGAGGTGATTGGCCTGCAATTTATGCAACATTACGTATACAATATAAATAATCGTCCGGTAAGTCTTTGCTGGGAGCAAAGCGGTCATCCTCTCTACACCGTCCTAAATTTAGTGGTTATTGTCGCCATATGAAATGAACCGTTAAACCTTTTGATCTTGACTTATTGTTTACGTCTATTTTTTATGTTTAAATTGATCTAAAGTTCATTATCGTTACTGTAAATAATTTTAGTTTGGATATGGTTAAGACGTCATTTATATCTTTCAATTAGCTTCTGCCCGCGACTTCGTCCGCGTGGTATAGTTAAAAAATTCCCCCGATTTTGAAACATTCTTCATTGGTGCTCCGCTCTTATTAGTTTTAGCGTGATGATATATAGCCTATAACCTTCCTCGATAAATGGGCTATCTAACATTGAAAGAATTTTTCAAATCAGATTAGTAGTTCCTGAGATTAGCGCGTTCAAGCAAACTAACAAAAAAACAAACTCTTCAGCTTTATATATTAGTATAAGATTCGAAATCACATTGATGAAGTCTACAATTCAATATCTTCAAATAAACTGTACAAAAAGTTTTAATTCTATTTTATTCTTTTTGTACAGTTTCAGTCTATAAAAATTATTTTCTTTCTTCTTTTTTCCTAAATACTTATGAAATCTAATGACAAATTAAAGTTGACCCTATTAAATTATAAACTTTTTAGTATTAGTCTATAATTCCTAGCATCATATTGTACCTCCAGAAGATGTACCTATATTTTGTACACTACTGTTAACAAAAGTACTAACTTAATCGTTATGAATTTACTTAGCGGCCACCAATTACATTTAACTATCTATCACCGTTAGGTAATTTCATATCAGTGATCCGTAGCATTCAAACAGTTATGTATAGGTACATATACTGTTGCTATTTACGGATATTACGGACAGTAAATAATTATTTTAAAAGTACATACATACATACATAGCTTCACGCCAGTTCCCTTGCGGGGTAGGCACGAACAATTTTAAAAGTATCGGTTGTGAATCAATTCTTGAGCATATTTATTCAAGAGATGATTTAAAAAGTAGTATAAATGAGTCGTTCCAAAGCAATTTAATCAATTCTGTACTTGAGTTTTGACTCAAGCTGATTCATGTTTTAAATACCGACATATGCAATATATTATACTGAATTCAAATATACTATTTGATTAAGCGCTTTATAAAGCATAGTATTCACTATCCAGGCAAATTTTTGGTTGTTCCTTCACTAATGTATAACAACTCAAGTGCGATGAGACTGCCACTAATTTTCTAATCAAATTAGCCCAGTCGAAGTGCCGACAAACATTTATTTGAAAGCGATTTGTTTAAGTCCATCAGCCACCAAGTGAAACAAAACGCTATTTTAACTTTGATCGCGTTGCCAAAACATTGTGTCGTGAGATGACTCAAAGGTGTGTAGGATGATATAAACAGTGATAGTCATTTAAAAAACTGCTACTAGATAATAAAAAAAAACCAACACAACGGGTTGATGGTATTTCTTCGTTTTGTTAAATATAACTTCACACGATTTTTATACCTATCCGGTGTTTTAAAATGATCTTCAACCTAAATTACCAGGCGAGAGCCAGATCCAGATCACCCCCAATTTTAGCCAAATTGTAAGTCTTTTTGGCAGTCGCTAAATTACGAGTTCTTGTGAAAACGATACTTTACCAATTATTGACTTCATAAAAACGTCATTAAAAACATTTTTATTATTACACAAGACATACGTACAATACAAGGAATGAATAAAACAATTTTTTTTAATTGCGTGACATCCGCAAACAGGCAGACGGCCCATCTAATGGAAAGCGGTTACCATCGCCTATTGACATTTGCAACACCAAAGGTGCTACAAATGCGCTTCTGCTCTCTAAAAGGAGACTGGAACCTGGCCACTAATGTTGGAACACAACTTAAGGTTGTTATGGCGGAATATTCTAAACCAGGCGTGGTAGCCATCCACATATACAAATAGACAAATACCCTACCACCTGGTTGTGCGTTGTTTTGTCGCTTCCTACGACAGGCCACCCGGCCGCAGAATATCGTATTCTTTCTCCGTTCCTGCACGGATAAAATATATCCCAATCCATTGTTACATGTATGTTAGGAACCCATAATTATTATTTTCTCGGGATATCATCACAGGCAGCGTCGTGTAGCGGCATATATTATATTACATAATCTTACTAATTTTTATCCATACAGATAAAATTTTTTTTTAGAAAAGTGACTACATACAAAGATGAAGATGTAATTATATAATAATAACAGCTCATAAACATCCCACTGCGGGGCTTGGGCACCCCATTTATATATTATCCCTCACTTGTCCAAGGCGGATTGGCAGGTTTAACACTTCGATTATCTTGATGTGCACGTTACGAGTAAAGAAAACAAATTGAAAATCGGTTTACAATTGACTTTTTAGTTTCTCTAATTCTTTGGAATCCATTTCCAAGATCCTGGCATGGTGACAATGGGACCAATTCGGGAGTATAACCTTTCGATTAAAAGAAAAATTTTGATTAAAAGAAAAAATTGATCCACAATTGACGGAGAAATCGAGTAACGAATACACAAAAAAATACATAGACGATTTCAGAACCTCCTTTTTGAAGTCGGTTAGTAATGACATTTTTATTGCTGATCATTTAAAGTACAATAAAACAGGGAGCACCAACTACTGTTAAAACTATAAACAATAGTGTTTACTGTGTTGTGCTGATAATTTTGCAGCGACCAATGTTTATAGGTGGCCACGATAGCAACGACCACGCACATACATTTGTGTTCTTTTAGATACAGTGGCTGTCATCGTTCATCATCTACATCATCTGGCAAGCTTCGGGAAGGCCCTTTTGCTATTTTCAAATATCCTAATAGTAACAACATGTTTTTGATTTGACAGGTTTATGATTTCCAAGTCCAATTTTGTCGTATGTAGCGCTTTTCCGTAAAATTAAATTGTTTTCCTGCATAATTAAAATACTTCAGACGACGGATCAGTATGGCGATCCAGCGAGGAAAGACCTAGGCTCGAGAGACATTGAATATAATACAATATAACTGAGTTAAGTTTTCTTTTATTGTATTACTTTATTAATTTATTGAACCTAAAACATATATTAAATATAAATTTACATTTATTTTGCCGGGGTTCTACTTATATATCTTACTAACTATTGTTTTACCTTAATGTCCCTGCTCCATCTGTGATAATGTTATAGTTAGTAACCGTGGCCAATTGCGTTTTGTTTATAGAGTTAAAAAAACGCTGTTAAGATTAGCTAAATTACTGTATATATATATAAGTTATCTGTCAACGTTTAACGTCATTAACAATTAATAACAATGTCGCATCACGAATAACGAAAATAAGCCCCTCATTATCCCAGATGTAACAGTAACGACATTGATAGAAAATTGAGTTTCTTTGTATGGAGTGTATGCCAAATTTTAATGAGTAAGTAATAAGACAATTCAAATTTTAGAAAGATATGTATAGAGAAACGATATTTATGATTTAACGGATTAGTATATAGATTGAGAGTTAATTGTGGCATTTTGGGAAACATTACGTATAGAAAAGATGACCAAAATCCGCTTATTCTACTGGTATATTTTTACAAACATTTGACAGATAATAAGAAAGCAATGCTTATGTGTACCAAGTGGACAGAATAATATAGTACGTAATTAAAACATAAAATACTCTTAAATAATCCATGAAACTTAAAAACTATACATATATATATATATATACATAAGCTGTGTGTAAAAGTACGGCAAAATGAATACTCCATTTTATTGCTAACCGTCCAACCAGTCATTAAATAAGCTATTAGATTTATTTACTATCATCGGTAAGTAATAAAACTTATGAACTATAAAATAATGGATTACTTTTGCATGTGATCCAGACCGCAAGTGCACCGTTTACTTTTCTTAAAATATATTAGAATATTAGTTAGACGATGAATTTTAACAAAAATATTTTATTTTTCTACATAATTTCCCTCCAATGCGATGCAATTATAATAACGCGTTTCTAATTTTCTTATTCCTTGCGAAAAAAATGATTGTTTGAGTCTCGAAATACTCCTTAACGGTCATAACCGCGTCATTATCGTGAAATTTAGTTCCACGAATTTCCTCTTTTTGTTTTGGGAATAAGTAAATATCACTTGGGGCTAAGTCCGGAGAATATGGTAGGCGGCCAAGGAGACTTAAGCCACTCACTCACGTTTAAAGTCCCGCAGCAAAAAATGGAACTAATCACACAGATGGGCCCAACCACGTTGCTAAAGCTTCTAACACACTATGCAGATACGGTAAGACATTTGTATCTGAGCGCATATCTTTCAATATCGCACTCTATGTAATTGAATAAACTAGCACACATAGCGCAGATAATATATATTATCGTATTCTTTTATTTTGCCTGAGTTCAGCAGATAGGCAGACGGCCCACCTGACGGAAAGCGGTTACCGTCGCCTATAGACATTTGCAAAACCAAAGAGGTTACAAATGCGCTACCGCTCTCTAAAGGAGGACTAGAACCTGGCAAGGAATGCCTGAACATAACTGAATATTGTTAAGGCGGCATAATCTAAACCAGGGGTGGTAGCCATCTAGATGGGCAAATACCCTACCACCTGGCTGTGGGTTATTTAGTCGCCTTTTACGCTAGGCCGCCCGGTCGCAGGAAATTGTTTTCTTTCTCCATTCCTGTACGGATAATTAGATATAAAGGTATCTGTAGGCACTGACGGATATCGTCAGATGGTGACAATTATCTTCTTATATCTGCAGATATATTTATATTTGCAGATATGGCGATCCAAAGAGGAAACGTAGCCAGCCTTCTAGACACCTTACCCATAGAAGACGGTGATCTAGGCTCAATATTCTACTTATAGTCTTGAGGGACTATGAGTAGAATATAATACAAATAAGTTATTTTTTTTTTTCATTGTATTCGATTATATGTAATTTTAAAATATTATATATCTGCAGATATAAATATGACATAAGAGTTTATTTGCAGATAAATACAGGTGGTCGCACGCCGGCCCAGAGGGCTTACTCTCAAACGTCTTTCGTTTAACAACTTTTTTTGCTTGTTTTATTTATATTTAAGTAAATTTTCCATTGTATGTTCCATTTTTTTTGTGTTATATACACTTCATGATTGTAGTTTTAAAGAAATCTTTCTTCTATCTAAGATCTCATCGACTCTTTCGAGATAATCGGACGAAAAGGAACAATGAAAAGCGTTTGAAAGTAAGGACTCTGTTTACAACTCTGAGGTGAGACGGAGGGAAAGGAGGGGGAAAGCACCCCAGTACAGCTCGCCGCTCGCTCTTTCTTATATGTTCTATAAACAAATTATGAATCGCCATAAAGGGCAACACCCTTGGGTTTCGAAAATACATTGTAAATTTCGCATCAGACAAATCATTGTAAATATTAAATTCACCTTGATCCTTTTTAAGTTTTATATGTAGCTCTAACCAAATTCGTCGCCTTTTAGTCAATACTAATGCAACACCCGCATCGAATTCAACATAAGAATCTTCTTCTGACGAGCTGTCCATCAGATTCAGAAGCAAAATACGCCAACTCATTCTAACACCTGTATAAATAAGCCACACGAACAAAAGCATCTAGTTTGAAGAGTTTCGAGGGAATGTATCATTTCGTATATTATCGCATCTGCGTAGTGTGTGGTACTTTCAGATAATTAAGTTTTTATACGCAGATAAAATATTACCGTATATGCGTAGTATGTTAAAGGCCTAAATATTATATTATTATTCTATTTACTAATTCTATTAAATCATAATCTTTATAAAATATTTTATCTTTCTAACATTCCGTTGCGCGACCGTAGCGCCTCGTATGCGGGACTTAAACCGTAAGACTAGTCTAGTATAGCGCCTTTTTAGCTTCACTCATAGCTCACGTTGGTATTTGAAATAAAAATAACTTAATAATAGAGGCCCACATATCCTGACGATACAATTTGCTTATGCAAGATCATGTACTGGATCGCGTTGTTTGTTTCACAAATATCTTGTTGGTTTTGTATCAACAAGCCTGTATGCGTGCTATAAATGTTGATTGGCCGTCGCAAGATCGCGAGCAATTCCGGTTAACAGCGGTAAATGCGGTAATGAAGGCTATAAATCCTCCATTGAGCGTTCATGTGATATTTTTAGATGAGTGGCGGTCACCTGGGACCTTGGCGATATGTGCCAGCCCGGTGATATATTTATATCTTGCGGTAGTACTCATTTTTTTAAGTCAGATCAAAGACATATCACTGTTACGTTGTAGTAAGGCATTTTTTTACTTCTATTAAATTGCAGCTACCGCCTGCCTTCTGAATTTATTCTCCTTTGTAAATTCCGGCAATCCTCATTTCTACTCTCTAATTGCACCTTATTTTATATTCAGCACGTGTTAGAGTTATAAGTAAGCCCGCTATTACTATGTATTTAGGATATCTAAATCCAAAAGATATAAGATATAAAGTATTTAGATAGAATGCTCAACTATAATAACTTATATAATAACATATATATATATATATATATATAATAGTTTTATTATATAATAACTAGCAAAAAGCGGTGCCTTAGGAAGGCTCGCGAAGCTAAACTACGTAATAATATTTTTTAGGATAGTTTAAAAAACATGTTTTTATATATGGACTAGCAGCCCGACGCCGTTTCACCCGCGCTCTGTCCTACTCCTGTGGTATATAGCGTCATGTTATATAGCCTATATCACTCCCTGTTAACGTAGCTTTCAAACAGTAAAAGAATTTTTAAAATCGATTTAGTAGATCCAGAGATTACCCCTTACAACGTCACAAACTCAAAAATTTACCTCTTTATAATATTAAGTACCTATAGATTATTAATATGGGCTTCTGTAAATAATTCATACGTCAAATTATTTTCAATCATTTTTTATTTTATCCAAACGAAATTCTTCATACCATACAATTCTAATTGCTAAAAATTGTTGTCTTCTATTTTTTAACGTGTATAAAATAATATTTTTATGATAGATAACATATCTAGAAATAAATTGAAAAATTTAATTGTGTCAAAACTCAAATCTGTAAATGTGATAGTTTCTCAGTAAAGTGTACAACAAAAATGCATAGATTGTTGGATAGTTTTAGTTTTGATTAATAGTTTAGTGATAGGTAGTACCTACTGTGAGACTTTTCCTGGTATCAAATAACATAAAAAATTAACGGAAACTTCGTAATCCGACGACGTAACGTAACCTCTGAACAAACAACAGTATTAAAACTATTTAATTCCTTTTCATTCCCAGAAATATATTTGTTTGTAAAGAAAAATACGTCGGCAGATAGTACAATCTAAAAGATTATGATGAAAAAGTTTAACGTTTATTATTTTTGACTTCCTATGAGTGGGTTATTTATTGCTTTGTGTTTTGTAAGACTGCTGGCGGAATGATATAAAGGATTATAGCTTTAATGACTTTGGATGGCGGGACAACTAAGATAGACGGGATGTTAAATACAGATTTTAATATTAGTGGTAGAAATAAACCGCACCGCGTCGTCAACGGGCGGTTTTACGATTTACATCCGTTAATATAACTACTAATTACATAAATCACTCACAATACAAGCAAATTATCGAATTAAGGTGCTTATATTGACTCGGCACCAAGTTAATTACATATTTATTGCTCTTTTATATGCGTTTTATTTTGAAAGTTTAATGTTTTTTAGTTTTATTTCTCTTTTATGTCGGCCACATTTAAGTTTGCTTTTATTTGTACACAAATAAATATAAATAAGTCGAACACTATCGGTTTTAATTGCTCACGAATTCAGTATACTGCAACAATAATAATGACTGCATAAAATGGGAATAAGTTTTGTTGTTTAAAAATGTACATACATACATACATAACTTCACACCAGTTCCCTTGCGGGGTAGGCACCAACAACAGAGCGCCATTTAGGCCCATTCTTACACACCTCACTTGCTTCTTTGACATTCATAAATCTTGTCATGCACGCTCGTCTGTTCTTAAGGCTCCTGACATCACCCTCCGCTAGTACACGATCAATTTGATCATGGAAGGTGTGTCGTGACCTTTAAAAATGTATATGTATATTATTGTATATGAATATGTCGTGTATGTAATATGTTACTTATGTTTGACTACGTATTTTTAATTGTAATTGTTTAATTGTTATGTAATGTTTATTTATGGAACATGTGTTCCTGAAATGATAAATAAACATAATCTACATCTTTAGTTAATCATATTTTTGAAGTGAAACTTCTATATAAACGGGGGGGGTTTAAGGAGTTTTCTGTCACGAAAAAGCGTTACGGCCGCGTGGACGAGTGGTATAATTTTAGACTAAACGTGGTGAGGAGACGGCATAATTTTAGAGGAGATTATGGATGCGTTTTTTGGTTCCGGATCGATTTCAGTTTTTTGTTTGAACCAAAATTATTTTAAAAATTAAACTAAACTATAAAATAGAAACCTAAAATTAAATGCTAAAACTAAATAATAAAAAAAGGAGAGCAAAATTATAGATAAAATATTGGTCCCAAACCACTGTCACTTACCGGGAACGTTCCCAAAAGGCTGGCGGCGTTACCACGCTGAATAGCAATGCTTACCCTTTGAGCAAAATAGACGCCAGCCTTTTGGTCGCGTGAGAGGTCTACTAAGCGCTCGGCAACATCTCGATAAAGTTTTAGAGCGTTAGGACCCCACGGACCCAGAGTTTCCACCCCAAACGCCGCAAATGTGTAACTATTGCCGATAGCGGCGTACTTGCGGCGCTTGAGGGCCTCCTGTTCGGCTGCAGCAGAACCGGCGGTAACGGACGTACTTGAAAGACGGGACGCCGCCAGAGTGTCAACGCAAGTAGCATCCCACACTAAGGGGCGGCCCATCTTCCAAGGTACTAACGTCATCCCATCCGGTCTCCTGCCATCGTCGCGGCACAAGCCGTTTGGTTCCAGAACGGCAGGTACCCCGGCGGTGACAAGAGCCCGGCGGATAATGTCGTTCAGTGCCGCGTGACGAGAAATTCTACCGGCGCTTCTGCTGCAGGATAATCCATGGTGTCCTAAGCGATCCACCTTATCCCCACATTGACAGAGGTGAGGGACCACACAGGTTGCCCCCAGGCGAATGCTGGCGCAGATTCTGAAGGTAGTATCCTCTAAAAGTGTGCCAAGATTCGCCGAGGGCAGTGCCTGTAGCCAGAGACCTGACTCCCAACGTGAAACAGCTAAGAGGCGAGCACGCTCAGCCTGCCCCGTACAAGAAGAAAAGAGTTTCTGATACGTTATAAGGCTGAGCGGCTCGTCCCAAAGCTTCTGGCGCTTTAGGTTCACGGGTAAATTTTGATTCGGGCAGGCCAACGACCACGCATTTTTAGCCTCAGCCAAACACGGGACCTCAAAATCACTAAGTGATGGATTTAATATTTTACCGATGAGGTCCAAGGTGCTATACACTGAGGCCAAGAAGGCGGGTAACGCTATGTCTGAAATTTTACGAATTCCCAGGCCGCCGAGCCTTATAGGCAGGGTGGCCTGGGTCCACGAGCGTTCATCAAAAGGGATGTTAAATAGTGATGAGAGTGATTGCCTAATAGTATTATCTAAATTATTTACTAAATGTGGATATTGCCACAGCGGACAGCAACGAAGTACGTATGTAAAATTTGGAACAAATAAACAGTGTCTGATAATGAAATATGCACAATGTATATTAATATTTTTTAAATTAGCAGTTTTTGAAAGAAAATTTTGAATTTTGGAATCAACAAAGGATGCGAAAGAATCATCGAAGATAGGGCACCCCAGAAGGGTTAGATTACTTTGGTTAACAATTTTAAAATTTAGACCTAAACTTTGTAACTCAGATTTTATGTTGTCAATATTGTTTAACTTGTTGGATATATAAATTTCACATTTAGATAGATTTAAGACCAGACCGATTTTAGCGAACTCTTCTAGCAGGAACTGAAAGTCATTTTTAATTGTCTCAATGTCCCCACCTAGGGTGCCATCGTCTAAGTACCACACATTAAATTTTGAATTTAGTTTATCAATGATGGGATGGATTGCGAGGGAAAACAAGGCCGGCCCGAGAGGGTCACCCTGCTGACACCCCGTTGCCGAATTTATTTGTGTGCCTTGATACATTAAATTTGTTATCTTGTTATAACACTGGGAAGTAAAGTTATAGATTTTTGGAAATTTTTCATAAACTCGTGTAAGCAGGGTGTCCCTATCTACCGAATTAAAAGCGTTTTTTACATCCACCTTAAGCACTGCCTCACAGCAGTTTCTTGTGATAAAAGTACGTAGCGCGTGAACCGCCGCCTCGCAGCCACCTTTTGATCCGAAGCCCAGTTGAGTTGGGGCGAAATATGTGGAGCACGTGTCTATTATCTGTCGACAACAAATTTTAGCTGCGAGGCGACGGTACACAGTACCAATCGCTATAGGGCGTATGCCACCATCCTTTTTGACAAGAGCACATAAATTCGCACCATATAGCGTTGGTACAACTTCACTTGCCACAGAGCCCGAGAGCATTAAATTCATCAAGTCTGTTAAATCTTTCAAAAGCGTCTCACCTGCGCCTCCGGTAGACCCACTCAACAGATCCTTAAGGTGTTGCGGAGTGAGGCCATCTAGGCCGCCAGCTGAGCCACCTCTAAAAGACATAACAGACTGGAGAACAGCTCTCGGCTCGGTGACTAAGTTTTCATCCTGTGTTTTCCTGCTTGGGACAGTCCTTGAAGGTGGATGTTTGTCAATCAAAGCGTCCAGTGTGGTCTCATTGTTGGTAGCGACGGTATCGCTGGAGAACAAAATTTGTGCTGCACCTTTAATGTCTCCGTCTGAGATTTTGGATTCAACGAAGCGGCGTAGCCGACTTAAAGAATCTTTGCGGTTTTGTGTATTATTGTAATTTCTTAAAGCTTTCGGTTCCGGTACACTTATGCATCTGTTTTTAACTTTAGATGTGAGATTTCCGGATTTATCATCTATTTGAAAAATGTTATACGGGAGCAATAGAAGGTTCTCCCAGGCTTGTAGGTTATTATTTAGTATCACATTTTTTATTAATTTTGAAAAAGTTTGGCATACTGTTATACGGGCACCACGGGGAATTCTTTTAATTAAGGGGACTGAATTTTTAAGATTACTGAGATATTGACAAAGAGGAAGTTGAGTTTTTTAATTTGTGTCGGGATCTGTTTGTATGATAGGCAACGAGTGGGATAGATTTGTCTCTTTATGTGTCTTACCTAGATGTATTTTTAGGCCCCTATGGCCTTTGAAGAAACGTGAACCGGGACACTTATGGCATTGGATTAAGTTCTCTAGCGACACCGTGTCAAGTTGTGATTGGGACATACAATTTAAAGTATAAAAGTAATAAAATTATAAATTAAATCTTAAGAACAATGATAATAGTTAATACGAACAAATAAAAAAAAGATAAGATATAAAACAAAACGGGACCCTAAAATATAACTATTTAAAAACTATACTTATATATGTTTAACTATATAAAATTGTATTTTAGGTATAAACACTCAAGTTTTTGAACATAGTTCAGGTACTTAATTTTTGGCGTTTTCACACATATTCATATATGAATTGTCGTTATCATACCATTGCTAATTATATTCATATTAGATATATTGGCCTTATTTACTCATCGTTGTGACTCAGCGATATATTATTTACGGCACTCAACGGGCGCGGATGTTGGGTATGTTCCTACATTGTACGCCTAGGTCCTGGGTAGCGTCGAACTGGGCGGAGAAGTCAGGCAAAGTAACCACGGTTGAATATGCTTTCTTTCGTAATATTATGTTTTATATCGTGTTATTATATATACACTAGCTCAGGATATATGGATTTCTTATCATTTTGCGACCCTTCGTAATGCTTAATGTTTTTACAATTTCACAGAAATATTTGTAACTCCAGGTATGTTATTATAACTTTTCACTCTAGCTATTTGTTCCCTTGACTTTAATTTGAGCTTGATAAACTGTTTAAATAGTAATAATATCTTTAAAATATTTTATTTTGGTATTGGATTAATGTCACTCATTAATCATCATCACTCATCACTCACTCATTCCATAGAATAATTAAATGGAAAATATAATATTCTTCTTCCATTTTACTGATCTCCTTCTCTTAGCATTTCCCTATTAATTTGTGATCAGAATAAAGTATATATTCTGTAAACACTACATTAAAACACACTTAGTATGAAACTGACTCCATAGCCGTTTTAGCAAAAAGGAAACCCTCATAAGTCGTCATATTCATTTGTCTGTCTGTGTATGTAACAAAGATTTTTAAAACAGTTATGTCTATATCGAATAAATTCAGTATGTGAAATGTTCTATATGCCGCAATACAGTAGTGTAGTTAAATCGAAAAAAAAAACAGTGGTGACAACCACGCACGTAACTATAACAACATTTCACAGTATATGCGTTAGCTGGTGGGATATCAATAGACAGATCTACAAGAATCGTGACGATGGTTCTTCGTCACTTTTTCTTTAATCAATGACAATTGATATATTCGCTTCCAACGCGTAACACTTCGGTGAGTGTACCAAAGAATTGCACTGCACGAATTCATTCCGGCCTTACCTTTCTACTACCGGACAAACAGACCTACGAGCTCATTCCACCAATATAGTGGAAATATCAACTAAGCGGACGAAGCTCTATACTTCCACTTTTATTATAAGCACCGTTCAAAAGTGGAACTCTACAGTCGACTGTTTTTCCTGAAATATATATCCACATAGTTTACGTCACAAGTTAAGGGGGAGGGGGGTCGACGAAATGTGACATTGTGTGACAAGGGGCGGTAGGGACCTAAATTGCGTGACGTCACATTTCAAAACTAATATTTTTAAGCTATAAAAACGAAATTTGAACTTTTCATGAAAAAATTCAAAATATTTCCCACTCTATCTGTATGGGCATAGTGTTTAAAGAATGTAACCAGCTGTGATAAGGACGGGGGAGGGGTCTAAAAATCATGGAATTCGTGTGACGTAATTTGTGGATGACCCCTAAGCATGCTCCATCTTAGACTGCATTTCCACCTGATATCAGATGCAATGTCGCTCAAACGCAAACCTATTATATAATACAAAATATAGGTTTTAAAAAATGTTGCTGCCCATACTCAAATTTTAGAACTACGGGGAACTACTATTACGTCCTATTGTATAAAAATATTTTTATTAGTTGCTAATAAAACTTTACGAAATAAATTACGCAAGTTAGAATCTTCTTGGAATGTTTCTCCCGGAAACATTTCTTAATAAACCGACGCCAAGAATCGTGTGTCATCGAGCTCTGCATTTTCTATCCCGATGTCAAAAGTCGGCATCGTGACACCATTGTGTCGGCCGACTGATATGTGAGAGCACCTGATGCGTAGAGACTATGAAATGCGTGCAAAAATATTCGGAAATTAGAACAAATACATAATATACCACAGTATAGGTAAATTATCTTCGAGAAATTTTTGCGTTTGTAGTATTATAGTATTTGTATATTTACAGGCATTCTAGACTTAAATTTAAAATTTCTGGTACAATCAGCACAAAGAGGTTCGTTACATTTTAAAGAACAAAATATTTTACAATAAAAGTCAATGGTGAAAGTCAAATAAATAATAATTATTTACATTGCTTATGAGCTCTGACTATTTGTTCTAGTTTGATAATTAATGTTCATTCTGGTTTTTTATTGTTTAGTGTTATTAGTTGTTGATAACTGTTATTTGATATTAAATGTGTTAATTAAAAATGGTTCCAATTTTGAAAGGTGGCCGAGGTAAGCTTTTGACTTCCCAAAATAAAAAGTTTTTATACTTTTTACAAATATTTCGAATATTAGTGCAATAGCAATCCGAGCAGTATTATAACTCCCGTTGAATTACTTACTAAATAAACCGGAAATTATTCACTTGAATCGGAAAGGTGCTTATCAGAAAGCAAATATCATTCTTCAGAACATGAACCAACAATTTAGGTTTAAAAAATTATGTTTATTATTTATACTTATTATTTTAATATCGTTTAATATTATTAGTTCCAAAAATATATAAAAAGTATTAGTTTATTTATTTATGTGCTGACCGTACACTATTACAAACGCAAAAACGTGTCGAAGCTAATTTACTTGTAGTCGCCGCACAGTGAGGTATTTCTGCAAAGACAGCTTTGGCGCCGCGTAATTTAGATCATATAAATATCTCAATGCCGCATAATATGAAAGTTTTAAAACTCGGAAGAGTAGTAAAAAGTACTGAAATGAGTGCAGAAAAAAGTTTTTGTTAAAAAAATTGCTTGTTAATTAATAAAACGTTAAAAACTGAAAAAAGAAGAAAGAAAGAAAGAAAAAACTTTATTTGAAGAAATAGCAACATATTACATTTTTATACACAGAGCATATTTTGAGAATTTGTTGTATTTTCAGCAAACAAGGTTTGCACTCAGTATATTGCTGTGCCGTAATTATATCCGACAAAACGCTGATTTTCAGTGCAAACTTTCCTTTTGGCGTAAGACCAAAACGATACAATTTTGTTAATTAAATGATAATAATAATTAATAAAATAAAAAAAGAATGATGTAAGACGTTTAGTTATGTAGAAATTGAAGGCGATATTAAAAGGCTCATCATTGTCTCCCAGTTTGGATTTATCAACCAAAGTGATCCATAACTTTGTCTTTACTCAGTACAAAACAAATTCACTTTCCGTGTCTGTCTGTCTATATATCCGCTAAACCACGCATCGGGTTTTCACCATCACTTTTATATTATTTTTCAAGGAAGGTTTATATATATATATATATATATATATATATATATATATATATATATATATATATATATATATATAAATAAATAAATAAATATATATATATATATACTTATATATATACTTATATATATTATACAGATATGCCCGCAACTACGTCCACGCTTGACTTGAAATTCCCGGGGACACAAAGTACCACAGTATTTAATAAAAGAATGTGAGCTATGCTACTGTTTTAGTGAAAACTGTGTCGGAATGAGCTAATTATTATGCATCCGAACAATTACAAACCGCTCCCGGGAATTTTCCCGCGGGATTCCCGGGAGAAAAATATCACACATAGTATTAGATAAAATTTGCTATCGATTAGTGAAAAAATCGCATTGGAATTCGAAAAGTTTCAATCTGGCCATTTTAAACAATTTACAAAAAAGTTTCCACAGGGTTTCCGGGATAAAAACTAGCGCAGAGTTTAAGTCTAAGAATTTTGTGTCAACAGTGAAAACCACATCGAAATCGGCCCAGTAGTTTTTACGTAAATCCCGAACAAACAGATAAACAGACAAGAAATCTAATAAAAATTGCATCGCGTACTCCGTCGTTTATATAGTCTATTCCAGGTGGTTTTTTTTAATAGCTTCAATGCACAGACATGGCATGTTTAGAATGTTATAGATTAGCTTTTGCCCGCCGCTTCCTGTATAATGTAAGCTAAATACAGCTACTCCCTGCGGTCTGAGCCGCAGAAATACTGTAGTTAAACATTTTAAATCATTCTATGTCATTGAACACGGCCGTGTCATTTGGTTCTGTGCTTTTCAACGACATTGACTCAATTTGGAAAAGTATTCTTCTTCCATGGTATTACTAACCGTCATGTTTAAAACACTAATGTGTTTTACATTGGCAGAAGGCCTTTATTATAATACTAAATCATATTTATGTAATTTGACATTGTGTTTATAAATATTAAAACAGATAAATAAAGATTGTTTGTTTAGATTATAAAGCAATAAAACATTTTATTCATAAAATGAATAGTTGCCGAATTCATATGCAAGCACTGGATTTCGATCGAGCGGATTGAACTAGCTAACATATAAAACTATCTAAATTTACACTCAAGGTAATCATCTATAGAGTAATAATATCTTCATAATATTCAGATATTCTGGTACGATGGCTGCAAGCACATTCAGGGATTTACTTTGCTCCAACAATATAGTTTTGACATTCACCAGCACCAGCGGAAAAGCGCATCTCAACATCGTATTAACAACTCATTTAAATCTTCACTCTAAGTATAATAATGCTTTGACAGCTAATAAATTTACTATACGGTAGTTGGCAATCGAAATGTTTATTCATTGGTAAGTATATTAATGATATACGGCCAATTTTTATAACGTTTTTAATGACGTAAAGTAATCAACGTAAGCGTAATCCACTATACCTTATATCTAAAAACTACTTTTTTTTATTATCGCCTCCATTGTTATATTTCAAGGAAGAGGTAGTTATTACTTTTATATTACTTACATATTTTACTATATATCTAACTAAGAGTATGCCGCCATAACAACCTTGTGTTGTGTTCCGGCATTAGTGACCAGGTTCCAGTCTCCTTTAAGAGAGCAGCAGCGCATTTATAGCACCTTTGGTGTTTCAAATGTCCATAGGCGATGGTAACCGCTTTCCATCAAGTGGGCCGTCTGCCTGTCTGCTGAACTCCTGCAATAAAAAAATAAAATAAAAAAACTGGCGGTCTACTTAATTACAAATGCTGATTATATCCTATTGTGACTACTACTAAACTTAAATCTAGCCTGTAACGTATACTGTTGGCTTATTTGTTATTTAATAGTGTTTCTTAGATTGTCAAGTATTTTCAAGGACATGTATGTTTAAAGTATAAAATATTGTTGTTGTATAAAAGCTAAGAGAAGCACAAATAACAGAATTTGGAACTTGTTACAAACAAAAAAACAGTTAATAAAGTTGTCGTCTTTATCCGTGCAGGAACGGGGAAAGAATACAATTTTCTGCGGCCAGGCGGCCAGTTGTAAGAGGCGACATAACAATCCACAGCCAGGTAGTAGAGTATGCCGCCATAACAAACTTAAGTTAGGTTTTGGCATTAATGCCCAGGTTCCAGTCTCCGATTAGAGAGCGGCACCTCATTCGGCGATACGAATATCTGTAGGCGATAGTAACCGCTTTCCATCAGGTGGGTGGTCTGCTTACTGCGGAACTCATGCAATACAAATAAAAGAGTCGCTTTTTGAACAATTAGTCGTTTAATTTAAAAAAAAACATGTCTCATTCCTATAGAAATTGAAAGATAGAAACGTACAAATCTTATTTCGGCTTTAATGAAACTAATTTCAAAATTATTACAGTTGGTTCTAGTGATGATTCTCCCATGTAACTTCTTAGTATTTCCTGTAAACACAAATATGAGCTGCATAAACAAACATCATTATCTCAGTAACGTGGAAGTAATGGATGTTTGTGATGTATTATCTACTAATAAATCAAACTAAGAGCTTTAAGAGACCCACTAACCTTAACCGATAAGCCCCATTGCCAGACGCCATTTTTCAATAGCAATTACATTAATTTAATTTTGTACTTTGATAACGACATATATCTTATTGATCTTTATTTAATTCTCCCGTTACGCTTGTTTTCATTTGGTTAACATAATTTTTTCCGATTATTATGATGCTCGTCACTAGAAATATAAATGAAAATTTGAAATACTTTTTCAGAATGTAAATCTGTTTTGTATTTTGTCAAATGAATATAGGTTAAGAATGATTTTTTTCTCTTATTTATATGAGGGATTGGTTAGTATTGACCATGCCACCCTAATAAGAAAAAACACAATTTACGGCTTTTAATACATACATTAGCTAGCTTGTATAGTATCCTGCAGGATTATCCGTGCAGGAACGGAGAAAGAATACAAATTCCTGCGGCCGGGCGGCCTGTCGTAAAAGGCGACTTAACAACCCACAGCCAGGTGGTAGGGCATTTACCCGACTGGATGGCTACCACCCCTGGTCTAAAGTATATGCCGCCATAACAGCCTTGAGTTGTGTCCCGGCATTAGTGACCAGGTTCCAGTTTCCCTTAAGAGAGCAGCAGCGCATTTGTAGCAACTTTGGTGTTGCAAATGTCCATAGGCGAAGGTAACTGCTTTCCATCAAGTGAGCCGTCTGCCTGTCTGCTGATCTCCTCCAATTAAAAAAAAATCCTGGCATCATCCGATAAGGGATGTTTTTTTTGTTTGCTTATAGGCAAACTGGTAGACTGTTCCACTTAATGGCAAGTGGCTACCGTCGCCCATGGACATCTGCAACACTAAGGGAGCCGATGCATGGCCTACCTCTTTGAGATTGCTTTGAGATTGCGTTGAGACTGAGATAACTGCTTACGCCCTTTTTGAAGAGCCCCATATTGTAGCGCTCGGGGAAACCGCGGGAGGGAGGGAGCTCATTCCATAGCTCGCTCACGTATGGCATAAAGAAGCGAGCGCCACGTACAGTGGATAGCTTCCAGGTGTCAAGTAAATGTGGATGAACTCCCAGTCGTCGGCGAGCAGTGCGGTGGTAAAATGGCGATGTAGGTACCAAACCAAATAGCTCCTCAGAACACTCCCCATTGTACAGACGGTAGAACGCGCTTAGAGCGCCAATTTCTCTTCTGAGACTTAAAGGTTCTAAACCGTCTGTAAGTTCGGAATCGTCGACAATCCGGACCACTCAGCGCTGCAAGGAGTAAAGGAGTCAAGTGGGAGCAGCTGGGATGGGATGTAGCAGAATACTATTACAATGGAATATTGTTACACGCCATAAAATGATTCAAGTTTTAATATAAGCTATATCAGTATTCATTTATGTTCAGACAATCGATATCCACTGTTGAACGTAAAACTCCCCAGTCTGCCTGCCTGCGACTTTACGCACTACACATTATAATGGCAAAATTCCTGAATACACTTTTTGTTACAATATAATTCATACATCAACAACTTGATTTAGTATCAATAGTTTCTAGAATTAAGTTAAAATAACCATCACATTTAATATATGTTTTGTTATTCGATAATTTCTATATTTTAATTTTGGCACTATTTCAATTAAAATTAAAACATGACCTATGTATATAAATCAAGCAGACAGAATTGAAAAGTTATATGAATCTTCCGTGTTTAATGGAAAGATGACGCACGTGAAACGCAATGTACTGACTTGCATTCGTTACACTCGGCCATTTTTAAGATTCCCCAGTAATTTTAATAATCTCCAAGAGTATTGGGATCCCTGGTGTCGACATAGCGAACGATGTGCAAATCAGGGGCCATCTTGAAGGCAAGGCAAAACTTACCTCCAAGAAACTAGGAGTGCTAAACTGATCCAAGCAATACCTCACACCGCGGCAACATCTTGTGCTTTATAAATACCAGGTGAGGCCGCATATGGAGTACTGTTCACACCTTTTCCTACCAGCTTAATCCCCTAGACTGTATTCAACGTCGAGCCGTTCGCGTTGTTGATGATCCCATACTTGCAGACGGTCGAGATATGCTAGGCCTTAGGAAAGACTTCGCGTCTCTCTGCATATTCTACCGACTGTATAACGGGGAGTGTTCCGAGGAACTGTTTAGAATAGTGCCTTCTTCTTTCTACCACCGCACCGGCTGGCCGTTAATCCCCACTTCGTCAAGCCACTTCGCTCATGTACGTAACGGTTCTCCAGAACGTTTCTCTTGGGTAACGTGGGAATTTGAAATGAGCTCCCCGCTGGGGTTTTCCCACAGCGTTACATATGGAGTTTTTCAAAAAGAGTGGCATGAAGTTCCTTCGAGGTCAGCAGTCAGAGTGTTGGTAACATTTCTGGTGTTGCAAACATCCATAAGCGACGGTAACCGCTTTCCATTAGGTGGGTGGTCAGCCTGTAAAGTTCTGCGACTAACGTGATCGGGCCCATTGCCACTTCAACTTGCTAATTTTGTGAGCTACGTCGATTACCTTGGTTCTCTTATGGATATCCTTATTTCTAATTCTATCCATAAAAGAAATACCCAACATATCTCGCTCCATAGCCCGTTGAGCGACTTGGAACTTATGAAACAAACCTGCCTACATTGTCCACGTCTCAGCCCCGTAGCTCAGGACGGGGAGGGCGCACTGCTGCTTATATTTATCGTAGTCATCTATCTTATAAACTCCGGGTATATTACTAGCTAATACTACGTACTGGTATACTATGTACATATGTGTAATAAGTTTTTTTCCAATTTTATCAGATTTATTCTAAAAATATGTTTTTAAGTGATAAAATGTTATTAATGGAAACACCTGTAATCTAGTAATTTAGAATTTATGAGTTAAGTACGTTTTAAAGTAAGCAATTGTACTCTACTCAATCCTAGTATTTGTCTTCACACTTACTTACAGTACACTTACTTAAGTATGGTCTTTTTAACACAATAATATGATAAATGTTATTTTATCAGAGGATCTATTTTGGTACTCAGAGACATTGTGTAAAGTCTGTATCAAATAGTAGACTCCTACTAGGTTATGATCGTGATGAAGCATTGATAAAAGTCTCATAAAAGAATGAGTGTTTTTATTTTAGATTGAATTATAATGTGCATGTCTTGATATCACTTGCTATCAGCACGCGTGGATGCCAATCTAGTTCTAACCCTTTATATACTATATTAGGCTAAGAATTATTAATTGTTTTCAGAGGATCTGAAGCGGTCGCCTTTGGAGAAACGTTTAGTGAACTTATCATGTTCATCATATGGATCTGCGATAATGGAGGTCATTATCGCAGATCCATTTATTTAAACTCTGTTATGTTGTTCAAATAAATAAATAGATATCGGCAAAACGCAGTTATAATATGACAATTTTAAACATAAATTACGCAATAAATTTATATTGTATGTAATATGATAATTGTATCGATATTCTTACCTTTTAAAATTGTCGGTTAACCCTCAAGTGAATTAGTAACACGTTCGCTAAGAACGTGGAATTTTATGTGGACATTTGCCAGCACTCTTCTTTTCAAATTAATAATGATTTTACGCATTTCTATTAAAACAACAGTCATATGCGTCGCGAGTGGGTGTCGCATACAGTTCCAGTCCGTTGAAATTTATCACCGTTTGATTTACCCTCTTAATCTTAAACGAGAGGAAACAAAACTCTATTTCAATCTTTATGATTGCTTAAACTTTACAATGTTCCATTAAAACAATGCTGTCTGTCATTACAGAATATTTTTATAAACTTCCTGGGATCTTGGCGTCGATTTTACTGCCTATGAACGACCGTACAATCATAACTCAATCGGAGAATATCGATCACTAAAATATTTCCGCAATAAAAATCTTGGTTCGCAACGTGTATCGTCATCAAAGAAACGTCATCGGTCTGAGTCTATAATCATACTATTCAGTCACTTAGTCTCGATAATTACTCACATTTTAGCGGAACCACGTAAACAAACGTTACAGCTTTCTGTCAATAGATTTAAACTTCTCAAAGATTTTAAAATTTCTCAAATTTTCGCGGTCATGTAAAATATCGATATTTCATTAGGCAATTCATGAATACAGTTATCATTGTTATGTGGTTTCGATGAAAATAAATATTTTGCGTAATTGCTGTTGTTTTGTAAAGTTCCGTAAAAGTGAAATAACTGTTAAGCAGTTGTCTCGTCAAATTCCAAATTAATTACATTTGAAAATATCTTTAAACTCGTTCTGGCAAAACACTGTGAAAAGACATTGTAAAATCTCACATTAATCGGTATCTGAATGTATCTGCTACGTTCTAGTTGGAAGGCTATTTCTGCTCGGCTCATCTTTGAACGTGAAACAAATAAACGTGTCAAATTGATACCCTTATGTCGCACGCGAGACAGCGCGTGACTATCCGATGGACAACATAACATAAAATAATATAATATGTATTTCAACGTCAAGAAAACATTATTTTCATTACAGTATATGAAGCAACTTGTAAATGTTTGCTAATACTATACAATATTTCATATAATTGAAAAGTAAAGTAATTTTTGACCCTTTCTTGCCACATAAAGTCAATAGAAAAGAAGAGATGGCCCAAGGCTTTAAAGCCACGCACTACACGTTTCAGTCTGTATATACTTTAAAATATAATCTTTTTTTTTTTTTTGCAGGAGTTCAGCAGACAGGCAGACGGCCCACTTAATGGAAAGCGGTTACCATCGCCTATGGACATTTGCAACACCAAAGGTGCTTGCTACAAATGCGCTGCTGCTCTCTTAAGGGTCACTGGAACCTGGTCACTAATGCCGGAACACAACTCAAGGTTGTTATGACGACATGCTTTAGACCAGGGGTGGTAGCCATCCAGTCGGACAAATGCCCTACCACCTGGCTGTGGGTTGTTTAGTCGCCTCTTACGACAGGCCGCCCGCCCGCAGGAAATTGTATTCTTTCTCCTTTCCTGCACGGATTTATATTAAATAAGCTATAGTCTATGATATAGTAATTTTGTAGTGGGTTCGAGTTTGGACAATATGTTTAAAAATGTGATAAAAGTTAGGGGGTAATTCAGACGAGCAGATTTGGAAAGTGCAACTTTTAGAATTTTTGTCCGTGTGTCTATTAGAGCATTACATGAAAAGTTCGACACTGAGCTAGCTTAAATCTTTTATGGCAATAAATTACGTCATTTCCATGGGCTAGTAGACGAATATATCCAAAAAGATGGCGCTGCGTAGTAACAAATAGGTCAGCGTAATGGCAACTATTCTTCGGCCGTTCTACAAAGCCACATTTGACATATATCAAACTGATATTAGTAGTTACGTGAACTACCGATGATGACACAATTAAAAATTGAAATCGATTTGAGAATTCACACATTACCGTATCGATTAAAATAAAACGAATTGTTATTTTAAAAAATATATTTCACATTTCGTTAATTTTTTTATGTTTAAAATGTAGAAAATATGCATTAAGTACTTAATTACACTTTGTTTAAACTTTACGATTATACATCAATTTCCAGGTCACGTCACTAATCTTTAAGAATAAGAAAAAAAGAGTGCCAACAAGTATAATGTTGTCAGGTGTTACATTTCTAGAGAAATAAGCTAATATGACATTTTTATTTTGTTTTAAATTATTTTGATACTGTTATAAAGTTAGTTCGTCAGTATCTATAGAAACTTCAAATGGGGCTTCTTAGAACGGCTCAACTATAATAACACTGTTAGAAATCAAATCACTGTAACATACAAAGATACAAGGATAGAGACCGACAGACGTAAATAACCATCACCATAAGAGTTTCATTTTTGCCGAAGGGCTACGAAACTGTAATAAGAATGAATGGGCCAAGCATCGATTGGAATGCTGTATACACAATGTACCCATAATACGAAAGAAAAAATAAACTAGATAATACATTGCTTTTATTTCTGTGGAATATTGTAAATCATTTGTGTGTATTGTTAGTGTATTTATTTATTACGTAATGAAGGATGAAAGATTTTGGACTAATCATTCATAAGACTCCCTTCAAGCAAACATCAACACTTCAGACACAATGATTTATTGCAGAACAAAACTTACGATGGCCCTGCTATAGACATGATAAAATAAAAATACGTTTCTCAAGGCAGATGGCGGTAGAGATTTGGACATCAATTTCAAGATTTGCATCGGAAAGGTTAGAATTTGAACTTAGTTTACTAATATGATAGGTCTCAGTTTTGAATGTAGTTGAGGTTTTAGTAGGCGGGCGATGTGCGTGGGCCACTTGGCTCGCCGCCAATGATCACCTGCCGACCCTTGTATACCGATAAACGCTAAACATTATTTACAGCTGTATCTAACGCACTTATTGTTGCACAAAATGCCATTTGCATACAGTCATCATTTTCGAAACTTGCTAGCGTACTATAAGAGAATACGCGGGCAGTAAATTTTCATCTGTATTCTGAAATAACATAAATTATACTTACATTGTTTGTGTTTCAATCATTTGTAAGTATCACAAACTTTGCAAGAAATGTTACTGTCCAAATAATGTATTTTAGTTTACATTTACTATCAAGTACATTAGCCAAGCCTTTGTCTAAAAAAGCAATAACGAATACATATAGTTTAGATAATTATGATCTATATCCAATTTAGATATAATATGTTGTCATTGTAGTAAAAATTCACTTATTTGTAGGTTTATAGTTGAATCATTCTTCGCATCGCGGTAGAAGGAAGGTTTGCGCTGAAAATCAGCGTTGTGTCGGATAATGTTCCGGCACAGCATTAAGCTCAGTGTTCATAGGTAGCTATTTCTGCAAGGAAAATCTTTTTCTTTCCTCCAACTGCTCAACTTACCGACCTACTTAAAGATCTTAAAGACTTGCGATCTTATTCATATTCAATTAGAGTAAGATTATAGTAAGGTGACCAACTATTTTTTGTTCAAAAAGAGTACACTTTGCAAGTATTTCATAGGTGAAAAAAAATAAGAAAACACGATAAAAACTTTATTTTCTTTTAAAAACATACTTTTCTTCGGGGTGGATTTTTTTTTTGCTAAATGAGGATGTTCGTCTAATAATGTAGCTACATCCGAACAACTTTCATTTTGCATATTAAATTTGACTGTTAAGACGGCAGATAATGTTTTTACAGAACGTTGCGACTTTTCACTGCTCCAATAATTATTCTCTAATGAAAATACCCTTTCAACAGCAGCATTAGTGCCTGGACAACATAAGGAAATTTCTATTAAAACTTTTAAATTTTCATGTGGGATATGTTCTACTCTAAAATGCCGAAAGATTTCTACCCATCTTTTGTCAAGTTCTGTTTTCTCGTCGTTCCATTTCTTCAATTTTTCTTCATTTAAATATAAATTTACTTTTCGAATTTCTTCGAAGAGAAAATTGTCATTAATAACAATATCTATTACTTCCTTCATTACAAATTCGACTGCTAAAGAAACTTCTTTCCATTCAATTTTACTATTTAAAAGTGTCCATTTGAAACAATTTAATGCTCTAAAGTTCACTATCCATTCTTCGATATATTCATACCAAATTTTATAAAAAAAATTAACTTCTTTTAAAAATTCATTTTTTATTCTGGGATTGGAATCTTCCAAAACGGTCAGTTTATTCTTTAGAATTAGTGGTAAAAATCCATCATTAAATCTTGATTTACATTGCAGTATGAAATCGTTTAATATAATACAAACTTCTGTTGCTGAAATTTTATCTCCTTCAATTTGTACAGTAATTTTATGAAACAACGACGCCTGACTGTGAATAAAATAAAGCATAGATTCTGACATATAGTTTTGAAAGAATTTCTTCAAAATTCTTTCAAAACTATATGGACGTGCCGGAAACGGCAAGCAATGTGCGCGTGTGAAATTCAAATCACTGTCAAAATAATTTTAAATATTTAATTAATATACAAATGAGTACTTTCAGAGTACAGGATTTGAAAAGAGTACGGTTTGCGACAAAGAGTACAAAACTCAGTAAATGAGTACAGCTGGTCACCTTATTTATAGGCTTCTTTAAGGTTTTTAAAGAGGCTTGCAAATTTACTCTAACTCAATATTGTTACAAGTTGGGCCACCTGCATACCTGTAGACAAAGCATATTTATTACCTGCCGCGCCGTCTGAGCTAATAATGTTACTACATTAAAACTATTTATGACTGTCATCTTTTGTTTACTTTGTGTTTACATTTGTAATTAGCAAACAGCCTATTGTGTATTGTACTAGTTTTTGGCCGTTCGCAGGCATAATTACGCAGGTGTGCGGATTACGTTTTCAGGGAAATTGCGTCGACGCTTGCCAGGTAGACATATTACATCGGCATTATGAAGCAATGGCCCAATGGAGAGATCGTCAGTCTAGCGAGAACCACGATCACGGCGAGACTTGTGTACATTCGATAACCTATATAGTGACGGACTTTGCGCGTGTTATTGAATCGCGCATTACGTTTAAACTGATTGTGTTCAGTTATATTTGTACCTGTGTTATACGTGTTTGTATAGTTTTAATAAATTCTATAGTAATTCCAACGGCAGTTTAAATTCGAGTCCCGCACTCGTAGAAATATGAATAAGTCAAAGGGTATTTTTTGGATTGCAGAAGACTAGCTGTCTCCCCACTTTGTAGAAAGTGGTTGCTATCGCTTTGGACATTAGCAGTATCATGTTCTGCTGGGCTCACAGGGGACTGAAACCTGGCCCCTGATGCTGCAACACCACTGATGATTGTCATGGCGTCAAGCTAGACCCGACCATCCAGTCGGGCGAATGTCTACCACCTGGAAAATTTATTTTTAGTATTGTAATAGAGATTTTTTAGACACTGTTATGTGAAATAAATATTTGACGCCTATATTTAATATATATGTATGTAATATATATGTCAGTTAATTGACGCAACAAACAAAAGAAAATGTTCCCAATTTTTATACTCTCCTTTCTATTTCCTTTCCTAATTTCCCAATTATTTAGAACCGACTTAGTAGAATAATATCTAATAGATTAAGAACTTGCAGGAGCAGACTTTGGTCGTAGTATTAGCATAAAGGGTAATTTTATGGGGGGTTCCATAGAGATGAAAAATGTTAACTGTTTAATTTAGGTAATTTAGCTGCAGAATCCTAAAAAAAACAAGGTGCGGTATAGTTATAGTGCGCATCTTTTTACTTTAAGTGAATTCTGGGTGGTTATAAAAAAACCGCGAAGGCTAAGGCGGGAGGGAGCTAAGCGAAGCGGAGCTTCATCGGTCTTATTGATGACTCTCTAATATGTGCACGATGTAAAACTCGTATCTCATTCTCTCGCAGGCTTATTCCTGTAGATTTATGTGATTATCTCTTTTTAGTGTCGCTTTATCGTTTCGTCGAGTTTCAAATCACAACGATTCTAAATAAGTATCACTTCAAAAGTTCGTATCTGTTCATAATAGTTTATAATAAATAAGTGCGCCCTATAACTATACCCAACTCATGAAAAAAACCGCATATCTTAATAAGTTCTAAATTATTCTTGATCAATTGTGATTGAAAGTATTTTTTAAGCTCTACCAGCATGATTTTTTGAAAATGTTCCACTTTATACAAATTAAAAGTTAACTAAACCCACTTCTAGGTTCGTAGTAGTCATTTGTCCTTTCTTCCTGTGGTAGTATACAGGAGTATACGTATTCAACCGTTACCTATACTATTACATAAATGACTAATCTTTGTGTCACCTCAATCACACAAAAACCATTCATCTCTCACGAGCTGAAGATGTAGAAAACATCATAATGGGGGTTTCACATCAAGACTACTGATGGGTAAAACCCGCGAATCAACCTTAAACCAGCTTGGGAAGAATACAGCACATCCTCCTAAAAATGGAGAAGCTCAAGCCCAGCGGAAGGACATTTATGGACTGAGAAATAAAGAAATTATTTATGGATAGCTAAAAATATGACTTAGCCTCATCAAGGCTCTTCTAGGTGTCATTTTTGATACTCAAAAGTGTAGTGTATAGAAAATAGCTTTTGTATCTGCTGCGGAGATTAATAGTGGTCTTGACAGACACGCTGAGCGGCACACATTATAAATATAGGGTTGACACATAAAATTAAAACTAAACTGGACTGTTCAGTTCGGTTCGTTTTATAATAACCCAATCTTTATATATAATCTTTATAAGATTAATGTAATTTATTTACGTGTTAAGAAATTAATTAATTCAAGAATTTGGCTAAATTATTAATAAATAATTTAGAGGTGGGTACCTATTGTAAGTACCATCTAATTTGTGGTTGGTAACAAAATAGCCATAGCTAAGTTGTCAATCGACAACTGACAAGGTTATAGCTTATCCGTTGCTATCCACTCGCCAGCTGGCTAATGGACTGATGGTTGTCGAATTGAACTGACAAACTGACAAGTTTACGACTTAGGACCGATTACTATATCGTACCATTCATTCCCTTGCGTTACCATCTTACTTGTATGGAGCTTATCTCAAATTTTTACCGAACGTAAGGCAAATGAACGGTCGATAAGATATTGGAACCGGGCTTAGCCGTAAGGTGTCGGCTATCGGTTGGCGAGTCATATACCCATTAGCCAAATGGCTATCAGCTGTTTTTTTAGCCGACTAATTTTTCTAGAAATAAATTAAAATAGCCAGATTAATAAAAAACTAAATTACATTATGATTTGTTCAAATATTGATAACAAATTTTATATAATAAAATGTGTAATATTTTTTATCGCAAGAATCCCGCAGGAATTTCCCCAGAAGCGGTTTGCAGTTGTTCGGGTGCGTGAAAATTAGCTTAGTCCGATACTTTTCACTAAAACGATAGCTTACATTATTTTTTAAATTCTGCGGTACTTTGTGTCCCGGGAATATAGCGGGAATTCAAGTCAAGTCTGTATGAAAATTAAATCGAAGGCATATAATAAAATAAAAATCAGTCCCTATCGGCACTCCATTGTGCACTGGTGTACAGATATTTATATTAATATACGAAATAATTATTATCAGTGCACCACGTTTATCTTCTACGAGAAATTGACAATCTAGATTCGAGAACATAGGTTCCCACAGTGGTCCATATAAAATACGAGATTATGTGTTTATACTTACAAGCTATAATTATTTATTGTCAAAATCAGTTCAGAAATAAAAAGTTTATGGCTGAACATATATACAAAAATATATATTTACACAACGAATTGCGAACCTCCTCCTTTTTTATAAATTTGCTACAATGCAGTCGGGGGTCTATCGAATGCAGTAAAAATTGCTGAGGGGTCTATGAGATGGATACTATGAGAAACAGTTTGAGGACCATTAATGTAGAGAAACCCACATTGGTGGCAAATACATCTCTGCCTCACTTTTTTTTTATTGCAGGAGCTCAGCAGACAGGCAGACGGCCCACTTGATGGAAAGCGGTTACCATCGCCTATAGACATTTGCAACACCAAAGGTGCTACAAATGTGCTGCTGCTCTCTTAAGGGAGACTGGAACCTGATCACTAATGCCGGAACACAACTCAAGGCTGTTATGGCGACATACTTTAGACCTGGGGTGGTAGCCATCCAGTCGGGCAAGTCACTTACATTTAACATCCTAATATTAGTCTTTTTGTAACATAAAATGGTGAAACATAGGCTAAAGAGTTCGGCTATTCTAGCGATTCACAATGAAAATACGTCTTGCAATTGCGACAATCAATTATATATATTTTATTGTAATATAGGTTCGTGTTTGACCACAATGTTACCCTATGTGGAACGAAGATGTGATATATATACTCTGTTGCCAGCGGCTTCGCTCGCGTAGATTATCAAAACCATTTAAAAATATTGTTTATTATTTAATGTTGAACTATGTTTTTCAAGTCATAGTACCGCCATCTCTTGTTCAAACCACAATACACATTCTTGATACATATATATTCCTTCTCTTTTGTATGTATCTCTATCTCTGTCCCCCCAATGGTAGATAGAAGACGTCACCATTTTGTCGTCGGATTCGTTTGTCGTGTTAAAATGTCAGAATGTTAAGACTAATACGATTTTAGGCAAGTGCAGTGATGTGTTGAAACAATCTAAATGGCGGCCGCGCTGAAAAGTGATTACTATTGTTTGAATGATTAGTTAAGGGGGTTTCAATTTCCGTGCATGTGTGATATCTACTTTTGAACCCAAGGCGGATTCGGAGCGGAGAATTTGGGTGAGTATCTGTTTAATGTATTTATTTATTATTATTCGACAAACACTTACACAACAACTGAAGGCAACAAAATTATACTATTATCTTCATCGATTTCGTGTGTACGGAATATCCGTGGTTTTTTTACTTTCGGATTCCACACACACACAATAGTCATAATTTGAGTAGTCAAAAAATTTTAAAAACTCTTTTTACCCCCTTAGGGTTTGAATTTCCAAAAACACAAAGATAACGTGTACATTTATTTCTAATCAGAAGCAGGTATATAACATTTCGTGCTTCTTACTTTATAAATGACGGATTTTCATACAAACTTTCATCCTCTTTTTCGCCCATTACACTAAGGGGTTGAATTTTCAAAAATACTTTCTTACGGCGCATCTACAGTATAGTAAGAATCCGTATACGAATTTTCACGATCTTAACCCCAGTAGTTTGGGCCATGCGTTGATATGTCAGCCAATCATTCAGTTAGTCAGTGGCCCATAATGGCCCATTAATTTGGTTGAATTTTTGATAATATGTCATCTTCATCATTGTCATTAACAACATTATTGTAATCTTCACACAACAGATTTTAAATGTAATAGTGGTGGTACAACCCTAAAGCACATGTCTAGAAGGAACAATATGGATGCCAGCGCTGCAGACGGATGCTGCCGGTGCCAAACTGCTTCTAGATCTATGGTCTAATAGTAGCACCAAAGTTACACGTATGTACATACATTAGAATTAGATAATTGCCAATAACACGTGAAAACCACGGAAGTCGTGGTAGCGTAATGGCTAGCGCACGCGTCCAAAATTCAAAGGATGCGGGTTCGATCCTAACCGGAACGCACCACTTGCGCAGTTTTCTGACTGTATGTGCATATTGTTACAATTACCACGTGCTAGCAACAGTGAAGGAACACATCGTGATGCAACCTGCACTTTGAGAAAACCGATGTGTCAAACCTGCCAAGCCGCCTTGAACAAGCGTGGTGTCTGTCCGTCCCCATCCCCTCTATAATGGGAGGCCCGAGCCCAGCAGTGGGACATTTATGGGCTGTTATTATTATACGTGGAAACAATGTAAATCTAAACAAGGATGTGGACACATGTTACAATAAATTATAATATTATTTACACATAAAAGAGCAGACGTTAAAATCTTAATCTATCATCTCTTGTCACTCATCAGTTAACAAGATTACGTCCGCCGAAAGTGAAACCCAAAATTATCCTGCAGCGAAATTTTGGTGATATGAATTTGGACGCACTTCTCAAGGATGCTCGGGGATTCGACTGGTCTGAGGTGGTTAAGGCCGCTACCGTTGATGAAAAGTTGCATGTGTTTAATACTGCTTTACTGAGGCTTTATGACTCACATGCACCTTTACGCCGTATAAAAATCAAACATCTGCCAGCGCCGTGGCTGACCGATGACATCAAATCACTGATGCACAAAAAGTCCAAGGCTAAAACCAAATTCAAAATGAAACCTACCGAAGTCAACCGAATGGCGTTCGTAACTATTCGTAATCGCTGCAATAGAGTGTGTAGGGACGCTCAACGCCGCTACATTCACGAGTCAGTTGAAAGTGAAAGCCCAGCTAAAGTCTGGAAATTTCTACGATCCCTGGGAGTTGGCAAGCAAACAAATAGTGTAATTCCCAAAGAACTCAACATTGACGATTTAAATCGACATTTCTCAGCTACTTCTGACTTTGACGTTGTAACTAAGTCTAATACTTTAAATACTCTTTCCGGCCTGCCAACACCCAATTATCCTCCATTCTTATTAAGTCGATTTACTGATAGTGATGTTAAGAGCGCTGTGAAATCCATTACATCGAACGCTGTCGGTAGCGATGGTATTAGTCGCAACATGATTCTGCCCATACTGGATGTCATCAATCCTATCCTCACCCATATATTCAATGCCTCTGTAGTTTCTAGTACCTTTCCAGTCACCTGGAAGGAAGCCCAGATTATTCCTCTTCCTAAAAAACCTAACCCTGTTTCTTTCTCTCAATTCCGTCCCATATCTATTCTGCCATTCCTTTCTAAAGTCCTGGAACGCCTAGTCCACCAACAGTTAAGTGTTTTCCTTAATCGACATTCTCTCCTTAATCCCTATCAATCTGGTTTCCGTCCTGGCCACAGCACAACTACTGCCCTCGTGAAAATCACCGATGACATCCGTTATGGTATGGATAATGGTTTATTGACTGTGCTATCGCTACTGGACTTCAGCAGTGCTTTCAACAATGTTGACTTTGAAATATTACTTGGTATTCTAAGCTCTATTAACATATCTCCTACAGTAATCGACTGGTTTCACAGTTACCTGTTTGGCCGCCGGCAGCGGGTTCGCGTCGAGGATGATTATTCGTCATGGTGTGAACTCTCTGCTGGTGTTCCTCAGGGCGGCGTGCTTTCTCCCTTATTGTTCGCTGTTTTTATTAACTCCATCTCTAACCAACTCACTTCAACCTATCACCTCTATGCAGACGATTTACAAATTTATACACAATCACCTATCGCCACCTTAGACAAAGCAGTTTCTATCATAAACGTAGATTTTGAATGCATTCTGCAGTGGGGCAAGTCTTTTGGGCTTCATGTGAACCCTGAAAAAACTCAAGTCATCGTCATCGGTAGCTCACGGATGCTTAATAAGGTCGACTGGAGTACCATACCTAATGTGATGTTTGACGGAACAATCATTCCTTTTACTGATAAGGTAAAAAACCTTGGCGTTATATTTGACAGCGAGCTGTCTTGGCGACCTCATATCACCGAATTAAGCCGGCGGCTTTATGTCTCATCCAAATCCCTTAGAAGGTTGAGGAATTTCTTACCCACTTCCACCAAAATTAAGCTAGCAGAATCCTTATTACTTCCTCTCCTTGATTATGCTGACGCCAGCTATCTAAATTTAACCCAAGAACAACTTAATAAACTTGAGCGCCTCCAAAATTTTTGTATAAGGTTCATATTTGGACTACGCAAATATGACCATGTCTCTGAATTCCGAAAAAAACTCAAGTGGTTGCCAATTCGATTTCGCCGGAATACTCACATCCTTGCTTTACTCTATAGTATTTTATTTGTCCCTAATACTCCTGATTACCTTAAACAAAATTTTGAATTTCTTTCGTGCTCTCATAATTTACGCCCTTCTACTAAACTTAAATTGAACACTCCTGCGCATAACTCAACTTTTTATAACAATTCTTTTACTGTTAAGGCTATACAGCTCTGGAACGCGCTTCCTGTTACAATCAGACAAGCAAAATCGCTAGCGATATTTAAAACTATGATCAAAAAATACTACCTGTCGTTGGAATATAATATTTAAATTCACTTATAAACATTTATATATTTTGTAGATATGTATTTGTATGGTATGTATATTAAGTATATATCTATGTAATATATAATATTTCTGCATATATATATATATATATATATATATATATAATGTATGTATACATATATATATATATATATATATATATAATGTATGTATTTATTATTAAAATGTAAGTATTTTGTACTATATGTTACGTATACCACCATCGCCATTATCATCTCAATTCATTTCTGGGGTTGTCTGGAAGAGATCGCTTTTTAGCGATAAGACCGCCCTTTGTACATAACTAGATATAATTTTAGTCTTTAAGTTCATACTTGTATTGGTGTACAATAAAGAGTTATCTATCTATCTATCTACACACCTTAAGGCAGAAGATCGTAATACATAATATATGAGATTCCCGTTCCGAATGTACACTCAGGCTACGTTCCATTAGAGACTCACAACGACCACGTTCACGGCCGCGATTTTTCCCCTTCCACTTGGTTGTCGGCGTTACAATAGTAAACCCAAGTGGAACGGTTATTCGACCCACCTCTTGATAGGGGGGGTCGTTGTGAGCGTTGTGTGATCAAAAATGATGACGTCATTAGTGACGTTTTTGCCACGACCACAACGACCGCGGACGCCGAGTGGAACGGCTAACAGAGCTTTTTAGGCGTTGTGAGCTACCAATGGAACGCGCTGTCAGTAACTCCTCGATTGTAACTGCAACTCCATTAATCTTCTCTCAGCGGCCCGAACTTATAATATATATTCGCAAAATAAATATCCCTGCCGGCAATATGTAATTGGAATTCTCGCGCTTGTAAGCTTAATCCGAAACACATAGGTTTTATGAATTTGCAATGGACTTTCAGACATAAAACTGTTTATGATGTCTTCGACCCGACAGCCGGTCGGGAAAGACAAAGGGATTAGTAACTAACAGTTGACGGTTCTGTTGAAAACTTAGAAAATTACCGCCAGCAAATGACTGTGAGTAATTAAAGCAAACATAAAAGGTTTACAGATACTATATAAATAGCAGAGGTAATAAAACACTTGGTTGCTTAAGGATTGTATGGATTTCGTCTTCTCGTAACTCTAGTTGTAGTAGCTATAGAAATATTTTTATTATTGTTAAATTAATAATAAAAATAAATTTTAGTTCCCATAGTTGCGTGTTATTTAAAAATTTATTAATCTTAGATTGTCATGTATTAAACATGACAATCTAAGATTATGGGATTAATTTTATTATTTCTAATTCAATAAGGTTCAATAATTTGTTATCTTGAAAATTGATATTTCTGAAGTTTTAAAAAATAATTGTGTCGAAACGAACAACTTTTTTCTGTCATTCAACAATTTCTTTTAAAATATTTCATTACTACGTTATTTTTCGATACAATTATATTTAAGGTTAAAAAACTCTTTTCTAAAATTTCTACTTTCAATACATTATTGAAACAATGAGGCGAAATATATTTAAAATAAATCATGTTAGTCTGTTACAGAAAAACGTAATGTAGTAAAATATTTCTTTAATTATGCTCATAGCACAACTTGTTATATAATAATACGGAAGTACCGTACATAGGTCGTAGCCGGGCCGGCTACGCGAGCGTAGTCTTTCGTAGCATAGCGGCGAAAATTAAAATTAATTTTTGCGCATAAATGTATGTTTAACAATTCTTTGTCGTACTTTGTGTTAGCTTTTCACGTAACTTTACTTTTTTTAAAGAAGTATCCCATGTGCATCTCTGTTATCCCATATATAAGTATGTACATGCTAGAGTTTACCCCGCGACTACGCCGCGGGTCAATCTCTAGTGCGACCTCTTGTATAAAGAGCAGACCTTAATACAGGTTACATTGTATTAAAATTTTATGTTGGTGCTATTTGCCCCCGGAAGATTTACTTAATTTTATATCGCAAGCTATCCCATCTCCCGGTATGAAAAGTATCTATTTCCATTTTCGGTATTCAGACAGACAGATCGAGTGAATATCGCATTTTTTTATAGATTATGATTTTTCTATCTATAAACTTGAGAACAGATTGGTCTCCCATACAAACATTCATCCCATATTTCAACCCATTCTAGTTTTATTTATCTATTCACCAACTATCTGTAAACTACATAAACGACCAAAGCTACAAAAACTACCACAACTACGAAAACTACCAAAACTATCAAAATGACTAACATTACCAAAATGGTAAATCACAAAAAAAACCTATCCTACTTTCTGGGATAACCTTTACATAAATCTATCCCAAAATTTATCCCATTATCCGTAATGAATAGAAACCATTGTCCACCATCGATATTAAAATTACATATATACCGAATTTCAGCCAAATCGATCTAATAGTTTTTTCGTAAAAGCATAACAAACACAGAGACAAATATATTTTTATCCCGGAAGCTATCCCATTTTTCGGGATAAAAAGTATCCTATGTTCATTTTTAGTATCAAAAATATATAAGTATACATGCTGACGCTGAGTTTCAGCCAAATCGGACCAGTAGTATTTCCGTGAAAGAGCTACACACAGACAGACAGAGTTACTTTCGCATTTATAATATTAATAGGAATAAGTACACTAAATTTCATCATAATCCATATTTCACTTGCAATCACATTTATAGATTAGTAAGATTAGATTTTAAGTGCATAAGGGACCAATCGATGCATTCCATACTTGCTACGCCGTAGCCAATATTCTCGTAATATTTTGACCGTTAAACTTATCCTTACTTTCTATTAATTTCGAATCATATGCAAAATCATTAAATTGGTAAATAGGTCATTGTGATTTTTTATGTTCACAATCTGAAATTAATAACACTAATTATTATTAATCAAGGAAAAATAATGTTGAATACTATCACCATAATTTGAAGCCCCGGAACCAAGCGTTTTAATTTGCTGTTCTGAAAATGTAAGTCGTTCAATTTTGGACCCTATGTTGCTGTGATTAGTGTTAAATGAGAGTATTCCGACTGTTGTTGGGTGAGTGTGCGTGTTGGTGTTAGACTAGGCGCTGGCAGCCAGCCCGCGGCCCACAACGGAGCTTATAAAAGAGGGCGGCAATGTGGCCCCGCGCCCGGCGCGCTTCACTCCCGACGCTCTCCTCATGGGGCGCGCTAACCTCACTCGATAGCACCAACAAAACAAATAATACATTTTTATGTATCACACATTACCAGTAAACGGGACCAAGTGATATAAGTGATACGGTAAGTTCAAACCGTGTTTGTTACAAACCGACGGAGGACTGTGTTTTGTGCAAATAGTGACTGTTCAGTGTTGCCCGATACATGGATATGTGATTTCGGACTTCGGAAAAGGACGTTCATAGTGCTATTGATCACTTAAACGCATCTTAAAAATATCACGACGAAAAGTGCTTTCCGCGGGAGTACGGAAATTCAGAAGCCAGTGTTACAAGACGTAAAAAGGAATGGAATCATGAGTAATTTGCTAAAAGTTTATGCAACTTTTTATTAATGTTTAATGTCACAAAGTAACAAATACATGTAAATTATATTTTGTAAAAAAATATTCTATAATGCACGCTTACGTAACCATATATAACTTTTATGACCTAACGAAAGGCATTCTTCTGAGTAATACTGGCTTTTGATCGTCTAAACCGTCCTGAAAATAATCAAAGAACCATTCTTTAATATTTCGTATATGTAAAAGTATCAAGTTACTCCATCCAAATGACCAGAGACAAATTTATACATTGTCACTGTGTGAGTGTGTATATATACCTCAAATAACATCAGTTTCAACTTTCACGTAACAGCGATAAAAGCTTTCGATTGCCTGGGAATTTTCATTTGACAGTTGTTTCAACATAACTTGAAACTTTGTTGGAAAACTATTTTTATTGTCTTTGCCATAAATCACTCGGCTAAACGACGTCGTCTGCTGACGTCACGTATTTTGCGTATCTGTGCTCGTCACCTTCGGAAATGTGGTGATATTTTTTGCATACACAAATATAAAAATTAACATTGGCTTACTGCCATACATTTTTATTCAAATCTTCCATAGTGCTTTTTATATATATAACGATAAATGAAGAACATCTTTTGTATATTCGAATAAAACTATATTCAATAAACAGTAAACTAAAGCGTTTTAACATTACATATAGATATGATAACAGCAACCTACATATGTCCCACTACTGGGCTCGGGCTTCCTCACATTTTAGGAGAACATATTCCTGTTCGGGGCCAGTTAGTGGATTTCACACACCGGTAACCGCAGTTTTCCCGCGATATTTTTCTTCTTTAGCATGTAATAATTGTAATTTAACAACCTAAGAAATGCATGCTATTTTTCAGGATTCAAACCCACTAGAATGAGACGCGTGTATCTTTACCACTGAGCCATAAAGACTTTAATCTAATAATTACCTTTATTCAATGAAATTACTGCGCGTTGTAAAATCTCTCCTCGTTTCAGATTATAAAACCGCGAATTTGCGAACAAAGCACCTAATATACAATGACGTCAATACGCGCACTTTTAAGCACATTATAGATATGCCGACGCATTTGTTTTATATATGCCTACCTCTATTTTAAATTGCATATTAAACAGACAGACGTCATGAGATTCATATCTGAACAGACGTGAGATTTCAACAACGGCTATCCACGTAAACATATTCTAAAGAAACTGCTGGTTAAGACAAATATTCAAAATTTTTGTGTCTAGAAATTGTTTAGATATTAAAGTAAAAATATGTTGTATGTTTTAGGTAAACAGAGTTTAAGCACTTCCTAAATTCATCATATGACCTTGAACCCTATGACCCTGAACTGCAAAAAGTCATGACCTACTAATTGCTATTCATAGCTATACAATGTATCCATTAGTTTCCTCTATGCACTTTCGGATAAAAAATACATCTAAATGGGTTTCGCGTTTATTGTTTATTCATCATGTAATCTCAAAATTAAATATTCGTTTACTGTAATAGACAAAACATAAAATTCACATCTTAATGGCAGGTTATCTAAGCCTGTCATAATTATAAAACCCAAGCGCGAATTGCGTAAACCTGTGCCTATTATTTATTCCCTTTAGAATGAAATTAAATGTTAATTAAAACAAAATTAGCTAAATAAATTATCGTTTCTTTCTCTTTACAATGAGAATGTCTGTACTTATAAGTAATGTTAACATAATAAATATGATGCTGCAATGAAGATGTAAAACCGAAAAAAGATATGAAATCCTTCTTACCAATTCACTATATTATTTCCATTTCTTTATTTTCTCGATGACAGTTCTAATTTGATAGTTGTAGTGTTGTGACCAAATAAGTAATGATATCGATCGCATATATTTATTATGTTTTGAACAAAAACATTCAAATATAATTTTTCAAGCTGGGAACACTTAATGGCCCACCGCCATTTTGTGTATGTTTTAATCTGTCACTCGAAACAAGACGGTCGTGCTATATAGTCACTACATTTCTGTTCGCTGTGTTTTTTCACATTATCCATACGTTGCGTTGTGTATTTTATGTTCCTCCGTGTTAACACACACAGTATCTAAGAACTGGACTGACGACACCGTCCCTTCCACTAGTTCAGTGCCAATGGGAAAAGGTGAACGTCTTATCATATGCCATGCAGGGTCTACGAAAGGATTCGTATCAGATGCTTTACTGGCCTTTAAATCCAAAAAAACAGTGGACTACCATGAAGAAATGAACTCGGAGATTTACGAAGGATGGTTTTTAAACCATTTCTTTAGAAATGGTGCAATCTCTGGAAGAACCGTCGATAATTATTATGGACAACGCTACATATCACTCCAGACAAATTGATAAAATGCCGATGCAGGCCAATAAAAAACAAGAGATAATTGACTGGCTCCAACGTCATAGCGAAAATGTGGATAATACTTTATTAAAAGTACAATTAGTGAATATTTTAAAATCGAAAAAAAGCCTCCCTAAAAGATATATTACCGACGAAATAGCTGCCGAATTTGGTCATTGGGTTCTTCGACTTCCGCCGTATCATTGCCAGTACAATGCTATAGAACTAATATGCGCACAAATCAAAGGATACGCCGCTCGAAACAATACCCATCCCTCTTTTACGGGAAACAAGATGTTAGATTTATTAAAAAATGCATGTGCAGAAGTAATCGCCGAACACTGGGAAAAAATTGTGAGAAGAATCCAAAACATTATTGCGTCGGATTGGGAAATTCATGTGGCATTCGATAATATAGAAGTACCAGGAACTTATAACAAATGTTGGGGAGAGCTCATCGAGTGACAGTGACGATTCATCAGATTTTGATTAAAATAAATAAATAAAGAATCAACATAATATAATTACATCGTGTAATGATATGTAATATTAGTTAATAAATTTGTACAAAATTATCCGCCAATAGTTTAGTTTCTTACACTTTGTAAAAAAATATCGGGTCTGTTATCGTGTTACGTTTATCGATAGCTCCATCCCTATCAGTTTCTCCAACTCTGCTATGACGTTATACGTGCAAGCGTCATGTTTTTATTAAATAATGTATACATAATGTAAAAAAGACGCTCGTTCAAGTTTCCACAGAAGCTGTCATCGAGAAAATAAAGAAATGGAAATAGTATAGCTTGTACCCGCGACTTCGTCCGCGTGGAATAGTTTAAAAACAACCCCGAATTTTCAAACACTCTTCATTGGTGCTCCGCTCCTATTGGTCTTAGACTGATGATATATAGCCTCGATAAATGGGCTATCTACCACTGAAAGAATTTTTTAAATCAGACCAGTAGTTTCTGAGATTAGTACGTTCAAGCAAACAAACAAACTCTTCAGCTTTATATATTACTATAAGATTATAAAAGTTTGGACCTTTAATATCACTCGGGCAAAGGTTCGTCTATAATACTGATATTAGATTGATCTACTAATTTTAATCAAAACCAAATTTGATTTAAGAGCACAGATCTAAAAGGACTCGTCGGTATTTTATAATATTAAATGGTTCCAGTTGCGTGTTTATATTGATCACTTTGGTTGATTCATCAAATTGAAAGACAAAAATGAACCGTCTAATATCGGCTTAGCAAATTGTTTGTAACCTTAACACCTCTAGTGATTAGACTAATTAAAAAAAGGTTTCTGACTCCAGAATCTCAACAATGGTCTATAAAAACGACTAAACGACTCATTGACTCTTCGAGTGATCACAGGGCTGGTTCCCTACTTTGGACAATGGATCAGTATGGCGATCCAGCGCAGTAACGTAGCCAGCTTTCTGGAAACCTTACCCATTGACTTCGATGATCTAGGCTCAGTAGTCTACTTATTCTTAAGGGATTATAGGTAGAAGTTAAGTTTTCTTTTATTGTATTAGTTCATAATGTCTTAGATTGACATTTCTAATGCTGGGGCTTCATCTGCGTTAGTGTTAAAAATTTAGGCTGTGGCCGAATGCGTCTTATTTAAAGCGTTGAAAAATAACGCTGTTAACGCATATCAACATTAGTATATATACGTACGTTATCGTTGAATATTTAACGACATTAATATTGTCACATCTCAAATAACGCCTTAAACTTATAAACGACGTAAATCTTTAACTCTTAACCAGATGAAGCCCTGGGCCTTAAGAATTAAAAAATAATTTCCTAAATGCCATATATGGTTGACATTGGAATAACTCACCCTTGATTGCTCGTATTAATATTAAGGTTTTGTTTGTTGTAAATCAAAGTTTGGCTGAGTGAAACCAACCTTCCTTCTCCGTCCATGTCCGATATGTTCAATGCAAATCCCTTCAACGATTGCAGCCAACAGCCGCATCTGAGTTTTGCCAAACGAGATCATTACGACACCCTCAACCAAGATAATTCTATTTCGATTATTACCTTCGCCTGTTTATTTGCGGATGACGAATAGCCTTTTACAAGCTCTCTAGGCACGCGGAGTGTATTTGATATCAAAATATATTCGTGCGTACGCCTGCTCCCGCTACTTTATCTAGGAATTTTAAAAGCTCGCTTCAATACTCCACACATCATGGAAATTCGCTGCAAGATCTTCAGCGTAGGCGTTATTTAACTTTTTTATCCGTTTTACAACACACAACTAATATCATAAACATATCACCCTTGACATCGACATGGCTAACGTGCTGCACGTTTTAGCCCATGACGTTTTGTAAAACACATTCGGGCCGTGACTCGAGAAGACTAATCAAAGTTCAGTGCGTCTATCGACACGTGCCAATGAAAACATTTAAAGCTCACCACAAAATACCAACCCGAAATTAACGAGCTTGGCAATAAGAAAACATATGAGGACTGTACATAATTACAAAATTATTGGATAGTTTAAATCGATGTATTGACTCATTCGTGCAATCCACATGAGATACCAGTCTGACTGATATATCAGTCCTTACTTATTATATACTAGCTGATGCCCGCGACTTCGTCCGCGTGGTGCGGTTTTTTTCACTATCCCACGGGAACTGTTTAATTTCTCGGGATCAAAAGTATCCTATATGTTGACCAGGGATATAAGGTACCACCATACAAAATTTCATTTAAATCGGTCCAGTCGTTTCGAAGATTAGCCGTTACAAATAGACAGACAAACAGAGAAACAAAAAAATTGAAATAAATCTAAATTAGTTGTATTCCACTTCTTACATCCCCCAGACTCGGTTTTTAGCATTTTTTTTCATTGTACCGAAATTCGACCTCTACAGTTTTATTATATGTATAGATAATGTGCATATTGTTCTTACAACTATCACTACCTATTATCGACGTCTCAACCATAAGCCTTTTCAATAATATATAGGTAGATAGGTAGTAGATAATTCTTTATTGTACACCGTTACAGAAAGACTTACATATCTTCTATTATCTTGACGTATATATTTTGTCTTATCCCTAAAAAGCGATCTCTTACAGCCAACTTTTGGCAGGAACAAATTAAATTGCAAACAACGCCCAGTTATACTAAGTTATTGCACGATTGCTCACATTTTAATAATAAATATATAACTAACTATTCTACATCATAGTTTTGGGACTAAAGATTCGGTATTCTAAAAAACAATATACCTGTGTCCCGCCTTCGAGTCAAAAATTTCACCTCGTTTAATTATATAAATGACAATATAGAAACCCAGTAAAACGTGTACATTGAAAAAATATTATTAATAATAACAGCCCATAAATATCCCACTGCTGGGCTCGGGCCTCGCACTATAGAGGAAAAGTATTACTATAATTATAATTTCAATACATAAAGTATCGGTACTCATATGTACTGATAAAGTATCTAACTCTTTAATGACCAAAAACACAAGATTCTTTTCTCAATTTATTATAAAAAATTCTGCAATCAAATGTTAAACCAGCGTTTTATGTATTAAAAAAAGTAATATATTTTTTATTTAAACTATTAACAGTATTAATAAATTTCTTTTCTATTTAATTTTTGAACAGAGCAGAATAAATTCTTACAGATGTTACATACATACATAATATGAATATATACTAGTAATACTTAGTGGAGAACTTAAAACACGTTCAGTTTTACGTTTATTACATAATAGAATAAAACTCCACTCATGCAATAGACACAGAAGTGTTATACATCGTGTGAATTATTAGTGCCTAATGTATACGTTCAATTTTCATTGTTTATCATCTTTGATTGGTGTTAGCTTGGGTGATGTTTAGAGTTTAGTCAAACTTAACTGAGTGATTGCATACACTGCCATTGTAACTACTGCCAACAACAACAACAAATCTATTTATTCGTACGTTGCGTGCATGTCAATGATCTTGTAATGGATAGTAAAATTGGGTCACGATGCGATGCACTCAATACAATAAAAGTATATCACCTACAAATGACTTAAGCGCCTTCAAAGCGTTGATAAAAATTCATTTACGTAACACAATAAGTAAAGAATTCGGAGTAAAAAATAAAACCAAAACAAATATTGTTTAGAAAAGGGACATTTCTTATAAATGTAAAAAAATCACGAAAAATAACAACCACAAGAGCCATTAAAAACTGACCTATTAAAAGAGAACATTCACACTGACTAAGTTAGGAGAAGACGGTGGACCTGCAAGGCTCTTTAAAAAACTAGGTATATGATAGATAGATACACTTCTAAAGCACTTTATTGCTCACCATTTGTGAGTATTCAAACAAATATAATGAAAAATTACAATCGTTTTTTGACACAACGGAATTTCGGATTTCTTTCAACGTATTATGTTTAAGTAATACCAATATTTCATAATAAGTAGTAATCATATAATATCCCACATAAATGTTGTACATGTAAATCAACACACACTTCCCTTCGAATCTTACAATCTTCCGAATATATAGATTAACAGGGTTTTTTTAAAGTTACTTTTCTTCTTTATATTGTTATAATTATCTCTATTATAAAATTCTTAGATTATATATTCCGAATAGTGGACGGAAGACATAATCAGCCCCTACGCCTGTTCCAGACGCGATCAATTCACTACACATAATTTTCTTCATATTAGCTCTACATTGAAATAATGTAGATTCAGATAAATTCGTTTATTTCGCAAAGAATTAAAATGCAGCATTCACTAGAGCCAAAAATATGTTAGGTAAAGAACAAGGGGTTTTTTTTAATTTTAATGTTATAATTTCTTGCTTATATGTTAATTTAGTATTTAAAGCACTACTTAATATAAACGGTCTACATTAAAATAATAGTCACTTTAGTATATTTGTAATAATAATTATTATTTATTTATTTACTTCCCATAAAAAGAAAAACAAAATTTATAGAGTACAAAAATTTGAGAAACTTAATAAAATGGGAAAGACAGAAGCCCAAACTCGGTAAACCCTGTATGACGGTACTCCTGGCCCTAGCCTCCCATTAAGCACTATTTCTATAATAACCGCCACCAAAGAGCACTATAATGAAAGTAAAAGTAGAGAGATGTGCGTTTTTGTGTGTACGTGTGTGCGTGCGTGTGTGTGTGGGTGTGTGTAATTATGGTTACAAGTGTGGCTGGGTGTAGGAGTATCAATGTTTGTAAAGTGTGAGTGTAAGTAAAACTAATCGTTAATCAGCAACTGTTATCAAATTCACAGTTTCAAGTAGTTTTGAGACTTAAGGAATTTACAAACTAAATATTTTGTTTCTTTTTTGGGTAAGTCATTAATATGACATAACTTATTTATCTTGTTATATAAACCACTTCCTTGGAAACCAAAAAATCTTCGGAACAAACTAGTCATTCCACCTCTAATAGTGCAAACATCGTATAAACGTCTCTTGGGTTTTGGATTCTTACTGTACGGGATTTGTGAATGTTGCCTTAAGGTGCAGGCTAAGACAAATAATTGCCGTACTGTTAAGACGTCAGCTAATTTATATAATTCAACAGTAGGAAAAAGCATGTTTTTAGATTAGCTAATCTTTAAAATTAATCTGTGCGCTCTCTCAACTACAAGCATTTTTGTTTTATTCATACCTCCCCATGTCGATATACAGTAAGAACGCACTAACTCACAAAGAGTTTGATACAACATTTTTAATAATTTCCAGTTAGCCACGTGCTTAGTTTCCTAAAAACATATGACAACATCCGAATTCTCTTAGATACAAAGTTAGCATGCTTTTCAAACGACAGCTTTTCATCAAGTATAACTCCTAAATATTTTATGTCTTTTACTTATATGCTTCATCCCAAGAATCGCCATAAAATGTTAGAGTCATATCATCGGCATATGCTATTGTATTACAGTTTTCGAGCTTCAAGTCACATAATTCATCAATGTAACACAAAAATAGAGTAGGCCCTAAAATACTGCCTTGAGGCACATCATGTTTTACAGGTAATTCAGAACTAATTAAATCGCCTAACTTGACACACTGTTTACGGTTTAAAAGATAGTTTTCGATATGTTTTAGTTGCACTCTTCGTACACCTAACCTTTCCAGTTTATTTAAAAGTTTTGGAAACGACACTGTATCAAATGCTGTTGCCAAATCAATAAATATCAATAAATACATTTTAATTTTGCATCAATTTTGTTAACTATAAAGTCAGTAAATGCTAGTAGAGCATCATCTGTAGACTTGCCCTTCCGAAAGCCAAACTGTGATGAAGATAATAAGTTATTAGATTCAAGAAAGTTTACAAGACTATTATTAATTATTTTTCGAAGATTTTTGATGAACATGGTAGGATCGATATCGGGCGATAATTATTTGTAGAGTCTTTATTTCCTCCTTTATAGATTGGAATAAGAATAGATTTTTTTAGTGCATCAGAAAATTCCTCTTGCTCTAAACACCCGTTGAGAATTGTAGTAAGAGAAGGAACTATTAAGTCTTTCAAAACTTTTATAGCAACAGAGGGAACTCCATCCCATCCTGCTGAGTTCGTCGATTTTAAACTCATAATAATTCTCTCTACTTCTTGATTAGTAGTATTAAAAATAACAAGAGAATCAGAATTGCTATTATGAGAAATTGGAAATGGTGGTATATCGGTTGGTATATTATTAGCAAGGTTTGTTGCAATATTGGAAAAGAATATTCTAAAATTAAAATTCTAAATATTAAAATTACCTTTTTTCAAACATCTTCCCTATATCCTAAACTTTTATGTAAATATTATTTATAGCTGAAATGTAATTTAATACATATATTTCTTTTTAATTTACATAAAAGTAGAAAGAATATTTAATAACCAATAGCCAGGATAAAATGTACAAGTATCTATAGTCCGTACAGTAAACTCTACAAACCAAATATCATTGAAATCGGGATATTCAAGACTCTGAAGAGGGAACAAACACTTATATTGACAACTAAAAAATAAGATTCTTAAAGAAGTTTACAAACTTACTCTAGCTCAATATGAATAAGACCGTAAGCATTATACACTCATTCAAATTTAAATCAGTTGTTTAGAGAATATAAGCATTAAACATTAGCTTTTATTCTTATTGTCATGTTTGGAAACTAATTAAAACACTAACAGATGTTTACACAAACAATACTTCTGAACTGTTTAAATATATTTCAACAACTTTGGAATGATTTTATTCATTGCCAATTAATATACTTTTACTACTAAAACTCGTTCTTTTTTGGCCGGTTCCTATACCTTACCGACCGTTCATTTATCGGTTAAAATTTGACATAAGCTTTATACAGGTAATGTCAAAATTCAACGGATGGTAAAGCAAGTGAATGAATAGGGACCCATAGGAACCGGCCATTAAAGAACTCCCTAACAATAATTGGAAATTATATATTATAATACTTTATTGTGGTCGGCAACAATGTACAAATTCTATCTAAACTTTTATTACATATTATTACAATGCCTTGTCATTTACTTAAAAAATGTGGTCAAGTAATCACGGTCCACACTGGGCCCACATAAGCCTGTTCACATTTGTATTTCATATTCCTACCACCCACGTTTTCATATCAGCATCATACCGGTAACCTTACTTAATTCCACCGGACTGGTCCCACCAATCCGGTCAGTGTATATATATATACATTTACCGCGATATAGTCCCTATTCCAAGACTTATCTTTTGCCTGTATATCATTTTTTTTTAGTTTTATAGAATAACTAAACAATAAAACTAATACTACATAACCCTTGTCACAAAATCATCACTAGTCCTACTGTGGCTCCGTTAGAGAACATTTTTTAAGGTTTCCTACTTCCTAATCTACGTACAACCGCTCCACTAAGTGCTATGGAGAAGAAGCGGAAAGAACTCCCCAGCAACACGTCTAGCTAAAAATCCCGACCTGGGAGTCCACTTTCCTTATTTTTCTTATTCATTTTGTGCGCTCTACGCCATTCCTTATTATCAATCTATTCGTACTAATATAATTGTGGTTTAACAAACATGGATATATCATATAGGACCAATTATAACATTAATTACTTATAACGTAAACCAATGACGAATACCTCCTAAAAATATCGAATTATGTATTAATTAATGGCTCATAAAATATCGTAAATAGTACACTAGTCGGGCAAAAGTGATTTTTAATCGGTCGTAAAACTGTACGAGCCTTTATTGCTAACATTGGAAATTGCTCGGTAAATTTCAATACGATTTAAAACAACAGTCGGAAAAACTTGACAAACGTGCGGAATATAAGTTATTTTGATATAAACACGATTTATAAGTCATAAAATCGTGTGTACTATTATTTATCACCTGGCGTGAGACCGTTTTTTTAATCGAACAAAATTATTTCCACATAACTCAATGCGAGCTCCGCTGAACGAGCGCGGCTAGTTTGCACAAATAAATTTAAATCTTTCCAATGAACCTGTCGAAAGATTGAACAGATGCTATTTTAGATGGCAAACGTTTTACAGCGTCTTTTAAACTAACTTACAGCCAGTTTAGTTTGAATCATCTGTACTACAATTAGTTAATATTTCTCTTATAATATTTATTATTTCTTCTGGCTTGCTGCCGGCCAGAATAGACGTTAACATTGGCATTCAACTGTTTCCCTGTGATTTTTTATTTTCGACTTCTAAATATAAGCGGAGTGCTCATTTGCAAGGTTGACATATTTCTCAGCCGTAGTTGCTGGGTACGCCGCCGTCGTAAATTCACTGTTTTATTGCTTGTTTCATGTCACATTCAATACTGAGATTTTTATAATTATTAGATTGGTTAGTTTATCAGAGAATTTAAGCAGTATGCAGACTATTTTTTCTTTCACCAATAACTTTGAAAAACTACGAAGTGTAATGTAAAAAACAATACATTCAAGATTGAGATAATATTATGTTCTCTTTAAGTCTCTGTCTAACGCCCTATAACTGTGAATATTTCTATAATGGCCGGTTCTTATATCTTACTATTCATTGATTTACCGTACCATCGGTTGAATTTTGACATTACTTGTATGGAGCTTTTGTCAAATTTTAACAGATAGTAAGGCAAATGCACGGTAGGTAATATATAGGAACTGGCCATAAAAGAACAAGTTTTAGTAGTAGTCTGTAGTTCGGTAGTCATTGAGCTATGTTATTATCTCTATGTCTATACTATAGTATAAGCCACAATAACCACTGTGGCAAGAACACTACAAACTACGTAATACCCAAATGAATTAATCAATTGCCCACTTCACTAAGAAATCTTTAAATGACAAAAATATAAAAAGGAATTTAAAAACTATTATTTAGAAAAATTGCAGTTACAGCCTATTTGTATGAACGTTCGTGACTACGCATGTTATCTGCACATACGATGTGATTAGTAGTTACATGTGAATTTGGATGTACAAGTTTTTATTTTTATTTTATTTTATTTATTTTTTCCTAAAATTTAAAATTGCGAGGGTGTGTTGCATCACACGCACACCTCATAGGCTTAAGTGGTGCCTTATTTGTATTTATGATGTAAATTTTTAATATAGACAAATAATTTTTTTTTAAAGTAAAAGTAAATTAATTGGCAATGAATAAAATCATTAATTTGAACATTTGTTGTTTTGTACGGTATAAAGAATGTTTGTTAAGTAATTCTCAAAACTAGCAGTTTACTCATGGGATGTGTAGGTGTAAGGCAATGGGTTTCCGCCCCCTAGGTCCTTGCTCCCAGATGCTACGCTCCCCTTGCGCCCCGGGTAAAACCAGCCCAAATATAGGTACCAGCTGTTGTGAGTCTAATGCCTACATTATTTTTTATTACATTAGATATTTTGTTCTATAATCAATCACAAGTAAGTTATGTTCCCTTTAATCGTATTCACGTTTCATAAATTATGTAGTTAAAAAGTCAGGCCAAAGGAGAAATCCATTTGAACAACCTTTTTGATGTTCATATTAAATTCTTCATTTTATCTTGCATTACATCTTGCTTACTTCTATTAAGAAATACTTCATCGTTTGATCTTCATTCAAATCATGAAAATAACATGTTTTGTAAGCTAACAAAATTACCTTCGTTATAAACTCTTCAAGTTCAATGCACTTTTCTTGTAACATTTTTAATGGATATTGTATTGCATATCCTCACCTTAAATTTTGTCATTGTTTGACATATTATTTCAAATATCTAGAATCCATGTGAGGGCCGATTTTTCAATTGTCAGATAAAAGTTATAAGTCGAATAAATTATAACCTGAGTGAATTCGAAAGTGAAACCATTCAACTGTTTTATGTACTTTTTGTGAAAATTTGAAGCAGAAGACAATTTTAATATATAATTATATGTATATTCAAGATAGGCCAGAGCCCCCATATCATTGATGCCATTAATATGACTAACACAGAGATATTTACTCCTCTTTTCTTTCTCTACGATCTTATATCACTCGTATACACTATATAGTCCTATTTTAATTAAGTACCATTCATAATAGCAAATACAATGTGCAATGTTATACCTACGAAAAATATGACAAGTCCAGTTAAAGACATTAGTCACAAAATAAACGTATCTCCGGTTGCCCAGTGTTATGAAGCGACCAAGGTGAGGATGCTTGTGGGCATTATTTATCCTGTATTTTCTAAATAGTACTAAGTACAGGCTTTTGTTATCTATGTTCGCTTATATTATTATTATTATGCAATTTATCAAGTAAACACAATATTAAAATTTAACCAAATAGATAGGAGAGCGTTTTCTACGTGCCATACTAAAAAAATATGCATCCTTTGAAATTGTTTAGGGCTTTTTTTTAGTAAAAAAAAGTTCGCATAGAAATAAGAAGATACTCTGTCCTTTTAGAAAATAATCTAAATCACGAAAATGATTTCACATCTAATACCATGACAAGAAAAATGACTTTCACATTTATATACTACGAATGATTCGATGGATTTTATAAAAATAAGTAAATAAACGAAATTGGACCTTATTTGCATATATTATGAGTTTAACACGAATTAGTAGAGCCATGCTGGAAGCATTAGCTTGAGTACAGCTCCCTCCCGTCGTCAGGTCTCCTGGTCTTTTAGGTGGAGTTGTTTGTTCGAGTTAAAACTCTTCGTCCTGGCTTCAATTCGAAGGGCCACGACCCTCCGGTGACGTGGTCTTGAAGTCGCTGGAGGCTTTCCAACTGATGCCTACACAGCAGCTCTCAAAGCCGAACTGTAACTTCCCGTGGCCTTAGGGGGCTTCTTTCGCATAAGCTACTTCGTTAGCCAGTCTATGACGTCCAATGACCATTAGCGGCTTGTGTTGTCCTGTCTGTGACTTTGGGGCGTTCAAGACCTCTCTGCGTTGGTCTCCTCAGAGCGTATGAGGTGACGATGTGTCGGTCGCCAGAGGCCTCGATAGTCCGGACGGAGACCGAGCGTGGAAGTAAACAATTCCATGAAGATGTATTTGTCCGTTGACTTGAAGGTCGAACATTCGGCGAGCCGACATCGCCACAAATTCCTTTACACTGGTAATCCCCACGTCGCGGGCGATGACGTTATACCTGACGTACATACCTGCGCTCATACACACTCTCAGGCTGATGCTTTGTTGAACTTCGATCTTTGGCCAATTTGTGACGGAACATAGTGCGAACCACGCTGGAGCTGCATATCTCAGCCTCAACTGCAAATAAGTCGGACAAACCGCGGTCTTCGTCCTCAGAGGCAACTTGAAATCGAGGACACGGTCTGTGTTATCGCATGCTGCACATTGTGCCACTTGCCCATCGACATGTTAATAACAGCGAGCTCCGCGAGCAAGCTTGATCATTGTGATACCACGCTCTCACAGAATATCGGCGTCAAACAATTACCCTTGAACTAACCGTGTTTCGTACAGTGAGGAGTTTCGATGGCCCACTGCGTCCTTCTCCTATACTACCTTCCCTCACATCATTATCCCATCGCCTCTATCCCACCCCCTCTATCCAAACCCCACAATCCTATCCTAAAAGCTGGCACCGCGTTAGCTTCGCCCCTTGTGTTGGAAACGTCTACGACCACTTTCCAGTAGGTGGGACCTCTGCCCGTTTATCAGCTTGGCTATAAACAAATAAACCTCTAGAGGTCGATTTGGTACAACATAAATACTAATACATAATTAATGTTAAATTACAAAGTTAATTCATTTAACTGATTGAGAAGTTCCCAAAAAAGGAAAGAATGCGAAAACGAAACTATGAAGTATTAAATGGATAGGATACTGACGCCAGAACAAATAACTTTAAACAAGACATGAGCGGATGTGATGGCTCAGGAAATGTCAAAAGGGATAGAGAGGAAAACAAGAGGAAGCACTGACCTCTTCACCAGCCTGCACATCCACCTTCCCCCGGGGGTTCACGCATACTAGGATTAACGTTCCTATTCTATTATATATCTTCGTATTCTAACGTTAGACCATACATTTATGGTTTTAACGACGACATAAGGGTTTGTTTAAGCACATTTTTGTATATTTTTCTTGATGGCGAAGAGGGGAAGGAGAATTTTACATACAAATAATATCAAAATCTAATGATTTGGTGCAATCACCATACAAATAATATCAAAACTCAACCGAGAACCGATTTGACGGTCTCTGTGATTGAGCGGGCTAAGCCTTTAAGGGCTTACCTCACTACAACTCCGGGTTCGATTCCTGGTAACCCGTAAGTTAGGTTGCCTGCAAGAGATTACTTTAAGATAAATTGTTTATTTTGGTGGACAATGAAGTGTTATTTGGATATCTATTGTGCTGAGACAAAATAGAGGGAAAAAAGGAAAGTAACAATTTTGCATACTTAATTCGCGTGAAATTGAGAAATTGCGCCATTTTTCTTTGTCTGTAGAGAAAAAAGAACAGTTGGATAAAGGGCACGTAGCCTACATAACAGTAGCGCGGGAAGCAAATTCCGCCAGGATAAACCAGTTGAACAAACTTACCGCATGATACAAGCGCCGACTACACCGCTGTTGTAGTAGGTAATTAAGACCCTAGTATCAGCATACAAAAAAGCACCGGATTTAATGAGAGTAAATGTAGTAGATGTAGCACGCCGTAATGGCGAAACACAGCATACTATACTATTTTGTAAATGAAACTTACACTTCTACATAAAAACGTTTAACTCGGGATGTATTTTCTTATTACAATTAGTATTTTTAATTTTGCAATCTAACCGCATATTTTGAAACAAAAGCTGGTGCCCGAGTTATGAGTTGCTATTTCATCCATTACGTGTGGAAAGCCGCCGAGCATAAGAGATACTAATATGTAAGAATAAAAAACGTAGGCGCCGATAAATTCATGGCGCTTTCGACCCTTTGGTCGCTAGTCACTAGTTTCTTAAAGGCTATGGGGAATCGAGTTCTATGAAGTCCACGCAACTGCAACATAGTTATGAGCGTCTAAGTCTAAGGGCGTCTTAGTTTTGAGTTATATGTATTATAAAATCTATATTTAGAAAGCAAAATAATTACACAGGCTGAAGGTCTAATATGACCGGTTCCTATATGTCACTGTCAATGTCACATATTCACTTGGTTTACCATCGGTTGAATTTTTCATTACTTGTATGGTGCTTATACCAAATTTTAACCGATAGTAAGGCAAATGAACAATTGGTAAGATATATGAACAGCCCTTAGTCGGGCGCTTTAGGGCTTTTCGTCCCTGGGTGGCGCCTCCATCGCTAGCTTCTAACTACGACCCTAACAAGTAGCGTAAAAAAATTGTATAGGTATGGAACAAACTACTGTAGGTATATCCAAATACTATTTCTTAGTTTCTTAGTGACTGTGAATAAATGCGACTTATTTATAGCGTTAAAAAAATAACGCGTTGATGTATATACATGAGTTACCTGGCAAATTTTAACGTTATTTATAATGTCGCATCTCAAGTAACGCATTAAACCCTTGGATCCTTGGCTTTATCTGCGTCACTAACACTAACATTATCCGAGGTGTAGCAGAGGAATTTATTCTCACACGCATAGTTACAAATCATACATACATAAGTTTCACGCGTAGAAATTCTCGATTTCTTTTTCCTTATAAACAGTTTCAGTTTTGGATGTCTGTAAATGGTTGTGTAATTATTTCTTAAAATCGTGTATAGAATCTTTTATACCCAAAGGAAAAGCTAAATCAAAACCCTTTTTTATCTATGAACTTAGCATTGCCAAAGGAGACAACTTTAAAAATCGAATAAATAAGGCATTAAGAATGCTAGCGCCCCATAGTAAGTTATCTGTCTAATTATTCTTCCGTATGAACCTACAATCTCATACAATACAAGGTTATACATTTCCGTTTGATCAATACTTTTATCTACATAGTGTTAGAGTAGTTGATTACTCCTAAACATCTTTTGGTATACGTAAGTAGGCTTAATGTACACGATTATAGTTGAATAACTATTTTATTTACAATTTTAACCTTTTTAATAGTCGTAAATTAGGGGAAACACACCAAGCACTGGGAGCTCTAGCCGGGCAGCGCCCGCTATAAAAAGATCGTCACAGGATGGCCGGCGACGGCCGCTGTGCGACATGCAACCCTGGAAAGCGGCTCGACTGTGCCATCGAGTACAGTTGCCAAAATAATTAAAGAAATCTCCGACGGTGTCCCTCCACCGCGCCCGCGCCGCTCTAAAATCGTCGCTCTTCGCCCGGGAGTCGCTACTCGGGGCGCGGCGGGAAAACATCTCCCGCGCCACTCTTAATTCTTCTTTCCTTCCCGACGCTGTCGAAAAAATATTTCAGTAAGTTCCATAATCCATAAATGCGAAACAACCGTGAGTGTAATAACCCTAAGTGCCAAATGAAGTGCTTTCTCAGTTTCAAAAGAAAGTTATTATAGTGATTGTAAATAAGTGATAAAGTGTTACATAACGCGAAGAAAATTTCAGAATTTTAAAAATACCGCATTTTGTAGGCGCCTTTGACACCAAAATAGCTTTTCATCACGTGGTACAAAATCGACCTATAGCATGACACCACATTTATAATGTGGTCGTTAATAAAAATATATACAAATAAATAAAATACCTCCAATTTAATTTTTTTCATATCGGTGCCGTATTGGATGCTATCGCAAATATTATTTTTCCGTTTTGCAAATAAAATCGGGTTCTGAAGGTTTTTATATGATGAAAAAGTTTTCTAAGCGATCAAAAGGTGGCGTTGCTGACAGTCGGTTTTAATACGTCAGTCTTGGAAAAAATGACGGCTGGATTGGATACGTGTTCTTGTCGTTTATGATATTTACGAGAAAAGTATTAGAATAGTGAATAATTAAGTTTTCTCTCTGTCGAACGATTTAAACTAAGTGAAACATTTTCTAAAACATTTCATTCTCATGTATTAAATAACTCTTTGGTGAGTGAGAAGTGCAGTGTTAAACGGTGCTTACGGTATAGGAAATCGCTCGTTACCCTTAATAAAGTGCCTATGACCTCGTATCCCATTAATCTTATGTAGAGATTTAGAAATAAGATGCAACTATAAATTTTCTATATTTTGGCATATTCATTCAAAAATAAATATATAGGTACATTGTACAATCGGATGTCATTGAATCTTTTTCGTTTTACTTCACATTTTTCAAGTTACTTTTACATAGAAATTTCACAAAATAATGTCAGTAAATTGGTTCACGTAAATTATTTAGATTGGTTCTTTGTTTAAATTACAAGTGTTATACTCTAGTAAGGCAACATAACCTCAAAAGGTAACAAGTTGATGATGATGACTCGTCATTTCTAACCTAAATATTCTCTTTATTTTAGAACTGACGGTAACGTAGTAATTCCACCATGGAGGACGCTCACACGAAATCCGTGGATGAAGTCTTAGGATATTTTGGCACAGACCCAGACAAAGGCCTTAGTCCAGACCAAGTTAAAAGGAACCAAGACAAATATGGGCCAAATGGTGAGTATCTTGTTTATATCAATCAAAACATTCCCGATTTATATATCACTAAGCGATAAACTATTCAGATCAGTGTGGCATGACTGACATAAACAGCTGACTATCTCCCGCAGAGCATAAACACTTAAAATAAAACTACTAATCGATTTGCATATAGATTCTTCTCATTATCATCATATCGTAATATTTATTGATAAGCATTTCTAAATGTCTAGTTAATGCAACTCTTCTTCTATCTATAGTAGTTGTAAATAATATTAAGGTTTATTACTTTAATATACACATTAAGATACTTTTCGGTTTATAGTTTAGCTATATTTAAATCTAACAGCTTCTGGTGTAATCTGTTCTACAATTAGATTAGCACTTTTAAAATTGCTAAAGAAATATATTAACATTACACAAATGACATGGTCTATAAATAAATTGTTTAAAAGTTAGGATGTTAGAAAAATGCGCACATACATATCTCATTAATATATAAACAAAAGAAATAAAAATAAACTAATTTTAATATCAAGCCAAGTATTTCTTAATCTTGATTAAATATTTATCTTTTCAAGTGAGGAAATAATACTTTGTCTCACATTGTTAGACAATGAACATAAACAATGTTCTTTGTTTATAATTTCTTCTTAATCTTATAAGATTAAAAAGGAAATAAGAACACTGTTCATTGTCATGATTCCTATATGATAAAACTTGCCAAATAGCTGGTCCATTCCAGCATTCAGTAGCATGAACCGAAGTACAGGTTTTCACATGATTTAGATGACTGCAGTATGTCTATAAAGCTAAACGAAGCCATTAGAATTGGTAAATGGATTTTATGATAAAAATGATTTGTGAGGCTTACAGCTTCTTTTAACCAATAACCAAATAATGAACTAGACAAGTAAGAGACAATAACAAGCCTTTGCAAGCCTAATATGTATATTCATTCATATTTAAGGAAATCCTGAAAATGTAATGAAAACTCATCTAGTGTCTGAATATGATATGTGTATGTCTGATGATTATAGAAATGTATGTCTATACATATTATGTATAATAAAATTGTAGAGGTCGAATTTCTGTACAATTAAAAAAAATGCTAAAAAGTGAGACAGGTGAAGGTAAAAAGTGAAATAGAACTAATTTAGATTTTTTTCAATTTTTTTTTGTTTCTCTGTTTGTACCGGCTAATCTCCAAAACGACTGGACCGATTTAAATGAATTTTTTTATGACGGTAGCTTATATCCCTGGTCATTGTATAGGATACTTTTGATCCCGAAAAATTAAAGAGTTCCTGTGGGATAGTTAACAAACCGCACCACGCAGACGAAGTCGCGGTTATCAGCTAGTTTACAATAAATCTTTATCTACCAATGTAAACAAAGCTATGATTAGCTGAATAATATATGGTCATTTTACATTTATCAGCAATATTTAGCATACAATCAGTGCAAAATCAATTAGTAGAACACTATAAATTTTCTTTAACTACATGAAGAATTATTTTAATACTTTGCAATAATAGTGAGATTATTATGAGTGATATTTTTATCTATATATAACTGTCATAATCAAATTTGCACACCATGATAGTATTAGTTGCTAAAAATTTAATATCCCATGAAAATTGCATTTATGAGGCGACAAATACCTCTTTCTTATCTCTTAATTAATGCTAGGCTCCTAATTTCAACTGTATTGGATCAAAATAGTAGTAAATTGTAGAATGTGTGAAGCACATACTAGTTTGTCTAAGATATTATGTTCCCTGTTTTTGTTTTTCAAGTATGACTCATTTAATTTGGTATAAACAAGTATTATATTAAGATTTTAAGTACGTAATGATTATGGAGTGACTAAGTAATACATTATTCTTGCAAGGACATGTGTTTGAATATTGCCAGGATTATGTAAAGCTTAGGCATTTTATCAGATGTAATATGCATATTGTTAAAAGGTCTAAATACTGATCAAGGAAAATATTTTGAGGAAACCTGTACATTGATACAACTGTTGGGTGAAACCTGCTAATCCACATTAAACTAACGTAGTGAGTTCTTTACCATCCAATCCCCTTCAATTCTATGTTTATAGGTTGATATTATATGTTCTGAGTTAAGAATTACTAAGTACTGTTCTGGAATATGGACCAAAGTATTTCCAGATTATATTTTATAAATTGACCACAACTAAGTATGGCACAGCATTAAAATATAGGGTCTCATGTACTTTAAATACATTAGCGTGCCATTGTTTAAAAGACCCACTAACCAAGAATTCAGAAATAAAAAATCGTGCGTCTTATAAAATACAAATAAGTTATGTAACATATAAAATCATTAGATGTTTTAAATATATTTTCTTTTATTTTTTCCACTAGGCTATCAGTCAGGGTTACTTGAAATGTTGCCAGCTAGTTACACTTGGCCATGAATCATGTTGTATTCTGACATATCTTACAAAGTGTACTTATAAATAGATGGATTATTAGGAATTCAAATAGTTATATTTTATATCGCCTTCGAGGTTCTTAGATGAATGATTTTTATGATTTCATGCATTAAAAGCAAAAAATATACAATATTATATTTAGTTTAAATAATAGATCAATTTGTATAGGCATATTCTCTTATTCATACACTGTAAGTTTAAGCTCTTACATTATTAGTTGCCTTAACCAGTTGCGGTATTAGCAATCGCTATGTATTATGAGCATTAAAGTTACTCGTCTGCATATGCTAATAGCACATCGCGATGACCTGAAACTTGATGGTTTTGCGATTTAGGTGAGCAATCCACAAACCACTACTAAGAATTTTATCGATGTCGAAATGGGGACTGCCTTTAAAGCCTGCTTTTACTAGAAATAAGAACATCCAGAACAGGTCAATACACTAATGAGGATCCCGCCAAAGGTTTCTCGCAACACTACGATATCGTATTTTTAACAAGATTTCATAATGTTCCTTTTATACCGGCAGCACATTCGGCAATACGAATACCCATAGGCGACAGACAGTACATGCTTTATTTGGTGGGCTGTAAGCTTGTCTGTGGATTTCCAATAACAAAATGTATTCGTGATAGAGTAGTTGACAGTAAAATGAACTGAGATACTTTTTATCACCTTACAAAAGCCTCCTTGTTATTGTATAATTATAGCACATTATGACGTCATCATTTTAACCAGTTATGTTGCTTCATTTATTATTGTTTAAACGGTATGTATTATTGTTGCTATCGTGATGGTTTAAAAGTTTATTTAATTATTTCCTCTACCCTATTGTAACTTATGGAAATTAAGACCTTTATTTCTTCAATCTAAGATCAAGATTTTTTCGTCACTTGTCTTATTAGTCAATACAAACATGACAACAGATTGATTGATTACAAATCACTTTACGCTAAAACGGATGTTTGTCTTTTGGATCTGTATTTGTTTACAAAACAGAGTTTATCCTTTCTAAAAGTTATGATTAATATACAAGTTGGTCTGAAATCGCTTTGTAGCACGCGAACCAGAACGAATATACGTACAAAATGTGAGTTATTAAAAATCACAGGATAATAAAGATAACATAACTGCGAAATGCGTTTGGGAATATCCAAATAAATTCATCAAAATGACGTGGCTTCAAATCCTGGCAAAAACCGCTTAGAATGTTTATTAAGTATAATGTGCATTTTGTTTTTATTTCTATGATGACGAGTTAAGAAAATATCACGAGGAATTATGTATATACTAATATTTAGTCGCAAATTTGATAGGAAATTAGACCCAGACTACCTATTTCCATTTGTCGCGGCACTATTTTTACACTAGTTACGCGTCAGTCGTCACACATCACACTAACCACGGGAGAAAGTCATCTTTTGTTCAGATTTTTATATTCTAATCTGAACAATATACACGAATATAGTTTTCCTACATAAGATATTGTAGATAATTATTAATAACTTCCGAGCGCCTAAATAGGTCATTTTCGCATATTCATATTATGATGAACATGACAAGTATCAACATAAAGTGGAACTTTATGTTATACTAGAATATGCCCGCGACTTCGTCCAAGCTTGACTTGAAATTCCCGCGGGATTCCCGGGATGAAAAATATTATACACTTATATTATACATACATTATACTCTAGTTGCGCCCGCGGTTTCACCCGCGCGGTGATGAAAAATCGTCATATTTTGGATAATTCACACTATATCTTTATAAATTATAGCCTATGTGTTATTCTGATGTGTAAGCTATTGTAAAGTTTCATCAAAATCCATTCAGTAGTTTTTGCGTGAAAGAGTAACAAACATACATACATTCTTACAAACTTTCGCGTTTATAATATGTATAGAGATTTTATTGTATAAAATTTGCTATCGATCAGTGAAAAAAACACATTAGAATTCGAGTTTTTTTTTCTGGCCATTTTAAATAATTCTCAGAAAAGTTCTCGCAGGATTCCTAGAATAAAAAGTAGCGCAGATTTTAAGAATTTGCTGTCGATCAGCAAAAACCGCATCAGTTTTTCCATGAATCCCGAACAAGTAGACAAGAAATCTAAAAACAAATGCATCGTGTTCTCCATCGTTTGTATAGTGTATTCCAGCTGTTTTTTTTTAAATAGCTTCAATGTGCAGACATGGCATTTTTAGAATTTTATAACATAGATTTTACCAGAATAATATTTAGACACGTGTCAATTTCACTATGCGACTCTCCAACGTCGACCTCTTTAGGCTGTCTGTTCTACTTTGAGAACAAATAAGCATTAGTTATTAAGGTATTCTAGGCTTTTCTTTATCTCCGACAGATTATTTTATATCTTCGTCGCAGACACCTCCAAGGCCTCAATTCTGCTATTACAATAACGTCAGAATCTTCGAACACTACTCTAGTGTACTCTCTACTCTGGATGGTCATTATACCTGTTTTTCATACACAAATAACCATTATAACGCCAGTGGTCGACCTTTCTGCCGATATTGTAATATCAAATTTTTTTTTTTTTTCAAATTTTATCCGTGCTGGAACGGAGAAAGAATACAATTTCCTGCGGCCGGGCGGCCTGTCGTAAGAGGCGACAAAACAACCCACAGCCAGGTGGTAGGGCATTTGCCCGACTGGATGGCTACCACCCCTGGTCTAAAGTATGTCGCCATAACAACCTTGAGTTGTGTTCCGGTATTAATGATCAGGTTCCAGTCTCCCTTAAGAGAGCAGCAGCGCATTTGTAGCACTTTTGGTGTTGCAAATGTCTATAGGCGATGGTAACCGCTTTCCATTAAGTAGGCCGTCTGCCTGTCTGCTGAGCTCCTGCAACAAAAAAAAAAAAATCAAAACTGGGGCCCAGGACGCTACCGGAGATGTCTGCGACCTCCAAAATTTTAATTCTCTGAATACAAAGTAACTTAAACCTAACCTTAGTTCGCAGAAACATTCCAAGACTTGATAAAAGATAGTTGCAGAATTCATGAACCTACCTTTTCTCCCAATTTATTAATTTAATCCAAATGAAAAGAAGAGTAACAAACATGAACAGTCTTAGGGTTCCGTTGCTATTTTGGCATAAATGGAACTTTTATCATACTGTTACGTCCGCCTATTATATGTTACTAATGTTATCAATAACAGCTGAGTCTGTTCAGATGAAATTTGACAGGCAGCTGTATCGCGAGAACACTTAAAATTAGAATTAAGTTTTTTTTTATTGCTGAAGCACAGCACACATGCTGACGGCCCAACTGTGGTGGAATGTGGTTAACATCGCCCATGGACATTAGGTTGTTGACCAGAGGTGCCGCCAATGTGCTTCGAAGGGGAAATGGCCGCTGATGCCGGAACAAAACTCAAAGTTGTTATGGCGGCACACTCTAGACCAAGGGTGATAACCACCCAGACGGGCAAATGCCCTACCACCTGGCTGTGGGTTGTTTTATCGCCTCTTACAACAGGCCGCCCGGCTGTGGGACTTAATATTCTTTTTCCGTCCCTTCAATTATTTAATTATGGATAACAAAAAATGTAGTGAAATGTACATAAACGTGTAAGGGTAGTGTTAGTTAGATATGTCTTCAAAAGTCATAGTTAGTTTCCTTATTAACTTTTTAAGTTACTAATTAATATGTAGTCGAAGATATTCACTACCAGTCGCAAAAGAGTGTACTCCCTCTATGTATGTTGAACTATGAGATGAAAATATTATCCCATTTCCCGGAATAAAAAGTATCGTATATACAGTCTCTATTAAGACTATCTGTTCTATTAAGACTATTAAGACTCCTGACTCTGTCAAGAGCCTTAAGAACAGACGAGCGTGCATAACAAGAGCTATGAATGTCAAAGAAGCGAGTCAGGTGTGTAAGAACAAGCCTGAATGGCGCTCTGTTGTTCGTGCCTACCCCGCAAGGGAACTGGCGTGAAGCTATGTATGTATGTATTAAGACTACATTTCGCACCCTTAAAATTATAGACGCAAATCAAAATTTTGAGTCATTGAATATAAATATCTAACACATAAAAAATAAGGTACAAAATTAAATAACTTGATATTTTTAATTAGGTCTCTATTATTCTAAGGGTGCGTTATACTAAATTTCAGCAAAATCTCTCTCGTACTTTTACGTGAAAGCGTAACAGACAGTTACTTTCGCATGTATTGTATTAGTATATTCAGTATGGATTTTCGATTGAATGTCTATTATGGTTCTGGAGCCAAATGACAAAAACACTAGATGTTCGTCACCACTACAGAATTCTTCACTGAGCGCAAGCTAAAACACACTTGGCCTATTTTTCATGTTCCAATATGACTCAACTTTGGTAAATAACTATGGTTATCTTATTCCAAACATTTGCCATGCATAATCTGACTAATAATAAAGGAGTGGATATAGTCGAGTTTGTTTATAATATTTTACGTTTATATCTTTTATTAGGTGACCAGTTGGGCCAGCTATTTTCCTTCACGTATACTCGACAATCCTATTGGAAACCATATCATATTCTATTATAGATATGTGATCGTATAACCTGACTTGGAATACATTTTATTTAAATTCATCTTTCAGTTGAATAATATTTGGAATCTTTTAGTTCCAAATGACCAATTTATTATATATTGTCTCACGCCTAGTTGTCATCAAACTTGCCATCTCTAATTCTCCACATATAAACAGCTCTGAAGGCTATACAAACCTGGTTCTGTTGGACAAAAATGTTTATATCGCAACTACTTGTTACAAACGATACGGTCCTTCGACAGATTTGGCCCGACTATAGAAGCGGAATACTTAATAGGAATGATAATCGGCCTCTAAAAACGTAATGAGACTATGCATGTACTTAATACAAATACGACTTATTTTTTTATATGATGTGTCTTTATTGCTGTAGAATTACATGTCTAACGTTATTTTTTATTTAATTCCTTTTGTTTACAGATTTTAATTAGGTAATAAAAAGTGTTAAATATGCGCAGGATATTTAAAATCGCCAAACGCAATTCTATTTGTTAATCAAATGGAAAAATGTAGTCATTTATCATTTTGACAACTTCAGGTAGTCAACAAAGGCGCACTTACTGCGTAGTGTTTTTAGTTTTGTGATTGTTTTTCTCGTCATTTATTATTGTCGTTTCGTGAAATATTGTTGTCTCTTTTTATAGCCTTACAACATTTTCGTCCTACGTTCGCATATTTTGGAACAGAAAAAGTACTTTATTGGGTGTAATTTTCACAGTTTGGCACAATACAATATCTATAAGATGGATTTTTGGTTCTTTCATGATCTGTATCTATTATATCTAGTTTAAAATTGAAAACACTGATAAAGATGAACATGTAAATCTACACTGAGAAAGAACTATGACGTCATCAAAAGCCCGCGAAAATAGTAATAAATAATTTAAAAAAATTGATATGGACATTTCCTACAGTATTTTTATTTTTTACTATAATAAAACGATGTAAACAATTATTTAAATAATACAATAAAAAATATGCATGTTCCCCATTCCGGAAATCTCCAAAATGCTACATAATTGGTTAGCGCCGTAGATGATTTTTCTATAGCTTTGTGACTTTTTAATATTGCACCAATTCAATCAAAAATTTAGAGTCTTGACTGATTCTATCTAAACAATATATTTTAAATATTAAAACTTCTAATAGCAAGAGAATATTGTCTTGTTGGAGTTAGGAGCTTTTCAGAGCTACATTATAATGCGATTGTCGTTCCTAGTATTATTTTTCCACGATATTGACCTTTTAATTTTTAAATCCGTAAAGGCTGTTCACGGTTTTTAAAAAAAATATTTCAACTGCGTGACTTTGTTGTCATTAAAAGTGTTTAGCGCTGAATCAGAGTTTAAACTCTTTTATAAATACCATGAATAGGTTGGGAAAGAGAAATGTATATTAACATTAACCCAGCTGTGTTTGCCCAAAGTAGACATGTTAAAAATTGTTATTGGCCTCTTGTAATTAAACTAACATCTAATTTTCCGGCTCATGGTAGCACTAACTGCCACGCTCACAGTCGATAATGTTTTCTTTTTATGCCTTTAAGTAACTTACGTCATTTAGTAGCAAACATTAAGTTATGTATATAACTTAGTTTTGAGTGACGAACAAATAAATAATTTTCTAACATAAAATTAATTTTATTTATTCTTTCAATTAATTGCTGTTTAATTCTGTGAGGTGTGTGTATAAGTTAAAGTGTTGTTGTACGCTTGTTATTTGTATAACAAGCGTAAATGTTTAGTGTGGGAATTTAGTGTCTATCGTTAAGTTTATTTATCTATGCATTTTCTAGTTTTTAGTTATATACTTATTTAACTACCGTCTTCTTAAATGTGTTAGATTTAAAAATGTATGGTTTTATCATTTAATAAAAACGAGCAAAGCATCTGTTATCTGACTCAGATTAGGATGTAGGCGACACTATCTGCCTCGATGTCTGAGTATTACCACGACGATATTCGTGTAATAACTAGTAAATCTTTAACACAGCAGACAGGATGTCTGCAATCTCTGTTTGTAAAATAAAACAAAATATCAATTGTTCTGAACATAGATGCAAGGTTTAAGCTACTGTTACGTCTATTTACGAAGTTAACAGCTTAGCGGCTAACGTACTCCCATTACATTCATATAACTTGGCTTTAAATCTTGGCTGGCAAACATGTCTAAGGCAGTATTTCTAGCCTAAGATGTTATTGTAATATTATCACACAAACCAAGTGCTGACGATGAATGAAAAATCTATATGAAATCTGCGCATCGAAATAGCTGATGTGATTATCTGCCAATCCGCCTAAGTCAAGCCTGAAGGGTACTGTCCGTTCCCTAGAATATGGGAAGACTCCAACCCACACTGGGACATTTATAAGATATTTTTACATAGTACGAAACAAAGTCATTTTCCGCGTCTATCTGTCTGTCCGTATATCCGCTAACTCCTAAACCACCCAAAGGATTTTTAAATGGTTTAATTTTTATGTAACTAAAATAAAACTGCCTCCTAGAGTTTGACCCACGACGTAGCTACGAAGAAAACTAGTTAAATTATAATAAATCTGTTTGATGGTATGTATAAAAATATTCAATATAAGCAATATTTTTCTAGTGGTTTATTCGTACTTAGGATACGGCTGTAAGCGAGAAATGGGTTGCCGATAAGTGATGTGTATAGACGTAGATTGTGTGTGGCTTGGAAAAATATTTATTTATAGACGCACAAGTGCGGTCGGTGAGAGGGTGCCAGTGGTGCGTATGCCCGAGCACACCTCGGCCCGACCAACAGGGACGGCCCTTCAACCGTGTGTAACACAATTTAACACCTATTAAAATAATATTAGCTCGCAACTCACCTGCAAATAACCCAGTACTATAGTATATATAACGTCAGCATAGATGTAATTAGCAGTATGCAATTATTATTATTTTTTAACCATAATCAACACTTAGTTATTAGGAAATATTATATCTACACACACTGGTAAATAAAATAGACATAAATAAATGTAACAATATATAGAATATAGTAACTAATAGGTACATAGATAAAAATAATTATAGTATTATATAAGTAAACAGAAATAGTGTGTAAATGTATAGCACAAAAAAGCTCTGCCCCTGAGACTGGAAGGCGATATAAAAAACAAAAAAATCCCAGTAATGACCTTTCTTACATGAAAGTACATTGCGACATTGTTAGACCAATGGTCGGTTCCTATATCGGTTGAATTTTGACACAATTGGACAGTTGGTAAGATAGAGGAATCGGTCCTTAGAATTCAGTTACAAGCAACGTGTAGTCTTATTTATTGTTCTCGGCGTGAATTTGAATTGAGTTATTTAGTTCAACGGAAATGTCCTATCAAAGAAGAAACTGTTCAAACATACACAAACGCGAATTAGATAGCTGTTATATTCTTAGATAAAAAGAATTAGGTAGCGCGAGTGAATTACCCATAATAATGTATGAATATGCAAGTATGATTGTTCGAATGTTTGTTTGTTTTTCTCGGCATTTGGGATGATCAATCAACCTATTGTTTCAATATTTTGTGTACATATACTTTTGATAACAAAATTTAATAATATGGATAATTAATATACACGTCAAGTTTCCGTGGGATTAGCCCAGTACATAAAATCAAATGAACTGAGAGCCTAAAGCGGCCGCTTTTGCAGATTCGTCTGACAAATGTGACTAGTATCAAAATATATTGCTGCACTTTTTGCTGTTGCATGTCCCATACCTCTGCCCTCCTTATAGCAAATGGCGGTTTCGAAAAAAACGCGGTAAACATATTTTTAGATATTTAAGCCACATGTCTATGTTGTGTAACTTTTTAATGTATCTAAAAAACAATTTAAAAAAGAAATAAGTTTTATAGATTAGAATAGGTCAGAGCCTTTTTGGATACCATTTCTGCAAAAAATGAAAAACCCAAAGATGTCGATTATTGCAAGTGCAATTAGTAGGGCATGCCTGTCTCTAAGCGATTCTCGAAAAGCGGCCGCTTTAGACCCTCTGATTATCATAAAACTTGGTACATGTGTTCTTTCGTTAATCAGCATGAATATGAGACACATTATTCCCTAAATTAGGACAGTTTCCGTAGCACACGATACTACAGTATACGCGAGATAGACCGTGTGAAAAGTTTTGTTACCGCATATAACATACATAATCATAACTTCTTGTAAGTAACGAAAACAATATAGCATATAGCATTGTAAACAAGTTTGATAGATAACCTTGAGCCGTAAACCTAACGATATTCAAACAGTATACACAACTTAAAAACAATATGTAATAAAATAATAGGCTTTACAAGCTGCAGCTAGATCTCGTGTTTGTATATATTAATTCAATCTAACCGTCATTTTATTTCACTGAAAATTGAAATGCCTGTCGTCACCGGTACTTGAGAACTAGCTGCCGATCATGATGCGGAAATCTTAAATTGGAACAACAATGAATATCCACGTTATTTTGACGCTTATTTGAGAATAAATACATATTTACTAAGTATGTTATCGCAAATATGAATCGTAGAATACACAAATGGAATTTATTGCGTGCTCAATGCGTAGGAAACTTACCTAATGCAAATGTTTAACAGTAGTTACGTTGGTTTTTCTTTCGTATCAAAATACTTATTTTTTCATTATCCCTTGTCAATTATCATAGATCTATATCGTATATCATTGTTTATACGTCATACAGTGCTGTGTCAGAACTTTAAATCTTTGCCTGGGATTAAAATTAAAGCAAACACTAAAGAGTCAGCTGCTTGCAATATCACCGTACTCATTTCTTGATCTAAATATATTCGATAGGTACAAAAGTAGTTTAACAAATAAATAATGCCGAGCTTTGATCTTTCTTATCTTGTTTTGCGTTCTATACACTCCAAATTGTACTGTGGTTCTGCATTCATTAATATTTCTTTAAACAAAGTGAATTGAAAAAATTCCAAACTCTTACAAGATATTTATAACTTCCTTGCAAAGAGTGTTCAATTCCAAATGATCAAAAATACGTATTTTAAAAAGCAAACACATTGCATTCGACAATTTTTCCCAGTAAACAGAACTACTAGCTGTTGTGTACTTATAAAATGCCAAAGACCTTCAGAAATATTTTATAAATGTAAACGTACTACAAAGCTACAGCTTTAATATTTGTCCTCCTAACACTGTGACCGACATAGTATGCGCATTACGCATTTTGTTACTGATAACGGTACGATTTTTTCTACATTAACAGCATATACAGCCAAATCCGCAGATAGCATACTCAACGAAATATGAGACTAATTAAATGTTATATCAATTGTAGGTTCGTCCGAAAAATTAGCTATACAATCTGAAGATATCTGAGTCTGATTCTGAGTCAAAACTGGACTAGATCAGAAACTGCAAACTCGAGCGGCGAGAATGCCGACAACTGCCGCACAGTTTCGAGTGCTTTGCGGCTGAAATATTATATAGGTACCCAGGTTTATTTTGGACGGTCTACGTTGGCGGGTTGCGTCTACGAACGCGGCTGACGCGCGATCTACACGACCATTTCTCGTTACAAAAATTTTATCTCCTCAAAAACTATCGTCACTACGAAAACTCATTAAAAATATTTAAACTCTAAACAAAGTATATTGTTTCAGCATTCCGCCTCCGTCACTATCTGTACAGGAATTGTATAATATTCATGTTTCATGCTTATATAAAAGTCCGCTTTTGTTAAAGTCAACACTGCGTTAACATTAATTAGAGCGAGAAATCGTTCGGTCAAGCAGATTTCTCGTTAAATCATTGTTATCACGTTGATACGTAACAATTATTTTACGTAATGTCCACGAGAATATAACTAAACGAATGTTCACGACACAAATTATTTATTGATAAATATTATGATAATGAAGATATAGTTGTATATTTGTCACTACGAATTATATTGTGTTCCCCGATTCGTAAAAAGTAGTGGTCATCAAGTCACCTACTGGGTAAGCGAGCTCCACCATCCGAGATCGCATCGTTGTTATCGAATGCGAACCATGAATAAAAAAATATTATTTTCAGATTTTTTGGTTATTTAATGTTATCACTATATTATATCGGTGCCTGTAATTTCAATTGTGCTAAAAAGCAAAATATCATTTTCCAGATAAAAAAAATCATAGTGTGTATGTGCAAGTTCACACGCAGTGGATGTGAAACTTCAGAGAATACTCACAGATAGTTCTTCACAATCTTTTATTAATATAAATATAAATTCCTTTAGCCTACTTCCGTCAATATATTATAATTCAAAATAAACTTGTTAAGTATCACTTTAAATTTTTCTCTGTTTTAGTCTAAAAAATATTAAATTTACTATGGCCTGGGTGTCTGCGATCGGCCTCAGAGTGATCCGTTGTATATCACCCACATAACACAAGCGTAACTTGCTTATCTTGGGGATATACAATATGTGTGTCTATCTGCCGATTATTTATCACAGATTAGAGGAGTATGGAGGAACAAATATATTGTACAGACCAGAATAATTGGGAGAAGAGGAAAGAAAAGAGAGAGATTGAAAACGTTACAATTATTGTAAGAAAAAGTTATTTTTCTGAAAAATAATGGATTCTCACAACAATTGAAATTACAGTCATCTATATATTAGAAATACTGAAACGCCTTTCGTTGTTCGTTTTCGTTCGTTCGTTCTGCCTGAAAGAGTTAATGAAATTTTAGATAAAAGAAAGGAAGAAGAAAGATTTCTTTGATGTCGTCAGTCATTCGTAGTCTACTGCTGGACGTAGGCCTCCCGAAGACGGCGCCACTCATCCCAGTCCTCTGTTTTCCTCATCCAACGCTTACCGGCGACCTTGCACAATTCGTCGGTCCATCAAGCTGGAGGGCGTCCAACAATACGTTTACCGAGACGCGGTGTCCACTCCAGGACTCGTCTGCTCCATCGGCCATCGGTCCTGCGGCAGACGTGACCGGCCCACTGCCACTTCAACTTGCTAATTTTGCGAGCTATGTCGGTTACCTTGGTTCTCTTACGGATATCCTCATTTCTAATTTTATCCACAAGAGAAACACCCAACATAGCTCGCTCCATAGCCCGTTGAGCGACTTTAAACTTGTGGACCGATCCTGCCTGATTTCTTTAAAACTACAATAATATAGTCGATATAACACAAAAATAAATGGAACATCCAATGGAAAATGTACTTACATAAAAAAAAAGTTTTAAAACGAAAACGAACGACGAAAGATGTTGGAGAAGTAAGCCCTCAGTCACGGAAGCGCCCATTTTTTGCTATAGTTTTTTTTAAACTATCTAAAATACAGTAATATTATTGTTCTATAGGTCGCGCTGTTTGTAAACCACCTCAATTCACGTAACTTTCTCTTTTATGCCTTGAAACACATCGCGAAAAAGTTTGCGAAACTGTCCAAGGGGCCTTTGGTATATGCGTACCTTTCTTTAAATATTTCTCTAATGTCGCATATATTAACAACTAGAACTTTCGCGTGAATGTGTATAATATATTTTATGTATGTTGTATAACATTTTATACTTACTTACAATTAATTAAGTATAATATCTATCTTCTTATTTGCTGATCTATTTCAGTTAAGATTAATCTCAAATCTTTACAATACTTATCTTGTTAATTATTTGAATGAAAGATAGAACATGTTTTTCGATTTGATTAATCGAATCAAGCTTAAAGATTTGTTTGTTACATTCAGTAGTGCGATTTGAGTCAAGGCCTCGTAGTATTCGAAGTCTTGTACTCAACCTGCTTACCAACAAATTGCCTTAAGCCCTTAATTGACAAATTAATCGCAATTGGGTGCCAAATTAAAGAGTATTCTAGTTTATTATTTGCCAATTTATGATTATTACGTTCAATTGTCTCGTAAAGCTGTTTTAATTCAGTGAAATATTTTATATAAATATACTAAATATCACATATGGAATCTGTGACAACGATACACCTGAAAAAATGTTTGAAGCGTATTTACGATATGACTTCGTTCGCATAATATAATATCTCAAAGTCCGCGTTAAACATTGTCGCTTCTATAGATTAGCAGCAAAGGCTGCGCAATATCTGTTTTTTTCTTATTATTAAAAAGCCTATATTGCACTGCCATCTAAGAAAGATCGTAAAGTCACATACAAATATTTTATCTTGATTGTCTATTATTATTTTCCTAGTCGCATATAACAACATTCATTTTTAGTAATTACTATTTGATAATTGTACAGATCACATGCGGTCGCCGAGATAAAATGAACGTGCGGCATCACGGTAATGACGTCCTAGCAATAATCAAATATTTTCTATTGTATTTATGCAATTAGCATTCACGGCACGTATCGACTTTGTTTTGACGTAGGACATCCTGGCAATACATCGAGCCTCTGAGCTCGATTTTATGTGCCGATTTTAATTTTATTTATCATTCGCAAGCGTGCACTGAGATGCTGACATGGCGTTATCGATGCGTTGACTAATTGCTTACATTAGTCACGGCGTGGCTGGCAGCCGGACTGCGTACGCAAATAGAGTCGATACAACGATTGACTTAGCGCACGTTGCCCGTTTATACTCCGCGATTAAGATATAGAAAACGTTTGGAGTTCCATCTCGCACTCACTGCTCACAATTTTATGAAGCTACCGGCGGCGTCCGTGTTGCTGCGGATACGCTTCGCCCATTACACTGGAAAGAGATATTCGTTAATGGAACTACGTCTGCAGGAAGACAATTACTACCGGAACGTATGAAGGTCGTATTTACGTGGTGGCCGCGTTTATACGTCACGGGTTCAGTGTACGGGTCACGCCATTGCAAACTAAAGACGTGGCCCAATACGGCGGTTCCACGATTCACAAATTCTATGCAAACATTTTGTAGCAGGTTTTTTATATTCAATAATACTTTAATTATCCTAATGAATTGTAAATAAAACATTTAACATGATCAAAACAGTTATTAAAATTGTCTATTATCTAAATTACATAGGATTAAATAGTAGACTAAACACTGATTACAAAGTTTTCTGAAAGGCTCTTTCAAATCATGAAGGTTAGTAAATATGAAATAGTAATGGACTATAAAAAACAAAACTCAATAGTTTTATTTATTAGTATTCAAATGTACTTGTACACGATTAAATCGTAACTAGCTCATTGTCAGCTATAATTATTTCTTATCATTTGCTTATCGAATCATTCATTCGTTTTTCGATGTCTATAGATAGTTTAAGCTGGTGGCAAACAAATAGCACGTGGTTTACGTTTGTATCAGTTTGTTGATTTCTGCGTAGTTACCAAATTGAAACCGGTTCCTGGGCTTGAATAATGATAGCGTACTACGTTGATTTGAGGCGTAAAACTGAGAGGAATAAACTAGCCGCACGTGAAGTATAATGCTACAAACTTATCCGACAGAGTGGCGAAAAATGGTGAATAAATCTTGCACCTGCAATTTTCAATGAATTCGAGATTTAACGTAGACACTAGTGCCACTCTGACTGGCACATGTAAGTTTTTTGGAGTATACAGCTGTTGAACGGGTGCCCGTTATTCGTTGTTGACGTCATCGTGATCGTTGGCTGTACTCACAATCAGCTAAGAGTTTGCCCGATGGCGATGCGATGCGGCGCGATCTCCTGCCCGCCTCACAAATGTATTTATGTATGATCGTAACTGCCGAGATGGATAGCGTGCCTGCTCTGGCTAGTTTATCGCTTGTTAGATTAACCCCTTTGATGTGGTATTCAAAATTCTAATTATGGTTCTTTTCTCTTTTCAGAACTGCCTGCGGAAGAAGGTAAACACATCAACACGATTATTTTAGTTTTATTTGAGGATCTAGTCATTGTAATAAATTTATTTTTTGAAAATAGAACAGTAACGCTGCTAAATTTCTTTCTTATTTTTAACAATAAATTAGAAAGGCAAATGGGTTGAGTTCATTGAATACTATGTTTATTTGAAATGCGAGACTTTTAAGTCCTATGCCTTGTTTTATAAATAATTTGTCAAATTATACTTGTACAGAAATTCCTCAAACGTTAAACAATAAGGTGATTGATTGAATAAATTCGATTGATATACAGCGATTTTGTAAATTGATATCTATTATGTAGTATTCGAATGAAAAAGTTTATCAAGATCGACAAAGGAAACTTTGTTTAAGTATCTTTTATAATAACTTATAACACTTTCAACTCTAAGAGTTCGCCAATCTCTAGGTACGAAAGCTGTGACTTTGTTGTATAATCACTGCTGGTTTCATAAAAATCCAAATTCTGTAGATGTTGATTACCAAAAAAATAGAATCTGAATATTTGATAATACTAATTAAATAAAAACTACAGCAATAATTAATTCACCTAATCTAGAAACTAGCTTTAAACAATAGCGAAAGGTTTTCTTGATGAAACGACCCATATTCCTTATATCGCTTGCTAAATGTTGCTGAAACCCACTCGAATACTCGTAGTGCTTTTGTTCTCGAGAAACATTTAAAAAAATACATGTTTGCAGTGCAATGTGAGTTTTTGATATTTATTTATTAACGATTTCTTTATAGGCAAAAGTATATGGCAGTTAGTATTGGAACAATTTGATGACCTCTTAGTCAAGATTTTGCTGTTAGCCGCTATTATTTCATTCGTAAGTATTATGAGACTGCTAGCTGTTATAATTGTATATTTATAGATCTATAATTATTGAAAAATGTATCGGTGATTTCTTTCTTCCAGGTTTTAGCTTTATTTGAAGAACATGAAGAAGCATTCTCAGCATTCGTAGAACCTTTTGTTATTTTATTAATTCTTATTGCTAATGCTGTAGTAGGAGTATGGCAGGTGAGAACCGTAACTTACTTTATTAACTATAGATTATTGAATTTTACGTTTACTTTGATACTTTAATGACATGTTTATCAAACCTCTAAGATGATTAATTTCTAGTTTTGTAATTATGTTACAAATTTTGTAGTTTTCTTACCTCAAATGTTTTCAAAAACTTAAAATTTTATTAGACTCTCAAGTTGTTAGTTCAAAATACTTAACATAATATCGACGAGTATTTGGAATTAATATGTTCATATTTAACTCCCTTTAGGAAAGAAATGCAGAATCTGCCATCGAAGCTTTAAAAGAATACGAACCCGAAATGGGTAAAGTTATAAGAGGAGACAAATCTGGTGTACAAAAAATCAGAGCGAAAGAAATTGTACCCGGTGACGTCGTGGAGGTGTCAGTCGGTGACAAAATTCCCGCCGATATTCGCCTGATTAAGATCTTTTCTACCACCATTCGTATTGACCAGTCTATCTTGACTGGTGAGTCAGTCTCCGTTATCAAACACACGGATGCCATTCCCGACCCCCGTGCCGTCAACCAGGATAAAAAGAACATTCTCTTCTCCGGAACAAATGTCGCCGCTGGCAAAGCGCGCGGTGTTGTCATCGGCACCGGTCTTAACACTGCCATCGGTAAAATCCGTACTGAAATGTCTGAGACTGAAGAAATCAAGACACCCCTGCAACAGAAACTCGACGAGTTCGGTGAACAACTTTCCAAAGTCATCTCAGTTATTTGCGTTGCTGTATGGGCCATTAACATTGGTCACTTCAACGACCCCGCTCACGGAGGAAGCTGGATTAAGGGTGCCGTCTACTATTTCAAAATTGCCGTTGCATTGGCTGTCGCCGCTATCCCTGAAGGTTTGCCCGCTGTCATCACCACTTGCCTTGCTTTGGGTACCCGAAGAATGGCTAAAAAGAACGCTATTGTAAGGTCACTGCCCTCAGTAGAGACTCTCGGTTGCACATCTGTTATCTGCTCAGACAAGACCGGTACTTTAACTACCAACCAAATGTCTGTCTCACGGATGTTCATTTTTGAAAAGGTTGAAGCTGGGGACAGCAGTTTCTTGGAGTTCGAAATCACTGGTTCAACATATGAACCTATCGGTGACGTCTACTTAAAGGGACAGAAAATTAAGGCCGCTGAATTCGATGCTCTTCACGAATTGGGTACCATCTGTGTTATGTGCAATGACTCCGCTATTGACTTTAACGAATTCAAACAGGCCTTTGAGAAAGTAGGTGAAGCCACTGAAACCGCCCTGATTGTGCTCGCCGAGAAAATGAATCCCTTCAACGTTCCTAAAACCGGTCTCGACCGCCGCTCCTCCGCTATTGTCGTCCGTCAGGAAATTGAAACCAAGTGGAAGAAAGAGTTCACCCTCGAGTTCTCTCGTGACAGGAAATCTATGTCTACTTATTGCACACCTCTTAAGCCCTCTCGTCTCGGTACTGGACCCAAACTATTCGTTAAGGGCGCGCCCGAAGGTGTGCTCGAACGATGCAGCCACGCTCGCGTCGGCACTGCCAAAGTTCCTCTTAATACTACTCTGAAAAACCGCATCTTAGACCTGACCCGCCAGTACGGTACCGGCCGTGACACCCTCCGTTGCTTGGCTCTCGCCACCGCAGACAACCCACTCAAACCCGAAGAAATGGATCTCGGCGACTCCACCAAATTCTACACTTATGAAGTCAACCTTACTTTCGTCGGCGTCGTGGGCATGTTAGATCCCCCCCGCAAGGAAGTGTTCGACTCGATCGTTCGCTGCCGCGCCGCTGGCATCCGTGTCATTGTCATCACTGGCGACAACAAGGCCACAGCCGAGGCCATCTGCAGGTATATCTTACATTCAGTCATCGACAATGTGTTATGGTTACATTTGATTACAATAAATTGCGTTCGGCAGGCGTATTGGCGTGTTCACTGAAGACGAGGACACCACCGGTAAGTCGTACTCTGGCCGCGAGTTCGACGACCTGCCCGTGTCGGAGCAGCGCGCTGCCTGCGCCAAGGCTCGCCTCTTCTCGCGCGTGGAGCCCGCGCACAAGTCCAAGATCGTTGAATACCTGCAGAGCATGAACGAGATCTCCGCTATGGTCAGTGCATAAACTTTCGATTCTTTGAATATCTCATTATACAACGTGAAACACTTCTTGCAAATAAACATGTCATAATTTAGTTTATTAAAATACGTATGAACTAAAACATACACTTTCTTCGCAGATCTAATCGCGCATATGCTTTAGTTTCGAGTAAAACGTATTGTTTATTACACTGCAAACAATGTCTTCATAATTTACTGAAACACTGTTCGACCGATATTATTTAATGTTTACATTTCTCACTACATATTGGAAGCGCTTTTTGTTTACGTTAGGGCGCTACTGTTTATAAACTGAAACATTTGAAAGTTATCATGAGGGAAGTGCTTTTGGAGACATATAATGAACTTTTTCTAAAAACTAAGTACGATTATTGCATATGTCTTCAGACTGGTGACGGTGTGAATGACGCGCCCGCCCTCAAGAAGGCTGAAATTGGTATTGCTATGGGATCAGGTACCGCCGTCGCCAAGTCCGCCGCTGAGATGGTGTTGGCCGATGACAATTTCTCATCCATCGTAGCTGCCGTTGAGGAAGGTAAACATAAATATTATTCTTCACTTATTAGTAATAAGTTTAAACATCTACTCGAACACTATTTTGAAATTATTGTTTGACGGCTTGCTAATGGCTTGGAATTGTGTTTGAACAGATCTTTAAAATCTTGATCTAGAAAAATATACATGTAAGATTTATTAATAAAATTGGTTAAGTAGAAATCGCACTACGCACAATTTGACAAAATAATGGTCATATTTATGCAATGTGTTACACTTACCAGTTCATGTAGATGCATCTCAAATACACAATAAGACTCCTCAAATGGGGCTGTTTCAAGCCCACTAATGTTTAAAATAATAAAACAATGTTTTGGTAATATGTATGACTTTATTGCTGATTTTTAAATTTGTAACTGTTATTCACTCTTGTGATGGGTCGACATCAGAATTTTAATCAAAATGACTTGTTCTTTTTTTTCTGAATAATGTGCGTACTGCTATTGTGTCTTTTATGTTTTAATTAAGTAAATAAGCTATATGGATAATCTATTTTAGGTCGTGCCATTTACAACAACATGAAGCAGTTCATCCGTTATCTGATCTCGTCGAACATCGGTGAAGTGGTGTCGATCTTCTTGACCGCTGCGCTGGGTCTCCCTGAGGCGCTGATCCCCGTTCAACTGTTGTGGGTGAATCTGGTCACGGACGGTCTGCCCGCTACAGCCCTCGGCTTCAACCCGCCCGACCTCGACATCATGGACAAGCCCCCGCGCAAGGCTGACGAGGGTCTCATCTCTGGATGGCTGTTCTTCAGGTATTTAACTCGTCTATGCACTTAGAAAAATGAAAATATTTTTTTTTTTCAAAATTCAATCTTACAGGTTACTTATTGAAAGTCATAATTCTACCACCGCTTCCAAATAAAATTTAGTTACTGTTAACGAAAGAAGAAGTGACTTAACTAACGCGCCAGCGACGTGTTTTCTTTACTTTATATCTAGTATTATATCTATAGAAAGAGCTAGTGTACTGGCGACTATAAAATAATAATAAAGACGGAAGTGACCAATAGGAAAATATGCAGCTATTCTAATTATTAATACAGTTTTAATTATTTAAAAAAATTACATTGTACTGTATTACACAACTAATAATTCATCCTGATGTACCTGCGCGGTAAACCAATTATAATACACGCGACAGCGTACGAATTCGTGTAAGCGGGAGAGAGCTTACGCATAAGGTTCAATATAGATTATTTACAAGTTGCAACCGATACGTCTTATTTGCGCAAAAGAAAACTGCCGATCGGAATTATAATTTGTGTAATACTGTACATATTGATATAGAAATAAGTACACATAATTATCCGGCAACTATATACCATATTCTTCAAGTTGTCTTCTAACAACGGAATCCTCTATAGGCTAGATCTTTTACTATCCTCGTCCAAAGAGCTCCTGCTCTTTGTTTAAAATCGCCCTGTAATATATTTTTATTTGAAATAGATTGAATACCCTTGAATTGTGTTCGCTTTTCAGTGATGAATCTCAACGAATCTTAACTAATAGATATGCGAAATTTTATCAGGAAATGCAATTATGTACATAAGCAAAATATAGTGAGCTGATTCTTTAATAGGTACATGGCTATCGGTGGTTACGTCGGCGCCGCCACCGTTGGTGCCGCGTCGTGGTGGTTCATGTACTCGCCGTTCGGACCCCAGATGACTTACTGGCAGCTCACCCACCATCTACAGTGCCTCAGCGGCGGAGACGAGTTCAAGGTTCATCAACTAATATATCTCTATTATACCATTCTAATCATGCCGTGTCTGTACATTGAACCAATTAAAAAAACAACTGGAATAGACTATACAAACAACGAAGAACATAAAGCAATATTTTTTAGATTTCTTGTCTATTTGTTCGGGATTCACGTAAAAACTACTGGGCTGATTTCAATGCGGTTATCGCTGATCGATAGCAAATTCTTAGACTTAAAATCTGTGCTACTTTTTATCCTGGGAATATCGCGGGATATTTTTTTGGGAATGATTTAAAATGGCCAGATTAAAAAAATGGAATTCGAAGAAGCAGCTGTTCCGGTGCATACAAATTAGCTTACAATAACTGGATTAGACTACAGAGATATAAATGATACATTTTTTTTACTTCTTTTTCAATTCAAAATTAAGCAAATGAAGCCTCATATAATGCGTTGGTTTGCAAGACCGTGTCGAAAACTAAGTTATCTACTGAACATTCCTACTTTTACCAAATTAAGTCAAGCAAAAGAACAGTAAAACTTCAATTGGCAAATTGGTTATTTCTATTCGTCAGGGTGTTGACTGCAAAATCTTCACCGACCCCCACCCGATGACGATGGCCCTCTCAGTACTCGTCACCATTGAGATGTTGAACGCGATGAACAGTCTGTCAGAGAACCAGTCGTTAGTGACGATGCCGCCCTGGTCCAACATGTGGCTCGTCGGCTCAATGGCGCTCTCCTTCACGCTGCACTTCGTCATCTTATATGTTGAGGTCCTTTCGGTAAGTACACAGGACTGGAATATTATTTGGTTTATGTCACGTTTTGACGACTTTTCAGAAGGGTAATTCGATTGGGAGCTAGAAATTTCGACGATTCAATGCAACGGTTAAACTTATTGTTTCAGTTACCAAATAAAAGTTATTCAAAGGACAATTAAAAATATCATTTGTGGAAATGTTTATATTAGTCTCATTATAATTTAATTGATAGATAACTTTCGTCTGATGAATGAAAAATCAGATCTTAAAGTGGTGTAATGTGGCGAGAAGCGATGGATGATTAGAAATGATACGTCCGTCTCTACTCTACTCTAGAATGATCTTTAATGACTAATTTAATATTATTACATACTTCACTACACCTCCGGGGTAGTATTTAAAAAAAAAGAATTAATATAATATTCTTTTTTTTTTGTTTAAATTTTGAAGTTAAATTGTCACACAGTAAATTGAAAATACACTATTAAAATTTCAAAGTCAAAGTAAAAATACACAAAATAAGAAAATACAAAAATACAATTAAAAATAATTTCCTTACTACTAAAATTCTGATTTTTAATTCTGATTCTGGCTCTGGCGCCAGATCTAAGAAGATTCCAGGTTCGAATCCTGGCAGGGTCGCCATGTAATGTGGCGAGAAGCGATGGGTAATTTGAAATGATATGTTTGTCTGTATAGAATGATCTTAGTGACTAAATTAATATTATTACATACTTCACTACAGTGGTATAAATGTTAAATATGTATATTTATATATATTCTTCAAAATAAAAATGTAGTTGTCCTTAAAACATATTAGTAATATTCCATTCAATAGAGGTGTGAACACATGTTACAATAAATTCTAATATCATTTACTTGCAAACAACAGGTTTTAATGTAACACCTTACTTAATGTTTAAACAATAACACAGGTCAACAAAATTTTAAAAAAAAATGTTGCCCTAAATATGTCTGCAACCTTTTATAATTTCCAGTACACAATATGCGAATGTATTCATACAAGTACTGAATTTGCTTTGGCTCTTAAGATTTTTAGAGTGAATATGAGCGTAAAGTTTCACATTCTCCGCAGTTACGTGGTTTAAATTTTCTGATAACCTTAGAACTTGAGTGTGGAACACGGTGAGCACTTCTTTGTACTAACACCTAATAGTGATGGTGGAAAGGTACCAGGGTAGCCGGGACCGTTACATGACGGCAGATTACTGTTGGTGTTTACAACGGCAATTTTCCCCAAAAATAATATAGAAGAAAATCTTATAGAAGGTCTCTCTGAAGGAAAAGATAGATTTCACCTGATTTTCTCTCTTTTTACGACTATATACATTAAATAAATATAATACAATACAATTTGCAGTATTTCTCAATAAATATTAATACTTACTAGATATTAGCATTGTATAAAAATGGAAATTAAAAAAGATTATAGACAATATTCCCAAATAATGCACGGTTTCATTAATTGTTGAGATAAAATTGTTCGAAGCCGTTATAATATTCAGGGCAACAAAACTGCTGTTGACCAGTGTAGTGCTATTCGACGCCTACTTGTACAAAGTTATGACATCATAAACTTGTACACTCCTAATCTATGAGGTTGTAACTCTTTTTCAAGATCACAAAAATTATCACAATTGCTTTGTTGGTGGTTCGGGCATGTGGAAAGAATGCATGATGAAAGAATGACTAAACAGATATACAATGCAAAAGTGGATGGATGCAGAAGTCGTCGAAGGCCACGACACGCCTTCCATGATCAAATTGATCGTGTACTAGCAGAAGGTGATGTCAGGAGCCTTAAGAATAGACGAACGTGCATGACAAGAGTTACGAATGTCAAAGAAGCAAGTGAGGTGTGTAAGAATAAGCCTAAATGGCGCTCTGTTGTTCGTGCCTACCCCGCAAGGGAACTGGCGTGAAGTTATGTATGTATGTATATATGCTTTGTTGGTCCAATGTTCGTCATAAATAAATCGATATCTCATATTACATTTGTAACACGCGCGTTGCGTCCGATGGCTTCCAGGCGGTGTTCCAAGTGACGCCGCTGTCGGTGGACGAGTGGATGACGGTGATGAAGTTCTCAGTGCCGGTGGTGCTGCTCGACGAGGTGCTCAAGTTCGTCGCGCGCAAGATCACGGACGGTGAGCGGCGCACTGCGCTTGAGTGGCTCGAGGGCATGCACTGGATTGTGCTCATGTGGGCCGTGTTCTTCGGCATCATCCTCTACGGGCCCCTATAAGGAGCGTGTCGCGTGTGCTGCCCACATCCCCGTTTGTTCACACCCTAATACCCTCCAAATGGTCTCTGCGCCACTCGCACACAAATACACTCGGTTAATAATCGGAAAATATTCTGAGCTAGATGAAACTCGGAAATATTGATTTAATTTTAGTGACAAGTCTCAAAAATCACACTAAAGCAAATGAGTAGTGTTGTGAAAATGTTTTTTTTTTTATGGACATGCTTTACGCATATCTTACCAACTGGAGACAGTGAACTAGTATTCCTTACTTAGAACGCTGAGCAAGGTGATGATGAGACTTCAGCATTTATAATGTCCTGTCCCCCTACAAATTTATGTTCCTAAGTTATTAGTACCGGAAACATATATACATAATAATTTATGGGTTATATTTATAATATACCGATTCTGGTACTTTGTATTCAACCGAATTGTGCCAAATAGAGTTGATATACGTCGTTTAGCCGAGGTGTGTGTAGTTTTGATGTAGTCGTATAGTGTTTATGTGTCGCGAGTGTGTGCGTGGCGCAAGGGACCCGGCTGTGGAAACCAATGGACTATGAGCCGAGCTCACCACAGTGACGATTACATTGACATCTAACAGTTTGGAATGCTAATTCTGACGCACACCGAGTGTGAAGTGATCGCCGACCCCCCAGTGCACCACCGCCGCGCCCGACGACGCGGGCCCCGGGAGGGGTGGATGCGGACCACCCCCATCCCTGTCGTGTACACTGTGAGTCTTCATAAACTGCACATCGTCTTTGCTTCAATAACGTGTTATCTTGAAATAACGATTTTTAGAAAAGACTTTTTTTAAACTTCGAAAAATAATTGTAACAAAATGAATAACTTGTTTTCTGTCCGTCTATAATGTATTTAAAAAATAAGAAAACTCTCTTCTAAAATGTCAATTTTCAAGATACCATATAAATTTAGTGATACTGAACTCAACTTTATTTATAGAAAATATTAAAAACAAATTTTCAGTTTACTGCTTTTAGTAGCAGCTGTGGTCCAGCTTTTTTTATAGTAATATAGGTTTGCATTTAACCACATCTCGCTGGGTCTAGAGCAAAGATATAAGAGTTATAAGGAAGCTGTTGCTATATTGTTAAGTAACGATTATAATAAAAAAACAGTATTAATTGCAAATAATAGCAATATACTTCTTATTTATATTTAATAGTTGCTCTCATTTAACAAAAGATGGCTGTGCAAATCATACAAACCTAAGTATTGAACTAGAGGCTATGTTTGAACTGGATTATATCTTTAAAATACATGTAATTGACCCAGAATCAAATTCCAATTCTAAATTGGAAAAAATAAACTAGTAAAATATGTGAAAGCGAAATACTTCAGTTTTCCTATCAATAAAGTTTTTTCTGGTCTCATCTAAATTAATATATACAATTTATGGAGACTCGCACTGTGTTTATGCATTTTGTATGTGCGAGACAATAAACAATTTGGAGCTCATTTTTCTTAGGCGAGGGATACAACGATTTATAATTATCTCTTACTTTTTTTTACCGAATACTATTTAATGTGAAGTGGCTGTGATCACCTTCATAATGCTAACATGAAACACCAAAAAAATTATTTACTGCTATATATTAAGTTTACACTGCCAAACTATATAGCCATTCTTAGTTAGCAAGAGTTGGTTATGTAATGAACAAGTTTTCATAGAGAATTATGTATTGCTCAACCTTCTTTTAGCTATACTGGAAAGGTTTGCCGCAGGATATACATGATTTTGCACTTATACATTTTGTATGAAATAAGCTCCGTTAGTAATGGATAATAAACTCGCACATAGCTCAGTACCTTGTCTATATGGACTCGAGACAGTTACGAGAACTTATTGTAGGTGCATTGTTAGCTTAGTATAATTAAATTAAATATCGTAAGTGTATTTGTTAGGGACGTGGTTATTATAATATATTTCTGATCGCTCCTTTACTGTACGAAGACTGTGTTGCTCCTTTGCCCTCTTCACTTCGGACGCTTATTAACAAGAAAATTATTTTGATGCATTTCTTTTTCTTCTATGTAACCACTTATTCCAAAAGCATTTGGCTGTTATGATTAATTTTAAATAACTATGAATGTTACCCTTCCATAAAATTGTTTACGAAAGTGCTGGCTTTGGTAATCCTGTTTTTGATTACTAACGCTAGTGTTTGTTCATTGTAATATACATGTTAGGTACGTCCTTATTTCAATATTTAAACTTCCTTTTTTGTGATTTTATTCTAAAGAATCGCTCGTAAGTTCCACTTAATTTGTATGTGCAAACTCATTCTTCTAGTGTCAGAGTTCACGCAAGTGTAACATTCTTCTTAAAATGTAGTAAATTTCCTGATTGTCATATATTATTTGAAGATTATATTGAAGACTTCTCTATGGTTGAGTGGACTATGCCTTTGCCAGCCTACGTCATTGAGGCGCAGCAGCTCTAGGTTCAATGCCAGTAAATATCATAAATGAACTTTTCATTATTTACTATGGTCTGGGTGTCTGGATTCGGCCCCAGAGTGGTCCACTCTACATTACCCATAGTACAAGCGTAACTTGCTCAGCTTGGGTATATACAATGTGTTTGTTTGAGTATCGGTTATTAAAGTGATAACTTCTTATGGGAAGGTAAACCGCTTCGTTACGTAACGCGTTACGGCGCCAGTCTGTCTGGCTTCTCTTACTCTCACGCAAGTTATCACTTCTGTTGGGCGTCCCGAGACGCACACGTTTATTTTTATTAATATAGATTTATTCAAATTTTTTAAATTATTCATCCCATTTCACAGTTAAGTGGCACTTAAATCTTGAGTGATGTTTGAGTATACAACCATAATAATTACATTGTAACTTTTGGATATGTAGCAGTGCTATATTAAAATAAGGCAGTACCTACATTAAATGTATGTACGAACGATAATCTGGTGATTATATTTTTTATATAGTACAATAATTTTGTATATGTTCATGATTGATGTAATTGTAAGACTTGTTTCACTCTCTTGTGACATAAGAATGCAAATTTCGATGAGACATTTGACACTAGATAAGTTGCGAAAATTCAAAATTGGCCATTACATGTTATTTTGTGGTATACGTGCGTACATAAGTTTTACAGATAATAATAATGTTGTGCATGTGTGCATCGCATGGATTTCATTTACAGAGTGCAGTTTGATTGAATAACATATAAATTGTAACTGACTGAGCTTTTGTATTGAAAGACTTTGTTTACTCAGGTTTTCCTCTCTATTACTACGAAGGTAAACTTTTCATATCTATTTACACTATAACTAAATACTGCCTATAATATTTCTTGGTGATTCAATTTCTCTTTCATAATGTCTAATGCATTTTAGAATAACATTTAGTCCCGTATCTCTATATGTCAAAATTAAGGTGCCTGTTGGAAAATGTTTAAATTTCGTTCTGGATTAAGAATCTAAGTACACAAGGTGATCCTAAGTAAACAAAGTGAAAGTCAAAAGTACTTTATGTGTACTTTAAAATTGACTGTCACACAAAATATGAAGTATACAACCTGCGTAGAGATACAACCGTCTGTTAGGAATTGTTTAACACAATACACTGCACATTAATAAGCGAGTGTGCTCAAACCGTTGTTATGGTCGTGCTCCTCACCCTTGAGCCGTTACGATATCGAATTAACTTATTTAAATGTACAGTCGTTTATATATATACTATTTTACATTTAATTAAAATAGTCAACAATGAATGTTTTGATTATTTCCCTGACAGATTAATTTATTTTAGCACTTTTTTCCATCCTGAATTCTAATGTCCAAAACACACTTAGAACCCTGTCAGTTTGTATACTCCCATGTCCTACATACAATATACAATTAATCACTTACGTTTGTGTTGTTTGTTTCCTGCTAACACAGTTTTAATAACGAAAGTTTTGCAAGCTTCAAAAACGCTATTTGGCTACATAGCTTTAAAAGTGCTCAATGAACAGCACACAGAAGAAACATTTGATTTTATTGACAAAATTTGATATACCTATTTATACAGTAATGCCACCTTACTGCAGTTGCACAATACCTATTACCTCAACTATCACGGAATGAGATCTTTGTGAGAGTAGCCATTCCCAGGACTGCAGACTGCACAAGGCGTCGGCGGCACTGCGCCGCGTGATTGCAAAACTTGCCCCCGCCCCGCATGCACTAACGTGGTGTTGTCTGCCCCCAGCCCAGCCGACGTGGAAGCTGTAAGCGCCGGGACGCCGTCGCAGCGCCACTGCACGCACATATTCCATGAACACTCATTGTTTGTTGTGATCCCGCAGTGAAACTACACATTTAAAACTACGACACGGTTGTGATATATATCTGCATAAGACCCAGTAAGTTCGGACGGCATCCTCCGCTCGAGCGTACGCCACACTAACGCTATCGTTGTTTTGCAGCGAACGAGACTGTCATTGACAAGTGGTAAACGCCACCGATACATAGTTCCTCACCCGCTTCTCTCTGCTACTTCTACCGCTCTCGTCTCCCGACGTAATAACAGATTGGCTTTTAGATGTTGTAAAACTGATTACATACCGAATGCGCGTCGCGCGTCGCGCGTCACGTGACCACCTGACCACGGATAGGCTAGAGTAGGCTAGGCGCGCGCGGCCACGCCACGCCACGCCGTAGCGCGGGGCGTTGGGCACCACGCCACAGGAGCGGAGCGGGCGGAGAGGGGGCGGACGCCGCGCCGACGCCCACCTGCGCCAGTTCACCAGAGAGGACTTTATGTTGTTCATAATGTGTATATATTACAGTATGCTTAGGAGATTTAATCAATTTGTTATATTACGTTGTTCTAATTAAAGACTACATGGTGCCCGTCGACAGAACCAGTGCGATAGACGATGTGTACTTAAGTTGAGAGCACTTATTAATTTATTGTTATTATTATTTTTATTCTCTTGTAATCTAGTTTGCTTATCTAGAGCCGAGTCTGTTTCGATTAGTGCTGACGCCTCGACGAGCAATATGGTGTCTGTAAGTGAAGGATAATTGCATAATTGTCCAGTGTTTGGGACCTGAGTCCAAAAATTTAAACATACCTGTACATTTTAATGTATTATTGTTTTGTACAATAAATCGTTATAAAACGATACTTGTTTCATTTTATAGTTAAACATTAGATTAGCAAGCGTTCCGCCCTGGTTACAAGTATATGAATGCAATCATAGAAAACACACAACCCTTCAACCTATGATCTTTGAAACTACGCATCATCTCAACTTCAATATTAAATTCTATTTTCGCTGCACAACGCATTATCCTCGTAAGAGAATTTATTTATAGAAATAGAACATTTTAATAGTGGACTCAGCAGACCTGCCCTAAAAAAATAAAGTTTAGAACCCGATTGCAACGCCTCCTAGCGGGTCCAATTGTAAATCTAAAACAATCCGGAAATCATTTGAACACAAAAAAATATCAAAATCGGTACAACTGTTTAGGAGTTCAGTGACACAAACAGAAGAACTTTATATATGACTAGTGGGTCAAGCGCTGGTAAGTAGCTCTATTTTATTTACATAAAAAGTTAATTAACTTTTTAAATATCACGATCGAAGTCCTGGGCAAAAGCTAGTATATATATTATATATAAACCTTTCATGACAAAATCTCTTAATTGTGGAAGCCGTTCAAAAATCCATTGCATATAAAACTTATAAAAAAAAGAACTTGAGATATTAATAAAATAAGAAATATAAATAAAAAGAACTTTTAGCTAGACGTGTCGTTGGGGAGTTTCTTGGCGCTTCTTCTCCTTAACAGCAATAACATGTTGCAAAGCGGTATACATAGAATAGGAAGTTAAATTAAATTTTAACTGATTTTATATTTACATACATAGATACATAACTTCACGCCAGTTCCCTCGCGGGGTAGGAACGAACAACAGAGCGCCATTTAGGCTTATTCTTACACACCTCACTTGCTTCTTTGACATTCATAACTCTTGTCATGCACGCTGGTCTGTTCTTAAGGCTCCTGACATCACCTTCTACTAGTACACGATCAATTTGATCATGGAAGGTGTGTCGTGGCCTTCCACGACTTCTGCATCCATCCACTTTTGCATTGTATATCTGTTTAGTCATTCTTTCCACATGCCCGAACCACCGGAGCATTCCTTTCCTTACCTTCACCCCGACACTCTCTTTCTTACTTCGGTATTACGAACGCGGTCCGCGAGCGTCACTCCGCAGATTTTGCGCAGTGCTCGCATCTCGACCGCATTTACTCAGCTTTCATGCTCTCTCTTCCATTGTGAGCGTAGGTACTAGCACCGCGTTGTGTATGGCGAGCTGGGCCTTCTGGCTGAAGTTCTTAGCGCCTAGAAGTTTACCTAACGCTCCATTCAAACCATAAGATTTTATATTTAATTTTACTATATTATTTTTATTTATATATAATTTATACTTCATATGTAATATGTATGACCTTCAAAAAGTGTTCTCTAGTAGAACTATTGCATTATACAATAATCCGATTAATTAACGTTTTCTTATCAGTTTCCAAAAGACTTGTTTCCGATACCACCTAATATAATTAAGTTTCATATGGCTACCACCTTAGACACTTTCAGCGCTAGATCATGACAGAAACTAAGCGCTAATTTTTATTAAATAACTCTTAATATTGTATGTAGCATTTCTTCTAGTAGATGCAAATAATTAATAAAGTACTTAATTTATATGTTCTATAGTAACTATAAATAGCCGAAAGATGGTATATCGTTTAACAGTTGGTCATTACTTTCGTGATGTGGCTATGAATTCACTTTTTTAAAAGATTTTTCTTCATTATTTTGTATCAAGTATTATTTCATAGTAGATATTGAGAGTGACATAGAACAGTGGTGTTTAATGCTTTCTTAAATTAAAAAAAAATGTCTAGTGGAATTTAGCGCTTTTTTCTCGACCATCCCATGTAGCCCCAACACTCGCACGCAGGTAGCATCCCTAAAGATTAAGGAGTTTTTAGCGGGAACTGAAAGGAGATGTTGTGCTGTGCAGTTTTATGTTGTTTCTGTATTTTATAAACTAAAATTTCTATTTGATATTAACAATTAAATAAAAACTAAACTAAATTATAAATAAGTATATATACAAATTAAAATTAAACTATAAAATCTAGTCCCCGACTGCTGTCAGTTGGCCACATTACTTTGCTGTATCGCAACGCTAATGCGTTGTCCGACGAGGTACAGACCAGTCGTTTGGTCACGTCAGACGTCTACCAGGCGTTTCGCTATGTCTCGCTAAAGTTTGTGCGCCTCAGGCCCCCATGGCCCCGACCCCAAAAGCCGCAAATATGTAATCATTTCCGATGGCGGCATTTTAGGGCCTCCTGTTATGCAGCAGCTGTACCAGCAGACATGCTTGTAGCTGAAAGATGGGATGCTGCCAGAGTATCGACGCGAGACGCATCCCTTACTAAACGGCGACCCTTCCTCCAGGGCACCAATGACATACCATCGGGTCTCTTACCGTCGTTGCGGCACAAGCCGTTGGGTTCTAGAACGGCAGGTACCCCGGCGGTGACAGGAGCCCGACGGATTATGTCACTAAGTGCTGCATGACGCGGAATTCTGCCGGCACTTCTGGTACAAGATAAACCAAGATGATCGAGGCGCTCCACCTTATCTCCACACTGACAGTGGTGTGGGACAACACAGGCCGCCCCTAGGCGAATGCAGGAACTTATTATAAACGTGTTATCGTCTAGAAAGGTGCCCAAATTTGCCGAGGGGAGTGCCTGTAGCCACAAGCCAGACTCCCAACACGAAACAGCCAGGAGACGGGCACGCTCAGTCTCATTGGCACATGTAGATATCCAGTAGATTTCGATGTACCAATGAGCAAAGCGGGCCGTCCCACAGCTTCTGTGACTTTGGGTTTAAGGGATAATTTGGTGTGGGCAGGCCATAGACCACGCATTTCTGGCCTCAGGACTCTCTTACTTAGTAAAGGCCCTCACAGGTACCAAGTGACGATTTTAATATTTCACCAATGAGCTTCTTTGTACTGTACACTGAAGACAGAAAGGCGGGTAAAGAAACTGCTGAAATTTTACTTATACCCAACCCTCCAAACCTTATTTATGGTAAGAAGGCTTGGGTCTATGTACGGTCATCAAAAGAAATGTTGAAAATGGATGAGAGTGAGTACCGAATAACATTATCTAAAGTTTCTAAAATATTTTGGTTTTGCCATAGAGGAGAGCATCTCAAAACATATGTAAAATTTGGAGTAAAAACACAATGCTGAATAATATAATATGCGCTATATAAACTGATACCTTATAGATTGTCGATCTTTCACTTAAAATTTTGAATTTTGTCGGTCGTTAACGAAATTAGAAATAGACTCCTCAAAAACGGAACATCCAAGGAGATTGAAGCTAGTTTTATCAACAATTTTAAAATTTAGTCCTAAATTGTGAAAATCTGCTATTAGATTATGGATATTAGGCAACGTGTCACTGAAATAAATCTCACATTTTGAAAAATTTAACTTCAAACCGGTTTTATCGAATTCGTATATAAAAAATTGTATATCTTTTTTAATGGTATCAATGTCTCCTCCAAGGGTGCCTTCATCGAGGTACCACATGTTGAATTTAGAATTTAATATTTCTAAAATGGGATGAATGACGAGTGAAAATATGGCCGGCCCAAGGGTTTCTGAAAAAAGTTGTTGGTTCTGGTACATTAAAATTGATTTTTGACTGTAGCACTGACTGATAAAATTAAATGCTTTTGGTGACTTCTCTTGTACTTGGGACAGCAGGGTGGACCTATTGATTGAATTAAAAGCGTTTTTAACGTCCACCTTCAGAACAGCTTCGCAACAGTCACTGGACAAAAAAGTTCGAAGAGAATGTACCGCCGCCTCGCAGCCGCCCTTCATGCCGAAACCCAATTGGCGTGGTGCAAAATAAGATGAACTCAAACCGGTAATTTCCCGACAACATATCTTGGCCACAAGGCGGCGGTATGTAGTATCGACTGCTATGGGGCGTATGCCCCTATCTTTTTTATTTAGGACACATAGATTTGCACCATACAGTGTTGGAACAACGTCATTACTTACTACACCTGAAAGCATTTGATTAATTAAATCTGTTATGTCCTTCAGAAGAGCCTCACGAGCCGTGCCGGTAGCTGGCCCCAGCAAATCCTTCAAATGTTGTGGGGTCAAGCCATCCAGCCCGCCTGCTGAACCACTTCTGAAAGACAACAGATGTGAAAATTGATTTTGGAGTTGCAATTAGGTATTCTTGTGTATAGTAAGCTAGAATCGAGAGCTGTGTCTGAATGTGGATGCTTATGTTCCAAAGCCCGCAGAGTGGTTTCGTTATTGGGAGCAATGGTATCGTTGGAGAACAAAATTCTAGTGACTCCCTTAATGTCCCCATCGGAAAGTTTTGATTCCACATATCTATTAAGTCGGTGTGTGGAGTCCTTATCATTTTTACTACAGTGCAGTTTTATTTTCTAAAAATGTATAAAATTTCTCTAAAATGAACAATAATTGTAGGATATTGATAGTTTTTGAGTAGTAATTATGTGTTTTTGTGAGAAATGTGAACTGTATAGTCAAATGTGGCCTTTCGAGTTGTCACAAGAACTCCGTTGCATGGCTTTAGTTGATAACCTACAGTTTAGCTGAGCTATACATAAGCGAAAATGAAGAAACTATATTGTAATCTAAGATCTGGCCTAGCTGCCAAGCCATAAACCTAAATAAAATAAATAAACCTAAAGATTAACGTCAAACTGACAAAAAGTAGGTACCTATGTTATTAAAAAAAGAGAAGATCATATATACATAGTATCCATAGTAGTTTGTGGATCATATTATCTATGGAGAAAATAACCGTTGTACAAAATTACTACTACTATTATTAAGTATTTACGTTAAATATAAGTATTCTGTGTTAAATAAAACGATTAAATAAAAAGAAGTCCTACCATACTTTCCTACTTCAATTAAAAAAAATTGAATTGTAATGGAATATACGTCCATAAAACGTTAATAGAAAAATCTAGGTAAGGGATATTTTTATAATAATTAAATTAATTTATATGACAAATTACTCTTCATCAATCAGTTGCTATATTTTACAGAGCTGATATGGATTTACCAAATAAAATGGCACACTTAGATATAATGGCGGTAGATGATGATTGTGAGAAAGCGGAAAAAAGGAACTTGGTGCCAGAATTACCTTCACGAGTTTTAAGAAAGAGGAAGCCCCTTACCCCAGATACAAGCAAACCTTCAAACCGAAGGGTTTGTATGAAACCTAGAAAACATATAATCACTGAGAATGCAAAGCAAATAGAAGCTTTGTATCTAAACAAAAAAATAAAACCACTATGTCAAACACTAGAAACCATATATGAAGAGCCGAAAAATCAAAACAGTGGAAGTGAAACACTAATTGGTGAACGAAAAGTGAAAAGACTGTTAACATTCCAACTGGGTAACAAGTACACAAAAGAGAAGATTAAAAAGCGCAGAGCTAAAATTAAGAAATTGCTTGGTAATAAGTCATTTTTGAATAGGAAAAAGATTCCTATGGATGTTTTCTTAAAAACTATTGAGTGTGATGAACTGGATGAAGTTGTAATAACAGAGACTCAACCAGGAAGTTGTAATAAGACTGATTGATTTAGTTATAAAAAAAATCTGTTCATCTTTATGAAAACATATTTTCCATCAAAGTATAATAAAATTAGGATAATCTACCTCATTACTGTGTTTTTCATAAATGTGAAGAATAATTGTATGTTTGCACCTATCAGCTAGCACCCTTGGGCCTTACTATTTGTAGACAGAATTTATAGTATAGTTAGTGAACACAACACATGCTTACCTAGACCAGATTTTACACATCCTCATATTTCCTGCACCATTATATATATATATATATATATATATATATATATATATATATATATATATATATATATATAATATATATAGTAGTAAAATGTGCATTTGTTCAGTAACACTGTTTAAACAGTGTATTGTCCTATGATATAAAGTGTCTTGGTGATGTAAATATTCACATAACTGGTGTAGGGTATTGCCTGAGCCACTGTAGGACCACAATGTCGATAGTTACTTATTATTTTTATAAGACTAGTTCATTGTTTAACCTTTTAAGAATATAATGCTGATATTACTGATCAATCAAAGGGCAATTTGGTTAAAAAACAAAGAACATCACACATTTATTTATACAATTATATTATTTTTGTGCATGTTTATACGGATCACTTTAGTTGATTCGTTCAAATTAATGCCTTGACATTTGTTTTGGATAGGTTCTAGTTTAGAGATACCTAAAAATAAAATAGGTTCTCTTTTCAGTTTGATAAAGTAATGTGAAAAAACTAGCTCTGAAAATTAATTAAAACAACTTGATAAAATAATAAATAACATTTATTTTTATTAAATGACAGAATTATTGTAACGAAGAACTAAATCTGTACAAAACATGAGGTAGCTTCACTTTGGCAATTTTTATATTCTTTGATTAGACCTTGTGTATGGATTGTTTCAAGGTTGATACACACACAACGAGGTTTATCTTCGCCTGGTGTAAATAACTGACGGGGTACCCCCACCCAATTTCTTGATATTCCTCCACTATGAAAATAATAAAAATATAAAATTACATTTTTAGGTTTTGGGAAAATTATGAATATTAATAGGTTTTATCTTTTGCTTCACTAGCCAATAAATTTTTTCACAAGTATCCAGATGATAGAGTTGTACTTCTGGAATAGTATCCTATATCTATCTTTAGTTTCTATACTCTTATTTCATTAAAATAACTGTACATACAAAGCTATAAAGTGGTATCAAACAAACTTACATTTACACAATAGTCTATAAATTGTTTAAAAATTTTAATATTGTGACCGTTCACTAAATATATTTATTTTGACAACACAAAAGATGATAATTAGCATGATTAAGTATATAAATGCTTAGGTCTAGATTAGCATCCAAATGTGCTGACAGAGTGCTAATGTTATATTTTATTAAACAGAATTATATTAGTAATAATTGTTTGTAGCTACAACAAAAATATGGCTTTAACAATATTATTTTTAAAAGTTGCTTTAGAAACTGGGCAAAGGTTTTTAAAAAAGAACCCCATAATAATTTAATCAAAGATTAATATGCACATTCACAGCATTATTCATAAAAATTTGTTAATTATGTTCTAAACATAAGTTACTAAGTAAATGATTAAACCTTAAACATTATTTAAAAATTTCCATTTCATAAACAATTATGAACTAAACTTAACTAAATACGACTTAACAATTTTAACCTAGCAACTTATTGGTAGCATTTGGTAGAATATGGGCAATACAATCAAACTTCTTTTTAAAAATCAAGATTAAAAACAAAAATATGTCTTTGTTGGCTGATGCACTACACACTCAGCACATAAAAGAGTGTTGTTTATAATTGAAGCTAGGTTTATGATCATTGTGATTATATTTTCATATTGTTGTAAATTGTTCATAATAGGGTCCAACCTACGTTTATAAACCTTAGCACTAGACCGCCTGAATTCATATATATCTAATACATCTTGCACAATATTGTGTAAAATGTCACCGAAAACAAAATTCCATTTTTTGTCTCAATCATCATAAAATTAAACACCAGCTGTTAAAAGCAACAATAGTCTTGTATACAATTTTGTTACTTAAGAGAGTTAAATAGTGGGGTGATGATGTTTAATCTCACAGCTACTTTAAACAGGTTATTAAATCTAAATAGTATTTATGAATACATTTTTATTAAAATAACTGTTTAAAGTATTACTTAAAAATTAATCAACATTTATGAATAATGCTGTCCCTTTTTAATTTTGCTTGTTGATATAAGAATCTACAACACAAAGTTTGTAGCAGCACTTAATATAATATTCTGCCAATTTTATTTATATTATGATTTCCTTCTGTCATGTTGGTTTTTAAATTAAGGAATTGACCATTTGGGGTCACCTTGTTTTAGTACACCACACTTTGGTGCCATCTTCAGCACTCCATGCAATATTGCATGGTGGATACTCAAGTTCCTTTTTCCTGGCTGTTTCTTTTTCCACTTTACATTGGTCTATTTTTATATGCAGTTCTTTAAGATAACTTGTCTCATGTCCTATGTTATCATAATATCTGCCATCCAGAATTCCTGTGAAGAATGAAGTAATGAATTTAGCAGACAAATGCACTGTTCCCAAAGTAATGAAGTTATTTGCTAGATAATAAAGTGAAACTTGGTTAAGTGGGACCTTTTTTTTTTCTCAGGGGGAAATCCTCATGGACTGCGAGTCGGACTTCTACTGACTAAAACCCTTCCTGACCTTATTTATCTGTGTCCCTGCCATTAGCCTATCGCAGATAAACTTTCGGGTTCTTCTACTTCTCATCTTCTTTTTGTCTTAGTATTCTATTAACATATTTGTCAATTGATCTCCATTCGGTTTTCCCTTTTAGTAGAGTCTCCACAAAATTAACTGCGTTAATGCTTCTCCCTTCACTCTCTAGTTCAAGCCTTTCGATGGACCACCTTTGACACGAAAAAAGAGTATGTTGTGCGTCATCTACTTCATTAGGACAATAAACACATTGATTATTGTTTCTGTTTCCTATTGCAGATCGCTTGATGTCTCACTTAACCAGGTTTCTCTGTATGACATAAAAGTCCCTGATCCCAATAACACATATAACAGAGTAATTAATAAAGAATTGAAATTTACCCCGCCTGAATTTAAAGCTGAAGCCTTTTAAGTTACACTAAAATCACTATACCACAGAAACCGTTAATCATATGAAAAATGTGATTATGAACAAAAAGGGTTAGCTCAAAACTTAACAAGAAATTATATTCATACCTATTTCTGAATATTTTTCTTTAAATGTCTCTTGCCATCTCAATAAAGTAAATATGTCTCCACATTTAAGATCTAAGACATGGTCTTTATTTTTACTTTCATCATAGAAATCGCCAGTAATAAGAGCTCTCGACCCATCTTTCCCTTTAACACATAAAAAAAAATATTTTAATATAAAGACAATATTGAGCCAAACATGTATGTAGCAATAAGATGATTTTGTCTCTGGAAGCAGCAAACAAAAATATATAGTAATCACTGCCAATCTGCTTTGAAAAACCAACTTTAATGATCAAGAAGTCTGAAAACAGCTTAGGAATACAATGTCTGGATATTATTAATATGAAACATTTTATTTGTATAAATAAATGAGTATTTTACCTGTAAAGTAGTTGTATGGTGATCCCTTGGCATAATGTTGACTGCCTTTAGTAACATCAAAAACTTTGCCCAATACAGCCAAATATACTATATTACCATTGTTACCATTATACTGCGATAATTCTTCTTGTGTAAAAACTTTAATTCTAGTTCCATTCGTAATTACTTTAGGAAATTCAGTGTAAGTGTCCCATACACTTTGCAAAATATTCTTAAACCAAAAACTTACAAAAACTATAACGATTGCAAATAATAATTTAGCTCTGTGTCCCGTCATAGTGAAAGTGTCCTAATTCTGTAATTGCATATAATTTTAAGAGAGAGCTAAGACACAAGAAACTAAACTAATATTTATTCTATTTTCTAAGAAATAGATCAAATTTTAAAGTAGTCCTGTCCCACTTGTGTGAAAATTCGCTCCATAAAATGTTGCGTTGTTTCCGTTTCCTTTAAATACTTATTGACTAAATAGGCTCGATCCTTTTGTTGAGCAATCAAAAAATACTAATTAAAAATGAATAATCAATATATGTCTACATAATATAGTTTGTTATATTAAAGGGTAGATACTTTATCTGAATCACATCTATTTATTTCACCGAAGGTCAGTTTCTTCAAAGGTTATTAAACTTTAATGAACTCAATATACATCCACGTCCTTAAATAATAAACCGGTAATAAAGTTTTACGGTTTTTATTTTATTAGATTGCAGATGTGTAATATATGAAATTGATTATTTAGTCAGTTTTCTAATTTTTGGTGTGTAGGTAGGTAGGTATCATCACAAACTACTATGGATACTACGTATGGTATCATATCAAACATGAGGAAAAATTAAATATGGCTCTGTACTGAAGACAGTAAAGATGATATTCTCTTTAATATGATTACTACAATCATTAGTGTCACTGTCAACAGATTCAGGTCCCAATTAACATTTTCAACAATTTGAATTTTTAAATTTAAGCTAGTTTCAATTCAATTTTTCAATTTCAATAATACGTAGTATTCATAGTAGTTTGTGATAAAATAGTATCCATAGTAGTTTGTTTCAATAATTCAAATTGTTTTCCGTACCTATCATCTTTAAGATTATAACAAAATATTTAGAAGAAATAAAGAGAAAAGTAGAACAGATGATAATCAATTCGTTGAATTAGTGAATTAATAGATAAGTTCTACATATAATTATACATAGTCCTAGCCCTCAAGGTGCCAATTTTTTGTATAAATGAGAGCTATCTTTTTACATCAAATAAAAACTATCGCACATTTTCCACCTCGTAGAAGAGTAGTGGTAACAGGCCTAGGAATTGTTTCTCCTCTTGGCACAGGGACTGAAACAGCATGGAGAAATCTTTTAAAAGGTCACTGCGGAATCGTGCCGCTCGACACCAACGAATATTCAAAATTACCATGCAGAATAGCCGGCATTATTCCCACTGACAACAATGAGATAGTTTCAAAGGCTTTATCGAAGTCTAACCTAAGAGCTATGGCTCCAGCAACAGCCTTAGCTCTTGTAGCAACTTCTGAAGCCCTTAAAGATGCAAATTGGCTTACTGAATCTGATATTGAAAAAGAAAACACAGGTGTAGCCATTGGTATGGGTATGATAGATCTTAAAGATGTTTGTGATACTAATGATGCTCTAAAACAAGGTTACAATAAAGTTAGCCCCTTCTTTGTACCTAGAATTTTACCTAATATGGCAGCAGGTCATATAAGTATCAAATATGGCTTCCGTGGTCCCAACCATTCTGTATCAACTGCCTGTGCTACAGGGGCACACTCAATTGGAGATGCATTTAGATTTATTAGGAATGGTGATGCTGATATTATGGTCTGTGGGGGTGCAGAAGCCTGTATCAGTCCTTTAGCAATTGCTGGTTTCTCTCGTTTAAGAGCATTAAGCACATCATTCAATGACACACCAACAAAAGCATCAAGACCATTTGACAATAAACGGGAAGGTTTTGTTATGGGTGAAGGGGCAGCAATTGTTATTTTAGAAGAATATGAACATGCACTTAAAAGAAATGCTAAAATGTATGCAGAGATTCTAGGTTATGGTCTGTCAGGAGATGCTTCACACATTACAACTCCACGGGAAGATGGTAGTGGTGCTATTTTATCTATGCATAGAGCACTACAAGATGCTGGGTTGGATAAAGAAGAAATTACATTTATAAATGCACATGCAACATCCACACCTGTTGGGGATGGTATTGAATCAACTGCTATAAAAACATTATTCAAAGATCACTCATCAAAAATATCAGTTACTTCAACTAAAGGTGCTCATGGACACCTATTAGGGGCTGCTGGGAACTTGGAAGCAGTGTTCACAATACTCTCCTGTTACCATGGGGAGCTGCCTCCTACTTTAAACCTAGAAGAACCAGTTGATGATTTAAATTATGTAGCTAAAGTGCCAAGAAATTGGGATAATAGTAGGAGAATTGCATTAAAAAATTCATTTGGCTTTGGTGGTACCAATGCAACACTATGCATTGCACAATTATGAGCTCACTAGATCATGTGGCTTTGGTTCTGTGTGCTACAGATACTCATTTTGTAGGTTAAAAATGTTTCCTATGTACATCTCTGTACACAAAAGTATATTATTATGCCAATTTACATGACAATCTGTTTACTGTAAAGCCATGATGTAAAGTAAATGGAGAACTGCCAGATACTTACATACATACATAACTTCACGCCAGTTCCCTTGCGGGGTAGGCACGAACAACAGATACTTGTACATTGATTATTAATAGTAAAATTGTTTATTGAATAAAATACATTTCACTATTTTTAGGTGCATTGGTCCCCAAATTAGGTTAACCCTAGGCTTGTGTAGTACATGTACTATTTACTAAAAGGAATAAATTCCTGTTGTTCGTGCATACCCCGCAAGGGAACTGGCGTGAAGTTATGTATGTATGTCATAAATTCCTGACACTGAACTGAATGAACTATTCCTTCTCTGTTTTAGGACATCATTCATTTAGTACTTCGTTGTTGGTGATCGTATAGAATAGTCTGATTTCGCGATGTATTCTGTCACTGGTACTATACTACGAACTGTCACACAACAAACACAGAACGCGGCTGACTCTGACTGAACGAGTGGCAATGATATGCTTACATTCTAATTCTAAAATAACCCGACAAATGCCTATAAAATTTTGATATATAATGCATTAAGAAAAAAATATCACAGATATTTTAATATCTAAATAACTTGTGTAAAAAATAAACGGGTATTGATTATTAGAATGACAGTCCTAAGCCGGCAAAGTATGAGGGAAAATCGAAATATGATTCACTATTCATTCAGTGTACTAAACTGTACTAAATGCACTAAAATACCGATTAGAATGACAGTCCTAAGCCTGTAAAGTATGAAGGAAATCAAAATATAATTCTTATTCATTCAGTGTATGTACTAAACTGTACTAAAAGACTGAATTAGGACATCTGACAAATTGTACAAGTACGGATCTCTCCATTCAGTGACCAAGCGAGAACAAGCCTAGTTAACCCGTATCCTAAGGACCTTCTTATTTATTATGGGTATTTCAGTCATTATCATCAACAGCCACAATTATAGGGCATAGCAGTCTCAAATATCTTGAACAGATTGAATAAGTATATTGTGTATAGTCTTAGCCAGTGGTAATAGGTGTAATCCCCTAGTGACTAGTTTTTTTACTCTGGTCTAGGTGCAGTGTGTATCATAAGTATAACTTTAGTTAGGTAATATTTTAAGTATGTGTTTGTTTACCATAAAAAGGACATAACAGTTTGTTACTAGTGCATTGCAGATAAGGTGTAAAGTAGAAAAAAAAACTAAATTTATCACTGTATTATATAGTATATTAAAACTGAGTTACAAATATTTTTCTGATTTTAATAACAATGGCAATAAAGCCAAGATAACTCCCTATCGCATGTTGTCTCAGCTTTCGATAGTAACAATTAGTAATTCATCGAATATCGAATCACAAAGCATTGAAAACAAAATATTTTGATCAAAAAATGCTACTTTAAATATTTCATCACTAAGCTTTTCTAATGTTTTAAATATTATTTTTAAATGCTGGTTTTATCCAGTCAATTGATTTATTATTACAAATATATATTTAATCATTCAATGTTGCACTTTGATCTTATTAATGAAATTAAAAAAATGCTGGAATATTAATTTCACACAAAATAAAATAGTAATTACACAGCTCAACATTAAGAGTATTAAATGAATTGAACTTTACTTTTCAATGTATATTGCTTATTTCTTATTTTCAAAGGAATTGCTTATTTTACAATCTGAATATAAACTATTGCAATACAATTTTGTTAAAATTAAATTATAAATATTTCTTGATAAAATTAATTTCTTAAACTATGACATTTTTATAGAATTGGAACATGATTAGGAAGAAAGTTGTATAGAAGATATAGTCTACAAAGAATCCATTTTGTACTTAATATTAAACATTACATACTTTATAATTCATAAGAAAATGCTCATATTTCAAAGATAATAATTTTTGATGTTAACTGACAACAGCACATATTAATTATTGGTATTCTTTTAAATAAATTTAATAATATTTTGTTCAATTGAATTGAGTAATAATTAAATCAATAAAGTATAGAATTCTTATAATTTTTAACATGTTTTTTTTATTAATTAGATTGGTTTGAAAACCTAGGGAAATATAACAAACAGAAGGTAAAATAAACAGGATACAGATCATATACTCCAGTAAAGCAGGATGAAAAATCCTGATACACACAAATAAAAGTGTTAATTTATAGATAGATAAGAATGTATCAAAGTGCATTGAATGAGGTGTGCACAAGTTAGGCGGGTTGCTTGTGCACTGGCTGCGTCTGCGGCGTGCTGACGCACAACTGCGCGAACTTCTGCCTGAGGTTTTGCCGCAATTCTTGTCTCTTCTCCGTTATATTCCTACGCGATTTGAACTCCAACACTTCCTCTATCGGAATGTAACTGGTATCCTGTTCTTCATCTGATGAACAAGTATCCTGGGAATAAAAACAAACAATTGCCTATGTAAATAAATTAGCTGCTATTGATTTTATTCGAAAACTTATGACCTAAAAGCAAATTACGCAATACAATTTATTAATGTTAAATTTTATAAATCTAACTAATAAATCTGTAAATGGTTCAGTGCATTTAAAAATGTGAAAAAAACAATTTTTTATCATTTTTGTCTCTGTCTGTATGTTTTAGCATCACGTGAAAACTAATGAACGGACTTAAATGAAATTCAAAACGGTGCTAGCTTATATCCCAGGTCGTAACTTAAGATACTTTTCATCATGAAAGATGACTTCGTTTCCGCGGGATAGACGAAGATAGCGAAAAAGATCTTTTTTGGAAACTTGAACATATATGAATGAAACCCCACACAGAGCTGGCTTATAACCCGAGTCAACAGGTAGGATACTTTTTATAAATGGATTAGTAAAAAAGATGACACTGCAATTACGATGTCACTGTAATTCAACAAATATGTTGTCATGTTGCCCACATGTCATTCATTATGTATTAAGTAATTCAAATCAGGTTGGCTGTGACTTTTCATTGTTTTATTGTGCAGTTGTCTACAATATATTGACTTAGTTTCTTTGTAATTGTATTAAATTGTACAAGAAACTAAAGTATTGAAAATGTATATATATATATATAACACCTAATTAAATTTTTACTTGTCTAACATAAAACTACGACTACCTAGGGTTTTTCACATGGCGTAGACACTGGCAAAACTAGTGTTTTATATAACTGAATATTTTGAGGATGGAAGAAATATGATAGATATATACTTTAAAACCCACTAAGTTAGTCAAAAAGTTTGTATGAAAAGAAAATTAAAGTAAATGAAACAAAGATACAGCCTTTCACATTCCTGTCAAAAACTAAAATATACAATAAAAATATCATAACATACCATTAACATCTCTTGCAAGGAAAGTGTGAAACCAGTACACGAAGTCTTGTCATGTTTAGTATCTAAACAGTCCCCGCCTTCATGGTTGCAAAAGCCCTCAGAGCAAGCCACCTCTGAACCCTCAGGGGAACTCATTAGAGAAGAAGCCCCTGATATTGTTTCACAACACCCACCATTTGTCCCTGACGAATAACCGCAGTCTTGAATATGGTCATTAGGCGATAACTTCCCATTTTTGGATTTTTTCTTTCCTATTGGTGAACGACGTTTGTTGGTAGGATCGGCTTGACAGGACTTGCATCCATCCCCATCCCCATTCGTCTCGTAACACTGGTTGTAATCTTGAGGTGATAAGAGGTCAGTGGGTGTATCCCGCTCTTCTAATAGACATTCTTCACACTGGCACTTTTCGTCTGGTTCTTCTGAATCTACTTCCTGTAATATAGATTATCAGATGGTCTTATCATTAAAATAAACTTGCAGACAACCTTAGGATGGCTTAGATATTTTGTAAAATACGTGGATTGATATTATAGATATATAAGTACAAAACAATAATTACACACCCATGACCAATGCACACACAAACAAATGTGGTGTAATTTTTTTTATTGCCTCGAGCAAGCAAACAGATAGGCTGCCCACCTGATGGAAACCGGTTACGTCCCCTATGGACATTTGCAACACCAGGGCTGCAGCTAACGCGTTGCCGACGTGTAGGAAATTTTATAAAGCCCTTCTTAAAGTGCCCCATGTCATCCCGCAGGAGAAAAACCACGGCGGGAAGTTCACTCCAGGTCATTTTTGTACGCGGCAGAAATGTGAGAGTCCAAAACAAAACATTATGAAAGAATAAAAAAAAAAAATGAGCAACCAAAGAAGTGTTAGAACTTAAAACAATCGCCAAATACATACCTTGCATTTAGTCTCAACGGCCTGCCGCTCCTTCTTCTTGCGTCTCTTGAGTTTCTTCTGCTCCTTCCGCTGTTGCCTGGTGAGCTCCTCTTGGGTGATTTCGTCGTACAGCAGTTGCAGCTTGGAGACACCGCTCTTGTGCTCGACGGCGGTCTCGAACTTGCGGTAGAGCGCCTCCACTCCCACCGCGGCGAGCGTCTGGCAGGTGCCCTCCTCCTCGCGCAGCCTGATCGATATGCGCTGGAGCCGCTCGTATATACATATGCCGAGGCATATCAACACCTATAGTCGCAAACAATTTTCATTGTGTTAACTCTTTAGACGGAACCACCACAAATTTGTGGTCAAATACAGATAATTGAAACAAACGTTGAACTGATGCTTTCTCCCTCTAACTACATAGAATTTGTATTAGAGTAAAGAAACGATATAATTCGCTTGGTTTTGGTGCGACAATTTTGATGGCAGCTTTGGACTAAAATAATATTATCTTTGTACCCTCAAAAGGGTTAAGGAAATTAAAATAATCGAACTGGCAGACCTGAAACATTAAAGGAGCCTATATGTTGCCTACCTCCTACCTGTCAAAAACAATATTAAAAAAATGCAACAAGCCTCCACATACATAGTAAAACATTTCATTTACAAAATGTAAAGACATCCTCTTGGAAACCCTAAAGTATACAGTATGGTGCATGTGCACAGTAACTAGACCGAATGACATATTTTTAATATCTTAGGTTATTTTTTATTGTTGTCAAAGAATGATGGCACTCTACAACACTACCTGCCCATTTCAAGTTTCTATCAAGGTACCAACAATGAGATAGTCCCAATTGCCAATTGCTTCAATGTATGACGTAAAATAACTTAATTCTGACAATCTTCTATGAGTGACACAATAGAGTTAACTAAAGGTTATATTGAATGTTGAAAAAAGAAGTAGTTAAACAAACCTCTTCCTGTGCGATTTCAAGTGTCTTGGCGTGCCTCTCCCTATGATTGCCCAGCAACTCAGGCTCCGCCCTCGTAATCAGGTGTGCGATATAATCAGTCTTCGTTTGCAAATGCAGGTGTTTGTCTAAAAGGCACCGTTTTATACCACTGTATAATGCCCCCACATATCCTTTTTCTTTCTGTGGTTCTTTTTCTTCAACCAGCAGTTGATATGCACGCAGTACCTTTAATATTAAATCAGTCTTTCATCACATAATATACTTAAAAAGACAATTTGTTAACCAGTACCGAGGCTAAAACTAGGCCTTTTACTGATAATTTTTTTTTTTTTTAGTGTTGAAGTAATTCATTATCAATTACTTGACTGAATACTACGATCTCGCATATAGAGACTAATAAGTAATTCAATTTTAACTTAATATTCTACAGCATAACTTATATCTAAGAATGTGTTCATTGGTACTTAGAAAAATTTGATCGTAAATATTTTATCTTCTGACTCTTTTAGGACTCCAAAGTGGCTGGTCCGATAGAAATTATAGATCAGTAGTACAAATAGGATCAATTGACATCAAAAAAATGTTTGTGTAAAATATTCATACAATATTTATGGGAAAAGATGTTTTTTGCAATATCTGACTTTTTTAGTAGGTACTCTAACCTGGATTGGTCTCCTAAAAGTTTTTGATCAGAAACAGGACCGATTAGCATAAAAAAATGATTTTATTAAAAAATAAAAGATGGCTTTTTTTAGATAAAAGACCTACTCATGCTCCAGATTTATAGTAATTTTATCAATAAGATAAACTGAAGTTATGCAATCAAACTTTATATTTTTGCAATATCTAAAATAAAGTAAAATGCGTTAATATTACAGCAAATTCTAATTCACATTCCTTTAATTTACTACACGATGTTGCATATTAAATGTTTAGACTTAATTTTACACAATTTAAAAATATGAACTAATTACTTTAATTTACGAATTCAAACCATCAACAATAAAATGCATTCGCAGTATAAACTTTCGAACAAATATTTTTTTTACTTCCTATGTTTACGAATGTTTTGACTGGTGTTGTAATAGACCTTTTCTTTTCTCATACTCGGAGAAGTACACTTCAAGTTTACCTAATCACTGGGAGGACAAAAGTATTTTTTGTCCCTGGAAATTGATTTTCTCTACTGTAAAACCAATTAAACTAAGTGTGTCACGTGATCATGTACCAACTTTTATACAGCCACTCTGTTAAAACGCGGCATAAAGTTTTAACTAAAAAATTTGAGTTTTATAACATTACTTTGAACTTATAATTTATTTTTCAATAAATGGTTACTTAATTTATATAGATTTGAGCTACATATTTACTAATTCATCAATAATATAAAAACACTGGCTGGAAGAATGCTACAGAAAAAAGAAATATAAAAAAGACGGGAGAGCTAGACAATTCAATGTTCAGTTGTATTGTCGAGTGCTAACTATTTATATAGACGGGTAGTTGTATACATGGTGTTCATCAGAATCAGATATGGATATAACGCTCGATTTTATTAGAGAAGTAGTGTTTGTTTGTTTAATTAATCAGGTTTTAATTTACTTTTCTCATATTCGAAATGAAAAGCAGTGTTTACCTCGGGTGATAAACCTCTCTAGGCAATTGACGGTTTGGCGCCCTCGCTACCCTCGTGCGCCAATTGCTCGAGTGTTACTTTCATCCCTTGTGTAATAATCTACTATTGTCGTTATGTATCGCCGTGCTTAAAATGCTTGTTGAATACACAGCTAGTATTTTATCTCACCTTAGTTTTACAGTCGGCGCAGAATCGATGTTTCCTGAGATAGTTGTGTAGCGTGTCGTGCAACGTGTTGAAGTGTACGAGCGTGACGTGTTCGCGGGCGGAGGTACGCATCGCGTCCCAGGCGCCGCGCCACGCCACGCGCCCTCCCCACCCGCACGCGCTCCAGCCCCATCCGCAGCCCCCGGTCCCCGTACCTCCGCCCGCACCTGCGCCCGCAGTCGCCCCGGAGTAACCCCGCACGCTACCTGCCTCCAGCGAGTGAAGGGTACACCGCTGAGACTTTTTCCATCGGGGCGTACTTAAGATGAGGTACTCGATGCCCGCACTGCAACAGGGGTGTGGGCACATGTTACAATAAATTCTAAAATTAGCCCTTAGTGTCCCATCCCACTGCCGGGCTGAGGCCTCTTTATACTTTCAGTGAAACATACACAGTCTTTGCCTTGCTTGTCCATCACAGATTGGTAGATTTAACACATTGGTTATCTTGGTGTGCCAGCCAGCTTTACCAGCCAGGATTCAAAGCCACATCTTTTTTGAAAAAGCTTCTGTTCTCTTTATTTATAATTCTACCTTTATTAAAATTAGCATTAAAATAACATCTTATCTTCTTATTTTTATTAAATTAATGCACTATTTACTTCTTTTTATTTGTATAAAGTTTTGAAGTCTTTGTATGCTCTACAAACACTATAAGGCTGTGACTTTTGCAAGACTTATAAAGTGTATCCCAGTTGACTTGACTGTCCACTGCTCTATTACTTGTGTTTACATATTTTATCATTTTGACTCCACCTCCCGTAATGCCAATGGTTGTCTAGAAATACTGTACTGTTCTAAATAGGAATATTGACTGAACAACAACAGGACAGAGCTATTTGGTTGACTTTTTGTAATGGAGCTAATAAGGTACTTCACAGTTAATAGTTCGTTGTCATTGGTACTTAGTAGGTAAGGCAAGCAGATGAATAGTAAGCTATCAACTGGCTGTAAATCAACTGACTCATCTTGATTAGTGTTACACACTGTGATATTCAATTAAAAACGATAAGAATACTGTTAGCAATACAGTCAAAACTGTTCAAATTTTCTAACAGTGTAAACCATTATCCGAGTTTCTGCCTTGGCTGAAAATCAATATTGACACTATAACACACATGCCTCGAGCAGTGAGAATATTAATAGACTTCTCTTTTGCACATTTATCATGGATGACACAGGCAATGTTAAAAAAGTACTAACACATAGAAATTTGAATAAAAGGTACCTGTGACCATTGAGCAGTGTTGCCAGTGATTGTGGATGTGTTATTTTGTCTTCTCTGATTGTCATTATTTCATCTGGTGTCAGAACTAGTGGATCCAATGTGGGGTGTCCTGATTTACATAGCTGATAAAATAGACGTTCCACACTGAAATAATACAATTAGCTTTAGTTTTATTTTTAGATATTTTATATATGATTTAGATAATAGTACTAATTTTAATAGATAACAAAAAAATTGTATCAAGATAATAGATTAATATTAATACTAGCTTTTAAAATCTTTTTGAAGAATTATTTTTGATTGTGCAAAGCTTCAAACTTCTGTTCAATTGTCAAACCCTAGATCTTATATATTTAAACATAACTTGTGTTATCAGTTAAAATAACATCTGAATCATATCTGAAGCACATTCCACCATATTCTAAGACAATACCCATTTCAATGACTTTTTCCCATAGTTGCCATGTCATTTGTCAATCTATTTGTCAGTCATTTTTCATAAAAAGCCATTTTAATAAAATTGCAGTCATAGCAATGCAAAACACACAGATAAATCGTTATCCATCTTGATAACGCATGACATTTATACGATCGTAAGTGTAATATGTGCTCTATACAGCAGTGGTTAGACCCATGCTAACTTATGGCTCTGTGGTTTAGTGGACAAGGACCAAGCTTACGATTTGCACGGCCAAACTACAGAGACTACAAAGACAAGCGTGCTGTGCCGTGACTGGATGCGTGAGGACAACGCCCACCGTGGCCTTAGAAATAGCTCTTAACATACCCTCACTACACCTGTTTGTACAACAAGAGGCAGTAATGGGGGCCCTAAGATTAAAGCACCTGAAAACTTTGACAAGGTAAGACATTTCAGGATTCTCTCGGAAGCATGGTCCGACTCACCACTGGTGGAAGCGGTCAGTGACAGAATAGAGAAAGCTTTCACCTTCAACAAAAAATACAAGGTTGAACTCGTGGAAGGTAATGACAGGTTTCTTTCCCATCATGAGCTTAGCCCCTACACTGATGGGTCAGACTAGTTTGGGCTCAGACATGGGAGTCTTCTCAGAAGACTTTAACATTAACATATCCGAGCCCCTGGGTAAGTTTAATACAGTATATCAGGTAGAGAGAATGAGAATCCTGCTTGCAGCTAAAGCAATCGTAGCCAGAGACGTCCATGATTACAGTATTAGAAAAGTCTCTCTTAGCAGATCGGTACTGCAAGCCATTACTAGCAGGATTATTTATTCAAATTAATGCCACTCGCTCTAAATGAGGCTGCAGGTAAGAAAAACACCTTGACCCTTCAATGTATCAAAGGACACAGTGGTGCCCGAGGAAATGTTGCGGCAGATCAACTGGCGAAGAGAGGATCCAAAACCTGGCCAGTTGGACCAGAACCTTTCCTGCCTTTGCCACAATTGGTTTATGAACTACATAAATCAAAGACAACAAGGGCACTACATCAACAACTTTGGGACAACCTGGAGGATTGCAGGCAAGCCAAACTGGCAATACCTTGAGCAAACCTGCGTTTTTCCAGGAGTAGCTTAAGGCTCAGACAATCCCAGCTGAGACTAGTTATTAATACAGCGACGGGACATGGCAATTTTAACAAAAATATTTTCAATATAGGTGTTACCGATAGCCCCTGAGCAGAGCCTGCCTGCAGGCAGAAGAAACAGTCGCCCATGTCCTGATTCAATGTAAAGAGGTGGCCCAGTACAGGGCGAGGTATCTGAATGCCACAGGTAGCCTCCGAGAAGTCTTCAGCAACGTCAAGAAACTGGTGGGTTTCCTTGAGAAGCTGGGCTGGATGGAGTAACCCCTTATCCACCCTCGCACGCAAAATAGGGCTATATCGTTGAGTTGCGGAAACCGCCCGCTCGCAGATGAAGTGTAATATGTAAAAATGAAGAACAGCATCATTTAAATATGATCATTGAATTTGACATATATGAGATCATATTTATACGATAGTGTGATTGGGGCCTTAAAATATATATTTGTTTTAAATAGAGAACATTTAGTGCCACTTAGGACTGCTTTGGGAACTCATCCAAAAACAAATTGTAACAGAGTTGCTTGTACTGATCTAGTCATGTTTTATGGAAACCAATAGGTTAAATATCTAACCCTGTTACCTTCACTGGGTAGTGGAAAAAGGAACAGAACCAAGAAATTCTGCATTGTCATCATAAGAGTTCATGTATCACACTAAGATTCTCACAGAAAAGAAATATAAGTGGAGGAAAAAAGTAGAAAACTAGATGCCAGGCCTCCCACCAGACTTTTTTTTTCCAGGCGGGGGAAATGCATTTCGCACAATACCAGGTCCTTTGCTAGGGATTAGACCATAGTTGATTATGAAGGCACTCCCAAGGGGGCAATCCAAACACTAATCAACCGGCTTGTGTGGAGACTCGAACCGATGGACAAATGCCCAGGAGCAAATACCCCACTAAAACAACCCTCTTCCCATGTGCCCCGCACTTATGGTAGGAAAGGCATGAGACTTAGAACGTAGTTACGCCCACGCCGATCTTAGCGCAAAAGTACCTGAGAGTGCCCCGGGAATCAGAGCAAACTCACTTCGATGACAGGGGTGAAGACTCTTCTGCTCCCTAGATGCAAGAGGGCCCCGGAAGCGGTATTTTCAGAGAGGGAAATCATGCGCATACCTGCGCCTCCGGGCTCCCGGCTGACGCCGGTGCCCATGAGAAGGCGCATGAATACGCGCAAATTGGCCGCATCCACCCAATGATCGTCGCTGTGCAGCAAGGCTTGCACCAGGCTGCCGAGCGAGTGGATCGGACCTACTATTGTCTCGAGTTCAAACCTTTGCGGTGCCCATGCTGCGCACTCGACTAGCGTATGAAACGCCGTGTCAAGCGCGCCACACTGGCGACATTGGGGTGAAGGCAGACAGCCCGCAATCTGACACAGATACTTATCGAAGCAACGTGTCCGGTAAGTATCTGCGTGCCCGGTAAGTATCTGCGTCATTCTGAAGGTCAGAGTCCCGCGTTTCCGCGAGAGCCATCGCAACAGCTGCGGTCGTACCATTTCCACCGTATCAACGCCAGCCACAGGGTTTTCCAACTCTGAAGACCAAGATTGGATCATGGCGGCGGTTTCTCGCGTCCTGATCGCCTGGATTTCGGCCTGGAAGTAAACTAGGCCACGAGCGAAGGCATCCTGTCGGGAGCGCCGAACTTTGGCAAGTACGCCCGCCTGACCAGACTCTATCAAGTCCTTCCAACGGAACTTAGATTTAACACTATGAAGCATTATAAAAAATTATCATTTATTATTTTCTAGTCTCTAAAGTTATATACAAACATTAACACCTTTATTTATTGGTACTTAAATAAGTATTTTATATATCATTCCTAAAAGTTTTTAAAAATTATTCATTAAACATAGTAACTATATTTCTAGAACTAATATATTTATATATATTAATTTTCTTATACTCCTATAAGCATAAATGCAACATAAAAGCATAGACATTAACATAGACAATAACCTTGTTATCTAAAATAGAAATACATGTTATGAGGGCATAGTACTGTGAAAACCAAAAGTACAGATGCAGATATTTGTATAGATAGTATCATATCTAGGTCAAGGTACATAATATTTGCTTATCGTACAAGTTTCACTGAGTTCTTCGAATCTGTCAGACAAACAATAATCTTGAAAGACAATGATCACTCATAATTAAATAAGAAATAACAGAAATCCATAGACATATAACTATAGGGTTTTTGGAATATATGTGCAAAATTTATTAGTTAAATTTAAACATCAGTTACAATATGCAAGTTTTGTCACATTGTATTCTTAACTGTCAAATCATAGTAATTGTAGGAATATACATATATGTATATAAACTGAAGGACTCATAAACTGCATCAAAGTTCAGGATTACTTTGAAATGATTTTTTTAAATAAGTATGCAAACTTTTTAGATTAAATTATATAAATATGGAGAGACTAGCTCTTAATCTCAAAAAAAAGGAAAATTTTAAAATAGAACTGCAGTAAAACAAATGAATATAGCCGGGAAAAGAAAATTTACTCATAGTATCAGATTTGCGTGTTATTTATAGCAGTTTTAAATTGATTTTTTATTCTTTTGTCAATTGAATTATTGTTACTAGCAGAATAGTTGGGTTAGTTTTTTAACTCATTGAGAGTTTTTGAACCATAATATGGATACTTCGTCCGAACAAGCGGCTCAAATTGTAGCATTGGTGCGGGAGGGCTTGGATCAACGAACGATTGGTAGAAATTTAAATTTAAACCAGTCCACGGTTTCTAGAATATACAGAAGGTTTGTGGGGACAGGTTCTTACAGAAGGAGACGTGATACAGGCAGGACTCGAGCAACCACCGGTCGTGATGACCGATTTATTGTTACAACTTCCCTGCGAAATCGTTTCCTCACGTCTGTTAACATCAAAACAGAGCTTAATGAAGTGCGTGGAGTAAACGTGAGTGCACGAACAATAAGAAGAAGGTTAAAGGAAGCGGATATCACCCCTTTTAGACCAGCAAATGGTCCAAAGTTGTCTGTAGCTCACAGACAAGCTCGCTTAAGATTTGCGCGTGATCACCTGAATTGGACAGAAGAGCAATGGACCTCCGTATTGTTCACGGACGAGTGTAGGACATGTTTATATGGTGCAGCTGGTCGCAGAAGAGTCTATCGTCGACGTGGGGAGCGATATGCTCAAAGTTACATTGAGGAGCGTGTTCCTTTTGGAGGCGGTTCGTGTATGGTCTGGGGTGGCATATCGATGAACGGGCGAACAGAACTTGTGTTCATAGACATGGTCCGTCAAAACGGTAATAGAGGGGGTTTGACTGCACATCGCTACATAACAGATATCTTAGAAGATCACGTGGTGCCTTACATGGGATTCATAGGCGAAAATTTTACTTTAATGCAGGATAATGCCCGGCCGCACGCTGCTGCACAAGTTCGACAATATTGCGAAGAGGTTGGGATACGTACAATGAATTGGCCAGCACGCAGCCCGGATCTTAATCCCATTGAGCATGTTTGGAACAATTTAAAAAGAGCTGTATATGCGAGAAACTCTTTGCCCACGACAGTGGCAGCACTAAGAACAGCACTTTCAGAAGAATGGAACAATATTCCGCAAGATCTTTTAATAACCCTAATAAAATCTATGCGGAACCGATTAGAATCCGTAATAAGGGCACGTGGAGGTAATACACCTTATTAAAATATAAATAAACCCTTGCATAAAGTTTGTGTCTATTGTTAAAACCAATTTTTTTATTAAACCAATTTTCCTTAAATTTCCGTTTTTTCTTCAAAAAAAGTCTTAAGGTCGTTTCCAGTACACAAACTTAAACTTAAGGATATGACCCTACGCTGTTTTAAAGTTCACGAACCAATTTAGAGGTTTCAATTTAAATCTGTATAGAAAGTTTGCATACTTGGTTAAAATATTTATTTCAAAGTCGTCTATTACTTTGATGCAGTTTATGAGTCTGTCAGTGTATGTATGTACCATGTAATGTATGATATAATTTACTATACCAGAACAACTGCTTAATAGGTATATACTCAGAGAGAATATGTGCACATGTCATTGAAATAAGCCATTCATACCTTGAACTTATTTTACATATTACATCATAAATATTATACTGCTTTAAAAGTGTCAAATATGTTGCCTCTTCTTGGCCTACTAAACAGATTTGAATGGCAAATAATTAGCACTTTTTAGGGCTAAAGAAAATGTGACATATTCTTTTGTAATTGGTAAAACTGAAATTTTGGGTTGGTAATTGTTGGTGTATTCCAAAATGCATATGGATGCAATCAGGCCACAGCTGACGGAATGGGTCAACCGCACCAGCGGCACCCTGACCTTCAGGACGACGCAGATACTTACCGGACATGGATGTTTCGATAAGTATCTGTATCGCATTGTGGGCTGCTTGCCTTCCCCGGACTGCCGCCAGTGCGGCGCGCCCGACACGGCGTTACACACGCTAGTCGAGTGCGCCGCATGGGCGCCGCAACGTTTCGAACTTGAGACGCACGTAGGTCCGGTCGATTCGCTCTGCGACTTGGTCAAGGCCATGCTGCAGAGCGGCGACGATTGGGGGGCTGCGGTTACTTTTTGTGAGACAGTAATGTCTCTCAAGGAGGCCGCAGAACGCGATAGGGAGAGGAGTCCTGCAGCGCGTGCTAATGCGTCTTCTCGAGGTCGCCGGCCTTCAGCTGGCACCCGGAGAGGCAGGTACGCGCATTACTTCCCTCCCTGAGTTAGGTTCCGTTTACCGCGGGGGCCTTTAGCTTGCTAGGAGAGCAAAGGACCTTCTACCCCCGCACGACGAAGTGGGGTGTGTTCTCCCAGGACACACTCCAGGCACTTTATTGTGCTGGATCGACTGGGTGTAACTATGTTCTAAATCTCAGCCTTTCCAACACAAACAAAAGCGCAGGGTCGACAGGGAGGAGGGGGTTTTTAGTGGGTATTGGAGTTGCTCGCTCGTGTAGCAACGCTCGGAGTCTTCCACACTATTTTGTGACCTCGATCGCGGACAGAGCACTGCCAAGAGCATACTATTGCTGCAGTGTTATCGCCCCCGACCGACGCGTGTCGTACCCCTAACAGCAGCCAAGATTGTGCGTAAATCAGTTAAGCATTTTCCCTCGCCTCAAAAAAAAAAAAAAAACCAAAATGCATATCTCTGAAGCCTGAAACATAGTCATTCACAAACATGGCTTGTGCATGAGTTTTCTTCTGTAGTACATACTTTAGTATTTATCATTATTAAATGAAATGGCACATATTAAAATGTAAAAAACAAATGTACATATATGTAAGATACAAACAATAAATATGGTTGTGCGCACAATAATTGCAACTTTCATATATTATTCACAAAACATATTTTAGTGCAACTATTATTAATATAAAAATCATCAATATTAATAATATGCCAAGAGAGGCTCTCACTAGGCTCCTAAGTGAGGAATTGAATGCAAAGCTTGTCTCAGGAGCCCTAACAACTGGCAGCTTGAGCCCCAGGCCTCACTACCCATGTGTGTGAATATTTTATATTTTTATTTATCATCTTTTAGAATATGTATTAAAATATTTACAAGTTATGAAAATATACTAACAATAACTATAGTAAAATAAGTCTTTAATTTTATTTCCCATTTAATAAATCAATTTAAAACAATGATTGTACTTCATACATTTTATGCATTTGATAAAAATAATGAAGTCAAGAAAATATATTCTAAGATAAGATTAGTAAATAAATTTTTGCTTATATGTTGAGTTCTGATGTCTATTTATATCTGTATGTATATGTTTCATCTGTTATTAAAAATCTACCTCACTTAATTAAAGAACACTAAATATGTGACATGACTCCAATTCAATGATATTTCAAAAATTGTCAATCCCACAATGTTGCAAATGTTATGTAAGATATCCACAGTCAATCCAGTATAATATACTGCTACAAAAATGTTGTGCTTACAATGATAGAAAATAATGTAGTCTACTTCAAATATAACTGAATGGAAGTAAGTACATATCGAGGGCTTCATAACATATAGGCATATATGCAAAAAAGCCATTTTTTTTGTTGTTTATTAAAAACTATGCATGTTACAATTTATAAACTCTTACCAGTATGCAAGTTTACCTAAAAAGAAGGGTATTCTAAATTTCAGCCTTATACAATGAACTAGTTTTGTTTTATATACAATTTTGTCCCTTGTGTAAAACTGCACTTTTGTCTGTACAGCTATTGGTTATGGAGCCCTCGATATTTAAAGAAATAAACATTGCGATTCCAAATACAAGATTATTATTAAAAAGTAACAAAATTAAATCTATTTTATATAATTAAAGCTAATATTTATTTCGTAAAGAAGTTCATGTAATGCTACAAGTTATGTTTTGTAGCTGTAACAGTCATACCATCCTATTTGAAATAGACTTAAATAAAAGTAGAAAATAAAAATTACCAGTATGTGAAACCTATCAATGTACCTTATGCAACAATGAAAACACTATCCATTCTACTATAATAGATAATCCAAAGCTAAACACAATGTTCAAGTCATTATTATTATACATACATACATAACTTCACGCCAGTTCCCTTGCGGGGTAGGCACGAACAACAGAGCGCCATTTAGGCTTATTCTTACACATATTATTATTATAATTACACAAAATATTGGTACCTTCTTCGACAGCCAACACATGGAATGCTTTGATTTAATACATTAAAAATATCCGATGCATCTACTCTAAGCGCAGCTTTTAGTTCATCTGTGGTAAGAATTCTGTATTTACGCATAAACTCTTCATACTCGCGTCCTTTCACTTGGGGATTGTCACAAATCAGGCCCATTGAGTTTAAATCCATGATCATCTGTAAACAAAAACAAAATAAAGCTCTTCAACAAAGGAATAAATACACAAAATAAGGTCAACTACAAGACGTCATTACAACACAATCATTGAACTCCTTATATTTTAAATTACAAATCACCGTTTGTAAATAACCTATAGATACATTTTTTCATTTGTTAACATTTTTGGACTTTCAATAACGACAATACAGTTCTAAAGTTTATAAATTTCTTTTCTTGATTAATCTACGCTAGTGGTAATGTCAGAGTGCAGATAGCCAACTTATGAGGATCTTACAGTAAGATTTTCGTAGTAGATAGTTAACGGTAATTGTCGCCTTTTTATTACAGGTTCCTTTTCGCTATCATATATATCAACGAGTTTCGCCATTTTAACGATTAATCACATAAAATCAAAGAGAGAATACACAAATTTAGGGAAATGACGATCAATTTCTCAAAAAATACACGTCGTATTGCCTTGCGTCTGACAGATATGCCATAGACAATATAAGAACTTGAAAAATGTCACAGTCAATAATATTTTTTTAAATATTAATTCTAAAAGATCAAAAAAGTTATAAGTTAAAGATGATATTCTTAGTAGTAAAACTATATTCAAAACCGGTATTTCATAATAGATAAGTAATATAAATGGCGGAATAATTTTATCTGCCATTTTTAAAAGCTAAAAGCTTTAAAGAGGCTTCCACAGAAAAGCTTCTTGGCTTTATCAAAAGTGAATGATAGTTGTATCCGATGGATTATTGTGGGATGCACAAGGTGGTTTCAGAAATGGAAGGGGATGTATGGATCAAGTTTTCTCTCTCCACAATATCGTAGAGAAGCAGCTGGCTATGGGCCGGAAGGTTTTCTGCGGTTTTGTGGATCTAGAGAAAGCATTTGACAGGGTTGTGCGGAAGGACCTCTGGAACATATTGCCCGGATATGGGATTAATGGCCAATTGATGCGTGCTGTGCAGTCCACTTACGAGGACTGTATGGCATGCGTGCGAGTGGAAGGCAGCCTGTCGCCCTGGTTTGACGTCAATATTGGCGTCCGCCAGGGCTGCGTGCTTTCGGCTTTGCTGTTCATCCTATATCTGGACGATTGTCTCCAGAGAATAAGATTGATGGATGTTGGGGTGCGGATGAGTGATCTAGTTGTAAGCACCTTGCTTTATGCGGATGATGCCGTGCTTTTAGCCGAATCGCCATCAGAACTGCAAACACTAGTCACAATGATGAAAGATGACTGTCAGGCGAGAGGCTTACATTTGAATGCGAAGAAAACAAAGGTTATGGTGTTTGAAAGAGAAGAAACCAGAACGAATGCAAGGATAATGGTCGATGATGTTATGCTGGAGCAAGTGAATGAGTTTGTATATCTTGGATGTGCTTTTAGCAGGGATGGAAGGTACACCGCTGATATAGAAAGAAGAGTGAATTTGGGGAATAGTTTAAATGGAGCGTTAGGTAAACTTCTAGGCGCTAAGAACCTCAGCCAGAAGGCCCAGCTCGCCGTACACAACGCGGTGCTGGTACCTACGCTCACGTATGGAAGCGAGAGTTGGGTATGGAAGAAAGAGCATGAAAGTAGAGTAAACGCGGTCGAGATGCGAGCACTGCGCAAAATCTGCGGGGTGACGCTCGCGGACCGCGTTCGTAATACCGAAGTAAGAAAGAGAGTTGGTCTGAAAGAGAGTGTCGGGGTGAAGGTAAGGAAAGGAATGCTCCGGTGGTTCCGGCATGTGGAAAGAATGCATGATGAAAGAAAAACTAAACAGATATACAATGCAAAAGTGGATGGATGCAGAAGTCGTGGAAGGTCACGACACACCTTCCATGATCAAATTGATCGTGTACTAGCAGAAGGTGATGTCAGGAGCCTTAAGAACAGACGAGCGTGCATGACAAGAGTTATGAATGTCAAAGAAGCAAGTGAGGTGTGTAAGAATAAGCCTAAATGGCGCTCTGTTGTTCGTGCCTACCCCACAAGGGACCTGCCGTGAAGTTATGTATGTATGTATGTATGAATGATAGTTCTTAATCTATACCACCATAATGTAATGCCGTGTACACATTAACTTAGCAGTACCAAAACACAAGTATTTATATCATAGAAAATAATCATATGTCATTGACCAAGTTGATTTATTAGACCAAATTGTTGTATATAATAATAATAATAACACCCCACAACTGTCCCAATGCTGGGCTCGGGCCTCCCACTATAGGGGGAATAGACAATATACCCACCACGCTTGTCCAAGGCGGCTTGGCAGGTTTGACACATCAGTCATCTCGATGTGCAGGTTGCATCACGATGTTTTCTTTCACCGTTGTTAGCACATGATAATTGTAACAATATGCACTATGCACATTAGGTCACAAAACTACCTAAGTGGTGCATGCATTGCGGCCAGGATCGAACCCGCGCCCTTTGAGTTTGGAACGCGTAGCCATACGCCACCACGACTTATTGCTATATTATGTCAATTTGGCAACTGACATTTGACACAAAATCTATATTACTATTTTTATTTCTCGTGGTGAATTAATTGATCACTTTGTAAGTGATTACAAATCAGTGATTAATATTTTATGGGATAACTTTGTTGTTGTGTATGATTGTGAAATAAAAACTACAGCAGAATGTCCAAAATATTCACACCTACAAATCAAATACGATTAACAAATGTTGCTATAGTGAGGCTAAAAAAAGGTGGAAAACGGTTTGAAATAGCCTGTTACAGGAATAAGGTTTTGTCCTGGAGGAATAAGTTGTATGTAACAAGATTATAAATAAATTCAATATTTAGTCATGTATCATATATACAATACATGTATCATTTAATCGTTTATATTTTCAGAGAAAAAGATATTGATGAAGTCTTGCAAACACACACAGTGTTTACAAACGTATCCAAAGGTCAAGTAGCAAAGAAAGAAGATCTTATCAAAATATTTGGAAAAGATGAGCAGACTGAGATATGTAAAGAGATATTAGAAAAAGGAGAACTTCAGGTTTCAGATAAGGAGAGACATTCACAGATAGACTCTTTATTGAAAGACATTGCAACAACAGTAGCTGATAAATGTGTAAATCCAGAAACAAAGCGCCCATACCCGGTTTCTATAATAGAAAAAGCAATAAAAGATATCCATTTCTCTGTAAATGTTAATAAAAGTGCAAAGCAGCAAGCACTTGATGTAATACAGCTTTTGAAAAAAGAATTGCCATTGGAAAGAGCACAGATGAGGGTTAGAATTTTACTGACAGGAAAGGATGCCAGGAAAACAAAAGATAAAGTGGTCAAGCTTGCTATGAGTATTGAGGAGGAAAATTGGGATTCAGGAACAGCCAATATTATATGTTTAATAGATCCAGGCAACTTTAGGAGTCTTGATGAAATGATCAGAACAGAGACCAAAGGCACAGGGCAGTTTGAACTTTTGAATTTAAAAGAGATGGTTGAAGGTGAACAATCATTGTAAATTTGTAGGCGACATCATGTGAATTTAGATTCACACTGCATATGAGAATAACAAATTGTGCTAAAAAATTCAATAAATTATAGGTTATTCCATCACTGTCCAAATCAGTATTTAAACTATCAGAAGCATGTACAATACAGTTTTATCATTTAAACTGCCCATGACTATAAGTCTGGCGTTCTGAAACTTCTCTATCCAAACTTGTTGGGTCGAAACAATCCAAACCTATATATGTAGAAAATATTAAAATGTGCACAATAGTTCAAACATTCTTTGCCTGAGAATGTTACCAGGCAGCAATAAATTCTTTAAATGAAACAAAACAATATTTTAAAAACTTCTTAACCTAACTAAAATTAAAATTAATTTATGTATCTAACATATTAGATATAAACTTCTAAGGTTCTTATTCATATTGAGTTAGAGTACTCATACTCAAACTCAATATGAATAAGACCATTTATCTTCATCTACATTTTAGCATTTATTATCAATCTTTATGAGGCAAATTACAACAAAAATGGATATATTTTACAACTTGCATACATTATATTTCCAATGGTCATGAACATAATTTTTAAATAATTTAAACTACCAAATAAGCCTACAAAGTTTTGTTGTTACATCTAGTATGTTAATCAAAAAAATGTATGAGAAAGTTACATACATACATAACTTCACGCCAGTTCCCTTGCGGGGTAGGCATGAACAACAGAGCGCCATTTAGGCTTATTCTTACACACCTCACTTGCTTCTTTGACATTCATAACTCTTGTCATGCACGCTCGTCTGTTCTTAAGGCTCCTGTATGAGAAAGTTGTTCAAGTATTATCATTCTGTCTGGTAAATGATTAATCCAATGTTTAATTTTAAATTTTACTTAAAGAAACCAATTAAATATATATATTAAAGAAGGCTGGTTCTTATTCATGTTTATGAAAGTACAGTTATCTGTCCATAATTTTTAGTTAGCAAGCCTTTTTTATTTTATTTCTATAACTCAGCTGCATTTTATGCTATCATATCCAGCTTGCTGGATTTATTCAGAATTAAACAATCTACAATAGTGTCCACTACGGCGAAGTGTAACTTATACTGGAGATTTGATACACATCATTAAAGTTGATTTTCACCTAATATTCTTTGCTGTTATCTCAGAAGCAATGGACTTTACAGAAAAATCGTCATCAGCCATTTGCAGTCCACTACTGGACGTAGACCTCCCCAAGTTGGCGCCACAGAACAATGAATGTACAGAAAAGTGTAGATAGCGAATTTGTTAGAAATTTAATTTCCTACAAAAATTATCAGACACAATTGCTTAAATCAATACTTTTTGAGATATTGAAATTTGACTCATTAGTGGTATGAAATTTTTATGGTTTATCGAATGAAAAGTTTGACATTTTTTATTTTCCATTTTTCATCAAAATTCATTCAATAGTTTTTGTGTGAAATGTAACAAACAGCCATCCCTTCTGACAAACCTCTATAATAATATTAGGATAAGTTGTAACTTCAATATTTCTATTGTTTTGTTACATTTAAATCCAAAGTAATGAACATTAATATTTTGGTTAATGTAATTTATTTAAGGGCTTTTATTATGCCATAAATCAACGGTTTCGTCATTTTATATATTGAAAAAGCTGCAGCATAGAGGCAGCCACAAAATATTTTAGAAAACACCTAAGTCCATCAAGTTTATTTTCAGATCATACACTAGCCTTTCCTCTCCACTAGTAAGTGCTGGATATCTTCAACATATATCTCACTGTAGGTGCGAAGCTTGGGTTATTGCTTCTTCAAACAAGTTGATAAAGTTTGTTTAGTGTGAAACACATTGAGATATAACATGTCTATCATAGTCATACTCTATCATAAAACATTAATAAGTCTATCATAGAATTGAGATAAATTTGAATGAGGGGCAAAATCAGTAAGATTGAGATATACCATATACGTTTGGTAAAGGTCTTATATACAAGATGGGCCAAAAGAAGTCATCTGATGTTGTTTGGCTCTCTTTTTTTTCTAAATGAAAAACTTCGATTCTGTTTTTTGATTATGTTTATTTGAACCTTTAGAATTCTATTGGTCAAGTCGAGAAGATTATATCGGCCAAATGGGCGCCGTCACAATTGATTGCCATACGGGCTCGTTTTATGGCAATTTTCATCACTTCGGCAAGAACTTCGGGTGATACGATTCTCACACTCGTGTTGAATATTGTCCTTGAGGGCTTTCAGAGTCTCAGGCTTGTTCACGTAAACACGGGACTTCAAAAAACACCACAAAAAAGTCTGGAACACTTAAATCGGGCGATCTTGCGGGCCAGTGCAAATCGCCAAAACAAGAGATGAGGCGACCCGGGAACGCTGCCTTTAGAATATCGGTTGTGGCTCGCGCAGTGTGTGCCGTTGCTCTGTCCTGTTGGAACCACATGTCCCTCGGTCCTAATTCGTCCAATTGCAGCAGAAAAAACTCGGTCAACATGACCCTATAGTGCGCACCGTGCACTGTTGTCGTTTGGCCAGCGGCATTCTCGAAAAAAAATGGCCCAATGACTCCTCCAGCGGGAACAGCGCACCATGCAGTCACTTTGAGCGGGTGTAATGGCTCATCGTGCATCACTCGTGGATTTTCGATGCGCCAGAAGCGATAGTTTTGCTTGTTCACGTACCCGCTGAGGTGGAAATGAACCTCATCGCTCATTATGATTTTGGTCGAAAAATCGTCGGCTGATGGCTAATTGCGCGGCACGGCGTCTGGTCGATGTTTCCAGCGACAGCTTGACATCCTCGGCAGAACGGGCGCTCCGGGGCCGGCCACTCTTGGCAACGTCTCGTGTGGTCCCATACTCTTCAAGGTTGGTGGCCAAACGGCGCAGTGTTTGCGCAGTCAGTGTCGGACGGCCGGGGAATCGGCGACCGAATTCGCGCTGCGCCAACACCATAGACAAATTGTTACGCAAAAAAATAGACACGATTATTCCGCGTTCTTGATGAATGCATCGTTACACGGCTTCTTCAGTTGTATTATGCATCTGTCTATTCCACAAATGTCAAAGCAGATTTGACATTGGCGGCCATTTGCCAAAATGAGAGCATCTTCCAATAGGATGATTTCTTTTGGCCCACCTTAACAACATATTAATCATTTTACAAGTTCAGAACTTTTCCCAAACAGGTCCATTTTTACCTGGTATTTTTAATTTTTTTACTATAATTAACCACAAAACAGTTGTTATACTTTTATAAAGATATATTAAAATTTGGAATTGAAAGAATATCTGTTTATAAACCACATACATGAAATATTACTGTGATAACTCAATTTATTGCTCGTCAGAAAATATTTTAATTGTATCATTTTAACTTACTGAAAAATAGCCCAACTTGTTTTTTTTTTTTTTTTTTTGTTTTTGAGGCGAGGGAAAATGCTTAACCGATTTACGCACAAACTGAGTCGTTGCTAGGGGAACGACACGCGTCGGTCGCTCCGTCCGCGATTGACGTCACAGAATAGTGTGGAAGACTCCGAGCGTTGCTACACGAGCGAGCAACCCCAATACCCACTAAAAACCCGCTCCTCCCTGACGACCCTGCGCTTTGTATGGGTTGGAAAGGCTGAGATTTAGAACATAGTTATGCCCAGCCGATCCAGCGCAATAAAGTGCCTGGAGTGTGCCCTAGGAGAACACACCCCACTTCGTTGTGCGGGGGTAGAAGGTCCTTTGCTCTCCTAGCAAGCTAAAGGCCCCCCGCGGTAAACGGAACCTAACTCAGGGAGGGAAGTAATGCGCGTACCTGCCTCTCCGGGTGCCAGCTGAAGGCCGGCGACCTCGAGAAGACGCATTGGCACGCGCTGCAGGACTTCTCTCCCTGTCTCGTTCTGCGGCCTCCTTGAGTGACATTACTGTCTCGCAAAAAGTAACCGCAGCCCCCCAATTGTCGCTGCTCTGCAGCATGGCCTTGACCAAGTCGCAGAGCGAGTCGACTGGACCTACGTGCGTCTCAAGTTCGAAACGCTGCGGCGCCCATGCGGCGCACTCGACAAGCGTGTGTAACGCCGTGTCGGGCGCGCCGCACTGGCGGCAGTCCGGGGAAGGCAAGCAGCCCACATTGCGACACAGATACTTATCGAAACATCCGTGTCCGGTAAGTATCTGTGTCGTCCTGAAGGTCAGGGTGCCGCTGGTGCGGTTGACCCATTCCGTCAGCTGTGGCCTGATTGCATCTACCGTGTAGCCGCCATAGGCCGCAGGGTTGTCGAGCTCTTGAGACCAGACGGCGATCATGGAGGCGGTTTCCCGCTTCCTGATCGCCTCGATTTCGACCTGACAGAAGGTCAGGCCTCTAGCTAGGGCATCCTGCCGGGTGCGACGCACCTCTGCCAGGACGTTCGCCTGGAGATGCCAGGGCGAATCGCCTGCCAGGAGGGTGGCCGCCGTCCGCGACACTGTGCGATACCCCCGTATGGTCCTCACGGCCAGAACCCGCTGTGCCCGGTGCAGCAGGGTTCTGTTGTGGCGGTGAAGTGCAGTGGACCAGACGGGTGCACCGTACAGTGCCATACTCCTCAGGATGCCAGAGTAAAGTTTCCGCGTCGCACCCCCCGGGCCCCCCACGTTGGGAAGCAGCCTCGAGAGTGCGCCCGCGGATTTGGCTCAAAGTGCGCTTTGAACAGCCATTTCCCATCGAGAACTAGCCCCAGATATTATCTGGGGCCCTACTCTAATCACCACCCCTTGGACTGAAACGGTCAAGTCCGCGGGGGGATTGCGAAATTTCCTATGGAACATGACGGCCTCCGTTTTCGCGGGGGAGACCCTCAAGCCCAGCCTAGCTATTCGATCTACGACAATCGCCAACCCGGCGTTGGCGACGTCCACGGATTCCGCAAATGACGCAGCGCGTGCCGTGAGTAGGGTGTCGTCCGCAAAGCAGATCAGCCCTACCCCGGGCAGGACCGGAACCCGAAGGATCCAGTCATAACCTACGTTCCAAAGAATCGGCCCGAGGACCGACCCCTGTGGAACGCCGCACGCGACGCGTCGCCAAAATAGTCCAACTTTACCCCAATGGACCTTAACAGCAAATCATAGGAGACGAGGCAGTTTATTTTTAACAGTTCTATAAGTTTTATCTATGGTTCTATAGTGTATTATGGCTTTGTCTCTTGACGCAATTTCAAAATACTCTTTTCTTTCCTTCTAAATACTTTCCATGCATTGAAATAAAATTTGGCGCTAATATTAAATGTCAGTAAAAAACTAACATTATCGACTTAAAACCGGTATCCAACCGCATTGTAGAACGGAACGTAGAAGTGAATGTACCATCCAAATGACAAATTAAAAAGTTTTTATTTTTCTTATATTGGTACGAGATTTTATTGATTGTTTTCTTTCATAAGATTTTCGGCCAGACGGCGACTGAAATTGCAAGTTACTGTGATATATTTATTTTCAATAATTACCTATTCTTATCAACCAATTAAATGAGCAGGGATATCGAGTTATGTATATAAGTAATGGAAGGTACAGAACTGGGTGGCGACCAGCAATTTTGTTTGAGATGGAACAATTTTCAAGCAAATATAACTTCTCAATTCGAGGCACTGCGCGATGATGAGGACTTCGTGGATGTCACCCTGGCATGCGAGGGACACAGGCTGGAGGCCCACAAAGTGGTTCTCTCCGCCTGTAGTCCCTATTTCAAGGAGTTATTTAAAGTAAGTCCATCTTTCACTCCCCACACTTTGATGTGTCACCATTACAATGACTCTAGTGAAAGTTGTTATGTATAAAACACTTGATCTACTTACAAATGCCATGTCTCGCGTTCCGGTTAAGTACTCGTGATTTCATTTATTTGTACCTACTTTAAAATTCTGTTTCACAATTTCTAATTAACTCATTACCATTGTTGCTATAGATTAATTCATGTCTTTGAGGCATAATACAATGTAGCTGTTAAATTTTATGGTAATTATATGTCTGCATCATTTCTTAATTCATAGTAAGATTATTTTGTAATATTCAAATTGCTGTCTGGGACATTTAAAGATGTTAATGATTGCTCAACAACTATGAAAATCACAGTTGACATTTCACCTGCATAATCATATTTCTAAACCAATAGCAATATTTCAACCATATCAGTCTAAATGCCATGCAGTAATCACCCGATGCTATTAAGTCAATAACCAGTTAATTAGAGCCATGGATGTGTGGTGATAAACAACCACAACAATGGCCACTAGCAAACTTTACTTTTGTTAAATACATTTTTAGAATTATCATTAATTAGTTATAAAGTAGGAACGAAAACATTAAAGATAAAGACCATAACCAGCTAATTATGAGTTAAAATATTCTCATTTGGTTTTTTGCCTTTGTGTGCAACCACTAATGGGAAACATTCAAGGCTGTTGTATCATTGCCTTCTCTTTTTCTATTACTAATAAATTAAGATGTAGTTAATTTAAACTTGTCTCAATGATGTATTATTGTTTAATTTGAGTCTTCAAGATGTTTAAAAATTAATTAAGTTTTATTAAATTTTATAGTATATACAATATACTTATGACATGATACTGTGTTAGTATATTTTATTCAATATTTTAACATAACCTAAGTCTATAACCAGATGTTGGAGTAGGTAGTGTTACTAATTGGTACCTCAAGAGGTTATCAAAATGTGGATAAGCTGTACAATTACAAGATTTATCAGTTTACTTGGCAAAACTTCTATTCTAATTTTTTGACATATGACAATTATTGCAGTAAATGAAACTGATAATTTGGCATTAAAAAATAACTACAAATATATAAATAAACAACAGTTTCTAGTTCTACAAATTTTATGTATTATTTTTAATAGTATAGGTTGTTGCCCCTTAAAGATTTTTAATATATTGTTGCTGTTAAAATTTACAGATAATATTAAAATGTTTATATTCTCAAATCTTTGAAATATATGTAAGCTTTAATTGAATGCTTTTTATATTACAAAACCATATTTTTAATAGTCACCTTTTCATAATTATGTTGTAATTAAACACAGGTAATTTACATTATTTACTATTATTTATTAATTTTTTATCTTGGGACTTCCTAAAAGGTGTTGTAATATGACCATCTTTAGTTTCCATAATATTGATATACTAAATTGCATGAAAATCATTTAACACTCAAGATTAAGAAGAATTGAAAGAGACAAACACATAAATATGTTCAAAAATTGATATAATTTTCACTTAAGAGATATTCTGGTAGGCAATGTTTTAAAGAGTGATTGGTTTCATAATGTTCTAGCTGTCATTCCAACAATTATATACATATTTCAAAGGTAAACAAACTCAGTGTAAAAGTTCATTGACCTGACCATAAGTATAATACTGATGGAATATGTAGCTATATATAATAATTACATAATTTATATAGAATACTATAGAATAGAATTTATTAAACCATAGAAATATAAAGACAATATACAAATTATGCTATATTTTAAAATAAATCTAATGTTTAAAATATAGCATAATTATTATATATTTGTCTGTATGTTTCTATGGTTTAATAAAATATTCTATATAAATTATGAAATTTTGATAATATTTTTATGATTAGCAGATTAGTCCCAGTAATACCCAGTAATTATACTCAAGTGTGGTGTCAATTAATTATAATATTAGTATTTGAAAAAATAGTGTTCTTGAGATTTACTCTATTGAGCCAACCAGCTAAATCTCAGATTAATTAGATCATGGAGGTTGTGTTTGATAATTGAAATGTAACTATTATTTTTATATAAAAAATATTTTCATATCTTATGAATTGGACTGTTATCAGTACAGCTGTAGCTGTTTTTATTAGGATAAGAATGAACTATGACTTACATGGGGGGTTTTTATATGTTAACTGAGGTATAATTCCTACATGAATGTTTTCTTTTGTGATAATCTTTACTATACAAGATGATAGTATTTTTATATATTGAATTGTGTCTTGATTTGTGAGAATTTGTTTACAAGACTGTCTCTTTTTTAGACCTGTTTATTGGGATTGTGGTTATGTTTCTTATTGACATTGGGCCTATACTTAGGATACCATATTAGCATAGCTGGGCATTAACTCGTTAATCCATTAATCATTCATTAACGAAGTTTAACATTTAGAGTAATGGATTAGCTTTTAAGTTAACTTAAAAATATGTTAACAGACTCGTTAACTCCCATTACATTTCCCATCATCTGTTAATCGTTAATCCAGAAACAAATCTTCAAAGAGCAAAACTCAAAGTCTCGTCAAAATGTGGCTAGGCATAAAGTCGAAAGATTCGTTAAATGATGCGGTATTCCTCAGGGAACAGATATTCGCAAATCTGTTAATTAAATATAATACTGCTATACCCTCAAGCGCTGCATTTGAGCATCTTTTCACCACGGGCGAGGATATACTACAGCCGAAACGAGCCTCGCTTTCAGACGAGAACTTCAACATATTAATGTTCATGAAAGGGAATAATCATATTATACCAGATGACTAAATTTACAAATAGATTTGACGAGTTAGTATTAGGTATGGGCCAAATGTTGTTTGAACCAAATACGAACTTCGGCCGAACATTCGATTAAAACAAAAAATTCGAACTGAACTTCGGTTTGATTTCGCCACGCTTTTTTTTTATTGCTGGAGTTCAGCAGACAGACAGACGGCCCACTTGATGGAAAGCGGTTACCATCGCCTATGGACATTTGCAACACCAAAGGTGCTACAAATGTGGTGCTGCTCTCTTAAGGGAGACTGGAACCGGAACACAACTCAAGGTTGTTATGGCGACATACTGTAGACCAGGGGTGGTAGCTATCCAGTCGGGCAAATGCCCTACCACCTGGCTGTGGGTTGTTTTGTCACTTCTTACGACAGGCCGCCTGCAGGAAATTGTATTCTTTCTCCATTCCTGCATGGATTAAACGCGCACACTTTCTCACGAGCAACACATCGTGACCTGTTGACAACTTCAACTTGATAACACCGAATTTTTGCCTTTTTCACACCATAATCTACTTCTAGTAAATTTTAAGTATGAGTAGATGGACAAAAGAATAGATTTTTAGACCTTTGCTTGAAAAAAATCACCATTTCATAATTCTAAATTCTTAATGTTTAATTCATAAAAAGTGATTTCAATCAAAATTAAAGTTGTAATTGCTGATGTCCCTTAGACGTGTTTATTTTATTCAAGTTATGTATTATAATTAAGCAGTGGCACTACGTACCGATGTTTTTTTGAAGAATAATAAGTTTATTTTATTTTTGTTTTAATTTGATGTATATATTTAATTAGGCAAAGACTCAATCAAGAACTAATTTTATTTATTTTTTATCACATTGAACGTTAAGGTTGTTCCTAACTAAAATAAATGACCATGAGTATGTAGATGCCAATATTTTTATATTACGGTCATGATAGATATGATTACTATGAACTTCAGTCAAAATAGTGCAAACAGGTATTTTACTTTTTCCTTGCACCGAATGTTCGGCATTTAAACCGCATTTCGGCCGAATGCTGAAGTTCGGCTCAAGCTGCCGATATTCGGTCAAACGGAATGTAAAACGAATTTCGGCCCATCCCTAGTTAGTATCATTTCATTTAAGATGTAAGTGGTCTATGTAGCAATTCGTCTAAATAGCAATTGGTCATTATATTACTATCAAATCGTCTTAAAAGTAATTCGTCTAATTAGTGTTTCGTCCAGAACGCAACTAGTCTATCTTATTAAAATAAATTCTAAACCTCAATCCAAATGATTGAAAAAACATTGTTTGTCAACATGCCTATAATAATTATACCCGTCTTTTTTTTGTTTCTAACCTGCTAAGTCCAGAACCAATATTTTTTAAAATAAGATGCAATTTTTATCACGTGTTAACGGATTAACAATTAACGTGTTAACGGATTAACAATTAACGTTAAACGTTAACTTGCGTTAAATTTTCTGAAATGTAACGGATTAGCGATTAACAAAGTTAACTATTTGATTAACGTGCCCAGCTATGCATATTAGTGTTTACACCCATGCTTGTTACATTTACTGATTAAGATTGTGTGAACATTTTGGAAAGTGTCTGTAGTGCAACACTTAAAGCCCATAGAGGGCGCTGTCCATGTAATTGAAGTCTGCAAATAATTCCCAAGACATAAAAAAAATATATACAAATTTCCGACAATAATAGAAGGGCTTAGGCCAGTGAGTCATAGCAGTAGCCTTGATAGAAGATCATCCTTTGAGATGGAGGAGCATTCCAGCTTGTTTCTCCACCCAATAGGGTCATCCCTATATGTCTATGTTTTCTTACTTTAGAACTGCTCATCATTATTGTGTTTCTTGTAATTTCTTATTGGCATTGTGGCTATACTTAGAACCATCTATTAATGTCGTGCCCATGTTTACATTTTCTTACTAAGATTCTGTGTATAGTTTCACAGATGTCTTTTTAAGACTGTCTATGTTTCTTACAACTTTTTATTAGGATTGTATTTATGCTTCCTACGATTTCTTTTTGCATTGTGAGTATACTCAGGGTCCATTATTAGTGGTGTGTCCATGTTTAGTATATTGTCTGATAATATTTTATGAATGTCAATATTTCTTAGAACATCTTACTTCTTTTTTAACCGATTTTAAAAAGGAGGAGGTTCTTAATTGGTCTGTATTTTGTTTTGTATGTTCATTACTTGATTTCTGAGTCGATTCTGTATTGATCTTGAATTTTTTTCTTTATTTGTAAGTATGTATACTCCCGAGGTGGTTCCGTAGTCACCAAGTCAGGATCTGATTAGTGGATTCGAGAGAAATCAAGAGTTACCCTTATTAAAAAACGCCGAGAGGACATTTTTCCAAAAAAAGCTTATATATATGTGTCAGTATAGTTTTACACAGTCTACAGGTGAATAATTTCTTTCCTAGGCATGTTACGTGATTTCTCTGTCAAATAAAAATTACTATATTTGTTAATTTGTTGTTGTTTTCTTAGGTTTTACTTGGCACCGAATTCTAAATGTTGTAGAAAAAAGCTAAATATTATTTTTTTTTGGTTTTAAGTGTGAATTTAGTTTTGGCAATTTTTAAGACTATGTTTATTAGAACTTCATATTAGGATTGTGTTTAGGCTTCCTATGATATATTATTGTGTCTATACTTAGGACTTATTATTATTGTTCCCATCTTGTGTAGGGTGTAATACTATTTCTTTATATCTGGGTACAATTTAGTTAGACATTTTCAAAAGTATATATTTATTCACCTTTGTAAATCTATTGAGCTATTATTATTGAATACCTAATTTACAGAGTTTAGTTGACCTACATTCAGGGCAAGGCAACTTTTATCTACTGGGCTTGTACTGGGGATCATATTAGAATGCTATTTTATACTATTTCAGAAAGGTACCCTTATTACTTCAGTCAATCATTAAATTGCTTCAGTATAAGCCTGTATATCATAAGTCTATATCATCATCATCATCATAATATATAAACTTAAAATTTACAAAGTCAGTGCATTTTTACATCTTGAGGTTAAAATTATTTGTGATTTCTGGATTTATCATTAAATTGATGTCTTTGGGCACATATTATCAGCCCATAAACATCCCACTACTTGGCTCAACATCCTCACATTCAAAGAACACACTGTTATACCTACCAGTGCCACTCTTTTCTAGGCAGATTGATACATTTCACATACTATTATCGGTAATCTTTCTTCGGTGGTATTGTTTCTTCACGATGTTTTCCTTCACAGTCAGCACAATGACATGGTAATTATAACAATATAGACGTAAGTCATGTGTCTTTTTCGGATAGGGGCCATCGACATATTATGGTCACACGAATTTTATGATATTTAACCCCCCCCCCCCCCCGTTTTTGTTACAGCTGGTCACATTCGTGTGACTCCTCCCTCCCTAGTATGAAATCACGTAATTTGCAATTTTACATATAAAATTAATTAAATTGAAACAGCAGTTTCGTAATTGGTTTAATTTCCATGTCAATTATTTTTTAATAATTTAAACACTGTGGTCCTACAGATAAAGTTGGAAATATTTTGCAGATTCTCGTTAATAGTTTGGATTTCGAGTTTTAAATCTATACTAAATATAAATCTGTAAATGGTTCAAGTTTTTAAATTGTGTTTAAAAATGTGTAAAAAATCAGGGAGGATAATTGGGACCAGGAGATTCCGAAAATGCAATTTTTAGAATTTTTGCATGTCGGTCTGTCTGTTAGAGCATCATGTGAAAACTACTGAACAGATTCAAATGAAACTCGAAGTAGAGCTAGCCTCTATCCCAGGGCGTACCTTAGGATACTTTTTATCCCGATAAATCACGCCGTTTCCACGGGATAGACGAAATTAGCGAAAAAGATGGCGCTCCTGTAGCATCTTTTTTGGAAACTACTGAACATATATAAATTAAACTCGTCATATTGCTGGCTTATAACCCGAGTTAACACGTAGGTTACATTTTATTCAGTTAAATGAAGTCGTTTCCTTAGAATAGACGGATCAGCAGAATAGATGGCTCCGTAATCGCGTTTTTTCAATTCACTAACAAATACCTACGTTTTCATAAACAACATGTCATTCATTATATTACTTATCAAATCAGGTTGGGTTTCGACTCATTTCTATGTCTTGCTGGGCAGTTTTTCAAACTATATGGCTTTAGTTTTTTGTTATTAATGTTATTATTATATGAAAAAAGTAAGTAAAATAAAGCCTAAGGTTTGACACGCGGGACAAACTAGTCTTAAATATGGTAGATTTTGATAAGTGACATCACGAAATATAGGACCCCTTTCACTTCTTGTCACACAATTTCACAGTTCGTCGACCCCCCCCCCCCCCCCCCCCCCCAAGGTGCGACGTAATGTATGAATGGCCCACCAATTCAATCCCACTTTATTAGAAAAGATACGGGCGTCTTAGCCACTATACTGCCATGACTTGATTACTGTTCTTGGGTTTTTTCCCATTATGCAAATGATGTCCAATTTGTTGTCATACTTTGAATGAAAACCATGGCTGTGGTTTTTTATGAGGTCATAGTTTACATGTGACTAATTATGAATTCTGAATTAGTCTTCAACTTTTCGTTTCCAAGAATAAAATTTAGATGTTTTTAATTTTTAGTTTCTAAGATGCTTTGGGGTTATATTCACATATTTTCAATAAGTTGATACATGCACACACACACACATATATATATATGATATAAAGGAATCTAATTGAGCTGAGACTAAGATACCCTTAACATTCTGTTTTACATCTCTGTAAAAATAACTCTTAGGTAATGTATCACAAATGTCAAAATATACTTTTACTTTAAAAAATCACAACGAAAAGTTTATTTTGGTACAACTATTACTAAAACTTGAGTTTGGTACAACTATTAGTCTGGCTGGCATAACTAAAACAAGAGGTGAATGTAAAATAGTGTCCTAATTAATGTGACTACAACAAAAAATATTGCGTGTTTTAAAAATAAATTGTAATTTTCGTAATAGATTAATTTTCGAAATGATCCCAACGAACCTTCAATAGAATTTCTCCGCGCGACTTCGTCCAGTAGGGATCAAAGTGTAGATCAAAGTTTTAATGATAAATGTAAAAATTTAAAGGCAATGCGGTTTTCCGGGTTATAATGTATGTATAATTATAATATAACATATATTTTAAATCAAATAATTTGCCATCCGTCAGCGAAAAACGCAATTAAATTGACACAATAGTTTTTACGTGAGAACAATCACAGAAAAACAAAAATCCTTGGAAAGAAAGAAAAAACTGCTGCGTTAGTGTATTAATATATTTAATGTCATTTGTGTTTTACTAACAAATGTCCAACCGTTATATATTTATTTATATGAATATGTCCTAGCTTTTAGGAATTTGTAAACCTTAATACCCGCAACTGGTCCAATATTTTTAATGCTAAAATGAATATATCATTTAGAAGTCCAAGAACATTAATATAAAGTTTCAAGTGAATCTAATTAGAATCATACTACGCGCCTTTCATTAAGGTCTGAATTTTGAAAGACCCCAAAAATTAGTTTTGATTAAATCTATGAAAATGTAATAATGCCAGTGTTAGAAAATCAATTCAAAATCTTGTCGCTTATATTAATATTGCTACTTAGTTTTGCTATTTACGACTAAATTGTATAGAACGCCGAAGTAATATTTTATAGGCTGAAATATGTTTCAGTATATACTTTTTTTAGTTTGGGGGAAATAAATGAAAGTACTGCAAACTTGCGTTAATTATCTGATAGCCTCTTGATTCCAGTGGGTGTCAGAACGACGAGGACAACAATAGTTCTAGAGTAGAACTATTGTTGTGTTTTTTCTATCACCTATCAGGAACGTAGAGCGAATGCTTAACCAGCATCGCGGCTGGCTGGTACCCGTCCGACCGCATGCTATTACATCGGACAGACCCTGCCATACTGCCGGGAAAACGCTCCGGAACGCGTCCAGAACACGTGCGTCCTACATACATACATACATAACTTCACGCCAGTTCCCTTGCGGGGTAGGCACGAACAACAGAGCGCCATTTAGGCTTATTTTTACACACCTCACTTGCTTCTTTGACATTCATAGCTTTTGTCATGCACGCTCGTCTGTTCTTAAGGCTCTTGACATCTCCTTCTGCTAGTACACGATCAATTTGATCATGGAAGGTCCTGCGTCCTGACGTCCGATATTAAGACTGTCACTCGTGGCTTTTGTATTTGACTTACAACACTGGATTTTGCAATTACACTTTATTCAAATAAGAGCATTAATATGTGTCCTCTTATATAATTAGTAATTTTTAGAATTACCGGTGGGTAGTTAAAAAATAAAAATAACATGTTTATCGGAGTTGGAAGTTTTTCAATGTTTGTAATACAATATATTGCTACCACCATAGACTTGGGCTAAGAGCGATGCGTTATAAACAATTTCTTTTGTTTACATTTTACTTTCTCCTGGCCAATACCCAAAATATTTGGAGTAATGGCAAAACATTAATGTCGAGAGTCATCTTAAGAAAACGTGTCATCTGTTAGACATTTCATCCAAGGATTACCGTTACATGTTTTAAATTATAGATGACACAATAAATTCCATGGAATTCAATAGACTAATATTGCCATAGTAGTTTGGTTATATGAGACACTGCAGAAGTTCTTCATTTCTCTGAATATCAAACAAATTCATATACATTGCTATGCTCATACTTGTAAGCTAAGGTTTTTATTACGTTTATTAAAACACCATATCAGACAGCTATCAGAATTATCAGACACTTGCTCATAATAATTTTTTGACTGTTTTCAACGGATTTAAAACTGGGTTGGAGCGTACCTATTTATATGATATGGTGAAATTAAACAATTTTTCTGCAAATGCGTATGTGGGTTGATGTTTGAATTGGCAAACACACCAATTGGATAAATTTTAAATTTGAATAATTTACATGTTTTTATTTATTTCAAGTATGATTCAAATAATCTTTATCTATATTACACCTTTGTACAGTAAGTTTAGGTGTCCATATCTTCCGTCCGGGCTGGAGGTGAATGCGCAAGCTAGCGCACAGCCCGGTCTACGGTCGCCAAAGGATCGGACAGAGTTTTAGTGGGTATCCCATAACTGCGGCGTGGCAATAGCACTTCACACGTAAAGTGCTAGTGCCACCTCGTCCTGGCGAATCCCACACACAGGCCGTGACCTCTCACTCTCGCGCGGCTTATGGCCCTCAAACGAATTTCCCCTCTATAAAAAAAAGGTGTACACAACTAATCTAGGTAGACATAGACACATATAAACAATAATAATATAAACTTTATTTCAGACCGGGTCCATATTTATTGAGTGTGTTAGCTGAAATTATCTTATAAATTAATGTTAGTAGTGTTAGTAATATTATATTTAACACAATTTTTTAAACCCATAGCAACTTATTTTAAACGGATTACTACCCCTAGCCAATGTTTTGGAGATGATAGGGGCCGTCAAATCTAACCGCAGTAGCCTTCAGAAGGCTGTTGATGCTGTCGCCCAAGCGTTGCATCAGCGAAGCGGATATCTTGCGGATAATTGCCTTAAAGCCGTCTGTGCTCTGGCCGTGAGGACCATTCGAGGATACCGTACAGTGTCGTGGACGGCGTCGACACTTTTGGCAGGCGATCCGCCCTGGCCTCTCCAGGCGGACGTACTGGCGAAAGTGCGGCGCTCCCGACAGGATGCTATCGCTCGCGGCCTGGTCTTCTGCCAGGTCGAAATCGAGGCGATCAGGAAGTGGGAAACCGCCTCCATGCTCGCCATCTGGTCTCAAGAGTTAGAAAACCCTGTGGCCGGCGGCTACACGGTGGAGGCAATCAGGCCGCAGCTGATGGAATGGGTCACCCGCGAAAGCGGAAACCTGACCTTCATGATGACACAGATACTTACCGGACACGGGTGTTTCGATAAGTATCTGTGTCGCATTGTGGGCTGCTTGCCTTCCCCGGAATGCCGCCAGTGCGGCGCACCCGGCATAGCGTTTCACACGCTAGTCGAGTGCGCGGCATGGGCGCCGCAGCGTTTCGAACTCGAGACAAGTAGGAGCGATCGACTCGCTCTGCAGTCTGGTGAAAGCCATGCTGCATAGCAGCGATACCTGGGGGGCTGAGGTTACTTTTTGTGAGACGGTAATGTCTCTCAAAGAGGCCGCCGAACGAGATAGGGAGAGGAGTATTATTGCACGTACTAATGCGACTCCACGCGGACGCCGGCGGTTGGCTGGCATCCGGAGATGCAGGTATGCGCATGACTTCCCACCCTGAATAATACCGCTCCGGGGGGGGCTTTAGCTATCAAGGGAGCAAAGGATTCACCACGCTCGCTGACGAAGTGAATGTGTTCTGATTCCCTGGGCACATTCAGGCACTTTTTGCGCTGGATCGGACTGGGCGTAACTACGTTCTAAGTCTCAGCCTTTCCTACATAAAAAGCGCGGGGCACATGGGAGGAGGATAGTTTTAGTGGGTAGTGGGTGTTGCCCGTGCAACTTCTCTGAGTCTCCACACAAGCTGGCTCGATTAGTGTTCGGATTGCCCCTTATCAAAGGGGAAAGCCTTCATGATCAACTATGGTCTAATCTCTTGCAAAGGACCCAGTATTGTGCGTAAATAGCATTTCCCCCGCCTTAAAAAAAAAGCCGTCTGTGCTCTCTTGCTTGTCTCTGCAAATATCCCAGACGCACAACAGTGCCGCGGCAACCCCAACAGCATTCTGAAACCATTATTATAGTGTACGTTTTGCCTATAGTCCATCCGCAGGCCGCACGAGTAAAATGACTGACAATAAGTCTTGAAAAGAGTAGTTTTTACTTCAACTGTGCTTCGCGCGAACCTGCGAGCCGACATGTTGCTCCGATAAAGAGCTGTGTCATCATGATTTTTCACTATTATTGATCACATAACATATCCTTATCTTTTTCGTGTATATTCGACACAGCAGTATCGCTAATCTAGTTTAATATGGCCAAGTTACTCTTAAAGTACGGGTAATGATAAATTTTGGTATATTCCTCCGAGTGTAAGCACGCTCTTGAACATTATATGAGATATAGAAACTGGTCAGAAGTGGAGAAGAATATTTTGTGTTTCTCCGATTTTGCTATGATACATTTTTATGAGTGGGTGAATAAAAATCCCTTTATCTGAAAACTACTCGATCTATCTTGTCCAAACCAACTTTCGTCGAAAATGTTAAGTTCTACCTAACTCTAAGTGTTTGTTTTATGAAATTTTCTCATAATTTTTCGTTTTACACTAGTCATGTCTGTCAGTAAAAATAACGGGTCCACTAGCGCTTCGGTTGGTTTATTGGAGGGGCCATGTCCACTGCCTTGCCAGGGTGGAGCTTTTTTTAATTTTAATTGACAAATAATGTTCTTAAAACAAATTCCACACCCTACTATTTTTACAATTAAACCATCTTGTAATTTGTATATCTCCTTCTTTTTACCTTTTCCGAATCGATTGGGGGTCGACAAAGAATATATTTTCCTCCCATACTCCGTTATTACATGATAAATCATCATGTCCTCCTTCACATAATCCGTCTTGAATATTGTTTACGACGTAATGCTCTATGCCATCTTTTCAAGATTGTATGTGATTCTCAAATTATTTGGATTATATATCCATACCTGAGTCACAAGATACATATGCAGTATACAGTTTGATGCCATATTAATTTTTACTATATCACAAAACCAATAAATTTGAAGGCCTTCTCGCTGAGCAGGCTAAGCCTTTGACGGCTTACCTCACTGCAGCGCAAAGGCTCCGGGTTTCGTTTCCTGGTGTGGTAAAATCGGAAACATTATTTACTAAGGTCTGGGTGTGTCTGGGATCGGCCCCAGACTAAGCAGTCCGTTGTATATTACCCGTAATACAAACCTAATTTGCTTAAGTTGGTGATATACAATACAATACGTGTGTTTGTGTGCCGATTATTACATTATATTAATATTAGAACATAGAACACCAATGCAATTTTGAATATTAAGAAAATATGTCCTTATATAAGGTTTTTTAACGAAGCTTCAGTTTAAATTTCAGTTCTATATTCTATAAGACTAAGTCTATGTTAATTTCTAGTGTCTCTAATGCCTACTTATATACCAAATTTCGTACAAATTGCTTAATATCGTAGGTCACGAAAAATATGCAAACATAAATCTTTATCATGAAGTGCCTTTTCCCGGTTGCTCTACTGTCTAAGAGATTGTGGCATATTTCAGAATAACCCATGTCCTCATCCGATAATATTCATGCGCGACTGCGAGGTGTCGCATGTGCGGGCGCTGCTCCAGTTTATGTACGTGGGCCAGGTGAACATCGCGCAGGCGCAGTTAAGTGCGTTTCTGCGCACTGCCGACGCGCTGCAGATACGCGGTCTCACCGACTGTTCGCAACACAACGACAAAGTAATTTAACAGACCGTTCAATCGATTAACCTAATCTTGTTGGATCATATTGTTTAAAATTTCTATCGTTTTCAGAAAGTAAATCGAAAATCACCTCCCTCTCAATTACGTAATTTGCTCAGCGCGAAGCCGCCGTCACATTCTACCTCCTCCTCCAAAGCCGCAAGCCAAAATGTCGAGACCACTTCTGTCGATGACCAAGAACAGAACTCAAGTCGCCGCTCCACGAGAAATTCTCCCGATGTTGCCAGAAACAATCTCAACGAAGACGCTCCCTTTCAAACTTCTAGTCAAATGAGGCCTAATAATGATGACTATAGCGAAACAAGTAATTACCCAACATTGAGGGTTAAAACTGATCTCGAAGCGCCCGATGTGAAAAATGAGGACAATGAAATGCTCATGGACCCCGGGGACCCTGACAGGCCGGAAAAAAGTCAAGAACTCACTGCCTCTGATCTCTTAGAACCAAAAATGGAAGTCATGGAACAAGAGGCCAGCGACGAAGAGCGCACCAGTTTCCCTCCCATGTACTATAATGAGAATAATGCACTAGCAAACCCTTTCGCCGCCCTGCAAGGTACGTGTAAAACTGTTTATAAATAACATCTAAAAATTACAAACCATTTGAAATTAATATTGTATTTTATCGCTTGTCAGGTAACATGGATCTCATGGCTGGAATAACTACGGAATTGCGGGACGAGAATGCGGAAGGTAATTATTTTATCAATCATTGCCGTCACCATTCTTTTTAACATGCACACGTCGACTCGAACAGCCGCGCCCCCGGCGAACCTCTTTTAGCGAACAATAGAACCAACGATTCGGTCGTAGAAGAGAGCGCGCGCGGTTTCGCAGTACATTGAGTGAGTCAGGTGGCTAGGCGCGCGGGTGTCGTGCCGACGCGCTGCCCGCACGCGACGCAGCCGCTCTCTCGCCGTCGACCTTTACCGACCATCTGCCGATCGCAAGCCAGTCTTCATATCGTTCTGTGATATCAAATGCTAATAAGAATCTAGATTTCTAGAAATGGACTTCCTTTTTAAATCAATCAGTGTTAAGACATTTTTGAATCCCATTAGTTACACAAAACGATGCAAGGTTGAAAAACTGCATGGTGTCTTTGTTAGCATTTGAAGGTAGTGGACGATATTTTTGGGTGGCGGCGGAGAGTGTACGGTGCGTGGCGGACGCGCAGCGAGCAATGCCGATGGAGGGCAGTGGTGCGATCGTGGTGTTGTTGGGTTGGCAGCGGGCGGGTGCGGCTTCGGGGGCGGCGGGGCGGTGGCGGGCGGCGCGGCCGGCGGGGTGCAGTGCGCGGTGTGCGGGCGGCGGTACAGCAACGCGTCCAACCTGCGCCAGCACGTGCGGTTGATCCACGAGGCGCAGCCGGTGGTGTGCGCCACCTGCGGACGCAGCTTCAAGACGCCGCTGTACCTGCGCCGGCACACGCTGGCGCAGCACCCGCCCGCCGGGCTGCGGCTCAAGCAGACGCCGCCGCCGCTGCCCGCACTGCGGCCCGCGCACCAATACCAACAGTAGCCGCCGACGCCCATCGGCGAGTCGCCCGCGCGCGCTCTCTCCTACATCCCCGAGGAGGCTCAACTGTGCCGGCTCCTTCAATAAACAAATATTTTTCGAACAATACGTTGACGCCCAAACCAGTCATGTGTTTCTAGTACTTGAACCCACGTTATGTTGAGTGAATCCGAACCAGATCACTCACTTCTTCTATTCAATATGTTCATATTATAAAAGAGATACAACCTAACCTAAGCTTAAATCTGTTTTGTGGTAAAGGGGACGTTGCGTCTCGCCGTTGGGCGATGTCATGAAGAAGTGGCTTATAAAGTCCTAACGAAGACTGTCAATAGATATATCTAGTCTGTGATCGGAGTGTCGCCGGGGGCCTATTTGCCATCACACCTCTCCGCTTATTGTGTGCCTTTCTACAATATACCGAGTGCCAGATGTCGTGCTATTTTAGTGAGACCCCATGATCTTTCTAGTTTGACCTCAATAAGGGCGACTTATCTGATTATTGCATGAATGTAGTTGTTGACGTATGAAAGAGGAATAGTCACTCTTGTTTCAATCGAGCTATATAATTAAGTAAATATAGTGTTTAAATCGAGAAGAGAGAGTTGAGCACTAACTAACAACGTTGTATTTAATTATATGAAAATACATATAATATGAACAAGAAAGCGTTATGTTAATGACGCAACTATAAAGCTGTCCATAATAAGTCATTGAGCATAAAAATGAGACAGCGAAACGTTGTATGGGAATATACTTTAACAGAATAGGTTTCATGCATCAGTCGGTCTTTAAGTCGATAATGAGCAATAAAATGTTATGAGGCCACGTTGACTCATCCGTGGGATAAGGTTCCCACAAAGTGACTAATGGGGTCTCGTTAAAGGCATCACATGAGTACCTTCCTTTCTGACAATAGACTGATTGTTGTTAAAGCATTTGTTGCGACCGGTGCTGATTTTACATAACATAAAATAGGTTATTTACTGGTTACATAATGTTTATACATACATACGTTATACACGATATCCACAAGCGGCCGACGCTTTCCGCGGCGTCGCTGCATAGATAATAACTAAGGTGTATTTTCTTAATAGAGTATAGTTTTTTGTACTGAAAGCGCCCCGGGGAGCGTCGGCCACGGCCGTTTGATTTGTCTGAGGCGCGGGCGCAGGGCGCTTGCGCTGGTGCACACGCTCGCCACATACAACAATAGTGATATTTTTATACACAATAGTTTTATCTTTACACAATGTTATTGTTGACTGATTGGATGGCTCCCGGTATATAGTTTGTACAAAATCTGATGTAATGAAGAGTTATTAAGTCTTCTAATTCATATATTAAATATTTATAGGTACCTATTAATTTATAGATAATAAGATGAAAATTAATGTTTACGTTTCCTTAACTTTTTAAGAATACATTTTTGCTTTATGATTTTTTTTTATCGTATGAAGAGAATAGGCAATGCTAAGGGGATTTCAAGGTGAAATTGAAATAATTATAAACATTCGCTGAAACCGCAGAGTAAGGATAAGTGTTACCTATCACTATACTTATAAGTTACATTTAATAGAGTCATACTTGCCATAACTCCCAAAATACCAGTGTCCGCGTTAGGAGTCAACCCCGCTGCCGATAGACAACCGCTATTGGGACCCGAGTTTTGGAGGAATTTCCATCGGTTATTTCATTTGACGTTTCAGTTTCGAAATGCGGTTGCCATAAAAAATACGTCTAGTCATTATTTAAAAAAACATTTAGATTTGGACACTTTGATAGGGTTGTGAATTACAATATTAGTTTTACGTTGCGACGTATGTAACTTGCGAGGGGGATAAATGTGTTCGATCTCAGACGACTTGTTTCCATGATCTCTAAATTTTAACTTGCATTTATTTTTAAAATGTATTCTCATCGTAAAATCGACTATGATGAGAAATAATTGCAATAATAAATATTTAATATAAATTAATCGCTTATACGTATTAGTAATTGTAATTTTTATAAAAGCGCACTCATAGTAACTTCAAAAAAAAATCAATTAATTAAGAATGCAGCTGGAGAAATATTTTAATCAAAAATATAAATAAATGTATAGGAAAATGAATCTCTTTCACGAAGCTGAAATTAATAGATATTTATGGATCTAGAAATTTGATAATTATGATAAACATATTATTTACTCTATTACTATTTTGAATACTTTTATTTTAAATCTCTTGTCTTATATAGCTTTAATTTGATAACTATTTAAACATGTTATAATAATTTTATAATAGAAAAAAAGATCATGTTGATTTGAGTATATTTTTATGCCGCCTGCTGTTGTAAATTTGTAATTGCATTATTCAATATTTGATATAAAATAATTTATACCATTAATGTTCTTTTTTCTCGATATTCTTTAATGTAGCTTAAAGCTATTGATATGTTATTCAATCTCTATACATTTTCACTTATATTTTTATATATGAAATCTGTTTTTTTTCTGTGCAATAAGCGTTGTGCAGTTTTATGTACATATTATGTCAGTGTAATTTTTTTTACTAAATATCGAAAAAATAAAGTATTGCAAATAATTTATGACTTTAACTCTTCATGTAACACTAGGAGGCATATTATTAAAATAAGTTACCATAATTTTCTTGGAGTTCATGATACATAATTATGAACATTGGTAAGTTTCTTCTTTTTAATTGTTGTATTGTGATAAGTATTTAGTATTTAAAAAAATGTGTTTGTGTGTGTGCAGTTCACACGCAGTAGAAGTGAAATTACAGAGAATATGTAATAGTAATAACAGCCTAGACACACAACAACACTATAGAAGAACGGACAGTATAACCGACACGCTTGTCCAAGGCGGCTTGGCAGGTTTGACACATCGGTTATCTCGATGTGCAGGTTGCATCACGATGTTTTCTTTCACCGTTATTCGCACGTGGTAATTGTAACAATATGCACATAGGGTCAGAAAAGTGCATAAGTGGTGCATGCGTTCCGGCCAGGATCGTACCCGCGGCCTTTGAGTTCGGGACGCGAGCGCTAGCCATTACGCTACCACGACTTGTCAGAGAATATACTCACAGATTCTTCTCTAACTTTTATTCATATAAATATAATTCCTTTAGCCTACATCCGGCAACAAATTATAATTCAAAATAGACTTCTTAAGGATCTATCACCTTCAATTTTTCACTGTTTTAGCCTAAAAAAAATATTATCAGTTTTATTTAGGTCCCAATTGGACCTATGTTTAATCATCGGTGTTATTGACTCTAATCTCTGTTGCACAATGTAAAACTCGGTATCTCATTCTTTCGCAGGCTTAGTCGTATAGGTTTATGTGTTTATCTCTTTTTAGTGTTGCTTTTTCGTTTCATCGAGTTTCAAATCGCAACGATTCTAAAGAAGTTTCACTTCAAAAACGAATTAATACCAATGAGAATAAATTATGGAACCGTACATATGGACGGACCATATTGCGATGCAGATTATTGTAATCGCCTTATGTTAATTGAAAAATTCATATACAGCTAATTCTAATCTAATTAAGTTTTAAAACGCACCATTAATTTAAATGTGTATATTTATGTCCTTATATGAAGAAAATTATAATAAATTTGCTAACTCGTTTTTACGTCAATGTATTAGATTTTAGATGAATGTTTTAGGAGATATCAGACAACCGACTATCAATGTCCTAATTTTGGAGAGTCAAGAATCATCCACACAAAATACTTTTAAACGTTATAATATAAATGCTAACTCAATAAATCTATTCTAGTTTCGTCACAATCATCTTACAAACGCGTATTTATGTGTTTATTTTAATAACACGATACACAGCAGATACCCATAAACATTTTTAGTCTAAGATGTGGACACCCACAATATAGAACCTTATATCTAACGTTGGTAAGGCTTGTATTCTACAAAAATGGTCATGCATTCTACATTTGGAATAGTATTAGTTGAGAATGAAAAGTAATTTCGAATAAATACCATATTTACCCTTTTATATTGGCTATAAATACATCTTAAGAATTACATTATATTAAGCCTTCCTGTTTAATTGCTCACAATATTATATATAACAGATACACAAAACTTAAAGTTTCTTGGTAGTTCATGTTTATTGCATGTATGGATATTATTAATTTGTATACTCATGGAAAACAAATGCCTTAAAATATTAGTCTTCCCTCTATATATCTAAAGTTAAAGATGCTATTGAAACTTCTCAGCTTTCTAAATTAAGAATATTCAAGCAAATAACTTCACCCAATAAATTAAAGGAGTTTTTACTTTGGTCGAATATCTTCCTTAATTAAAATTAAACCCCTCTTAATTTTAGCTGGTTTATAAAATAAGTAATGTATTTAAATGTTGTATGTTTTAGCTCTAGGAACAAGATGGGACGGCAGACGCAACCGTCCGGTGCCAGACGCCGTGTGGCTAGAACAACACAGGCGCGCCTTGCCGTTCGTCCTGAAACGGGAGAACGAAAGAGGCGCCGCGGCACCCAGACTTGTGAGTTGATAATATTATGCACGACAAACTTGCCACACACCAGTGAAATATTTGGTTTGATTCAGAAAATATTAAAATCTGCTCTATGCTAAAAAGTGAACGAGAAAATGCATTTATATGTATAATTCAATGTCTATATTAAACTATTCACCAGACAGAAGTCAATACGAGTAAAACATGGTTATGGTAAAAAATGTAAATTCCATTAATGATAAAACACTTTAGATAATCTCTTTAGGATACAATAAAATTTATGACTATTTGAATAGAAGTATTGTTTAGTAAATATTAATTTTTTAATTCTTTCTGTGATTATATCAAACTCACAAATACCATATGTCAGTACTTAACATGTAATTACTAGATGGTAATTACATGTTAAGTACTGAAGCAGAAGAAGTATTCGTTTTATCGAATTCGTTATTAATTATACTCGACTCGTTATTGTATTGTAAATTAAAGACCAATCGATCTTTATATTAGTTTAGAAACAGTATTTCAGTTAGTGAAACGTTGAATCGATTATTTGTTTCCTCAATAATCGATTCACCGCTGCATTCATCTTGGTATTGTAAAAATGGTTCTCCGTTACAGTATCTAGTTTTTTAGTTTTTATATACGAATAGAGATTGTAAACCAGATGTAATTCTGTATTTCTTACATTATAACAATTCAGTTCGCAAACACACTCCACGTGCTCTAACATTTCTGAATTCTATAAAACATATTCATCAGACGCGTGTTTACCTTTATACAACCAATGTACTGCAGCAGAGCTGGACCCATTACGCTATGATTTGTCCAAACGTTCTACATAACGTGTATTGACGTGTTTTCAAACTTCATTGCCATAATTCCGGTTACTTAAGTCCACCTGATGTTCAGGAAATGTATTCAAAGAAATAATGAATAATTAACATATTATTTGTAAATTGTACTACGTTGTAACAGACGGTAGTCATGATCTAATAGGACAAATAAACCACTTAGAATACTATAGCTATAAAGCATTATAAACGGAAAAATTATGTTTAATATTTGAAAAGTTATTGTATTGATTTTTATAAAAACTTTACACTAGGCCTTATAAGTGGCGGAGATGCGAGTAATTATACATACATACATACATAACTTCACGCCATTTCCCTTGCGGGGTAGGCACGAACAACAGAGCGCCATTTGGGCTTATTCTTACACACCTCACTTGCTTCTTTGACATTCATAACTCTTGTCATGCAGGCTCGTCTGTTTTTAAGGCTCCTGACATCACCTTCTGCTAATACACGATCAATTTGATCATGGAAGGTGTGTCGTGGCCTTCCACGACTTGTGCATCCATCCACTTTTGCATTGTATATCTGTTTAGTCATTCTTTCATCATGCATTCTTTCCACATGCCCGAACCACCGGAGCATTCCTTTCTTTACCTTCACCCCGACACTCTCTTTCAGAGTAATTATATCATACCGATTTATATCCGATAAAGATCATACTGACTTATACGGAATAAATAAATAAAATCTGGCACGCAGACAAACTGCTCAACTTATGGAAAGTGGGTACCGTTACATATAGATATGTGCAACACCCGGGGTGAAGCCAACGCGTTGCTAGCCTTTAGGAGAGGGATGTGAGAGCAGGATAAGACGGGAGGAATGCGATATGGAAGATACAATAGGGCAGGGGAAGTGGACCATCAGAAGTCGCACTAATCATCGGAAACAGAATTAGCTCATGGATAACCGTTTCACCGATATTCGTTCCTCAAAAATGGGGAGGCCATTTATGGGCTTTTATTATTTACGTTGTAGGCATAAATAAGAATAATCAGTAAAAGAATCAGACGGCAATGAACCGTCGCAATTTTTTCGCCATTCTCGTTTATCGTTCAATGTCAATGCAAAATACATAATTATTCAGATACCATGGTATTGAAACGTCCCGAAGATAAAATAGTTGTTTATAGCTGGATTCGCTTGTTTACTTGTCTTCTGCGTCATTTGTTTATCATTTCATAGGGCATGATAGGTCCTTTAAGGCTTTATGCTCACATATATTTTCCGACGTGAGAACGTGTAGCTGTGTGTAGTGAGTGTCACGTTTGTTTATTGACATGATCGTAAACCGGCACTGCGTGGTCGTAGTCGAGGGTTTATTCGACGATAAAAGTCGAATCGCAAAAGACTCGAGAGTTTCATGGGGATCGAATCTGGCCAACCTGGTTTTTACTACATTTTTGCTGACAGACAAAATTGGAGTCTTCTTTTTGACAAGGCTAAAAATAGATATGTTCTTGTCAACGCAATTTGATAATTGACTTAAACACCAACATTGTGAAAGATCAGGACCAATAAAATACATTTAGCTACCTTATTGATGGGTGTGTTCTTCAGAAAATAGCGCTTGATAGCTTTCATAAGCAAAATGGTGACCGCTAAATATTAGGTACGTTCTGCAGTACTGGCCATTTAAAATAAATATTTCTGTTTGGCTAAGATATATAATTTCAAATTAATTTTACTTTGAAAACATGAAATTCTTTTTTAAAAATTAATAATTTATTTATTGATAAGCGTTATGTTTTCATCCCATTTGAATCTTTTTCGTCATCATGGATAGTTAAAAATTCGAGTAGTTATGGAATAAGAGTACCGTCGTGGCAGCAACGCGGCAGGAGCGACAAGCAACATCAACGACCTTTATGAGCGAACACTACAACGAACGCACCACTTGTTATTGGTTTTCCCGCTTCCATTCTGGAAATTTCGACCTTTTTTTATAGCTGGAGTACAGCAGACAGGCTGACGGCCCACCTGATGGAAAGCGGTTACTGTCGCTTATGGACATTTGCAACGCCAGAGATTACATCAACCCGCTTCCGGCCTTGAAGAAATTTTATGACACCCTTTTTGAAAACCTCCATATCGTAGCGCTGTAAAAAACCTCGGCTGGGAGCTCATTCCAAATCCCCAAGGTATGCAAGAAAAAGGTTCTACAGAACCGTTGCGTACGTGAGCGAAATGGCTTAAGGAAGTGGGGGTGAAAGCCCAACACATGGCGAGCGGTTCGATGGTAGAAAGAGGACAAATACACCATTCTATACAGTTCTTCCGAATACTCCCCGTTATACAGTCAGTAGAATACGCAGAGAGAAGCGAAGTCTTTCATAAAGCCAAGCGTATCTAGACCGTCTGTGAGTATGGTATCATCAACAACGCGAACGGCTCGACGTTGAATACAGTCTAGAGGATCGAGTTGGTAGCCAGCCCAAAAGTGTGAGCAGTGCAGAGCTATATGCGGGCTCACCTGGATTTTATAAAGCACAAAGCATTACCGCGGTGTGAAGTAGTGCTTGGACCGGTTTAACATTCCTAGCTTCTTAGAGGCAACTTTTGGCTTGCCTTCAAGATGGCCCCTGAACATCTATCGCGATGTCAACACTGAGGATCCCAATACTCTTGGAGGTGGTAAGGGGAGTGTTCCTTGGAACTGAAGCGATTGCTCGAATGGAGTTTTTTTGGCAGAGAATACGTAGACTTATGTCTTCTTGGGATTGAAATAGGCAAAGTTTTGTCTTCCCCATTCAGAAACTCTCTCTAAGGAATACTCTACTTCAGATATAAGTCTAACCCAACTTTCCTCCACAAATGATCGAGGGATGTTTGCATGACCAGAGTATTGCATTGGGAATGAATGTTGCGAATAGACAACATATCATTGATATGTAAGATGAACAACGTTGGCGATAGCACATAACCCTGGGGCATACCAGCGTTGATGGGCTTGAAACTTGAGCAACAACCGTCGATAACGACTTGAATGCTGAGCTCATCAAAAAAGCTGGATAGCCAGGTGCAAGGCCCTTCGGGTATCCCATACGATGGTCGCTCCGATAGAAGAGCCCTGTGCCAGACCCGGTCGAAGGCCTTAGCAATATCTAGAATTCTAGACTAACTGCCAGTGCTTCCCCTTTGCTCTCAATGGCTTCAGCCCACTGGTGGGTTAGGTAAACCAAGAGATCCCGAGCTGAGCGACCGTGGCGGAAGCCGTATTGCCGATCGTTTAGCAGCTGGGAATCTTCGAGGTAACACAGAAGCAGCGCGTTGATAATACGCTCCATCACCATTGAGAGCAAAAAGGTTATTGCTATAGGCCTATTCGACGTGTCTGTTACGTCCCCTTTTTTGGGGACAAGGTGCACATGGGCAATCTTCCACGAAGCGAGGACACAACCCTTGTGGTAAGAGAGAGTGAAAAGTCGGGCAAGGACTGGCTGGGGACAGCTCAGCTAAACACGTCTGCAGCACAATGGCAGGAATGCCATCAGGGCCAGAAGACTTTTTGACGTCGAGGGAGAGGAGAACACATCAGACTGTTTTTGAGTAAAGCGCACCTCCGACATTCTAGACTCACACTCAGGGATTGTAGGTGGAGTTTCTCCTATGTCTCAAGAGTTGAATTGGCCGCAAAGATTTCACCCAGAAGATTGACTTTATCTTTGGCGGCGTGTACCAGACGGTCGTCCACTGTGCGCAGAGGTGGAAGAGACGTCCGACAAAAGTTTCCTTCGACAGCTTTGGCGAGGGCCCAAAAAGCTCTAGTCCCAGAAGAGTAGCTAGAGAGGCGCTCACCAATTCTGTCGATGTGAGCGAATTTTGCTCTCGCGAGCTGTTTTTTGAGGGACCTGGGGGCGGCATTGTGTCTCTTTTTCAGGTCAGAGGAACTTGGATCCTGACGAGCCCGCACTGCAGTCTAGGCTCGATAAGCCTGTTGCTTTAGCTTTACAGCCTCACTGCTGGACTTATCGAACCATGGTGGTTTAGTCGTACCACCAATAGGTACAGTTGAGTTTGGAATTAAACATTCTATTCCCTGCAGTACTACATCGGCGATCGAGTCTGTGCTCGGATCAGAATCTTCCGACGAGAAACATAACTGCCTCCATGGGAAGGATGCATAGAATTCACGGAGTCCATCCCAATCTGCTGACCTGTATCGCCACACCTTCCGTCGTCCAGCGAGACGAGTCCGACCGGGAATAGGAAGGGGCTCCACCGAAGATACCAGACAATGATCAGAGGTTCCCAGTGGAGGACTGATGGAGATTTGGTAATTCTCCGGGTGTGTGGTCAGCAGAAGATCCAACAAAGAAGGCTCATGATCCACTCTATCCGGTATTCGGGTAAACTTCCTAATCACCTGAGTGAATCCAGGGGCGAGAGCAAAATCGTAGGCAGTAGTCTTTGGCAGATCAGTTCTCGGGGAACCCAACCACTCAGCGTGATGAGCATTAAAATTCTCGAGTATCACTACCTCTGCTAAAGGATACTGCCCAAAAACTTTGTCGGCCACCTCATGAAAGTGTTTAAAAAAAGCGAGCTGTTTCAGTCCTTGTGCATTCTCTGCCATGGGACCGATATAAGCACGCATAGATCCGGGTGGAACCACCAAAATCTACGCGTACCTACAAGATGGAAATGTCCTTATCTTCAAGGCCGTGGAAATTAGAATAAAAAAATGTAATAAAATTAGATTAACTTATTTCAGAAAAAACGGCAATTTCATAGGCAAGGGCCTAATAATCATTATTATTTGATTTTTGTGAATATTTTATTTACATAACCTAACACCTGACGGTATTTTGTATTTTGTAATTTATATTTTTTATTTTAAATACATATAGTTGAAATGCTGTATTTTGTATTTTATATTTTAAATACCCGAGTTAAAAGTATTTTGTATTTCGTATTTTAAATACATGCGAGACAGTATTTTGTAATTTGTATTTCAATTAAAGGAAACTATGTATTTTGCCCAGCCCTGTCAACCCCTATGACAACGCGTTTCGCGGACACGACTCTTCTACTGTCCAATTGCGACGTAAACGGTGGTCAACAGTACAGCATTGTTTAATTCTTTTAAAATGGCTGTTCTTTATCCTAAACAAAGGAATATTCAAGTGCAATTATAAAATTAACATACATCAACACTTAAAATTCAACAGTACACCACTGTTTAATTCTTTTAAAATGGCTGTTCTTTATCCTAAGCAAAGGCATATGCAAGAGGAATTATAAAATTAAATATATATCAACGCTTAAAATTCACAAAAATAATTATGCTCACAGCTCAGCCATTACTTATAGTAACGGACATACTTTACACGGATTTTCTGAACCCCCGTGATTTTAATATTATTTCTAGATTATTAGATTTGAATATACACTATGGATTCTACAGTCCATAATAATATACACATATTGTTGTAGAATTGTACACCAAAGATTTTCTAGTTCTACAGTCTAGACCACGTCACTGATGGAATGTTGCAGTCGTCCAGTTGGATGAGGGTTTGGTAACCCGGTTTGTAGTGCAGGTGTCATTTTTATTGATGTCCAATGAAATACTCGCTAGACAGTTTTTTTTAGAAATTACACCTTAACATACTTGTTTAATACCTACACTTTAATCAAATTATGTAAGTACACTACAGAGTTGTCAATTGTGAATATTTTAGTGAAATATCTTCCAACTAAAATTTATGCCTTATTTTTACTATAAAATGTTCTCAATAGATATTGTTAGATCATAAATTTTTTTTTTTGAAATTGACTACTTTCATTAAATAAAAAAACTTAAACAAAGTCGGCTGCTAGTCTTGTGATTGTGGTCCGTTCTTATTCAAAGGGAGTTTATTAGTGTTCTCTCGCGTTCACAGATAAAGCTCGGCGAGGGCGTGGAGATCCGCGAGGAGCTGCTCCGCGGCGTGAAGTGGGGCGACTACAGGAAGGTGACGCGCGGTCTGGCGGCGGCGCTGTTCTCTCCGATAGAGCTGGCAACGTGTTCGGTGACGGGCCAGCGGTGGTCGCGCGCAGGCCAAGAGTCGCGGCCGACCAAGCCGCCGCTCGACCGGCGCCGCGTGCACGCGCTCATCTCGTACGTGAGCCGGCACTTCCCGGAGGTCGAGGTCAGCAGAATCAAGCAGGTGCTAGCCTACAAGTGCAAGGAGAATTGCGCTGCGCTCAGGATGAGAACGGCCAGGTGACATATTTTTTGCAATACAGTATTCATCTTAACATTCAAGTGCATGCACAATATTTATTGGAAATTGATATGGGTCAATCATTAATAAGGATGTTGTGTAGCCTGTTTGGGTATGCTTATCTCTTAACTGTCTGAATATGTATCTTTTAGTCATATTCACATTGAGATAGAGTAAATTTGTAGTATTCTTTAAGAACCGTAAAAAGAGGCCTTCAAATTTACTCTAACTCAATATAAATAAAACCGATAGTGTTATACGTATGAAAAATTTATAAATTATTTACCATGGCATGATATACTAGATATGTAACAAAAATATTTTCTCTTACTAATGAATACTTGTAAGGTTTAAAATTAACAAGAATAAATTAACGTTATTATCCTTATAAAGCCTATTTTAAGAAAACACATGAGATATAAGATGTTATGTCTATAATAATTCACATGATAATAATTAATAACATAATACCTACTTGATTGTAAGTTACTTTCAAACAATGTCGACAACAAAGAGATATTTCGCTATATAATTTTATTTTACTGACTTTCAATATTTTCTCGCAAAGACGTTGGTACATCGTAAGGGCAATGACCTATACGCCCAAATCTGCACAACATAATAAAGATGATATAATTACAACGCTAATCATATTGTTTCATAGGAGCCTAAACGACAATATTATACTTATCCCTAGTTATATAATATACTAGAATTTTCCTTACGGGGCTACGCCGTGTGATAAACCCTAGGCAACACCATGTTGTTGATGTAGCTCTATGTTACTCACATAAAAACTAAATTGGGTTTTTTATATATATGTATTAGCCCTAAAACTTTACTGTTTCTCGTTCAATTCACTACAATAACAAAGAAACTAGGGCCATATAGTCAAAACAGCTGCCCAGCAAAATATCGAGACGAATCGACGCCAACCTGATTTAAAATAATAAAATTAATGACTTGTTTCTATTTAGCTAATCTGTCTATTTTATGGAAACGAGATAATTTATCGGGATAAAATACAGGTGTAATGAAAAAAATTGTTTGAGTCTGGTTATAAGCCAGCACTATGTCAAGTTTCATTCATATACGTTCAGTACTTTCCAAAAGAGATGCAGCGCCGTCTTTTTTGCTATTTACGTCTATCCCACGTTAAACACGTCATTTATCGGGATAAAAACTATCCTAAGTTACGCCCCGGGATATAAGCTAACTCTATATAGAGTTTCATTTAAATCTGTTTAGTAGTTTTCATGTGAAGCTCTAACAAACGGACAAACCGTTAGTTAGTGACCAGGTTCCAGTCTCCTTTAAGAAAGCAGCAGCGCAATTGTAGCACTTTTGGTGTTGCAAATGTCCAACGGCGATGGTAACCGCTTTCCATCAAGTGGGCCGTCTGCCTGTCTGCTGAACTCCTGCAATAAAAATAATAATTAAATAACAAAAATTCTAAAAATTGAATTTTCAGAATCTCTTGGTCCGAATTATTGATTTTGATTTTGTAAAATTTTTGAAAAGCATTGTTCAAACTCGAACCATTTACAGGTTTATTATAGCATAGATAACCTAGAACTTCCCCGCAGCTTCGGCCGCAAAAGGCTTGACTTCTTGTTTCAAAGAACTCTGAGATAATTTTTCTCCGGTCTCCAAAAAGCATAATTTGCTGCTTGATAAGATTTGCCATATATTTATTAATTGCCTAATTGCGCGTTGAATCGATAGGACACATGTTACAATAAATTTTACATATAAAAGAACAGGCATTAAAACAAATAAGATATCATCTAAACTCTTAAGTAACATAATTAATGCATTGACTCCTTTTACTTGTATCTACGTATTTACTTATTTATTTAAAGGAACAACAAACAGCTACAATATAACATACGATATAAAGAGTTATAATAAGATCAGATAATAATATTGAAGCCAACGACGTTGTCCACATGAAAATATTTACAAGATTATTAATAAAAATACAAGAAGTACAGAAATATTAACAATAAGTAAAAATAAGGATAGTAAAATAATCCATAGAACATATTACAAAAAAATATATAAATGTAAGATTATTCATTAATGACAAGAGATGTAACAAAGTTAGAAAATCTCAGTTGATGTGACTGTCTACTTGACATTAATAAAATATAGTTTATAGTTTTTTTTTGTTAAACTTGAATTTTTTGATATAAATACACGAAAAAAGTATACACGACTCCGCAGCAAATTATCATTATTACACATATCCATATACTTATTTAGAATCAATAATAATGGACACGTATAGTTAGTTGATAAGCTATCTTCATATACCATGCCATCCATACTTATCACCATGGCCCAATGTCATTTTACGTCGAAATTATGTGATTTATGTATAAACAATTGATATCTGAATCACTGAGTCACACGTCATCGCGCTCACAGAAGGTTCAATAAAAACAGAGGTGTTTTGGGATTAAGATATAATAATCGGCAGACAAACACACATATTGTATATCCCCAAATTAAACAAGTTACGCTTGTGTTGTGGGTACAACGGACTACTCTGAGGCCGATCCCAGACGCTCAGACTATAGTAAATAATGGAGAAAATTCGTTTCCGAATTACGCTACCAGGAATCGAAGCCGGAGCCTCTGCGTTAAACGAGGTCGGCCGGCAAAGGCTTAGCCCGCTCAACCACAGAAGCCGTCGTATGTTTAGGCTGTTCACGCGTTTATCTTTAGCGATTATTTTATTTTAACCAAAGATTAAATGTCTATGCACACCAGCCTCAGTCTGTTATAGCGCATCTGGGTGAATCTCTTAAGAGGCATCATTGTCCACATCATGTTTTCTTAAAACTCGTGCTATATCATTCAATTTTTGCTTACAATATCAGTCAGTAATATTCATGATTTTTACCAACAAGGCACTTGAAATAGAAAAATTCTTGAAAGATTAAAAAAAAATCCTGGTTGTGATTATGATCGCGAGTGGATACGGGAAATACGCCTATCTATGCGTGCGTTCCCTTGTCTCAGTGCATAATTTTAAATAAACCTTCTGTATCTAATTTCTTTGGTAATAATAAGGGTCGGATAATGTCGACAATTAACACTTGTCGATAGTGTAGATTTGATTAATGAATATTTATACAAAAAAGTTTGATTTGTTTATGAATAAATATAATATATTGTATTAGCTATAAAAATGGCACGAATGTAATATATGTAAAGAGCTCATGGACATCTGCAACACCATGATGTTGCATACACGTTTACGACTTTTGACCTTTTTAATATAACACTTATAATAAATATCACACGATTTTATGCTAAACAGTTTAAATGTGAACTTTTACATATACAAAAGCTTTCCAAGAAGCTTTAAGTTAGTATATGTATCTGTTATTATAATCAAACTAGCTGTGTGTCGCGGATTCATTTGAATATAAATATATCGACAACTTTTAAATAACGAAATTTTCAATATTTTTAAATCTGAAAGCCTGGTACTGTTTTCAAACATGATTTACGGATATAGTTGGGGCTTTGCTTCTCTGTGTCACACATAAACATCGTTTCTCAATAAACATACCATATAATATAAAAATAAAGTTTTAAATAGGACCAGTAATTTTGAAGTTTTTAATGTTCAATTCAAAGTCCCCAACTCGATTATATTCGAATAGATAAAACACATGTGTTTCTGAATTTTATCCGCAAAACTAAAAAATGTATCGATTAATATTTTTATCAGTGTATATCCTCCCTATGACTCATTTATACCTACGTCTTATTAAATGCAAAATAACGGTTCATACAATCGATTGTGTTATTTATAGAAAGTGACTCCTTTGTAAACACCATATTTGATGGTATCAACTTTTATTTCTTTGCCATTATAATAAACGGAAAAGGAATATACGTGACTTACTTGATTTTGGAGCTTTAAGAAATTGGATGATGAATGAATGGTGATTGTGAGGAGCCATCAATGGTGTTTCCAGAAATAATTTGGTCATGCTGGCTGTGAGCCTTTATAAGTTTGTTACGGGTATCCCAGTCATATTATGTAAGTCTATATCCAGCCTGTTTTTTATTTCTCATTGGTGAAAAGAGCTATGTTTATCCATTTAATTTCATTTCTAAACCTTAAAGACAAAATGAAATCAAATATATTTATGTCAAGTAACGTATTAATTAATTATTGTTTATGCACTAATGAATTTTTTTATACATATATTTTTAAAGTATGAAGATTACAAGGTATTTTAATACTTGCTCTCAGACAAAGGAATAAAAGTATAGACAGAACAAATGAAGTGAAACATTTTTAAAACTTGTGTGCATAAACTTATCTTGATTACATGTGGTTTGCGTCTGTATGATTAATATTAATATACACCTTTATCAATACTAAATTGCAGCGCGATCGACTTCCTTTAGGTGGCTTCACCCTGAGAGCTCGAGGCTTGGTCTACCTATTTTGTTCATCTAAGTGCCTGCTCGTTTACATTTTTTTTATTGAATGAATTCAGCACACAGGCAGATGCTCCACCCGATATAAAGCGATTACCATCGCCTATGGACATTTGTATCACTAAAGGTGCTACCAATGTGCTGCCGCTTTCTAAAGGGAGACTGGAACCTGGCTGCTAATGCCGGAACATAACTCATGGTTGTTGTGGCGACATACTCTAGACCAGGGCTGGTAGCCAGCATCCAGACGGATAATACCCTACCACATGGCTGTGGGTTATTTTCTCGCCAATAACGGCAGGGTGCACGGCCGCAGGAAATTGTGTTCTTTCTCCGTTCTTACACGGATAAATTACATGAATATATAATAAAACTACGTTTTAACTGTTTCAAGGGAAATATTTATTTGATTTTTATTATTCGAAGAAGTCAAGTGTCAATGAGTATCGTTAAAGTTTTATTTAGCCTAGTGCCAACTTGTTCATTTTAATTATTTAGTTTTAATTTCGTTTATGTTGATCATTTACTCTATGGGAGCCTAATTTAATTTACCACCGCTTCGCAACATGTTGTGGCTTGAAGAGACCGCCTTAAAACCGTTCACAAGTAGTTTTGTTATATGTACTAGTCGCGGAATCTTAAGAAAATATTACATGAATATCAGGGTTTTATCCGTGCAGGAACGGAGAAAGAATACAATTTCCTGCGGCCGGACGGTCTGTCGTAAGAGGCGACTTAACAACCCACAGCCGGGCGGTAGGCTATTTGCCCGACTGGATGGCTACCACCCCTGGTCTAAAGTATGTCGCCATAACAACCTTGAGTTGTGTTCCGGCATTAATGACCAGATTCCAGTTTCCCTTAAGAGAGCAGCAGCGCATTTGTAGCAACATTGATGTTGCAAATGACCATAGGCGATGGTAACCGCTTTCCATCAAGTGGGCCGTCTGCCTGTCTGCTGATCTTCTGCAATAAAAAAAAGGGTGGCGCAAAAAAACCGAAGTTTTTTTTTGAGTCTCAAGTGAAAAAATCTAAGTTTTTGATGTTTTAAGAACTCATAGTCGTGGTAGCGTAATGGCTAGCGCACGCGTCCCGAACTCAAAGGGCGCGGGTTCGATCCTGGCCGGAACGCATGCACCACTTGGGCAGTTTTTGGACCTAATGTGCATATTGTTACAATTACCATGTGCTAAGAACGGTGAAGGAAAACATCGTGATGCAACCTGCACATCGAGATAACCGATGTGTCAAACCTGCCAAGCCGCCTTGGACAAGCGTGGCGGGTATACTGTCTATTCCCCTATAATGGGAGGCCCTAGAACTCAACTTCAAAATTTGAATTTTAAAAGGTCGCTCATAATTTTTTAAAATTTACTAGTACGTTACTTAATAAGTAATGCACTAGTACTTAACAAGTAATGCGTTAGTAAGTTTAAAAAAAAATGAGCGACCTTTTAAAATTCAAATTTTGTAGTTGATTTTTTAAAACACCAAAAACTAAGCTTCTTTTTACTTGAGACTCAAAAAAAAACTTCGTCTTTTTTGCGCCACCCTAATGAATATGGTTTTGAGAAATTATTGTAGAATGTGCCACCAAGCCCATTGATGAAAGTCAGTTCGTAATCGTTGATATTAGCCGCGTACAATATGACTAGAGGCAGTAATACAATTTGTAGCAGGCTTTCTAACTGTTTCAGCGATTCGACCAACTACCTGCTGAGCGCGGCCGCCCGCCCGCCGCCCTGCGACGTCGGCGCCGACGCGCCGGCCTCCTCGCGCTCCTCCTCGTACTCCAACTAGTGAGTACACTACTTAAACCACTCACAACACTACACAATACGCAGAGAAAGACTGAGCGTAACAGATAAGTGTGAGAGCGATCGAGCGATCGTATGGCCAATAGTTGTTCTGATTGTAGAATTGGATATTTGACACACATTACAACAAATTCTAAATCAATGTTCATAAAAAGGGCCTGCATTTAATAATAAAAATCGGAATGTGTGCTGGGACACATAGTAGAAGTGAAACTTCAACGGACAAATGGTAAAACGAATGGCAATGGATAAGGGGCAATACAAATCGCAACAAAATTTTAACTTGAAGTTGTCTTGTCCAATTTGAAAACCTGCCTGTAAAACTTCTACTATGTGTCCCAGCACACATTCTGATTTTTCGCAGGTTTACTGCAAATTATGATTGGGTTAGGTTAGGTTTTTATTTAAACATATTTTATTTTATCAAACAAAAAACTAAATTCGACCAGGAACCAAAAACGCATCCATAGTATGCTCTAAAATTATGCGACCTCTTACCACGTCTAGTCTAAATTTATGCCGCTCCTCCACGCGGCCATAACGCTTTTTCGTGACAGAAAAATCCTAAGACCCACCGTTTATATAGAAGTTTCACTTCAATAATAATTATAATAATATGACATCACATCAGAAGTAGCTTCGATGAACCTGCAGCCCACCTCACCACATCCCTTAGCCACTCACACCATGTTGACCCTGTCTTCTATGGCATTTTTTGGGACCCATGTAGGTAGTGGCGAGTCACCGTCTGCCCATTTTTCCATGATCCCCGAACATTGCGACGGGCAGACGCCATAGTCCTCATATTCCCAGACCCCTAGTATTACTAGTAGTTCACCCCAATAGCCCGGTACTATTTGTTCTCATTTCCCATATAGTCCTATACTGGCTGAGGCTTGTCCTTGGGTGCATTGTTATATGATGTAGAAAGGGATAAACCCCGGTCAGTGTCACTCCACATTTAGATTAAATTTGTCAAGGGGCATCTACGTGTTGGCCTCCCCATGGCTCCACACAAGTCCTTCAAAAGTCGGGGCCATTTTTATGGCCCATGGTTTTTAAATACCTATAATAGAATAAATATAATAATAGAAATAAGACTCAAGCTATAGGGGCGGAAGTGATTAGTGGCATAACTTCGGAAGTAGCTCCAGTCCACCTCCTTACCGTCACATTCCTTAGCCGGCTACACCCATGTTGCCCCTTGCCAATTTGTACGGCATTTTTTTGGATCCATGCTGGGACTGGCGAGTTACCGTCTGCCCATTTTTTCCATGGTCTCTTAAACTCTGCGACGGGCAGACGCCATAGACCCCAATTCGTAGTTCCACTAGGAGTTCATTCCAATAGCCCAGTACCTTTTGTTCTCATTCCCAACAATAGTCCCATGCAGACCGGGCTTGTTCTTGGGTGCATTTTTATATGGTGTACCTACTAATTACTAAACTGTTAAATTCAATAGTTTTGTTTAGAAATTATCCATTGAATAAAGATTATCTATCTCTCACAATGGCAGATAAAGTTATTCCTCAGGAAGTCCAGTTATTCGTCCGATAAAGCCTATCTGATGATTGAAAAATATAGGATCCGGACATCAGTTGTATTTCTATGTATAGGTACAATGTTTTTCATTAGAAGATCATTTTCGTACAATACAAACAGGATTTTTACAATGAATTACATTACTTAATAGTGTTTAAATATCTTAGGATCGATTGTTTAATCACTAAATAAAAGTTCAAAGAGAAAATTAAAAATTACAGTTGAATGAATAAAACGGTTGAAATGTTTCACTTTTGAATTTACGTTAATTATAATTTATTCGACTGATAACTTTTATCTGATGATTGAAAAATTGACCCATAGACAACTTAAGCCCCATATAAAAGTTAGATAAAGATACATTATCTAAAATTTTATTCAAAAAATTTACCTTGTAAGAAAAACGAGATAATTATACTATTAATATGTCATGTGTATATATTTTTTTGGATTTTATGGTTTGGTTTCAAGACCTGTATAAGCCAAGGACTTGTGTATAGTAATTTCTAAAAGCAGTCAATGTTGTTGTCCGCAGCGAGCCGTCGAAGGGTCCGGGTGGTGGGGGTGGAGGGGGTGGAGGGGGCGAGTTCCCGCCGCGGGGCACGGAGGGGGCCGAGGGCGGGGGCGGGGGCGAGGGCGACGCGCAGTGATGGGCGCCGCGCGCGCGCACCCTGTTGCATATCAATTTCATATTCTTGTTATTTTTTACCAAAAAAAGAGAAATGTGAGGACGCCCGCCGCGCCGCCGCGGGGGCAGCCGGCGACGCCCCCGCGGCGGGCGCCCGTCTCAAATATTCATATTTATTTAGGTGATATTTTTCTATTGGCTACTGATAAGATTTTATCTCGTTATGCGCCGGCGGCGCGTTGTCGTGCGGACGGAGGGAGGCAGGGAGATGAGACGAGGGGAGGGGAGGGGAGGGGAGCTCTAGCAATAATTTATCAGGTTCCTAAGACATGTTTTCTAGTTAGATTCTATTGCACGAATTTTCGCGAACACTGCCGCTTTGTTTCTAAATTTGTTTTCCTTCAGACGCCTGGCGTCTAACGCTTTCTATTATAATTGTGTTAATTTTAAATACGTCATATGAATCGAGTCATTTTTCGTCGTTACGTTTAAATTAAAATTTGTATATGAGGCATTTAAGTGCTGTAAGAGGGACCGTTGCAATTGCAAAGTAAATATATCAAAATGGCATAATTTTTAGAGCTAACGTAGATATATTATAGTCATTTCGTTTTATAGGTGTAAATGATAAAGAATTTATTTTGGAGCGTCAGGTTTGGATATTGTAAAGTCTTCGGAGAGCTGTGATCAAGATGGATATAAAGCAGTCATATTTTTAAAATATACATTTAGGAGTTAAATCGTAATTATACAGAGCGTACGGAGTAACTGTACGGTGGCGCGTGCGCAACGCGGCCGGCGTGCGCAGCGCGCCCGCGACGCCGTTGCGCGCTCGCGCGCCCACCACGATTCATCATATCAAAAAAGCAATAACTATTATTTGATAAATAATTATTTTTCATTTAAAAGAAAATACTATTTTAATCAAGTTGTTATAAAAATGTAGTTAGTGAATTAAAAGAATATCTTAAAAGTCCATAATCATTTTATAGAGTTCTTTTGAACGATTAATAAAAAGAATTATCCTCGATATTATAATAAATTATCACTAATTTAAAATACATCATATCATTATACAATCACCGAGTTGGTTTGTCACTATTTTATATCTAGTACATTTTGTACAACCGACCTATTCGTAGACCATGCAGCGTCAGATCATAACCGGCGGTATGTGTGGCCCCGCGGCTGAGACGGAGCGCGTGTGTTAGGTAGGTTGTATTGAGTTCGGTTGCCGATGGAAGTGAGCTTGGAGTAATGGTAGTGGTTCGCAGCGGCCGTTCATAGAAGGGCCGCGGCGCGATTGTGATATAAAGCGTAGGGCACAAGGGCGTAATCAAACGGGCTATGTACAAATGTGCACCTTGCCGTTTCTATGGTCTGAGCCGTGTACACAGTACACACTATACGCACGTCTGTCGATCGACTCTAAAGAGATTGGTGTACCTATGTATAAGTTACAGTTACCAGAGTTAGGGTATATATAAGTAGTCACGCAGTACTACCCGGTAAAATCTTGCACATTGTGTAATATTTTACGAAGCCAATTGAAGTCTTAATGCTCAATTTTGCCAAATTTTACTTGCCTTAAACGCGTCTTTTGTTTAATTTTGCGTTTGATGAACTTAGCAGACATTCCCGCCAATCGTTTCGGCGTTTAGTTAACGGAAGTTAGGGAATGAACTGGTTGCTCAATATTTGGAATAATAACCGTTATTTTTGTTGGTTTTGTTTTGTTCTATACATAGTTTCAAGTGGAAAGTTTTCATGCAGTATGTGAATTTCGGCCAGAACAAAATTATATCATTAGAGAGTAAAAATGAAAATTTAATTGTAATTTAGTGTTGATAAATTGAGAGTTGAAAATAAATACGCAAGTATAAATACTTTGTGGGGAATGCTCGAGATGCAATATGTTAATTTAGTGCCAAATGATTAGTTAACTCGTAGCAATATAAATTGTATCCTAATGCTCTTGTGTAATTTCTCAAGTAGTGTTAATGACCTATGAGGTTTAAAGTTTTCTTTTTACAAGACTATAATATATTTATACAGGGAACGTGTTAGATATGTACTGTTTGGATTTAAGAGTGTTGTTGAGGTCTAATACTCATTAGCGTCGGGTGTTGAAATAAATATGGCGTTTAAGTCGGTATGGTCTCTTGTCTACTCCTAGCCTAATTTTGATACTCAATTTTCACGATTATACAGCATTCGCATTGGCAAACATACCTCCACCTACAACAGGGTTCGCAGTCCGCCATGGCACGCCGTTGTTTCAACACCCCGGCGCACAAAGCACTGACAATGAGCAATGGAACAAGAGAATTTATTTACTCAAATAAGTTTTTTTTATAATTATAATTATTTACGATATTTTTACTAAATTTAATTATATACATTTATTTGCATTTTGTGACTGTAATGGCAGCTGTCCATGTTTCGGTTAAATATTAGAATATTGCCACTGTTTAGGGTTTCATAAATTAAATACGAAGTAATTATAATATACATCGAACATGACACATTGGGCACAAATATTGTTAAAGATGCAGTTTCCTTCGCTTCCAGTTTTATTAGAAACGAAATTTTATATAAAATTGTTCCTAATTAAGTGTCGAATTAATTAAGCTATTATTTTGAAACCCTTAATATGCATTGAGGCTAATTCTAACGGATGCGAGAACTGTGCGACATGGCGACGGAATTTTCTAAGTCATTACAATCGAAATATTCGGGATGGATGTATTTTGTTATAATATATGTTGTACACACGCCATGAGACTAATTACGAAAGTAGTCTTTTGTTCCTTATAACTTAAAATATAATGAAGTTACAATGTCGCCACGTCCGTTCCCGTCTGTTTGGCCAAGCCATTTTCACTGAGCGGTTAACTAAGAACTGTGTTTAAGGAGAGAACAACATCGATGCCACTGTGCTCTGTGTGGACACAGCGTTGTGCCAAAATTACGTGCTAGTCTTTAAAAACAAATGTTGTTATCATTTTCAGATTTTATTTAGTCCAGAATGTGTTTGTTCCTGTGCTGTGAAAATACTTTCTAACAAACCAACACGAGTTTGTGAGGGATGCGGTATGTTGTGGTGGACGGGTGATCGATTTATTCCTTTGTTGTTTTATGGTGCGTACACACGATGGATAAGAGTGAACCTTAGAGAACATAATAACACCGGTTTTTTTATTATCGATACCGATTTATTCACGGTCGATACAAACTTGCTTAAATATTTTTATATACATAAATGTATGGTGTTAGTTGTCACATTTTTTCATAGCTGGAATACAATGATGTATAGTTGCTGACTGATTCAATTCCGTAATATACCCGCTATCAATATCGATCAGTGAATAAATGATAACAAAGTAAATTTTGAAAAACAAAAGGATCGGAGTTTAGAGACAAAGTCCTATTATACAAACGGTAAATGCTCAGTATTATTTAAATTGAACACCTGATTCGCTCGTTCTTGTTCGGTTATATACAGACCAACCAACCAGGCAGGTGCGTACAGACCATAATTACAAAACAAGGAAAACGTAATATTTGCCAAATATGAAATGTGTAGTTAAAATATAATTGATTTAATTGATCATTATGTTATGAATGGAATGTTTATCATAATTGCTTATTTAATGTATCGTCATGCACTAAAAAGGTTTTAATTTTGCAGTCCCGTTGTTAATGTAATTAGCTGGTTGAAATAATTCACGCTATTTTCGTGGGAGTTCCTCTGTTCTTTACTATTAATAACACTAATATTAAAAAAATAAAGCTGGCTGATAGGTAAATGTTTTTATATACAAAGATTACAGTTTTTTTTATCAATTATTAATTATAATATATTCAGCCTCAAACTTCTATCATACAAGTTATTTCAAATTTCTACCAACGATAAGTTAAAAGAGTGGGTAATAGGACCTATAACCCGGCTTTAGTAAAAGCACATGACTGCTTAGTAAGAGTTTCCCATAGAAAATTAACTGCGCAACCTTCTGCGGCTAATTTAAAGAGACTATTAGTTTAAGCTCGGGCTTTATCCAAAATACTTGCTGGATCCACATGGGTTTTGTTAAGGTTTTTATGGCGATGATGCACGCAATTGTCGATAAATAGAGCCATGTGAGCAAATGGTTGTTAAATCTAATGAGAGTAGGGTAAGGGAAGCGCTGTGTTGGTTTGTTACTATATTTATAGTATTTAAATAGGGTGCACATTATTTAGCTTGAGCTTGTGCGTTATTATTATTCCAAATTGTTTATATAAAGATGTTATAATTATTTCTAAATTGTTATATAAATATTTTTATAAACGTAAAAGACAAGGGCAACTTAAATTATATTTTTGTTGTGCATTTATTATATCAAATTTTATCTATACTATACCACAAACTCATTGTGGACTGTAATGTCTGCGTCTGTGAAAACTGTTGATTAGGTACAGTAGATGGTTTTTTTATATATATTATATTGCTAATATTGTGAGTCAATTCTAGTAATGTTAATGTTATCCTTTTATTTAGAATAATTTTATGTTAATATACAAATTAATCTAAGATTGCTCAACCGAGATGCAATGCTAACTGCAATGTAGACGTATGGAAATAATTTTATATTTGTCCTTTTATATGATTATTTATCTGATGTATCAGTTAATTCATTTGTGAGTTATGGCAGCGCATGTTAGTCTTATGTTTATTCTTAAGAGAGGCCAAATGTTGACTTGCTTATGTGAGACTGTTTTGCCAAGAATCAGAAAGTATATTATTACCTACATTGTTTTAAAATAAATGCTTTTATATAAAATATTTGTTTTATTTCTCTAGTTTCATGCAGCAGTCTTATTTCTTTAAAGTTTTTATACGTTACGGTAACTGGGTAGTTGTATTTTTATAGTACCTTAATGGTGTTATTCATGTACCGCGGCCCCAGTTTAAAAATTAATACTCTGCTATTGGTTGGCTTCTATATCTTACCGACCGTTCATTTGCCTTACTATCGGTTAAAATATGACATAAGCTCCATACAAGTAACGTCAAAATTCAACCGATGGTAAGCCAAGTAAATAATAGTAAGATATAGGAACTGGCCAGAAATCTGCACTATATTGTATGGAGTGTAAGGAGAACCGTCTCATATGGGTGGAAAGTAGAGTGTGCAGCTATAAACAGTAAATAATATTTTAAAAACCCTCCGAAATAGCGCTAGCGTAGGCAAATGGTGTGGCATGAATGTAGCAGTTGTTAACGGATTGAAGTATGCCAAGTTAGAAAATTAATGTTTTTAATAATTTAAAGTTTCATAAATCAACTTTTTATTTTAAGACTCTTTGTCAGTACCACTACAGCGAAGTCGAAGTGCGCACCGTGGCAACTGCGACTTACGGTAAATCTAGAGAGTCGGTTCTTTTTCGACTTGAAGTTTTTAAACACGGACTACAAATTACACCCCGTCCGGACACTCCCCGGACGCCCGCTAAACTAGGTCAAATCCGGGGAAACCTGTAGTTGGTGATAGTACTCTATTAAAAACGTCAACTATTTACCTAGTACAAAGCTAATTTAGTAAATATTATAAAACCTCAAAGAACTATTGTTATGTGAAAAGTGATTTAATTTCATGAATTTTGAACAATACTTTTAGTAATGGTTTAATATTTGTTTTTATAAAACTGTACTTTATACAATACCTACAATACTAGTCTAATAACTTGTGGCGCTTTCTTTATAATTTATCTTAATGCTAATGTGGCGTCACCCTAATTTAATGCATTTCGATGGACACTTTTCATAAAGTATCTAGTAAACAGAGATGATTTCCTTACCTCTACCTTCCATAATATAAGATTTGAAAAACCGCACTTAACCGGTAACTGTATACTTAACACAAGTTTAATGCTGTAGCCTGTCTTATAATAAAAAAAGTGATTCTGTGGCTTTACAGTGACATTTGTTTTACGTTATTGTTTTCATTAGTTGTCAACAGCCGTCAGATGATACATCTCTGCTAGATAAGTGACATAAATATTGATAATAAAATAAAACGGTATTTCTGATAAATAAATTCATTTTCCAAATCGCAATTTATTCTTGTTCTTCACGGTATTAGATGGCGTTTCCTCAGCCTAACGCACAAAGAGGTTAGTTGGTAATTATTAAAAATAATCAGATGGCATATGCATGCATTTAATTGTATGATACAACTAGATGGATTGCATTTTTGCAGAATTGACAAATAGAAAAATCTTAGAAGAACTTCAGTTGAAGAAGCAAATGCTCTTGAAACAAGGTGCAGTGGCTCCTTTGACAGCTACCTCAATATCATTAACACAACCAAGCCCTGTCAGCCAGTTGCCTATGTGCTCAATTCCACCAGTTTCTGCCACTGCTGTGAGTCGTACTTTAGATAAGATACAATCTAATCCAATCTAAATTAATTGTAAGATGCCCTAAGGCTTCCAATAATCTAATATACGAGCTAAGAATGAGTTGTCTGATCATCTCGTTTATTGTAATTACATAGTTTTATATACAAAAGGAGATTCTCTATTATTAATGAAGGCTTTTATATGGTAAATGATGAATTAGTATAATTGGGCATGTTAAAATTACATGTTTATTTTGTAACGTTAAGAAAAACATTAAATAGTTGAACCAATGGATGATTAGTTATTGATTTGTGAAATAATTTTTGATATTTCAGGGTTTCCCCCAATTGCCTGAAGCTAATATTGTGAATACAAGTCATAGGGCAGCTCTGCAGCACGCCAACGCTACATCTTGTGGATACTTTGTGTCACAGGACTCATCATTTGGCAATCAAATACTGCCTGTTCTGCCAAGATTTGATAATAAGTGATTATGTCAGCTGTGATTAAACTGAAGACCTTACAAGGACATTTGCAAGACTTGAATGGTTTCACAAAACCAAAGGTCCAGTTCGAACAGTATGAGACACCAGCACATATTGCTGCAGTTGCACTTTATACCATTCAGGTAAGACAGGTTACGGTTTAAACTCAATGAGTAAGCTTGAATTTTATTTGATAAAGTTCATTATGTGAATTAAGATTACAATTAATTTAAGATATATTATTTAAACCAGGGATTCCCAAACTATTTTGGGCAACAGACCTTTTCTAAAAGAAACTAATACTTTAGACCCCCATAGCGAAATTACTTTAAAAATCCTATTTCTAGATTTTTCATATTGATACAAATTACTTACCCATTTAAGAACTTTGCGATTGGTTAAGTGAGTAAACCTTACATCATTTTCTCATCAAAATTACATAATTAGTACACTTTTAAAAAAATTAGTATAAGTTTTTCATCTTGTGCGGAACTTGGTCATAACTTATTGACTTGTTGAGTTTTTACATACAACGATGATACTTCTTACTAAAATAGTAGTCATTCTTATAACAAGTTGGTACACATTATACAACATACAGTATCTTAAGTTTCAAATAGGAACTTGTGTTAAATAATAGGGGTCAATTTTTAGACTTTGTCTACCCCCAAAATCAGTTTTTGTTTATGTCGACCCCTGGGAAACCGATTTTAATTTATATATAAATGACAAATCAAATGTGGTAAACAAAATTTTAATCGAATACCTTATGCATGCTAATTCACTTTATGTATCTCTTTTTCAGACCCAATATGGCTCCTTACAGGACAAATTAGTCTTAGATGCAGGCTGTGGCCCCGGGATTCTAAGTATAGGTGCAGTGATGATGGGTGCCGCTTCAGTTACTGCTATTGATATTGACAGAGATGCTCTTGAAGTATTACAGGAAAACATAGACGATTTGGATATCAATAATATTGATACATTGCTGTGTGATTTTCTTGATGAGAAAACTTGCAGGTAGTAAATAACTTTTGAGAACCTTTATACAACTTGCTCAGCTTTGGTAGATAGTGTTTTCGTCTACCAACATTTAAAAATGTTAGGAGCCTTAAGAACAGACGAGCGTGCATGACAAGAGCTATGAATGTCAAAGAAGCAAGTGAGGTGTGTAAGAATAAGCCTGAATGGCGCTCTGTTGTTCGTGCCTACCCTGCAAGGGAACTGGCGTGAAATTATGTATGTATGCATGTAACATTTAAAAATTGTAGTCAGTATGGTTCATTTGTCAATTAAATTTTGCTTGCGTAATTGTTTTTACATATTAAAATTAAGTCCTATTTCACTTACCCTATAATAATAGCTAATATTTAATGTTTGATGCTGGCCAAATTTTATTAAATAATAGTGTAAATATTGCAGATGGGAGAATTACTTTGATACAGTACTAATGAATCCGCCGTTTGGGACTAAGAATAATACTGGTATTGACATGAGGTTTCTTCAAATGGGACTTCGTTGCACTTGTAACAGTGTATACTCTCTGCACAAAAGCACTACTAGGTAATACTCATTCCTTATTTTTAAGGGTTCCTATAATGTCACATTGCAAGTGAAGATCCAAAAATTTGAAATTTTAAATAAGTGAAAATCATAATACATCTGTGCGTAATATTATCAGCTTACCTATGTTTAATGTTTATCTTCGTGTTTGCATCGCACGCAAACCTTATAGGTTTAAGTGGTGCCTTATTTGTATTTATGATGTAAATTTTTAATATAGATAAATAAATAAAAAAAATAAAAAAACTCCGGTTCATAAATTATCAAAATTTAATGAAAATTGGCTTATAACTAAAAGTATGAGAAGGGAACAAACTAATCAACTCTTGTATTTTTAAGTTGTAAGGATATGAAACCAATGTACCTAATCCATGGAAAAGAAAATTGAAAAACCCATTATTTTAGAGTTTGTTGAAATTAAAACATTTTTAATTGCTTACCAATTGCCAATTACCAATGCCTTTCAACAAACTGTACAATATTAAAAGCAACTCTTGCTTAAATACCATTGTTCTTACAGATCGCATATTGAAAAGAAAATTAAAGAATGGGGTGTGAAGGGTAATGTTATAGCAGAACTGAGATATGATCTGCCAGCAACTTACAAGTTCCATCGTAAACAATCTCAAGACATAGCTGTTGACCTCTGGAGGGTTTACCATTCAGATTCATAGCAAAACTTTTATATTTAGTTTATTTTTTATACCTACTAGATGAAATTAAAGTAAAAACATATTTATATTTAAGATGAAGTGTTTGAATATTATGAAATGTGTAAGTTTAAATTTCTTTTTTGACTTTTCCGTTTAGCTCCAGATTATAATAAAATAAAATAAAACTGTTTGGTGGCCCTGTACCAGTTAATATATTTGAAATGACTTGTTAATTTAGACTGGTCACCATGCCATCTTAAGTATTATTATATTATATGAGCCTTAAGAATCAATCATACTTTATTGTTGGATAACTGATTTTTGAAATGTGCTAAGCATATTATTTATTAAAAGATGAAATTACTCCAATAATAGTAATAAATGGTAAAAAAAACACTGCATATTTACATTACATATTGTTTTATTTAACATTTTTAGATTATTATTATATTATGTTTTGATGATCATTTTATTTGTAAAGAATATTTTTTCTATATATATATATATATATATATATATATATATATATATATATATATATATATATATATATATATATATATATAAACTTATAATACTAAAACAACTAGTTTTTTTATTATCCTCATTTAGAGTATAATGGCACTAAATTATTACAATGATTATTTTTAGCAAAACTTGGACCTGATGGTATTACACATAGATTTGGCATTTTTTTTTTCACTACATACAGAAATACTGGTAACACCAAATTTCCTCCCATTACACGTGATATACAAAATGTCTAACAAATTCGATTTTTAATCTCAGTCTTCGCCAAACTTGATGTTTTGTGCCAGTTTGATTGCACCAGAGTAGTTGATTGTGACCGTTGACCGACGCATGTAGTTCTTCCACGAGTCTGAGCCACATTCCCGGCCGCCGCCGGTCGCCTTCTCACCGCCGAAGGCGCCCCCCACTTCGGCGCCGTTTGTCGGAATATTCACGTTCACGATTCCGCAGTCTGAACCCATGGGCCCGATCCACTAGACATTAACGGAATTGTGAAATCAACATATTATAATTTTAAAGTATTATAGTATCCCGAGTTACAAACTTGTGCAAAACAGTTTTCGAATGCCCGAGGTGTCAAAAGACATGTTTCAATTTTACCGATATCGGTTTACACATTAGTATTGGTCTAGAACAGTGGTCGGCAACACGCGGCCCGCGAGATGCCTCCATGCGGCCCATGACTGTTTTTTAAATAAAACTTGTAGGATCCTACCAAAATAAATAATTATTATATTTATAACGTGTTTAATAAGTAGGCGGGAAAGCGTGCATTACTGTGTACCACGATAATACGCGAATTGAAAAGGCTGGCTCAGCAGTTAGTTACAATTCGTGGTAGTACTTATTTATTTATGATAAAGTCGTGGTAGGGTAATGGCTAGCGCATGCGTCCCAAAATCAAAGGGCGTGGGTTCGATCCTGGCCGGAACGCATGCACCACTTAAGCAGTTTTCTGACCTAATGTGCATATTGTTACAATTACCACGTGCTAATAACGGTGAAGGAAAACATCGTGATGCAACCTGCACATCGAGATAACCGATGTGTCAAACCTGCCAAGCCGCCTTGGACAAGCGTGGCGGGTATACTGTCCGTTCCCCCTATATGTCCGTCCCCGTCCCCTCTATAATGGGAAGCCCGAGCCCAGCAGTGGGACATTTATGGGCTGTTATTACACTTATTTATGACAACAAACTTTATTACTTTAATTACCGAAAAAATAAATATGCTTCCCGTCTCACAGATAAGCATTTAAGAGCCATTTTACGAATTACAACTACTAGAATAAAAACGAACATACACATATATATACACAAGTGTGGCCTGCCTTTACTAAATTTTGTCACCCTGCCTGCTGAAAGGTTGCCAACCACTGATCTAGAACAAGGGCTTTAATATTTTGTCCTAATCGAACAGAAAGACAATGTAAAGTGAAAAAATGAAATCCCTAAAGCCAATGCTAGTATTTCAGAAACATAATGGTTGTAAACCATGCAACATTAACTAAAAAAAATAAACATTTCCATATAATCAAATTAAAATGTTTAGATTTGCCTAAATAAAAGGCAACCGATTATGCTTTGTATGGTTTTGAATCGTTCTAGATCCATTTGGTTATTCAACATATATTGTTTTTTAAGTAAGACGCGAGGTATGTATAATTTTCAATAATAGAACAAAAACTATTTAATGTAAATAAAAATACTTTAAATTCAAAATTGTGAGTAGATGATAAAATCCTACCTTGAATATGTCTCCAAGATTTTCAGTGAACAAACTCGATGATAATCCCTGTTCTACTTCATTATTGTATTTGATGCCAGTGTCCAAGTCTGAGATTTCGACGCAATAGACGATCGGAGCGAAGCATTCCGTTTTCACCAGCGGGGAGTCGTGTGCCAGCCCTGTGATTAGTGTAGGCTCAACGAAGTAACCTTCTCTTTCGATTACCTGAATTATAAATATATATATTATAATACAAATAGGTATTTTTTAAGTGTTAGTGGATTTTAGATTATCTAATTTCACATTTTGACGCGTTTTGTTTTAGGCCAAATGGAAAAAATATTTGAAAATGTTATTAAGTACCTCTCTTTTCATATTCACATTGCACATATAGGTTTGTTAGTTTAAAATACAATTTCATAATATCATTTTATTGTCAACCCAAAATATAATGAAATATGTTTTCACTATAAAATCTTTTCTTCTATATTTGGAATCTAAAAGAAACGATTAAAAAAAATCTTTGAGAGTTATGTACATACCTTTCCTCCAAAAACTATTTTTCCACCCTGCTTTACGGCTTCGGCGACGGTTTTCTTGTATGCTTCAACAGCCGCTGGAGTGTGAAGGGGCCCAATTAAAGTCTCGGAGAGCAAAGGATCTCCAATCTTACTGACTACGCCCGCAAACGCTTTAGAGAGACGAGTCACTACTTCATTGTATACCTACAAAAATTTTCTATTCTATACGACCATTATGTATTCTATGCATACCTACGGAAAAACCAACTATAAAGACATTGTAAAACTCTGTTATTAACTGCGAGGACAAGATGTTAATTAGACTACTTATATAATTTGTATTTTAGCAAAATAAAAATGAGCATATCCAAATATTTAAACTTCGAATTGTAAGATCCAAAAAAAATGTAGAAATTGGAAATTTGAACGCGTTTTTCGTAAGCGATTATTCGTTGCAGATTTCTGTTTTCAAAAAAATATTAGGTATTATTTATATTTTTTACATATTCGCGTTGCCTACTTCCTTCGACACGTTCCTTTTTACTGTCGTGGACATGATTTTTTAAAATTAATTTAAATATTTTTTTTAGAATTTGCGTATGAATACGAACTTTGCTAATTCTTTAACAAAAGAAAACGGCACTACTGAAGCTATACACGGATCAAACTTCAACTTGGACTCAACGGGTATACTAGAATTGTGTTAAAATTAAAACTGATATAATCTAGCTCAGTAAAAGTGATAAATCATACTTTCTTATGAATTAGCAATCGCCTTGTGGTAGTACAGCGCTGGCCAGCAGTACCGGCGCAAGCGAACAGCGCGGCGGATAACAAGAGATCCAGATTGGCGTCAGCATTCACAATGATAGCGTTGTTACCACCAAGTTCTAGTAGATGGCGTCCAAATCGCTTCTGAACTTCTACTCCAACCTGCAATGTGTATAAAAGAAATTGTATGATACTTTGTTAGTTTCGGTCCCCAAAAAGAGGCCTGGACAAAGAATAAAGCTATTAGTTACAAACTGTCCATTAACTACATATAAGAAGGTACTGCGAATTACATTTCATGATTTCGATTTTTATTTTGCTTCACTTTCGTTTTTGATCAAACATTCATAATAACATATTAATTTTACATCTATCACTTTTAGGTATTTGGTCCTTCGAACCGGACTATTAACAATTTCCCAATATCATTTTACCTGTTGTCCAACAGCAGTACTGCCAGTGAAGGAAACAAGCTTCATCCTGTCGTCCTTGACAAGTTGCTGGCCAATATCCCTCCCACCGACGCAAAGCGACGCGACGGCTCCTGGTATGTTGTTCTTCTGCAATACGCCTTCGACAATCTTCGTAACTGCTACAGCTATCAGTGGAGTAGTGTCTGAAGGCTTCCACACACTTGTATCACCGCAAACCTGTTTTTAATTTGGTAATTGAAAGAATAAAAATTCTATAAATAAATTTCATTAAAAAAGTCATGTTGATATTAAACATTGTCCTTTAAAATATGTCAAAAAGGTTATGCGAGGTTACAAGCCAAAATTTAAATGGGAAATGGTGAATACATTTTAAGTAATCTTTACGAATTAGAGTTAATATTATGTTAGTATTAGATTTTAAGTTAAAATAATATACTATAATATATACATTTTGTATAGAACGTTAACAAATACAGAGCACTTATTGAAGGTTTCTCTGAATGCCATACTTTAAGGAAGCAATATTTAGGATTTCTGGCAATCCGAGCAAAACGGAAGAGAGAGATTGCAAGTGGAAATATGTGTCATCGAGAGTCGATAGCTATTATTAAAATTCGGTTTAATTTATCACGGTCATTTTCTATTGCAATGAAATTAATAAAAACAAGATTATTTTACTTTGACGTCTATTTTTTTTTTAATTATATTGTTTTCGATTGCCTTGTACAATTTAACTAAATAAAAACTAAGTATTTAAATAACTATTATACATACCATAGCGATGGCGCTGTTCCATCCAAACACAGCCACAGGGAAGTTAAAAGCTGTGATGATGCCGATGGCTCCAAGTGGATTCCATTTCTCAATTAACACGTGTCCGGGACGTTCCGAGGGGAAAATCGTTCCCGGAAGTGTTCGCGATAGACCTAATGCTAGGTCACACACGTGGATATATTCAACAACTTCGCCTATGGATTCCGGAAGGATTTTCCCTAAAATTGAAAATAAAAAGGTCAATAATAATTATATTGATAATATAATTATTGACCTGATCGATTATATTATATTAATAATATACAACACAAAAGATCTCAAACATGATTGGTTGAGATTATTGCAGTATAATTATTGACCAATCATAACAATTATAACATATTCCCCCCTCCAATAGATTCCCGTCTATGGAATCTACTTCAATACCTTCGACTATTAAATGCAGTTTCTGTGTTCCCTTGATTATTTTTCTGCAGTTGCGGATCTATATTTTAGAATAGAAAAGGGCAAATTTAGACAAAGTTCTTGTTTGCCGCTTTGTTGCCTAAAATGTAGAGCAATCTAACTAATGACGCTAGTATTTGACTGCCCTAATGTTTGATTCCCGGGACAGCCCCTTCTCATCCCCCTGTCTGATCTGGCTCTGGACTGCCGCAACACCCTGTTATAAATGGTAAAACTGCGCCTGAATTTTTGACACGGTAATTATTAATTATTCACCACTTGTTTTAGTTGAAACTTAATAGTCACTAGTGTTTTTACATTGTACCAAAAATGTGCCTATGTTGAAACTCGTGAATTCACAAGTAACTTACCCATTTCCAAAGAGACTAGCTGCCCCAACGGTTGCAACTTATCCCTCAATGCATCTCCTATTTGCCTAACAACTTCGCCTCTCGCCGGCGCTGGCATCTCTGCCCAAGTAGCCCATGCAGACTGGGCCGCGGCTGCACATGCCTCATAGTCCTCAGGGCTGGCTGCTTGTACTTCAGCTATCACTTTGCCGTTCGCAGGGCTGTACGACTGTACTACCTATGAGGTTAAAAAATAAATTAATACATGCATAACCTATAGATGTTCGTCGTCAGCCATTTGCAGTCTACTGCTGTACGTAGGCCTCCCCAAGACGGCGCCACTCATCCCTGTCCTCCGATTTCCTCAGCCAGCGCCTACCGGCGACCTTGCATAGGTCGTCGGGCCATCGGGCTGGAGGGCGTCCGACACTATGTTTACCGAGACGCGGTCTCCACTCCAGGACTCGTTTGCTCCATCAGCCATCGGTCCTGCGGCAGATGTGACCGGCCCACTGGTACTTCAACTTGCTAATTTTGCGAGCTATGTCGGTTACCTTGGTTCTCTTACGGATATCCTCATTTCTAATTTTATCCATAAGAGAAACGCCCAACATAGCTCGCTCCATAGCCCGCTGAGCGACTTGGAACTTGTGGACCAATCCTGCCGTCAGTGTCCATGTTTCGGCCCCGTAGGTCAGGACGGGGAGGACGCACTGCTCGAAGACTTTTGTCTTCAAGCATTGCGGAATGGTTGACGAGAAGACTTGACGAAGCTTACCGAATGCTGCCCAGCCCAACTGAATCCTCCTATTGGCTTCCCCCTCGAAGTTGTGCCTGCCGATCTGTATTTTCTGTCCAAGGTAGAGATATTCCTGCACAACTTCCAGAGGGACGCCATTGACGTTTACCGGTCTCGGCATGACGTGTTCATTGAACACGACTTTCGTCTTGTCCAAATTCATGCCGAGACCGACTCGTCTCTGGTGAGAGACGCGCTCGCCGTTGATGTTAATGCCCCGTCCAGCACAGTCCAGAGTTTTAAAGACATCCTCCTTCGCGTTGGTGAACATTTTCGGGGAAATCACATCCCCCTGTCTCACCCCGCAATGTAGGGGTATAAGTCCTCCGGTCCTGGATCTGGACGGTCATCGTTGCGGCGTCATACAGGCATCTCAGCACCTCAATGTATCGCCAATCAATACGACATCTTTGTAAAGACTCCAGAACAGACCAAGTTTCGATGGAGTCGAAGGCTTTCTCGTAGTCCACGAATGCCATACACAGCGGCTAATTATATTCTTCGGTCTTTTGTATAATCTGCCGAACAGTATGGATGTGGTCTACGGTGCTGTAGCCTTTTCGAAACCCAGCCTGCTCCGGTGGTTGGAACTCATCAAGTCTTCTGGCGTGACGATTCGTGACGACCCTCCAAAATAACTTATAGACGTGGCTCAAGAGTGAGATTGGCCTATAGTTTTTCAAGAGAGTGTTATCACCCTTCTTGAACAACAAGACTACCACACTCTTGCTCCACGCGCCTTCGGCACAGTGCCCAGGTGGATAACAGAATTGAAGAGCTCAGCCAAGGCCTTGAGGATTAGCATTCCTCCTGCCTTAAGGAGCTCAGTTGTAATTCTGTCATCCCCCGGAGCCTTGCCATTTTTAAGTTGCCCGGGAGCCGCACTAATCTCGTCCACGTCGACCTCCGGGATGTCCTCCGTATAATGGCGCGTGAGTGACGCACGTGGATCTTCATTACTTTGCGTCGCAGATTTCTTCGCCCGCGAAAAATATAGTAGCCCATAGAACTTTTCTACCTCCGTCAGGATCTCAGAGCGAGACGTAAGCTCTCTGCCATCCGCCGTCCTCAGCTTTGCAATGTGGCTCCTCCCCAAGCTTCTTGAGAAAACTTTGGACCCCTGTTCTGCTCTATAGCCGCCTCAATGGCACGCATATTAGAGCAGCGGAGGTCCCGCCTAAAAAGTTTTATTATTTTCTTGGAGAGGGTCCGATGCTCTGGCGAGGCAAACAAAGCGGGTGGCATTTCACGTCTCGTCTTCATGAGATCCAGAATTTCGGTAGAAAGTTCGGATCGTCTGTTTCTTCGTACAGGCGGAAAATGCCTGCGACCCAAAGATACCCACCTATAGATGTATGTTATATTAAGTCTTTTTCCACGACATGGGAAAATATTTTGAAGAAACAACTTTTATATTTGTTATAATAAGTGCCTATTTTAGGGTCTACGCTTTTTCTACTTCTTTGTGATGATGTGATCCAAAACGAGTAAGCTAAATTATAAGTGACATTATGTATGGCAGAAGCTACTACGGGAATTGTTGAATTGGTGTGGTAGTAATTGATATAGACTGATTAGAATAATAAGAGAACAATGCATATTAAAGATGTAATTATAAAGGCTAAAAAAGGGAATGCTAAGGAGGCTTTAACATGTATGTGGACTGGTCATAGTAGTTTAGTGATTATTGCACTGGCGTCCTAAACTGAAATAACGCCGATTCAAATTCTGGCAGGATAAGCATACACAATTTTCCGATGTAAAGCATATATATTGTTACAGTTACTACGTGCTGACGGTGAAAGAAAACATCGTGATGAAATCTGCACATCGAGATAACCGATGTGTTACATACTCGTACACCCACCAAGCTGTCTTGGATAAGCGTGCCGGGTACACATGTCCGTTCCCCTAACAATTGGAAAATCTGAGTCCTACAGTGGGACATTTATGGGCTATAATTATAATTACTTACTATTATATAATAAATGAAGAGACTAAAAAAACAAGCGCGTAAGAGTCGAGTGGATAGAAGTGAGTATATGCGGGGGTAGACCGCAAAGCACTTACCACAACCAAAGACGGTTACTTTTATAACCTTAGTAGTATTAGTAGTAGAAACTTACTTTCTGCCTAACTCTAGAAAGAACATGCTAATATGTAACTATATAATATCACGTATGATTCCTGTAAAGATAGACAGAGACAAAGATAATACACAGTTACTGCTACATTAAGTATTTATTAATCATGCAGTTTAAATAAAGCAGGTATAAACAATGGAGCAATAACTTTTTGTATTACAGCTCCTTTTATCAAAGAAGTTTGAACTGAGTTTATTTATACACTTACTATCTAAACTCCTCCCAGCATTTGCAAATACTATTTGATAAGTAAGCACCTATTGGGCATATCATAGAAAATACATGTTTTGATAGACAATTAATATTCTTTTATACTTTGTTCTTATAAAACAGTAAAGATAGTAGATGAAAAAAAAATACATTAAAAAACCCGTTTATCATTATTCTTTTACGGAAGTCTTAGATAAAATATAAAACTATATGTGCTTAATTTTCAAAACCAGATCAACTGAATTAAGTATAGCTACAACTTCAATGTAACGTTGTACATCTATGCTAAATATATGTACGTAAACTGAAACTATGTATGAAATGAGAAATTAAACTACCTGGTGAAAAATAACCTTCCCCAGGATTCAAACCCAAATACCATGGAAATAAGAGGTTAGTCGATCAGTCACTTTCCAAATACTCAATGAAATAATGTACAAAAAAATGAAATAATATAAGAAAATTGTAGTATGTGAATAAGTCCTATTTCAGGATGCGCAATTAGTCATGGCAATGTGAGGTTAGTCAAGAAAGTGTTTTTAAAAAATATAACAAATATTTACAGAATCTTACCGGGCCGTTAGCTTTCCATTGTCCATTAAATACACCAACATTTCTCTCCTGTAACCCCAAATCCTTTAAGAAGGAATATTTTGGGTCTGCTATAAGGAAAGAAGATGCGTTGCGAGCCATGGGCACTCTAATATAACGCAGGGCAAGCACTGACTGGCACAGAAGACGACTCATCCGTTCAGTTATAACTCAGTCCTATAATAACTACTTGTGTACTGAGCCAACGACTTACAAGTGAAAACAGTTATTATCTTATTTACGAACAATTAAAGACTCCAGTTCGCGACTTATCGTCGTGATAACGCGTTGCTGGGTCACACTATGCGATAAATCAACTGATTTTGAATAACAACACTGTAACTGTGATTACTTATTAAACATTTGGGTTTAGTACTGAATGCATGTGCTACTACTGGCTGGAATGTTTACATAAGCGATGGTGGTACGGTTGAGCTAGATTTAAGTGTAAAACAAGCCTATAGATTAGTGGCATCATATACAGAGCTTGTGCCCTTTATTATCGACCTTTCATTTGTTGCAATAACTACGTAAATAAACACATACTATAATTTTTTCAAGTTCGGTGTTTCATGTCTGTCTTCATTACGCTAACCAAACCAACTGTAGAAAGGCAGTAACGCACAGCTACTTTAATAGGAATATAAACAGCCTAATAGATTGAAAAGTAATATTTTCCCTTAGACCTCCAGCTGATGTTAGATACCTAATGTAAGATTTCTACTAGTTTACATAGTACTAACGGGCCTGGCAGACGTTGACTCTGAAGAAATGTAAACCAAGTACGCGACTTCAGCGCCACCTACAAGATCCAATTGTGAATTTAAACCATCCCGGGACTCTTATAGACATACACACAAAAAATAATAAAAATCGGTCCAACAGTTTAGGAGGAGCTTTGAACTCCTCCTAAACATACATACGAACAAACGAATTTTATATACATATAAAGATGTGATGTAGTATGATGTTGATATTCTTTACTTTGCTGCAGCTACTACCTACTTAAAAAAACTGCACTATAGTTGAATTTTTCGACTTCCCATCTCTTCATCTCTCGATATTCAGGCGCTGTTATCGCTTAACATTGGGCATTCTATCAGTGCGAATTTAAGTGCTTTGTCTCCACGTTCTCTGCATGTAACAGCATAGTTGTGGGCCAAACACCTTGCCCGAAAAAATACGATCTAGTTCTCTTTAAGTCTCGTAATAAGGGCAAGTTGTAGGTAAGCATACTTTACTCCCGACCGCATTATCGCGTAAATTTAGCGAGATCGTGAAAAATAAAATCGTAAAAAAAAGAAATTTAATCACCATTATAAAAGTTCATACTTTGTTATCTAGTAGATGAATCTTACAAATCTTGATAAATATTGCATAGACTGCCCTACAGCCCGGTAGATTCGTGACCTGCTGAAAGTCGCTGGTAGGGGCTAGATAAGGAGACCAAAAGGCCATGACAATTTGGTGCAAACTTGGGTGGTAAAATATATAATATACAAATGATATAAAACAATGTATCTATTTAATCCTAAATATAATAAGTTAATTAAACTATCTATTAATTGTCAAAGGTCACATTAAAACACAAGAACTTTGTTCCTCTACAGGTTTGCCTTCTTTCATTTCCTTGGCCCTGTGTGCCAAATATGTGTTTTCGTCTCTCTTTACCATCCACTCTGGCAATGGCTTGTCCCAGTCTGATGGAGGAGAATCTCTTTTCTTCCATATATCATTTTTATAATGAGCCTTTAACCTCTCTAATCTTCTTGCTTTTTCACTGTTAATAAGAGCTTCCTGAAAATTATTTTAAAAAAATCAAACATTTTTAATTACCCTTTCACCACAAATTATATTTTAAAAAATAATAAATATTGTCGTACACTTAATAATTAATTTCAATCTTCTCTAGCTTCGCAATGAAACAGAGATTATATTATATATTTTGTTGAAATAACATAAACTAGGTAAAAAGGACTTTTTTGATTTCTAAAGGCAAAACTTTTGTATTAAAGGAGGAATGAAATAGTTAAAATAATGGTCAAAAAGAAAAAATTATAAGCAAAAAGATGATTTGGATGAAAGATTTCCAGAGTAGCATTAAATATCTCTGGAAATCTATAAAAAGAGCTAGAGGAAAGACAGTACAGTCTGAGCTAAATGTAATTAGGGACAAGAAGGGAGTTATTGCGAAAGAAGAAAAATGCATATTGACCCACTGGAAAGAATATTTCGAAGGATTGTTTAAAAAACATCAGATGTGAACAGTATGACTGATGAAAAGGACACTAGGGAAGACAGTAGCGATAGTATAGGTATGGATGAAATTGTGAAAGCATGGAATAGTATGTAATTAGGAAAGGCTGCTGGGTATGATAGGATAACCTTAGAAATGATAAAGGCAGGGACAAGGTCTGATCGCAAGTCTTTTGTATTGCCTTTTTACCATGTGCTAGAAGAGTGGCTGTGTACCAAAAGATTGGTGCAAAACCGTTATTATAGCACTCTATAAAGGAAAAAGGTCACAACAGGATTGCAAAAATTATCGAGGCATAGCCTTCTTAGCGTTGTTAGGAAGTTATATGCTAAAGTGTTGATTGAACGGGTATTGAAAGTAACAGAAGAAAAAGAATGGGATGTAGAAGCGGGTTTTCGAAAGGGAATGAGATGTGTGGACTAAATCTTTACTTTACGATGCATAAATGAGAAGTTACTGGTGAAGTGCATGGATCCATACGGGCGCCCCGTACAATGCCATACTCCGGAGGATGCCAGCGTACAACTTCCTTATCGCCGAGCCCGGCCCTCCCACGTTCGGAAGGAGCCTGGCCAGGGCGGCAGCGGATTTCATTAACCTCGGGGTGAGCTGGGTGACATGGACCCCGAAGTTCCATTTACCATCTAATACAAGCCCCAGATATTTCATCTGGGGCTTGACCGCTACATCAACACCTTGGAAGACGATGCGCGCGTCCCGGGGTGCACGTCTATGTGGTCTATGGAACATGAGGGGCTCCGTTTTTTCGGGGGAGACCCTCAGGCCAAGACGCCGGATTCGTACGACCACCAACGCCGTTCCGGCGTCGGCGAATGTCATAGACTCTTCATAGGTTCCGCCCCGGGCCGTGACGAGGGTGTCGTCTGCAAAGCAGAGCACCCCCATCTCAGGCAGGACTGGCTCGCGGAGGAGCCAGTCGTAGCCGATGTTCCACAGGATCGGACCCAGTACCGACCCTTGTGGAACGCCGCACGCGACGCGTCGTCTTCCTATAACCTGGCCAGTTCGGTCGCCCTCCCAGAGGATGTACCTGTCCTGGAGGTAGGCCTCCAACAGCTTCGTGAGATACGGAGGGACTCCGTGAGACAGGAGCCCCGGCCTTATTGTCTCGTGAGGAAGACTGTTGAAGACGTTCTTAATATCAAGAGAGACCGCCAGGGCGGACTCCTCCATGTGATCCGCCTCTCATAGCTTGAACAACCATGTAGTGTCACACTACACATCCCTATCTAACACCTATTTCAATGCTAAACCATTCAGTGTAGACACCGTAGACCCTAATACAAGCACTGGTATCACTATAGAGAGACTACTAACCTAGCGTTTACCATAGTTCACTTCTTATCACTCTGTCATAATTTTCTCCAAATCTATGAACGCACAGTAAACATTTGACCTTTGGCCAGTAACTTCTCATTTATGCATCGTAAAGTAAAGATTTAGTCCACACATCCCATTCCCTTTCGAAAACCCGCTTCTACATCCCATTCTTTTTCTTCTGTTACTTTCAATACCCGTTCAAGGAAAACAGGCCTCTGCTGAGCCGAGCTCAGAGGGTCCTGGCGGTGAGGTCCATCCGGGGGTACCATATTGTGTCATGGACGGCGGCGACACTGCTGGCGGGTGATACGCCCGGAAATCTCCAGGCGGAGATGCTCGCAGCAGGGTACCGCTCCCGGCAGGATGCACGGGCGAGAGGAGAGGTGCCGTGCCCGGCAGAAACTACAATAATCAGGGCCCAGGCGACCAAGGCCCTGATTAGAGAGACCTTGGCAGAGGGACCTGAGGTCCCCAGAAACTGGAATCATGACGGTGGAGGCGATCCGGCCCCACCAGGCTCGTTGGGTCTCGCGGAAATGCGGGACCCTGACGTTCAGGATGGTGCAGATACATACCGGGCACGGTTGCTTTAGTAAGTATTTGCACCAAATCGTGGGGCGGGAACCTTCTCCGTCTTGCCACGAGTACGGCGCAATCCAAGACACGGCGTTTCACACGCTCGTGGAATGCGACGCTTGGGGACCCCAGAGGGCCCTCCTAGAGAACGTCGTTGGCCCTGTGAGCTCGCTTCGTAGCATAGTCGAAACGATGCTCCAGGGTCAACATTCCTGGCTTGCGGTCTCCTCCTTCTGCGAATCCGTCATGTCGCAGAAGGAGGCCGCTGAAAGAGCGAGGCAGAAGGACGCGTACGCGAACCCCGTCCGCAGGAGGCGGACCGGCGGTCGCAGGCGCCGCTACGCGCATCTTCTCCTCCCATAGTTTCCGCCACAGGGGGCTGCTGCCACTGGGGTGACAGTGGACTTTGCCCCCTGCTATACGAGGTGGGTCACTCTGCTCCCCGGAGTGGCCCAGTTACAGAGAGTAGGGGCGTCATGGTGCAGTTACTCTGTACGAGATCCCGTGACGCCCCGTAAAAGCGCTACAAATGGGGTACAGGTTTAGGTTTAGTGGGTAGTTTGGCGGACGTTTCTCCCGACAGCTTCGTTTTAGAAGCGAGCGTGGAGGACCGTTCGCTGAGAGTCCCACACACCCTCAATGCAGGCCTTATGCCTGCATTTTGGCCCTTCCCCCGATAGACCCGAGGATGGTGTCCAACAACATTCCCCCTGCATTATCAAAAAAAAAGAAAACAAAAAAACAATGGTTGTTCTTCGACAGTTGCTTAGACGATTTGAAAGAAAGCGAAAATGGTTTAAGAATTAAGGTGTTACTTATCAAATGTCTACTCTACACGGATGGTCAAGTTATACTTGCGAAATGATAACAATTATGAATAAGTCTTTTGAGAGAAAGGGTATGAAAATTAACAACACAAAAGTTATGGTGTTTCAAAGAGATGAAAGAATGACAATTTGTAATATACAGATAGAAATTAGAGCAAGTCAGATAATTTGTTTGCTTACCATAAAGGGGTGTTGGTGCCAACTTTGATGTATGGTAATGAAAGTTAGGTATGGAAAAAGAAGCATGAAATTGGGATATGTGCAGTTAGCTTGAATGATATGATAAGGAACACTGTGATAAGGGAACATTGTGGATTGAAAGAAGCTGCAATAACAAGAGTTGAAAAAGAATTGTTAAGGTGGTTTGGGCATGTAGACAGAATGGATAAAAGTAGAATCATAAAATAGGTGTATGAAAGTATTGTGAATGGTAGAGTTGCTGCAGGTAGACCAAGACATACACATCATGATCAAATATCAGAAATGTTAAAGAGAGGTCTGGTAAAAAGTATCTTAAATAAATGTGCATGTGTGAAGAGGTTAATGAAAGTAGATGAAGCGAAAGTCGTTTGTCAGGATCATCACAAGTGGAGATCCATAGTCTCTGCTTACCTCCATGGGAAACAGGCGTGAAAATGTAAGTTAAGGTCACACATAATTGACAGGAGAATTATATATGTAGGAATAGTATGTGTTATTATAAAATAACCATATGATGGAAGTAGTCAATAACCGGATAGAGTATTCTTTCATGTCGTATTCGGAAGTCGTTTAACCGGATGTCAATGTAGAAGCATTTATTATTAAGCTAACAGATATCGGAAATGGAGTAACCGGATGTTGGAAGTTAACATGTATGGAGGAAGTTGGTTTTATGAAGGAAGTGTAACTGAAGTGGCGCCACAGCATTACCGGATGGTGTCACTGCGGCGCGCTACGGGGACCTGTTAAATACGCGGTGTTCGGGCAGAGGAGGGATAGTCTTCAACCGGCAGTCTTTAACCGGCAGTTTGCGAGTCTAGAACCAGGTCTACGACCGACAGTCTGCATTGATAGTCTTGGACGAGGAGCACATAATATATTGTGGTCGATAATTACTGCTTGATAATCATAGTATTCTTGGAGAGCAAATTGCTGCTCGACACCTGACAAGCGTGAACTCTTGGAGTTGTCCTAATATATCTGTGTATTATTGTGCAATATTTAATATCGTAATTGTGATAATTCTAGTGTAATAAACTTTGATTATAATATTTCAGATTATTATTGTGTTATTCTCGGAGCGTCATTCGTTCGCTCCCGACGTGAACCCGACATATATATAAATTAAAATAGTCTATTCTCAAATAACTAGTCTGGCCATATATAGTGTTACATAAAAACTTTTCTTTTTTTCAACTTTATAATTATTTTGAATTTGGAACACATATATTATTTTTTCGTGTTCATTATCAAATTACAATATGGAATGGGGTGTTAAAGAAAATAGGATTGCAGTGATCGCCTTGCACAAAGTGGGTATGGAGCCGTCGGTCATATTCCAGACACTTCAAAAGCTTGGTATCAGCCGTATGTTCGTATATCGTACTATCAACAGATACAACAACACTTCGTCTGTCGAAGACCAGAACAGATCGGGGCGGCCGCATGCTGTTAGAACTACAAAGGCTGTTAATGCTGTTAAACCCAGAATTCGTCGAAACCCCATTAGTAAGCAAAAAATCTTATTGTGAGATATGAAGATTCCCGTTAGGACTCTGTCGCGTATTATTAAACAAGACCTGAAGCTGTGTGCTTATCGTCGATTTACAGGACATGCCCTAAATCAATCTTTACAATTAAAGAGAGTGAATCAATCAAAACGCCTTCTGTAGCGATACACAGGTGAAAGGCACCGAAATATTCTCTTTAATTGACTAGACTTCAAATTATGGTCAGTTTTAGAGGACATGGCCTGCTCTAAATGACACGGCAACATTGAGTCTCTTAAAAAATCTTTGGAGCAAGCAGTGGTGAACTTTCCCTTGGAAACAGTGAGTAAATCCATAGATTCGTGGCCAAAACAGATTAAAGGCCTGTATAAAAGCCAAAGGTGGCCATTTCGAATAGAATATTTTTTTTATTTTTTGCTGAGACTAATAAATATGTATGTATAAATTTTAATAATATTACATTATTTTATTTAAAAAAAAAATGCACTTTCATTTGTAAAAAAACTTATGGCTGGACTAGGTATATCCATTGATGAAATGATATTCTGTAGTGCAGTAGTCAAGTGTTGACCTTCTTAGTTGACCTTAGCACAGAAGTTCCGGGTTCAATTCATATCAAGATAAATTTTGTGAACAAACTTTCCAATATTTACTATTTATGTCTAGGTGTCTGGGATTGGCACTAGAGTTCTCTATTGTAAGTTAGCCATAACACATTTTTTTTAATCAGGACAATCTAATTGTGGACTAGCTTGGGAGACCTGGATTTGGCATGTTGGGGTGACACTAATGCCCCCTAAGAAATACTATTGCCATCTTAGTTAGAAATACCCACTAAAACCCCTCAGTGTTCCTTCCTTTGCCTTATGCCATGGTTAGCCATGGAAAATGGAATCTCATTCAACTCCAGTTGCCTGCCTTGGCAAGGTGGAGCTCCAAGGGGCACATCCTCAGGCTTGGAAGGGGGCAAGCAGTTTTAGCAAAACACAAACGCTCAGATTGTTAAATATATAAGGTGTCTATTTGTTTGCCAAATATTGTTATAATTATAGTATTCAGTGTATACATAAAGTGATGTACTCACAGCTGCCTTCAATTCTTTTTTATCCCTCCATTTGCAACAATTATCATAGTCCTTTTTCCACTGATTGCAATCTAATGTCTCACCAAATATAAAGTACTGGTGGAATCGTCCTCTGAAGCTTGTGCATTCATCATATTCATCATCATACATATCGCAATCCCTTATCTAAAATTGTGGAGTTAATTTATTAATAACAATAACAGCCCATTGATATCTTGATAATGTCTTTGCTTGGACTTGGCCTATTTACAAACATTTACCAAATCCCACTAGAAAGAAAAGGAGGTCCAATTTAAACAAGGAAAATACAATTACTGTATGCTCCTTTCAAGAAATTGTTTCAACCAGATATTGAAATTAATATGCTAGTGTGTGTTTGTGAGTGTAGAACGCGCTTCAGCCCAGTGGTCCTACGATCTACACAAGGTCCTCAGTGAGCGTTAAGTGAGAAAAACGGAGGCAGAATTATGTGGCCCAAATTTCGACAGTATTACATGCTGTAGTGGACAACGGTTGTTTTCTCCTAAAATATTAAATTACTCTGGGGTTGTTTGAAGGCAGACATTAAAATTGGTTATTTTAAATCTACTAAGATAGAACTTCGTTGGTCAAACAAATTTTTAAATGTAAACAAATATACAAACCAGCCACTCATCTTCTAAAACTTCAGTCTCATTTTTATTAGTAATATTTTCCGGAGATTTGTCATTTTTCTCGGTTTGAGGTTTAATTTTTTCTTTATTTTGTGCCATAATTTATGCTATTTGGAAGATAGAAGAGATCAATATAAAAACATCAAACACTGAACACAACCTCACTTTGTACTTATATAATTAATACCAAGTGTATGTATTACTGCGAAATGAACATATAAATATTTTATTTAGAAAAATAGATTTACTTTCACTTTATTAAATCTTTTGTTTCTCTAGTAATACATAATTAAATAGGTAAAAATAATATCAGTGATTCAAAATTATAATCTCAAAAACTTTGACAATCAGCTGATCCAAAGAGTACACTGTAGTAGCATGGACCTCTATAATCATACTTCAGTGTGTAGTAGTAATAGTAGAATTCGCCCGAAATGCAGGCAAGGGAATCTTAGTCCATACAATCAATTCTGATGTTTGTCTTCGTATATTGTAGGCTACAACCAACGCTATTCAACGGAGTTCTTGTGAAAATTGGAAAGGCCACATTTGACTATACAGTTCACATTTCTCACAAAACACATAATTACTACTTAAAAACTATTAATATCCTACAACTATTGTTCATTTTAGAGTAATTTTACACATTTTTAGAAAATAAAACTGCACAGCACAACATCTCCTTTCAGTTTCCGCCAAAAACTCGAGTACATTATATACATAAAGAATCACTGATGCCTTTGCTTGGGATGAAGACAATGACTGAGCTTAAAGCGGAAACAAATTATCGGACGTGGCTGATAGAAATGACAGCGTGACATATCTGGACATTGGGGTTTTTGGCGGGAACTGAAAGGGGACGTTGTGCTGTGCAGTTATATTTTCTAAAAATGTGTAAAATTACTCTAAAATGAACAATAGTTTTAGTTTATTGACAGTTTTTAAGTAGTAATTATGTGTTTTTACGAGAAATGTGAATTATATGGCCAAATGTGGCCTTTCCAATTTTCACAAGAACTCCGTTGAATAGCGTTGGTTGTAGCCTACAATACAACGGCGTCTGGCTTAAAGGCCTAGTTGCCAAGCCTTGAACTTAAAAAATAGACATTAAACTGTGCAAACTATTGACCATAACATTGAGCTTTCTTAAATTTTCCATGATTCTTTGGACGTGTTTTATTGTCTGATTGTTTGGACCTCCAATAGAAGTCTGGCCTGCTGGATGTTAAACAGTGTTGCCGACTCTTGTTAGAGAAAACGAGTTGTGTCAACTCCTAAAAAGCATTAGTTTGGGATCTATTTTGAAAAAAAAACAGCTCTAAAAGTATATTAAGAAAGTACATAAAAGATAAATAAAATTATGAAAAATATTTGTCTTTCACAATGATTTTCCAATACAAGTCGATATTCCAGTGAAGTTGATAGACAACTCATCCATGGTTATATTGTGAACAATCGCTAATTGGTTTTTATAATAGCTACCCGTCATGGAAGAAGAAGTTTTTTAGGTACCAATACGTACTCTGTTGCGCAAGTCTCCAGATTGACGAATTGGGCCCCATTTTGGGGAAAAGAATTTCTTTAACTCACTACCCTTACTAAAAATGCCATACAATATTAGAGACAGCATGAAATTTGTTTAAAAGTTAAATCTAAACATATCTCTGTAGAAAAATTATAATGGTTTTTAGGTTTTTGTAAATAAAAAAATACGTGAGGCTTATTAACTTTATCGAGACCTTTCAAAGCCATTGAAAGAAGTCTCGCGTGACCAAAGGGCTGGCCTATATTTAGGGCAACGAATGAGTGTTACCATACAATTATTTATTTAATTAATTGGCCTTTAAGCTAGACGCCGTTGTATTGTAGGCTACAATCGACGTCATTCAAACGGAGTTCTTATGAAGACTTGAAAGGCCACATTTGGCCATATAGTTCACATTTCTCGTAAAAACACATAATTACTACTTAAAAACTGTCAATAACCTACAACTATTGTTCATTTTAGAGTAATTTTACACATTTTTAGAAAATATAACTGCACAGCACAACGTCCCCTTTCAGTTCCCGCCAAAAACCCCAATGTCCAGATATGTCACAGCTGTCATTTCTGTCTGCCGCGTCCGATAATTTGTTTCCGCTTTAAGCTCAGTCATTGTCCTCATCCCAAGCAAAGGCATCAGTTATTCTTTATGTATATAATGTACTCGAGTATTTCGCGGGAACTGAAAGATGTTGTGCTGTGCAGTTTTATTTTCTAAAAATGTGTAAAATTACTCTAAAATAAACAATTCCTTGTAGGATATTAATAGTTTTTGAGTAGTAATTATGTGTTTTGTGAGAAATGTGAACTGTATAGTCAAATGTGTCCTTTCGAGTTGTCACGAGAACTCCGTTGGATGGTGTCATTTGATAACCTACAGTTAAGCTAAGCTATACATAGACATAAGAAAACAAAGAAACTATATTGTAATCTAAGTCTGGCTTCAAGGCCTAGCTACCAAGCCATAAATCTAAATAAAAAAAAAATAATTTTATGTTGGGACTCGATATTTTGTAAGTCCTATGCCTGCCTTTGTGGCAAATTTGAAAAACGACAATAATCGATCTTTTGTACCGTCACCAGTGATCAATATATAGTACTAAATACCTATTACGTATTTATATTGTATCTATGACCAATCAAGTAGTCTGTGACTGTGATAACGATCATTATTCATTTATTCATCAACAATAGGTGTTTCGTTATTTTAATGACGAAACCTGTAACTTCTAACCTTTGTACACACTACAACGTTCTCGAATGATACTACAATAATTGTTACCAGTTCAATGTGATTACACGCAATTATCTTAATTGTAACAAATATGGCACTTAATAAACTAGTGGCAGGTGATTGCGGTGGAAATAATTCTTTAGTACAACTATCTAATATTGTAAGTCGAGATGTTTCCATTGCTCAGCCAGTTTCACAAGCTGACAAATTTGTTACTGAGTTTATGGCTCAAAACTCACAAACACCACAAACTTTTAATATGAAAGCTTTGCTTGGTAATTTACCAGAAGGAATAATTACAGGAAATAATATACACAGAAGTAATCAAATCCCAAGTGCCAGTTCGCAAATAACGATGCCATGGACAATGGGTCCAAGTTCTTCATACCTTCCACATCAACCTATGATAAGGCCGTTTTATATGACTCAGCAGCCTGTTGTGCACCAGCAAGCACCATCAAATGTCCAGGTACAATATGTCGATGAGTCAGAAGTTGCAAACATTACCTCCAGTGATGTAAAAGCGAAAGCTCAAGAGTACATAAATACTGTAAAAGATGATGATGATTTGGCCTATAATCAATTTATGTCATTTATGAAAAAAATAAGTGCTGGAGAGTTAAACTTAGGTGAAAGCAGTGAAACAACACAAAGAAAGTTAAGTAAAGATGAAATCATAAATGAAATGGCTGAGAAATATAAAGAAGATTGGGACAGATTAAGTGATGTTACTGATTATTGGGACTCTGAAGCTGCTAATGGGATAGCTGCAGAATATTCTTTTACTGAAGGTAATGTTATGTTGGAGAATAAAAGTGCTCTTGAAATAGGTAAAGAAAAACTTAAAATGGGTGATATTCCAGGAGCTGTATTATGTTTTGAAGCAGCTGCACAACAACAACCAGCCTCTGCAGAAGCTTGGTTTTTATTGGGAACAACCCAAGCAGAAAATGAACAGGACCCATTAGCTATCACTGCATTGAAAAAATCTTTGGAAATTGATCCTAGGCAATTGGAAGCCTATATTACTCTGGCTGCTGCATACACTAATGAAAACATGCCAAAATTTGCATTTATTATATTACTGGATTGGTTGAAGGCTAGTCCTAAATATAGTGATATACTTCCACAAGATGTAAGTCCAAAGAAACTGAATTTAAAAGAGTTAGAGGCCCATGTAAAATCATTATATTTACAAGCAGCTCAGCTAAATCCAACACAAATTGATGCTGATGTTCAAAATGCTTTAGGTGTTGTTTTTAACATAAGTCAAGAGTATGATAAAGCAGTGGACTGTTTTAAAACAGCTTTGATGGTAGCAGGTGATGATGCAAAACTATGGAACAGACTTGGAGCCACATTGGCAAACAGTGAAAGATCTGAAGAAGCAGTTGAAGCATATCACGAAGCTCTAAATATAGAACCAGGTTTTATCAGAGCAAGATATAATGTTGGCATTACTTGTATGAATTTAGGTGCTCACAGAGAAGCAGCAGAACATTTCCTAGTTGCTTTGAATCAACAATTTAAAGCTAAAAGTATGTTTCCTGATTCATCAAATACTGACACTAGCTCTTCTACAATATGGACAACACTAAGGATGGTATGCTCATTCATGGGACAACATGATGTTGCTAAGTTGGTTGATGAGCGTAATCTAAGTGAACTTAATAAGTTTTTTAAAATGGAATAACAATTTTACATGTTTAAAGAATATAAGTAGTCCATGTAAAATCTCTTATCTTGTAAAAGGTTTCAATAAAATTTATAAATGGTTGATAAATATTTATAATAACAGAAAAATACTCTGTTCAGATAACATTATCTAAATAATTTTATAGCTAATTAAATTATGAATTCATGGGGGACTTAGGGAAGGTAAAATATATCCTTTTATATTTTCAACTATTGTTTTACTGTCACCTCTTTCCATGTAAAAAGCTGCAAGTTGTGTCTGTTAAGGGACAGCCTTGAGGGTGGTTTTTATAAAACCAGCACTCTTTTTGTCTAACTTTGTAAACCTTAGTTTTATTTTTACTTCCAGCTTTGGAATTATTAGTTACCTCTTCTAGAGTTTTTGGATAGCTTAACTGTATTTTACCACTTTGAACTAGAAATATATGGTGATGGTTTTTCATAAGTGTCTGCAGGCCACCACATTCTGATTTTAAGAATTTTAATTTATCTGGTGGTATAAGTTGTACAACTTCATTGATTGCCACAATTTTTCCTGCATTCCAGTTACCATTTTTTGCACTGGACCCTTGAAGCAAGTAGGCACAAATAATGTCAACTATATTTTCGATTATTTTTTTGTCAATCCTAGTACAATTCTTTACTTTTTCAACTGATTCTCTTGCTTTGAAATCACTTATCCATTCATTTTTTACACTTTCTTTTAAAGGTTTAGAATCACATTCAATTATTTCTGTAATCCTATCTAAAAAATGACTATATTGTTCTTCAGCATAAATTCTACCTTTGCTTACAAAACATATTCTCTTAGTACTTGGTATTTTCAGTCTATCAATTCCTATACTAAAGCCAATATCATTACATACATGTTTAATGTAATCTAAGTAATCCATGTATTGACTTCGAAAGGAATTTTTTCTTTGATACTTGGAACCATCAAAATTGTATGAACAGCATGGTAGCAAAAAGAAATTACATTTGTAAGAACTTTTAGCTGCTATGACAGGTATCCAAGGTGTAAGTTCATCAGAATGATTTCCTATTATCCAATCAATATCAGGAAAAAGGCAGTCATCTGAAGGAGTAACAGTTTTTTCCTGAAAATAAGTAATAACATAAATAACTATTAAAACATCGATTGTATAAAAACATCTTTCATCAAAAGATTTGTTATAATTAGTTGTTTAAAATTTTATATACTAATTGAGAGGTGAATTTCTCAGTCAATCCCGGCTGAGACAAGTCATTAGTGCAGCCACTGGATATGGCAATTTTAAGTGACATCTTTATAATATAGGTGTCACCAACAGCCTGAGAGAGAGCCCAAAGAGCCTGCCGGGAGGCAGACGAAGTAGCCACCCCTGTCCTGCTTGGATGTGGAGAGGTGGCCCAATACAGGGTGAAGTATCTCAATGCCCCAGCTAGCCTCAGTGAAGTCCTCAACAACATCAAGACACTGGTGGACTTCCTGGAGGAGCTGGGCTGGATGGAGTAACCCCTCATCCATCCTCGCACTCAAAATAGGCGCTCTGACGTCGATTTGCGGAAACCGCCTGTTTGCAGACGAAGAAAAGTAACTAAAAAGCAAAAAATAAATATTTCTACAACATCTTAAAGTCCATGCCAAGTATAACATAGAAAAACAACAACAAATTTGCAAAATATAATATTTTTGTTTTACTCCCTCATCAACTTCAAGACATTGTAGTAATATTTATTTTTTAGTTACTTTTAAAGTTGATTTCTTTTTTGCTAGTTTTTTATTTATTTTTATTTGTTCATTTAGTTCTTTATACTTTACTTTTCTCTTTGATTTATTGCATAACACCGTCCACCAAACAATAAAGTGTTAGTGAAGTTGCAAAACCCCTCACCAGTTGACAGTTGATTTTCAAAATCCACTATGATGACAGATTGGTTGCAAATTCCTCTATAACAGATTTTTATTTGAACTTTCATTGAATATTCTTGTAAAAATTTAAGGCTGGAACCCTTTTTACAAATTGGAAGATGCTAGGAAATTAAGTATGTATTAAGTAAAATTCTCTCAGGCCATTTTAGCCGCTTTTGAAATTACACCCCTCAATTTGACTAGTGATAGCTATTTAATTTCTTATAAAGTTTATTTAGAATTATTTTTAGATTTTAGAGTAAAATCTACAAAAATATATAATCTTAAAAGTTTGTTCTTAACTTGCTTGCTAATAAACTTTTTTTTTTTGAGAAAGGAAATAAATTACTATTATTCGAGAAATTGAAGAGTTTCCACTGGATTTTAATGGATCAGTTTATATCTTACTTCTAATTTGATGTCACTTGAATACATATCCCAAATGTTTCTTTTTCTTATGTCAATACCAACTCCATTATATCCTTCTTTAGTCAAAATGTACACAAGTAAACCATTCCCACAACCAAGATCAACAAATGTTTGTTTCATAGTGTGGTTTTCTTGGCTTTCCCAAATAAGCAGCAAATATGTGGCTATGGCAACATCTTCATACACAAACTTAGATGGATCTGTACACTCTGGCCATATCTATAAGTTTATAAAATCAATTTGAGAGTTTAGCAAGAACTAAAAATTAGTGTAAACTTTTATATAAATATTTTACATATGATTGTAAAGTTTTAACTTAAAATAAGTAAAGGCAAAGACAGTAAGATTAAATTCTACACCAGGGATTCCCAAACTATTTTGAGCAAGAGACCCCTTTTCTAAACTGAACTGATACCTCAGACCCCCATAGCCAAATTGCTTTAAAAATCCTATCTCCATTTTTTGTTAAGTTTTTAAAAGTACAATAAATGATATTTCTTACTAAAATACTAGTCATTCTTATAACAAGTTGGTATACATAAGATAACTTAGACAGTATCGACAAAGTATCAAATAACAGCTTATGTTAATTAATAGATGTCAATTTTTAGACCTCATCAATCCCCAAAATCAGTTTTTGTTTATGTCAACCTCGCGAAAACCGTTTTCAACCCTAGGGGGTCGATATCAACCAATTTGGGAATCCCTGTTCTATACAATAGTGAAGTATTTAAAAGTGATGTGTTTTAATCTCATTCAAAATCTCACCTTAACCATGTCTTTTCCATACTTCAATTTCAATTCATTATATTTCTTATAATAATCCTCTTTAGATACAAGTACTAATGATTCAGTACAAAAACTTTGCCTTGCCACACTGGATTCAGATTGTTCACTCCATTTTAGAAATTGTGGTACCAAAGTATTCTTTAACCATATATAAGAACTGGAAGTAGCATCTGTAATTATACATAATAATTGATTTTACAATCTATGGTGGCTAAAAGTGTATGGCATCCATATCTTATTAGAATGATGTGCATTTGCCTTCTGGCTCAGAACTTCATCTCTGTATATTTTCTGACCTATTATGCTGACTATTACAATTAACTCAATGCTAATAATCAGTGGCAGAATAAGAACTAAATTGAATGTGTGCAACATACATTTTATAAGGCTCTCTGGTAATGCAAAAAGATGGATTTGAAAAACATTTGAAACTGATACTTTTTATTTATTATGGACAAACAAAAAGCTAAAAAAGACTATACATAAATTATATACACATACACAGTCTATACATATTTTGGTATGAGTAACAATTATTGTTTTATGATAAATACAATTTTACATTTTAAAAGTAACAAAAAAATTCTACTTATTCTGTCTTCTAGGCATGAGGCCCCTAGGAGTGTGAGACCATAGGCAGTAGCCCATGTTGCTCATGCTTTATGGCACCTTTAATGATAATGAAGGAAAACATTGAGAGGAATCCAGACCAATGAAGGAGATAATTTATATATAAAGTAAACACACCTTTGATAAGTATGGTGTGTATAGCAAACATGCCCCTATAATTGGTAGGCCAGAACCCGTCAATAGCACAATTATATTATAAGCATAGCAACTATTTATTATATTTTAGCCAATAATTTTATCTATATAGCTAGTCTTAAGTACTATTCTAATAAAATAACATCCTCAAATGATATAAATTTCTTATTTCAGTTAACCGACTAAATTGGTACTTACCACAACTTGCACAAAGCAATATTATATCATCTTGTAATTGCAAAGAATATGGAAACTCAGGGATTAAACATTGGTGCACTTTGTCTGGAGTTACATTGTAAAATTTTGCCAATAACTTGTCTCTTTGTACACAAATAAGCTCAAACGCTTGATTATCTTTATAGTTTCTTGGTAAAAGTTCAACAAGCATTAGTTCTATGTTGTGTACGTCCTTTTCACATTTTTGTAAATCAAACTTTTTTAATATGTGGTCAGTACACGTTTCAAAGTTTATTGGATTAAGCAAGTCTTTTAGTTTGTCGCATTCTTCTGGGATGTGCCAATTATCAAATACAGGCCTACAAATATATCTGAACAATATTTTATTGCCCCATAATCTTTTGTTGACAACGTGAGGTTTATTCACCAATATATCAATAGATTTTAAAAAGGTGATGACTGCAATGCCATTTATGCATCGATTTTGCCAATGTCGAGCGTATAGAAAAGCCAGGTGATATAAATAGGAATTTTGGCCGGTAAATTAAAAAGAAAAAGAAAAATCTGCCAATCTTATACAATACAACAAATATAATATTTACAACAAAACATAAAAAAGAGCAAAGGGCAAAACTAAATAATAACTAACTTCAAATCAATCTTAAGTATAATATATATACTATACGATCCATATATATATATATATATATATATATATATATATATATATATATATACTATACAATCTAATATAAGATAATTTTATTCACAGTCAAGAATTTACAAAGAATATATATACAAATGGTTTATGCGATAAAGTTACAGGAAGAATATCATAAAGGGAAGTAGAAATTTTACGGCAATGGAAAAAGATATGTTCTATGGAACTTTCGCCCAAACCACACTCACATAAAGAATTATCAGGAATTCTGAGTTTTGCTAATAAAAAAATCAGGGGAACAAACATGGCCAAGACGTAAACGAATAATTATAATGGAAGAAATTTTTTTAGGGATGTTGCGGAAACGGAAAAACCAGGGGAACGAGGGGATAAGAGGTTGGAGATTAGCATAGTGCTTGCCGACAGTTTGACAAGACTTTAACCATAGGTCATTCCATGATTTTAGCATATCAGGTTTAGCAAGGGCTCGAAGATCGCGCGGGAAACACTTGGAATATTTTTTTTTTTTTTGGTTTTGAGGCGAGGGAAAATGCTTAACCGATTTACGCACAAACTGGGTCGTTGCTAGGGGAACGACACGCGTCGGTCGGGGGCGATAACACTGCAGCAATAGTATGCTCTTGGCAGCGCTCCGTCCGCGATCGACGTCACAGAATAGTGTGGAAGACTCCGAGCGTTGCTGCACGGGCGAGCAACCCCAATACCCACTAAAAACCCCCTCCTCCCTGACGACCCTGCGCTTTGAATGTGTTGGAAAGGCTGAGATTTAGAACATAGTTACGCCCAGCCGATCCAGCGCAATAAAGTGCCTGGAGTGTGCCCTGGGAGAACACACCCCACTTCGTTGTGCGGGGGTAGAAGGTCCTTTGCTCTTCCTAGCAAGCTAAAGGCCCCCCGCGGTAAACGGAACCTAACTCAGGGAGGGAAGTAATGCGCGTACCTGCCTCTCCGGGTGCCAGCTGAAGGCCGGCGACCTCGAGAAGACGCATTGGCACGCGCTGCAGGACTTCTCTCCCTGTCTCGTTCTGCGGCCTCCTTGAGTGACATTACTGTCTCGCAAAAAGTAACCGCAGCCCCCCAATTGTCGCTGCTCTGCAGCATGGCCTTGACCAAGTCGCAGATGTGGCGGTGAAGTGCATTGGACCAGACGGGTGCACCGTACAGTGCCATACTCCTCAGGATGCCAGAGTAAAGTTTCCGCGTCGCACCTCCCGGGCCCCCTACGTTGGGAAGCAGCCTCGAGAGTGCGCCCGCGGATTTGACGAGTTTGGGAACTAGCTGCTCAAAGTGCGCTTTGAACAGCCATTTCCCATCGAGAACTAGCCCCAGATATTTCATCTGGGGCCCTACTCTAATGGCCACCCCTTGGACCGAAACGGTCAAGTCCGCGGGGGGATTGCGAAATTTCCTATGGAACATGATGGCCTCCGTTTTCGCGGGGGAGACCCTCAAGCCCAGCCTAGCTATTCGATCTACGACAATCGCCAACCCGGCGTTAGCGACGTCCACGGATTCCGCAAATGACGCAGCGCGTGCCGTGAGTAGGGTGTCGTCCGCAAAGCAGATCAGCCCTACCCCGGGTAGGACCGGAACCCGAAGGATCCAGTCATAACCTACGTTCCAAAGAATCGGCCCGAGGACCGACCCCTGTGGAACGCCGCACGCGACGCGTCGACGACCTACCTCGGGATTGCCGGACTCACCGCCCTCCCAAAGGATATGTCGATCCTGCAGGTACGCGCCCAACAGCCTCGTGAGGTACGGGGGGACTCCATGCGCGCGGAGCCCCTCCCTGATCGTCTCATGAGGGAGGCTGTTAAAGGCGTTCGCTATATCTAGCGACACCGCAAGAACGACATCCTTCGCTTGGACGGCTTCGTCCGTTGACGTTCGCAGCGTCTCGAAGGCGTCCATCGTGGAGCGCCTCCGCCGAAACCCGAACTGCGTTTCTGAAAGCCCCGGCTCCACAGTGTCGAGATGCTTCACGAGCCGCTCCGCCAAGATCTTTTCGAAGACCTTAGCGACCTCGTTCAGCAGCACTATGGGCCTGAAGGCGGACGGATCGTTGGGAGGCCGACCTCCCTTGGGAATCAGGCACAAACGACCCTCCTTCCATTGCGACGGGAGCCGACCTGCGCGAATACAGGCTTCGAACAGTTCCCGCAGCTGGCCGCGTAGATGTTTAGCGGCCAGGAAGAGGAGTCGACCTGGAACCCCGTCGGGTCCCGGTGCCGTCTTCCTGCCCCGGAGCCGGTCCAGGGCAACGTCTAGTTCCCCCTCGGAGATGGAGTGAGGCTCCTCGTCCGTGGGAGTGTCGGGAACGGGTGGACCCATACTGGGGGGAGTGAAGTTTCCCGGATCCGGGAAGAGCCCGTCGATAACCGACCGGAGCACCTCGGGTTCGAGCGTTTCCGTGACCGTGGATGTGCAAGGCCGCAACGTGTTGCGAGCCCCACGGTACGGACGCCCCCAAGGGTCCCGATCGAGCGTCTCGAGGAGCTCGGCCCGAGCCCGGGCTTTCGCTTGCAGTATTGCAATCGAAAGGGCCTTTCTGGCCTCCCTAAACTCTCCCACGAGTCCATTTTCCGCGACGTAGTCCGGAGGACGGCGCGCCCTGCAGCGTTTGAGCCTGTGGCTGATGATGCGAACTGCCTTTCGCATCTCGCCCAGCTCCTCGGTCCACCAGTGGACCTGCTTGCACGGAGGCTGCCGCTTGGAGACGCGAGGCATCGCCGCGTCGCAAACCCTCGTCAGGGTCTTGCGCATGTGCTCTGCCTGCGACTCCAGGTTCTCGAATTCGACTGGGTAGGCCCAGCTTTCCGTGAGTGCCCACTCCTCGGCCTGCTCCGGATCGAGCTTGGTAAGGGCCCAACGCGGGAAGAGAGGGGGGCGATGAACAGGGCTCGGACCGGAGGAGGGGGTAAGCTCAAATCTGATGTACCGATGATCAGAGAGCGACTCCACCTCCTCCAGCACCCTCCATCCGACAACTCTGCGGGCGGCCGCATGAGTGGCGAATGACAGGTCGATGACCGATCCACCCCGCGCGCGCACGCAGGTCTGGACCGATCCCTGGTTCAATATGGTCAGGCCGGATTGAAGAGCCCATTCCTCAACCGTCCGGCCCCTAGGTTCCGTGAACGTATTTCCCCAGGAACAGTGTTTTGCGTTAAAGTCGCCCATCACGAAGATCGTTTTAGGCGACAATCTGTCTATGGCAGCCCTGATGGCGTCCAAGTGAAGCTCGAACTCCGCCAGGGGGCGGCTGCGCGAAAAGTAAACGCCTATGACGACGATACTCCCGCTCTCCGCCACCGCATAGCCCTTTCCTCTTTCAAGACATGTAAGCGGTGTGCCAGAACCGGCTCTGGCCACCACCGCTACCACGTCGTCGAGGTCGCCCACCCAATTGCCGCAAGGCGGCACGTAATAAGGTTCGCTTATTACGGCCAAGTTCGCTTGCCACTCCGCCATCGCCTGCAGGCACAAATCCTGAGCGGTGGGGGAGTGGTTTACGTTCGCCTGAAATAGTATTGTTACGGGCGTACTAGGCATTGGAGGTGTCCATTGCGCGTACTCCCGTAACACCCGTGCGTTGTTTCGTCCTCGGATGGACGAATTTGCCCTTCACGTAGGGAGGCTGGCAGAACCTCGCCAACGTGGGGTGGGCAGCGTTGAGTCCCCCCGCCGCACACGCCGCGCAGTGGGGGTTCCGGGCCGTGCAGTCCGGCATCTTGTGTCCGCTCTTACCGCAGCGGAGACACAAGTTAGTCCGGTCCGGGCACGTGTCCGGACAGGTCTGGGCGCCATGGCCGACGTTGTAACACCGGTAACAACGTATCGGTCTGGCTTCCAGTGCCTCTACCCTCGCCGAGGTGAAGCCTACCACGAGGTAGCCCATCTCGACGATGACTTTGGCAGCAGCGACGGGGCACATCACGTACGATGCGCCCAAACCGCCCGGTCCTGCACCGATGTGCTTCGTGCGCACGTCGTCGCGCCGGCAGTTGCCGGCGCGCGCGATCGCGTCACGCAGCCCATCGACCGTGACCGATTCGTCCAGCCCAGAGACGTAAAGCTCCCCACGCTTTACGGGGCGGACGACCTCGGCCATCCCTGCAAGGGCTCCGCGCAGAGCCTCGGCGACGCGGTCCGCCTTGGCCGCGCTCTCGGGTCCCGGCTGGAACTCGAGAAGGCGCGCGTCCCTGACGGTCCGCACCACCTTCAGCCCCTCGCGGAGGCCCATGGCCGCGATGTCGACCACCGTCGAGGCCTTCGCGAAGACCTCGCGATAACCGACACCCTTCGCGGCCGCTGCCGGCAGCAGTTTGATGATAACTGCGGCCGACTTCGGCTCACGGAATACTACCGCAGGCTTCGCAGCCTGTTTCCGTTGTTGCTGCCCCCGCCCCGTCGGCAGGGGAGCAGCTTGCGCCTGGGTGGGGGGAGGGGGCGCGTCGGCCCTCGCCCCCTTACCCTTTTTCCGCTTGACGACCGTCGTCCACGCCCCCCCCGTCCGGGGCGGGGGCGGGGGCCACGGGCGCCGGCGGCGGCGCGACGTGCGCGATGCGAGCGCGGACGGTGGGCGCCGCGACTACCGATGTCGCGGCCGCAGGCGCCGTCCGTTGCCTAGGGGCCGGCCTAGGAGCCGACACCACAGGCACGGGTGCCGTGGCGGGGGCCGTTAATGCAACGGCGGCATCGCGTGCCACTCTCCGCTGCATTTTCAGCCTCCACTTCACCCCCCCTCTATTCGTCTTTTTTTTAGAGGGGGGGGCCGGTGACGGTGGGGAGTCCGTCACCCCGACAGCCGGGGTCGCCACCACCTCCATCGGAACCGGGGTACTTACTTCCCCCGCATTCCGCCGGACGGCGGCGGTAGCCGTGGCCGCTTTCGGCCTAACGGCCACTTTTGGTGCCGGTTTGATTGCCGGCGCCTTGCCTCGGTCGGCCGCTAGCGGTGGACGGAGGGTCGGCGCGGCATTCAGCCGGTCCTCGATTCCGGCGAACCGGGCATCGAGTATGGGGGCGACAACGTCGATCACGGCCCGCACAAACGCGTCGTGATCGATGCCGCCGGGCCCCGTTGGAGCGGGTGTCGGCGCCACCCCGTTGGCGGCCGCCGGAGCTCGCTCCGTCCCGACGACGGGAGCCGGTGTCGGCCCTGCTACCGCAGCACGGGCCGGACGCGATTTTTTAACCGCAGCGGGTGCGGCGGGCGGTTCCGGTACCGCCGCCGCCTCCGCCGTGGCGGCTTGGGCCTTTCGCTTGACGGGTACGGGGGTCGGCGCCGCCATTACAGCAGGCGCCGGCTCCGCAACCGAAGCGGAGGCCTTTAGGGCCTTACGCATGTCTTCAAACTCCCTGCGGTAGGAGCGGTTTTCCTCCCGCAGCGAGCTTAACTCCATGCGTAGCCTGGCGTTCTCGTTACCGAGCTTCCAGGCCTCGGATTCCGGATTTCGCGTGACCAGTGTGTCGACGATGTCCGACACCCTGGACGCGGCCTCCTTCAGCCGGCGCACGTAAACCCCCTTCAAATTGCCCGACGTTTGGGCAATTTGAATTATCTCGGCGACCTGGGCGCACGCCGCTAGGCGGAGCTCCCCAGGGCCGAGAGCCGATATATTCCCGACGAGGGCGGCGCACTGGCTAGCCGCGGCCACTTTGGCGGCGGTTGCCTTGCGCGCCTTGCGCCCCTTTTCACCCCCCTCGGTGCGGAGGTAGGCCTCCGCACCCGCGAGAATGCTAGTAGTCGCCGCGGGTGCGCCCCCCGTGGGGCGCAGAGGCGAGCGCGCGCGCGCTGGGGAAGAAGCACCCGACGTGCCGTCCGAATCGGCGCCGCTGCTCTGGGACCGGTCCCAGAAGCGCGACCTCGATCCGGGAACGAGCATCGGGGCACACGAAATCGGCACCGTTGCCGTTGAAGACGTTGACGGCGCCGCCGAACCCGATGCCGAAGACGATGAGGCTGTGAACGAACATGACGACGTCGTCGTGCCCGCCGCCGCTGCCGCTGAAGACGAGGACGTGGACACCGCCGCAGCCGAAGACGCAGGCGCCGACATCGCAACAGCGGCTCCCATCCCATTAGGGAAGGAAGACGAGGGGGTCGCCGCTGCCGCGCCTACGAGGTCCCTATTCACGACCCCGGCCGAGGGCGCGAGTGAGGCTCGCGCGACAACCGGTGTCGTGGGACGGCTGCTCTCGACGTTGCAGCCCGAAAGGTTGCAAGTCGATGTCGTAGGCACAGGTGAAGCCCGTGCGCTATACGACACCGTCGTCGTAGGGCACCCATCCCCTGCCGTCGCTGAACCGGCCCGCCGTGTATACCGGACTACAGGCAGGCGCTTCAGGGCGGGAATAACTATGGTCGCGAATCGCACCGTAGAGCGCGTGCTCCAGCGAGTCTGGGACGCTGCCGGACGGTGGGATTTCGTTGTGCGGGGGGTAGAAGGTCCTTTGCTCTTCCTAGCAAGCTAAAGGCCCCCCGCGGTAAACGGAACCTAACTCAGGGAGGGAAGTAATGCGCGTACCTGCCTCTCCGGGTGCCAGCTGAAGGCCGGCGACCTCGAGAAGACGCATTGGCACGCGCTGCAGGACTTCTCTCCCTGTCTCGTTCTGCGGCCTCCTTGAGTGACATTACTGTCTCGCAAAAAGTAACCGCAGCCCCCCAATTGTCGCTGCTCTGCAGCATGGCCTTGACCAAGTCGCAGAGCGAGTCGACTGGACCTACGTGCGTCTCAAGTTCGAAACGCTGCGGCGCCCATGCGGCGCACTCGACAAGCGTGTGTAACGCCGTGTCGGGCGCGCCGCACTGGCGGCAGTCCGGGGAAGGCAAGCAGCCCACAATGCGACACAGATACTTATCGAAACATCCGTGTCCGGTAAGTATCTGTGTCGTCCTGAAGGTCAGGGTGCCGCTGGTGCGGTTGACCCATTCCGTCAGCTGTGGCCTGATTGCATCCACCGTGTAGCCGCCATAGGCCGCAGGGTTGTCGAGCTCTTGAGACCAGACGGCGATCATGGAGGCGGTTTCCCGCTTCCTGATCGCCTCGATTTCGACCTGACAGAAGGTCAGGCCTCTAGCTAGGGCATCCTGCCGGGTGCGGCGCACCACTGTCAGGACGTCCGCCTGGAGATGCCAGGGCGGATCGCCTGCCAGGAGGGTGGCCGCCGTCCGCGACACTGTGCGATACCCCCGTATGGTCCTCACGGCCAGAACCTGCTGCGCCCGTTGCAGCAGGGTTCTGTTGTGGCGGTGAAGTGCAATGGACCAGACGGGTGCACCGTACAGTGCCATACTCCTCAGGATGCCAGAGTAAAGTTTCCGCGTCGCACCTCCCGGGCCCCCTACGTTGGGAAGCAGCCTCGAGAGTGCGCCCGCGGATTTGACGAGTTTGGGAACTAGCTGCTCAAAGTGCGCTTTGAACAGCCATTTCCCATCGAGAACTAGCCCCAGATATTTCATTTGGGGCCCTACTCTAATGGCCACCCCTTGGACCGAAACGGTCAAGTCCGCGGGGGGATTGCGAAATTTCCTATGGAACATGATGGCCTCCGTTTTCGCGGGGGAGACCCTCAAGCCCAGCCTAGCTATTCGATCTACGACAATCGCCAACCCGGCGTTAGCGACGTCCACGGATTCCGCAAATGACGCAGCGCGTGCCGTGAGTAGGGTGTCGTCCGCAAAGCAGATCAGCCCTACCCCGGGTAGGACCGGAACCCGAAGGATCCAGTCATAACCTACGTTCCAAAGAATCGGCCCGAGGACCGACCCCTGTGGAACGCCGCACGCGACGCGTCGACGACCTACCTCGGGATTGCCGGACTCACCGCCCTCCCAAAGGATATGTCGATCCTGCAGGTACGCGCCCAACAGCCTCGTGAGGTACGGGGGGACTCCATGCGCGCGGAGCCCCTCCCTGATCGTCTCATGAGGGAGGCTGTTAAAGGCGTTCGCTATGTCTAGCGACACCGCAAGAACGACATCCTTCGCTTGGACGGCTTCGTCCGTTGACGTTCGCAGCGTCTCGAAGGCGTCCATCGTGGAGCGCCTCCGCCGAAACCCGAACTGCGTTTCTGAAAGCCCCGGCTCCACAGTGTCGAGATGCTTCACGAGCCGCTCCGCCAAGATCTTTTCGAAGACCTTAGCGACCTCGTTCAGCAGCACTATGGGCCTGAAGGCGGACGGATCGTTGGGAGGCCGACCTCCCTTGGGAATCAGGCACAAACGACCCTCCTTCCATTGCGACGGGAGCCGACCTGCGCGAATACAGGCTTCGAACAGTTCCCGCAGCTGGCCGCGTAGATGTTTAGCGGCCAGGAAGAGGAGTCGACCTGGAACCCCGTCGGGTCCCGGTGCCGTCTTCCTGCCCCGGAGCCGGTCCAGGGCAACGTCTAGTTCCCCCTCGGAGATGGAGTGAGGCTCCTCGTCCGTGGGAGTGTCGGGAACGGGTGGACCCATACTGGGGGGAGTGAAGTTTCCCGGATCCGGGAAGAGCCCGTCGATAACCGACCGGAGCACCTCGGGTTCGAGCGTTTCCGTGACCGTGGATGTGCAAGGCCGCAACGTGTTGCGGGCCCCACGGTACGGACGCCCCCAAGGGTCCCGATCGAGCGTCTCGAGGAGCTCGGCCCGAGCCCGGGCTTTCGCTTGCAGTATTGCAATCGAAAGGGCCTTTCTGGCCTCCCTAAACTCTCCCACGAGTCCATTTTCCGCGACGTAGTCCGGAGGACGGCGCGCCCTGCAGCGTTTGAGCCTGTGGCTGATGATGCGAACTGCCTTTCGCATCTCGCCCAGCTCCTCGGTCCACCAGTGGACCTGCTTGCACGGAGGCTGCCGCTTGGAGACGCGAGGCATCGCCGCGTCGCAAACCCTCGTCAGGGTCTTGCGCATGTGCTCTGCCTGCGACTCCAGGTTCTCGAATTCGACTGGGTAGGCCCAGCTTTCCGTGAGTGCCCACTCCTCGGCCTGCTCCGGATCGAGCTTGGTAAGGGCCCAACGCGGGAAGAGAGGGGGGCGATGAACAGGGCTCGGACCGGAGGAGGGGGTAAGCTCAAATCTGATGTACCGATGATCAGAGAGCGACTCCACCTCCTCCAGCACCCTCCATCCGACAACTCTGCGGGCGGCCGCATGAGTGGCGAATGACAGGTCGATGACCGATCCACCCCGCGCGCGCACGCAGGTCTGGACCGATCCCTGGTTCAATATGGTCAGGCCGGATTGAAGAGCCCATTCCTCAACCGTCCGGCCCCTAGGTTCCGTGAACGCATTTCCCCAGGAACAGTGTTTTGCGTTAAAGTCGCCCATCACGAAGATCGTTTTAGGCGACAATCTGTCTATGGCAGCCCTGATGGCGTCCAAGTGAAGCTCGAACTCCGCCAGGGGGCGGCTGCGCGAAAAGTAAACGCCTATGACGACGATACTCCCGCTCTCCGCCACCGCATAGCCCTTTCCTCTTTCGAGACATGTAAGCGGTGTGCCAGAACCGGCTCTGGCCACCACCGCTACCACGTCGTCGAGGTCGCCCACCCAATTGCCGCAAGGCGGCACGTAATAAGGTTCGCTTATTACGGCCAAGTTCGCTTGCCACTCCGCCATCGCCTGCAGGCACAAATCCTGAGCGGTGGGGGAGTGGTTTACGTTCGCCTGAAATAGTATTGTTACGGGCGTACTAGGCATTGGAGGTGTCCATTGCGCGTACTCCCGTAACACCCGTGCGTTGTTTCGTCCTCGGATGGACGAATTTGCCCTTCACGTAGGGAGGCTGGCAGAACCTCGCCAACGTGGGGTGGGCAGCGTTGAGTCCCCCCGCCGCACACGCCGCGCAGTGGGGGTTCCGGGCCGTGCAGTCCGGCATCTTGTGTCCGCTCTTACCGCAGCGGAGACACAAGTTAGTCCGGTCCGGGCACGTGTCCGGACAGGTCTGGGCGCCATGGCCGACGTTGTAACACCGGTAACAACGTATCGGTCTGGTTTCCAGTGCCTCTACCCTCGCCGAGGTGAAGCCTACCACGAGGTAGCCCATCTCGACGATGACTTTGGCAGCAGCGACGGGGCACATCACGTACGATGCGCCCAAACCGCCCGGTCCTGCACCGATGTGCTTCGTGCGCACGTCGTCGCGCCGGCAGTTGCCGGCGCGCGCGATCGCGTCACGCAGCCCATCGACCGTGACCGATTCGTCCAGCCCAGAGACGTAAAGCTCCCCACGCTTTACGGGGCGGACGACCTCGGCCATCCCTGCAAGGGCTCCGCGCAGAGCCTCGGCGACGCGGTCCGCCTTGGCCGCGCTCTCGGGTCCCGGCTGGAACTCGAGAAGGCGCGCGTCCCTGACGGTCCGTACCACCTTCAGCCCCTCGCGGAGGCCCATGGCCGCGATGTCGACCACCGTCGAGGCTTTCGCGAAGACCTCGCGATAACCGACACCCTTCGCGGCCGCTGCCGGCAGCAGTTTGATGATAACTGCGGCCGACTTCGGCTCACGGAATACTACCGCAGGCTTCGCAGCCTGTTTCCGTTGTTGCTGCCCCCGCCCCGACGGCAGGGGAGCAGTTTGCGCCTGGGTGGGGGGAGGGGGCCCGTCAGCCCTCGCCCCCTTACCTTTTTTCCGCTTGACGACCGTCGTCCACGCCCCCCCCTCCGGGGCGGGGGCGGGGGCCACGGGCGCCGGCGGCGGCGCGACGTGCGCGATGCGAGCGCGGACGGCGGGCGTCGCGATGACCGATGCCGCGGCCGCGGGCGCCGTCCGTTGCCTAGGGGCCGGCCTAGGAGCCGACACCACAGGCACGGGTGCCGTGGCGGGGGCCGTTAATGCAACGGCGGCATCGCGTGCCGCTCTCCGCTGCATTTTCAGCCTCCACTTCACCCCCCTCTATTCGTCTTTTTTTTAGGTGGGGAGTTCGTCACCCCGACAGCCGGGGTCGCCACCACCTCCATCGGAACCGGGGTACTTACTTCCCTCGCATTCCGCCGGACGGCGGCGGCACCCGTGGCCGTTTTCGGCCTAACGGCCACTTTTGGTGCCGGTTTGATTGCCGGCGCCTTGCCTCGGTCGGCCGCTAGCGGTGGACGGAGGGTCGGCGCGGCATTCAGCCGGTCCTCGATTCCGGCGAACCGGGCATCGAGTATGGGGGCGACAACGTCGATCACGGCCCGCACAAACGCGTCGTGATCGATGCCGCCGGGCCCCGTTGGAGCGGGTGTCGGCGCCACTCCGTTGGCGGCCGCCGGAGCTCGCTCCGTCCCGACGACGGGAGCCGGTGTCGGCCCTGCTACCGCAGCACGGGCCGGACGCGAACTAAATAACACTGTACACTATCACTACACAACTGTTGTCGCAATTTGTCGCTTTTTGAGAGCGAAAAAGCGCAAAAAATTGCAGTTTTCTGCAAAGAGCACGGGCATTTGCGACTGCTTCGCACGGATGCCGTCCGGGAATTCGACACTTGGAATATTTACTACAACCGGCGTAGACAGCTTGTTTGGCACACTTGTCAGCACTTTCATTTCCACAGATGCCAGAGTGACCAGGAATCCAGGCTAGAAATACTTCCAAACCCAAACAGTAACAATTGTAAAGAATCTGCTTAATATGCAAAGAAAGTGGAGAAATTTGGTTGGAACGAAAAGGGGACTTAGAAATATCTTGTAAGCAGCTCAAAGAATCAGTGAAAATGATAGACTTACTAAGGCGATGGGATTCTATATAAAGGGCGGCTTCAAGGATGGCTATAGATTCACCGGAAAAAACAGAATTAAGGGGGGGGATTTTATAGTTGAGGATAATTTTAAACTTAGGGATCCAGACTGCAGCACAGATAAATAGATACCTACGTATTTCTTTAATATTTTAAAAAGTCAGTAGTTTGTCTGCTGTCACTCAATATAAATTTCATTGTGACATTAACTGTCAGCTGTCGAAGTCGTTAAATACTAGTTAGGGATGTCTATGATGTAGCAAGAGAATTGTTTTATCGATATAGTATTTCATATTTATAAATAATTGTTATCAGATATAAGATAATCCTTATCCGTGCATAAACATAAAAAGAATAGTAATCCCTATGATTGGACAGCCTGTCGTAAGAGGCGACCAAACAACCCTCAACCAGGTGGTAGGACACTAGCTCATCTGGATGGCTACCGCCCCTGTTCTAGGATATGCCATGACAACAACCTTGAGTTGCGTTTCGGCATTTGTAGGCAGGTGCCAGTCCCCCTTTGAGGTTGGGAGCTCATTGATAATACTTTCAGTGTTGCAAATATCTATAGGCGACAGTGACCACGTACCATTTAATTGGACATCAATTTTTTGGCTATAATCTAGGAATAAAAATATAATCTTATTAGAAAAACTACAGTTTTCCTTTTAAATAATTATTTTATTATTTAGATTAACTAGCGACTTCACTTAAATGTAGTCGTATTATGTCATGTTCGTGCCTACCCCGCAAGGGAACTGGCGTGAAGTTATGTATGTATTATGTCATAATTTATACAAACGTGCGTATATTATTACACATATATTATTGAAAATAATGATTGAAATTTCATAAACAATATTTGTCAATGTTTAATAACTAAGAAAAAAAGCCACTGTACAGAGTATTTAACATTATTTATCAAGTAAATTTTCTTTGGAGTCAGATTCCCTACTACACTCCACTCTAAAAAAACCATTTCATTTCTCAATGAAAAATATCTAAAGTACATAATAATTATTTGACCCAAGACCCTAAAAAAGTACAAAGCAATATGAGAACACTCCCTCTTTTCATTTATATATATATAGTAAATACTATGGAGTTTTTGGCGGGAACTGAAAGGAAACGTTGTACTGTGCAGTTTTATTTTCTAAAAATGTGTAAAATTACTCTAAAATGAACAACAGTTGTAGGATATTGATAGTTTTTGAGTAGTAATTATGTGTTTTTGTGAGTAATGTGAACTATATAGGCAAATGTGGCCTTTCGAGTTTTCACAAGAACTCCGTTGAATGACGTCGATTGTAGCCTACAATACAAAGGCGCCTGGCTTAAAGGCCTAGTTGCCAAGCCTTAAACTAAAAAAAAAAATACTCGGAGGAGCGTGGCACCCGGGTACAGGGACCTAGGGTGCGCAAACCAATAGATTTGACTTAAAATAGTATAGTATAGTATAGTAGAACATCGTTATGATTTTTCAAGATTGCATTAACGACACCTCACAGAACAAGAATTGAAAATAATTTCAACCCCTATTTACAACTAATTTCCATTTGTTTTATGGCTTTACTACACCAATATGAAGCGTCAAATTTTCTAAATAGTTTCTTAAAAATTGATTGTTAGATACAAAAAAATACGGACTAACATAATGATTTCGTAAAGAACCATTTTTGAGCTAAGAAGCGTAAGCTAATTTTTGTACCCCAATGTCCAATATGCCCTGACGGCCATAATAATAAATGATAAGACGGCCCTGTCTGTGTCAATGTTTAGTGTCCCCACATTAGATTTAAAAGCCTTTGCTTCCCACATTCCCTAGAATCCAGATTAGTTGCAGAAGGTAACACAATGGTTCATTGTGTGTGTATTTATATATGTATGAAAATGCGAGCTGTTGACTAAATAACAATCTATTGGTCAACTACTTTTTTTACTATATTGTTTTCGAAAAATGACCATTTAACTTGGCAAGATATATATTTAAATGTATTTATAAGTTATGGATATAGTCGATGTTCTAACTTTAACATACATCAGTAGATTATACAGCATCTGAAGTCTGTGAAGTACACATCACTAACCAAAATGGATGGTCTGTTGTCGATTTAAAATTTTTGTAAAATTTTGATTTACATACATGTTCACAGAAAATAGTGCTGACTTTTGTAAATACTATTAATTAGTTTGCCAACATTATAGGTGTTTGAATGTAATGTCATACACCGAGCTTGAACATGGGTATCAAGGCTTGCGACAAGCTACTCAGCCTCAATTTTATGTCGGGGACGATGGTAATCTTGTCCCCATAAGATCAGCTGTAAGTCTTAAATATTCGCCGAACCGTACTATATGTGTTAATTACATTCTCGTAATCTTTTGTACATTATAGAAATCATGTGTTTAGGGCAATGACCTTTTTGTTCATTTTTATTTATTACGCACAAAACATAATAATTAGATTTATACGTAATAAAGTATTTAATACATAGATTAACCGTTTAGTTTTCAAATTCACACCTTTACAAAGATTATCTGTAAAGAATTCTAAAGTTAGCCTTGTGTTTATCTAAAACAAACTATAAAATTAAACATGCAGCTACATATCTGATAAGTGATAACACAGATAACTTTCGGCTGTTGCGTTTTAAATCTTAATTCTTAAAATTTATGATATAATCATAGGAATTTTTCTATAATACTTAATTTATTTGTAGCTGCACAAGTTCTGTTGACAATGTCAAGTGAGGTAATGTAGTATGTTAATTTATGTCAAGTTTATCTTATTTATCATGTGTGTTGTGGTGGTGGTGGCCAATCACTGGCAAGGCAGTGTTGGGCTTATCAATGAATTGTGATGTGATTGATAGTGTTGTGCGGATAGTGAGTCAGGATGGAATGGCAGTGGTTGAAGGACTGGTGGCGTCTCAAGAGATGGAGGAAGGGCAAGAAGGAGCAAAGTGATGATGATATATGCTATTGTGATGACTGTTTACCAGATGTAAGATATTGTACTGTTATGTCATTGAATTTTAATTATAGAACACTAGGAAGTTATCTTTATATAACCAATTGTTTGTGTATGGTTCAGTGATTTGATAAATATAAATGAAATTGTATAGTTGTGAGCACTCTATAAATTGTTTGTTGCTTTATTATTCTATAGGTCATTGATGCTATTTTGGAATGAATAGTAATCTTATGTAAATTACATAAATACCAATAGTGGGGCTATTTATGAATTCAAATGGTATATTATATTTTATATAAAAGTATATGATTATAAAATGATTCTAAATGGTTTTAAAATTATAATGATTTGTCTATAATAGATTAATAGGTATTAAGGAAAATGACTGCTGTTTTTTGTGTAATATTCTTTGTTTTTATTGTTATTATGAAAACTTCTGCATAACCTCCTTACTCCCATTTCAATTTTGAAGATGTTCCCGATTGACATCTATATCTGCTCATATATGTTTATGATGCTGAGCTGGTCAGATACACAAAAGGTGCATCATTTAAATGTGTGGAAGGGGTTGCTTGAGAAAAGTCTTGTCAAACTATAATGTAGGAAAGACAAATACTTGGCTTATACACTACAGATCCCACATTCAGGAATATAAGCAAGAGTTAAGTACATGGGATAGTTTAAGTACTAAAGTATCTATAGTACATGCATCTCTAGGAAAGTCTGTTGTCCAACGTCAAGGTTCATTACCCAGCAGCTTGGGCTTTATGACTTTAAATACTGGTTAACCTGTTTACCTGATAAACCTGACAGTAAAGTTAAGTAGTAGGTGTAGGCCCAAATAATATGGAGAAAAGGCTTTTTCATCAATAATTTATATTGCCCTAGCCGATGCCTGCAACTTCGGCTGCATGGTGCACTTTTTTAACTATCCCATGGGAACTCTTTGATTTTTCAGGACCAAAAGTATTCTCTATGTTGACCAGGGATATAAGCTACCACCATACAAAATTTCATTTAAATTGGTTCAGTTGTTTCGAAGATTAGCTGGTAGAAACAGACGAATAGAGAAACAAAAAATTTGAAAAAAATCTAAATCAGTTCTATTTATCTTCTGTCCCCCCTGACTCGGTTTTTCATTGTACATAAATTCAAGAAAGTTTTATTATATGTATAGATATATTATTAAAATGATAATAAGGGTTACCAAGAACTGCCATATGCAGAAGATAATGTACAAAAATAGACCCGGGCTTTGAAGTAGACTCAACTGGAATTGAAAACTAGAGTAATGATGATGATATTAATCAATCTTTACATTCTTCATAGCTTTACTGGGTGATTATTTAAAGAACATTAATAATAATTATTAAATTTTAATACAAGAGTAGTGACTGTGATCCTAGTATTAAGTTTACATTACTCTGGTAATTACAGTAAAAATTTTAAGCAATAAATAAACTTAATTGAAAAGTTTTCACCACAGTTTGAGTTAGAAGTGAACAGTATAGTTTTCATTGTTGGAAAGTGTAATTTTGTTACTGTTACATACTTTTCAGACTGCAGAAAATACTTGCTAGGTGTAACCTGAATTTTGGGGCTCACTTTCAATTTCACTTTAATTTATCAACAGGGAGAGTTGGACCTTTGTGAATCATTAGAGCCTAGCTCCGATGGCGGCGGCAAGAAGGTGGTGGTCGGCGTTTGCGCCATGGCCAAGAAGTCACAGTCCAAGCCCATGAAGGAGATCCTCACACGATTGGATGAGTTTGAATACATCAAGATGCTAGTCTTCCCTGAGGAGGTTATCCTTAAGGTTCTCTTCACTGTCTAACATATGCAGTGGAACAAAATATCTACTCTTATTTGATTTTTCATTTAAATGACTGAGAAAAATGTTATTATTATTTTTTAAAGTTAAAAACTGCATGACTCATTTGATTTAGAATCATTATAGAACCATGTTGTGGCAACCTGATAAATATGGATTTAAACTTGACATTGTTATGATCGCAATGTATGCTGTATGTTTTTATTAAATAAAATATTTGATCAAATCTGACAGATGCAACTGTATAGGATTGCAAATATGTGAGACATTAGGCCATGGACTATGCATATTAATATGACAATTGACCAGTATAAAATATATCTCTGAAAAGCTTCAAAACCCATATTGAATAGATGGTGCCTCGGGTTAATCATATATTCAATAGATTTTTGTTATTTTATTATATAAATCTTTTTTTTTTTAGAAAAACAACAAAAACTTAAGGCTCAATTTTTTCTTTTTATATACATATTTGTTTAAAGGTCTAAAAAACAGACATTAAATAAGAATAAAAGTCCAAAAACTGAGAGAATTGTGACCTGCAGTCTAGTCTAGTCGTATAGGTTTTATCTTTTCAGAGTTACAATTGTTGTTTGGCGATTGTCACACCTAGTTATACTTCCTTGCCTACAGGCAATTTTCTTTAAATTTGGTACGCCAAATTTTAAGAAAATTAGTCCAAATCCAAAAATGTAGATAATATGTAAATGTTTCCATGAGCTGACTTAAATGTCCATGTGGTAGAGTCACGCTGGAATCTATGTCATGGATTTCAGCTCAGGGCCGAGAGGCTCGGTTGGTGTGATACCACACTCACAAAATGTCGGCGTCAAATGTTTAGTCTTGTGCCAATCGAGTATCGTATGATGTGTGAGAGTTCCGAAGGCCCACTTCTCCCTCCCTGTATGCCATCGTCCCTATTCCTTCCCCCTATCCCTATTAGCGGCCTCTGTGGTTGAGCGGGCTAATTCTTAGCCGGCCGAACTCGCTGGAACGCAGAGGTTCCAGGTTCGATTTCTGGCATGGTAAATTTCGGAAAGGCGGTAACTAACCATTTTCCATTAGATGGGCCGTTTGCTTTTTTGCCAGGTTCACAATAAAATACAATTACACGACGAATTGATAACCTCCTCCTTTTTTTGAATTCGGTTAAAAACCTTATCTCAAAAAAAGCGTAACAAACATCCTCATGCAGTTTCTAGTAAAAATCGTAACGATTTGCTGTATTGTTAATACTTTTAATTGATATTACATGTTTTGTTTCACTATTTGTCATTTATAAGTATTTTTCTGAAATAACATTCTTGGGTCTTCTATCTATTCTTTTGAGTATGTGCACGAAGTTATTTCCGCAAACCAATATTTGTAACGCACGCGAGGTAATGTTTTCATGGAATGGTTTCCATAATTTGCTGTTACTGCTTTGTTTGTGTGGGTATGCTTATGGTATTACGTTACTGAGTTGGTAGTTTACAAATTGCTTGTAATGCCGCATTTACACAGTTGCGATCACGTACGGCATCTTTATTGTAAAGAGTATCTTTTAGCTATTTCCTTTATATGATCATTGATCACAGGGAATAATAACTATAGCAAATTTAAGTTACACGATTTAAATAGATGCAGGTATATATCTACTGTATTTGTAGTACCCCTAATCAGACATGTGCCTAGGGATAATTACACTCGAGAGTTTTATATGTATTATTCATATTTTCTTAGGAACCTTACACAAAATTATTATATGTTTTGGGTATGTATTGAAGAACTTTTTAATTTTTTCGTATTGTATTGGTGCACGATATAGCTTGCAGCAAACAATTATCGGCTTTGGCAACAGACGGCTGTGCAACAAACGGGTTTTCATATAAAATCATTCGCTCTACATCCTTCACTGCAACACCATACAGAAAACTTACTTCATTGATAGAAGTAATCTTTTCGGAATCCATTTTAATTTTAACTGGCTTTTCTTCACATTTTTTATTGTAATTATTTGCGATTGATTTTTCTTCCATAATTTGATTTTTGGCGTACGTGCTGTATCACACCACCAAACATATGCTATACTCCACATTTTTGGCCTTATTTTTTGAATATGACGATTTATTTTGCGCTAATATTTGCCTACAAGCGAACTTCGTATCTGTGTAAATGCGGTATAACACCAACACAAAGTCACATCGAAGGCTGTGCACTATATAGTACGCTTCGAGTAAGTGTTCCTCTGACAGAAGTTGAACTGAAAATTTTATTGGATTGCAGAAGCCAGTCGAGGAGTGGCCCACCTGCGATTGTTTGATATCTTTCCACTCGAAGGGCTTCCCATTAGACAAAGCGATTCAATATGAGAAGTTAAGGAAGCCATACGTTATAAACAACCTTCTTATGCAATATGACATTCAGGTAAGTTTTTTAATGATTTGTGAAGATGTTTTATTCGGACACTTTTTATTGCCCTTATTAGTATTCTGCTTCCGTGATATTTGATTCTTCTTTCATTTTCAGGATCGAAGACGTGTTTATGCGATATTAGAAGGTGAGGGTATTGAGATCCCGAGGTATGCGGTACTGGACAGAGATTCACCTGATCCTAAACGTAAGTTGTCAAAATAATGAAATCTCTCGCACATAATATGAATATACAAACGCAGGTAGGTTATCTATGGCAGGTAGGTTTTTTTTACCGATTAAAGCATCTTTGAGCATACATCACTTACTGACACCCCCTTATTCATATTTCGTAAATAAGGGTTTTTCATAATAGTACTATTAATGCAGTTCTGTTGTGATAACCATTTTTTTACTTCGTTTTAAAGAACCCATAAATCTCCTATCTCTATATTAGTATAATATTAGTATTATAAAGATGTACAGTTTATGAGTTAGTGACGTTGTAGGGGGTAATCTCTGGATCTACGAAACCGATTTAAAAAAATATTTTACTGTTAGAAAGCTACATTATTTTTATTTTATTTAAGTTTATGGCTTGGCAGCTAGGCCTTTAAGCCAGATCTTAGTTTACAATATAGTTTCTTCATTTTCTTAAGCCTATGTGTAGCACAGCTGAACTGTAGATAATTAGCTAGTGCCATTCAACGGAGTTCTTGTGACAACTCAAAAGGCCACATTTGACTATACAGTTCACATTTCTCACAAAACACATAATTACTACTAAAAAACTATCAATATCCTACAACTATTGTTCATTTTAGAGTAATTTTACACATTATTAGGAAATAAAACTGCACACCACAACGTCTCCTTTCAGTTCCCGCCAAAAACTCCTTAGAAAGCTATGTTAACAGGGAGTGACATAGGCTATATATCACGGGAACGGGACAGAGCGCGGGTGAATCCGCGCTGGGCCGCGAGTTATGAATAAGGTTGTTAGTAGTTTCAAAGAAAAATAACTGTTACATTACAATATATTTTTGTACACAGACTGACTGACAATACATACCAACTTTATAGGTTTTTGTCAGCAGGCTATGAAACTCTTAGAAAACATACTTCTGTCGAAGGTTATCCCTAACATGAGAACATTATTTATTTTGGATTTGCTTAACTTTTAGATCATGAACTGGTTGAATCAGAAGATCATGTCGAAGTGAATGGTGTTGTATTCAACAAGCCTTTTGTAGAGAAGCCAGTTTCGGCTGAGGATCATAATATTTACATATATTACCCGACATCTGCCGGTGGCGGAAGTCAGCGTTTGTTTAGAAAGGTATAAACTATTGTACATTACGACATTTTTCTATATATACATACATATTACCTATTTTTTTATAATGTCATTAATTTTTATATTGTTGATTACAGATTGGTAGCCGCAGTAGTATTTATTCACCAGAATCTAGGGTTAGGAAAACTGGTTCCTTTATATATGAAGATTTTATGCCTACCGATGGTAAGCACATTAATACTGAAAGGTCTTTTATATTCAGGAAGAGAGTTTCAAATAGATAACTTTCTTATTAAGTGCAAATAAATCAATATTGGTTAGATATTTTTACTAAACGAATTTAACGATGTGGGATTTATTTTGTTTCTTTTATTAAAGGTACAGATGTGAAAGTGTACACGGTTGGGCCGGACTACGCGCACGCCGAGGCGCGCAAGAGCCCGGCCCTCGACGGCAAAGTGGAACGCGACTCCGAGGGGAAGGAGATTCGATACCCCGTCATATTGTCCAATCAGGAGAAGCTTATATCGAGGAAAGTTTGTTTGGCTTTCAAACAAACTGTTTGCGGATTCGATTTATTGAGGTATGGAACTTGTAATATAACGCTTATTTGCAAGAGTGATGCATTGCACAGATTGCATGATATTATTCCAAATTAGAATATGCCCGCGACTTCGTCCATGCTTGACTGGAAATTCCCGGGACACAAAGTACTAAAGCATTTAAAAAAAAAGGTAAGCTATCGTTTTAGTGAAAACTGTGCCGGAATAAGCTGATTTTTATGCACCCTAACAACTACAAACCGCTCCCGGGAAAATTTCCCGGGATTCCCGTGTTAAAAAATATCACACGTTTTATTACATAAAAATTGCTATCGAGCAGTTAAAAAATCGCACTGCAATTCGTTTTTTTTTCAATCTGGTCATTTTAAATCATTCCCACAAAAAGTCCCTCGGGATTCTCTAGATAAAAAGTAGCGCAGATTTTAATTCTAATAATTTGCTGTCTATCATCGAAAATCGGTCCAGTCGTTTTTACGTGAATCTCGAACAAACAGACAAACAAGTTATCTAAAAAAATTACATTGTGTTCTCCATCGTTTATATAGTCTAATCCAATTGGTTTTTTTTAATTAGCTTCAATGTATAGACACGACATGTTTAGAATTTTACAATATAGATGCACGATATTTATTCTGAAACTATAGTTCCTCTTAAAACTTTCAATAATGTTTTAGTTTGAAACTTATCTTTATATATAAAAATGAATGTTTGTCTGTATGTCCTCTATAGAATCGTAAACTATACATTTTATCATGTGATGATCTTTAGCAAAGTTGTTGTGCATGATCCAAAGTTGGTTCACAATTGGACCCGGTAGGTGGCGCTTCTGTCGGCATATCGATTGTAGCTTTTCCGGGCAGGACGACGTCTGCCGGGACAGCAAGTCTTGTATAAATTGATGTTGTACAGATCTTATGTCGTCAATGTAAATTTTTTTTTCATACACTGCAAATATGGTCTCATCTATAAAGAGCATCGTACCAAATTTCATGAAAGTTGTTACATATCCATGTGTAAAACGACTGAACAAACAATCCGAAAAACTCAATACTACATTTCTATAGCACTAAGAATAAATGCCAAACTTTCAGAGCGAACGGCAAATCGTTCGTGTGCGACGTAAACGGCTTTTCATTCGTGAAAAACTCAAACAAATACTACGACGACTGTGCAAAGATATTAGGCAACATGATATTGAGGGAACTGGCTCCAACGTTGCACATACCGTGGTCGGTGCCGTTCCAATTGGACGACCCGCCGATAGTCCCCACTACGTTCGGGAAGATGATGGAGCTCAGGTGTGTTGTGGCCGTAATCAGGCACGGGGATCGAACCCCCAAACAGAAGATGAAGGTCGAGGTGAGGCATCCCAGGTGAGTATTATGTGACTCAGGGTTGATATGTCCATCACCAAAGAGTTATCACAAAAATAAAATACAACAGAAAAGCATTAAAAATACTATTTATGAATAGTAAATACATATTAGAAATATATTATTGTATATGCGTACATATATATGTATGTATTTGTATATTTATTTCTTAAATTAGTTTGAGTATTTATGTATCTACTAGAGTTTACCCCGCGGCTACGCCGCGGGTCAACCTCTAGTGCGTATCTCTTGTTTAAAAAGCAAGTGGTACAGGTTACCTTGTTTTAAATTTGTATGTATTTGCCCCCGAAAGATTCACTTCATTTTATATCGCAAACTATACCACCCCCGTCTATATGTAAACTACATAAATGGCAAAACTTGACAAAATAGATAACATGGTCCAAGTGGACCCAGTGGACCCAGTGGACCCAGTGGACCCAGTGGACCCAGTGGACCCAGTGGACCCAGTGGACCCAGTGGACGAAATGGACAAAATCACAAAACCTGTCCTAGTTTCCGGGATAAACTTTACATAAATCTATCCCGAAATGTATCGCATTATCCGGGATAAAAAGTATCCCTTGGGCACTCTCGGTATTCAAATTATTTATGTACCGACTTTCAGCCAAATCGGTCTAATAGTCTTTCCATAAAAAGGATAACAAACCAAAAGACAAATATATTTTTATCCCGGAAACTATCCCATTTTTCGGGATAAAAAATATCCTATGTTCATTCCCGGCATCGAAAATATATATATACTGAGTTTCAGTCAAATCGGTTCAGTAGTTTTTCCGTGAAAACGGAACAGACAGACAGACAGACAGAGTTACTTTCGCATTTATAATATTAATAGGGATTGCCTTTTTCCTGTACCACCTACATCGCCTGATTCAAATTTCTTTGATTTAGGTTGCCTGGAAGTGATCGCTTTGAGCGATAAGGCCGCCTATTGTATTGTCTAGAAAATATTGTAAACTAGCTGCGCGTGGTGATGGAAAATCGTTATATTTAGGATAATTCACACTATATCTTCATAAATTATAGCCTATGTGTTATTCTGATGTGTAAGCTATATTATTGTAAAGTTTCATCAAAATCCATTATTCAGTAGTTTTTGCGTGAAAGAGTAACAAACATACATTCTTACAAACTTTCGCGTTTATAATATTAGTAGGAAGTAGGATATGGTCTGTTTTTGTAATTATATATTTTGGTGTGCAATAAAGTGTTATCTCTCTGTATTATTTTCACATTTGTATTCAGTGAGATTATAATTTAATCGATAGATAACTTGTGTCTGATGAATAAACCTATAACTGATTGATACAATGATTGAGTGCTGATTAGAAATTACCACAATCAGTTTTTTTTTCGCTCTGTGATATGGAAAAATATTACTTTAACGTTAAATCAACATTTCATTATAAATCATATTTGGATCAACAATTTAGAGTTTTCGATTTCTATTTCGATTTATATTCAATCGGCATCAGAACTAAATCAATAAGTTTTATAAGCATTGTTAATACATACGTAAAAATTACAATGAACGATAGGAAGCGACATCTAGCCGAAAGAACATCAAAGAAACTTAGTGTTCAAGAAACACAAGAATAAAATTTAAATTTTTGTGTTTTCTTTTCTTGGTAATGAACTTAATCATTAACTTAGAAAATTAATGATTTAGGTTTTTCGAAATATTTGAAAAGTATGACGGCTTCAAACGTGGCCACGTTAAGTTGAAGAAGCCGAAACAGCTGCAAGAGATACTGGACATTGCGCGCGCTCTGCTCTCCGACATCCACACGCGGCACGCCGACCCCGAAATCGAGGAGAAGCAAGGCAAACTAGAGCAGCTCAAAAGTGTCCTAGAAATGTAAGTTTATTATCAAAAAGTGGTATATTTTAGACAACTTTATTTTTAGCAACAATTTTCTTTATTTCATAATTTTGTAAACAAAACCAATAGTAATTTATTTGTTATTTTGTGTTTGGTTGCTGAAACGTCATCGAAACTTCACACAGAATATATTAGAAAACTAATATATGCTTTTTACACCGTTAAATGGCAGTTTTAATTATAACTCCAGCTATATGTACAATTCTTGTACAAATAGATGAACCCTAAATTCAGGATACTCTTAGTATTGTGTTGTTACGTACAAAATACAACATTATAGGGTTTGGGAACGGGTGCTGCCACCTGTGGGTGATTCCCGGAAATATCCATCTATGATCGGATAACGGTATTGAATACAGAAAACAGTGCCACGTATTAATTACCAATGTCGACAGATGACATTGTTTTTAATTGAATTAAATTGATATTGGTATAAGTATATTGTCAGGCTTTCATTCTTTTATTTATTTACCATACATTAGCTTACCCAGTCAATTACGGGCAATGACCCAATTAAAACAAATTATTCATAATGTCTCCTTTTAAACTATAAATTAGTTCCCTAAGTATTAAAAAAACAACAGTATAGATATCTTAAATTATTATTATTGTTGCGTTTCTGCAGGTACGGCCACTTCAGTGGTATCAACCGCAAGGTGCAGATGAAGTACCAGCCGCGCGGCCGGCCGCGCGGCTCCAGCTCCGACGACGGTAACGCCCCTCTACCGCCACCGCCTCCGCAAACACACGAGCACGGTCTGCCAAAACATATTACATGCTTAACACACAAATACTGTGCATTATAACAAAAACATGTATCTATATAATTAAAAATGCAAATTATTGTTTGTTCAAAATCTTTAATCTCCGAAAGATCTTCATCGATTGCTTCGTTTTGACTCGATGCGCGTTTTGAATCCGCAGCATCATTTTTTGGCCGTAAAAGCAACAATCAACAGTGACAATTTCTTGGAAGATACTGTCACTAATGGCTGTTTTCTATATTCGTTCACTATCGGTTGCATTTTGACATTATTTGTATAGAGCTTATGTCAAACTTTAACCAATAGTAAGGCAATTGAACGGTTGGTAAGATGTAGCAATTAGCCATTAGCATCTTTTCGTTATCTCTACAATTGCTAGACTCGAATTGTTTCTGATATAGACAATTATGTTGAGTTTGCTGAGTCGGCAAAGCAGACAATAACTATTACAGCATTGACAATAGAATGGTAAAAAATATTGTATATCCAGATGCATTATGAAATTAAATATTTGAAAATTTCTATTCTCTCTACTTTTTCTTTTAACCAGATCAGTCAATTCGAAATAAGTGAAGCAAGTCAGAAAATAAAACATGAGACATAATTTTTAGTCCTTTAACCTTCAAAACATTCCATACCATATAGCTACATGATGTTTGTTAATTTTGTCATAATGTATGGGAAGTTTGTTATAATATTAATTTCAGATGCTGATTACGTATGTATTTATAAACAAAACATTGCATAAATCGCACAGAGCATTTGTTCAGTAGTTTTCATGCTAAAAACAACAAATATACGAGTGTTTACATTTCTTACACCATTTATTTGCCATATTAATTTTAAATTATATCAGTATTGATCTTTTGCCCTTTTAAAAGTGTTTGTTTTTGCTGCTTGATTTATTAGAAACAATAACTAATGTGCGTAATGCTCTTTTGCCTGCAGCAGAGTGTGATTTCATAAAAGTTTTGTTATTAAAACAATTGGGTGAATTTTCCAATACTAAAATCTATAAATATTGGTTTGAAGTTCCGATAAAGCAAATTTTTCATCAAACTTCAATGTTTGGTGTAATAAATGTCAGTTATCTGAAAGTGTTCAGTTGTAAATCGAGTCAAGAGACACCCTTGCCTATTTGAATACCTTTGCTGTTGTTAGTTTAGTAGTAAAGACGGCTACTTTGCTTGTACCTCATTCTAAAGATATTAATACAAATCCTGACATGTAAAGCTTGCAACGCTAAGGGAGTACTAGTTTTTCAGATTTACTACACATATATTTACAATCACTACGTGCTGATCTTAGAGAAATATTCATAACCATAATTAAAGATTACTATAATAACTTTGAGGTTGCTATGCACCCGTATACAAAGGTTGTAAAGAAAGTTTCTCTTGCGCACTCTAGGAATTTGGAAGGAACTTCTAGCCAAGGTTTCTTCTTAACATTCTGAAATCTCGCTTTTAAAGATATTAAAATATTTTTCGGAGGCCAGCACTACATTTGTATAGCACCTCTGGTGCTGTAAATGTTTATAGGCGATGTTAACCTCTTTCGTTCGGCAATAAAAACATAATATACAGCGTAAACTCTATATAACGAAACCGCAGGGACTGCATTTAATGGTGTTATAGAGAGTTGTCGTTAAATGGAGAGAAGTCTGTTAGTTTTGTCTGACGTCTTTTGCTGCACCAGTAATTTTGTTGTACTTTTTACTTATTTTATTCATATCTTGCGATATTGAGGCATCTTGGTGATAAAGGAAGTACTTAGAAATTTCGGAATTTCTTAAAAATCTTGATATGCATGATGCCGACAGTCGCCTTTATTACGGGTTAGGATAATAAAGCGATAAAAGAACGTACACAGCTGCGTAGTTTTTGCTACTTTTGGCAACTCAAAAGAATGTATCATTGTATGGAAGATAAGCTAAACCGACCAAAGCCAAGTGATTTCGACGCTTAAGGGAGTTTATCGTTAAATCGAGTAACGTTACATGGAGTTTACACTGTATATGAGTTTTATCAATCCTCGTTGAATTGAAGTCCAGCAGCGGGTAGTTTATGTGCGGGTATTGTGTGTTGTCAGTGAGCGGCGGCGGCGAGCCATCGCTGGTGCTGATCCTGAAGTGGGGCGGGGAGCTGACGCCCGCGGGACGCATCCAGGCCGAGGAGTTGGGCCGTATGTTCCGCTGCATGTACCCTGGGGGGCAGGGGCGACATATACCCGGTTAGGCCGCAAACCTATACACATGTCCCCCGTTGATATGTTGCAAAAAGCAAATTTTTTGTTGTTTCTCCAATCCATTGTATTATTATGTACTTTGCCTTGGTATTCTCTTCTGAGCAACAACGGTTTGTTGCTTATGTGATATCTGTGCGTTTGAGAAGTCCCCAATCGAATCGTTAATATATGATGTTTTTGTGTCTTAAGAATTTCTACTTCTAGAAACTATCTAAAAGAAGAAATTGTTAACATTAATTTTACATTTAAATTCTTGTGATTTAAGAAAGTATATGGGCAAGTGTCATTAGACACTATAAAATGAAAACGAAGCGTTAATTAAATATTTCAAAATTAACAAAAGAGAAAATATTTACGAGACGCCTAGACTAGGTTACATATTGTTAATTACAAGCCACAATTGGTTTTTCTATGAATTAAATGAAAAACTGCACATTTTGTCAAAAGATATATAGAGAAGTTTACATTACATTAGGTGTAAAATACTATAAATTGCAAGAAATTAAAATTTTCGCGAAATGGCATTGTGTATTAGTTTAGTAGTTAGTAACAGGATATGATAAGCAAGTAACGTAGCGTATGTGGCCGCGCACTCGTCTCAACTTTATGTCGGTGTTACGTGAAGTGGAGTGCCTGGAAATTAGACTTTGGGTCTGGGTAATGGACATACCCGAACGTAAATGAAGTGTTACGGGCGTGGTAAAATAACCCTCAGTTATTGGTTAGCTGTTTGTTATAAGCGTTCACATTAAATACCGTTGCGCTATTTTCGAGCTTTTTGGTAACAATATATGTATATAATATATATTCAAACTTCTTCACTATTAACAGATTACAAGGTACAGTAACTGGATAAAGTTGGTGTTATATTTTTTTTTCTTGTAATACTTCTAAATCAATTTGTATGCTGTCCTATCAGTAATACGTTGACTATAAGAAATCTAGGAAATCAAAACTTCACATTCGGAAGAGAATACCTTGTCTTATTGGACATTAACTATTTATATTAGCATATTACACGTATTGTTTATGAAATGTTAGATATCTTTTTATGCGAGTGGTATGTCTCGCCATTGTCTTGGTTTCATACTGTTTTATTAATCGGTACTAATAATTGTTGTTATACATTATTGTAACCACGATAAGAAATACAACCGTGAGTCTTTGAAAGAGTGATTTTTCCTGTAAATAATGATTAATTAATATACCCTTCATCCGGTGTGCGAATGTTTTTACGTGCCATACAATCCATACATTACGGTATCCAGATCATACAATACAATCAATCTGTTTATTTTTTAATCAACAGATAACACACACACACATTGTATATTATCAAGTTACGCCTGCATTTGGGGCAATATACAACAGATTACTCTGGGACCGATACCAAAAGCCCAGGCCATAGTAAATAATGGAAAGTTCTTTTATGGAATTTACCATGCCAGAAATGGAATCTGGAATCTCCTAGATGCAGTGAAATAAGGTCAACACTTAGATGACTGCACCGAAGACCCTTTTTCTTTGGGTCTATTTTGTATTTTTAGGAATTTGGTATATAATGTGTTTTGAATACCAGAAATGAACAAGGAATACTGCTCTGAAGGATGGACAAAAGGATACTGAGTTGTTTAGGTGGGCAAAGCCGCGGGCTTCAAAACCATTTCTGGTAGTTAAGGCATCCGCGTTTCAATGTATAATCTTTCTTTTGGGTTCGAATATTTGATGGAAGACATGTGCTGATTAGGCAGGTTTTCTGACCTAATGTGCGTTATAATTCGTACATATTACAATTGCCACGGATTGACAGTAAGGGAAAACATAGGAAACCCTTACATTGAGATCAGCAATTTGTGAAAATGTGGTTTATCTCAATATAAACGGCTTTATTCAATATTCAAGTTTAGAAATTTCTAGAGCAATAAATTCTCCTAAACTCATAAAGGATGATAGATCCATACAAATTATACATTATTTGTTTATAATGACAGGAGCATTACAAGGCTGTGAATGTTTAATTTTGTCTAATATCATACCAGGTGCCGGTTTGCGCATGAGTAATGTCGTGGAAGAAGAATATTTCGAATGATAATTCCATTATTTTGTTGCTTCAATAGGCTGATTATTTTTGGTTAGCTGGATGTCACTAGTATCATTATTCTTAATTTTATTACGTAAAATTGTAAACAATCTTGTAAAGTTTTAATGGCTTTTGACTAACAAATCAACTTTTTTGTCATGTTTTCTTTTATCAAAAAGGGAGGAAAGATGAACTTGTTAACAGTACAAAGGTAGGATTTAGAGGCTTTTCAGATGTATGTTCTTTACTCCGATATCATCATTTTTAATACTCTTCTGCCATGGTATCCTTCTAGAATAATGACAAGACTACTAAATATTTAACATTAAACACGTTTATTTGAAAACTTTCTATATTTAGGTGAAGGTGGCACTCAAGGCTTGGGCCTTCTACGTCTCCATTCCACTTTCCGCCACGATTTGAAAATCTATGCTTCGGACGAAGGTCGTGTGCAAATGACAGCTGCGGCATTTGCAAAGGGCTTATTGGCTTTAGAAGGAGAACTTACGCCAATATTGGTGCAAATGGTGAAGTCGGCCAATACCAACGGTTTGTTGGATAACGATTGCGATTCATCGAAAGTGCAAAATATGTGAGTAATAAATAGTATTACAATTTATTTAATATATCGCGCAAACAATATTACAAATGAAGAGTAATTCGCTCACAAATTCACAGTTTAATTGGACAAACAGTTTGGAATGAGCAACCAGTTGAGGTTTTGATGTTGTTAAAAAAGGTGTCATAAATTCCCCATGTGTTATAAATCTCCATAGGCGAAGGTAACCGCTTTGCGTCAAATGGGTCATTAATCTTTCGGTGTGATTCAACCATAAAAAAGTTTATAATGAAATCAGTCATTGTACATCATAAAAGTTAAAACTGTTGCAAATACCACCCATATCGCCGGATATAAAAGTTCGATATAATTTAATAAATTATTTGTTTATATTCATACTTAATTTTTTGAAGTGATAATTTCTTATAGGAGGTTAAACCGCTTCGTTACGTAACGCGTTATGGCCAGTCTGTCTGGCTTCCCTTTCTCTCACGCATACGGCAGCGGTAGGCAGGCTCCTCCTCTCTCACTAATCCACAGCGCTAGCCGTATTTCTTCTAATGTACATATTCAAGAATTGTAACTAAGAATAAAATATATTTTATAATCAACAAAAGATTTTATTAATAAATAACCTTTCCTTACATTATTATATTAATATACATAAAATTTTAGTAATAACCTAAGCTGTTCTCAAGTTATATAATGTCAATATTAAATAGTTGAAGTTAGATTAGTTTAAGTTATCACTTCTGTCGGGCGTTCCGAGACGCACACGTTTTTTTTTCTCATTTTTAGTTCTGTTTACTATTAAGTATTTTTGAGTTTTTCATTAAACTGTAATAATTTGTTAGTGTTTTTTTTCTGCTCATCTTCATGTTCGTCCGTTCTTAGACATAAAGGGATGATTGATATATTGGTAGGGCTAAGGCTCGTCTCCACGAGGCGATGCAGGTGGACCGCGACTTCACGGACGAGGATCGTTTGCGCATCAACCCGTGCGAGTCGTTGAGCATTAGCGCCGCCATGGAATTCGTCAAGAACCCCGTTCGCTGTTGTGCACACGTGCATACCCTCATACAACAACTTGTGCACATTGTGCTCACCAAGAAGGACGACCCTAAGACCAAAGGTGGGCTACTCATAAGTTTCAGTTTTGACAATGTAGCTGTAAATTCCTTTAGTATTGGTTAATTTTTTGCTCTGTTCGATGCTCAAGCGGTAATGATACAAGTATTGTGTACTGTAGATTTTTTTTATTGCGGAAGTTCATCAGACAGGCAGACGGTTGCAGTGCAGACCAGTCCACTTGATGGAAAGAGGTTAGCATCGCCTATGGACATTTGCAACACCAAAGGTGCTACAAATGCGCTGCTGCTCTCTTAAAGGAGACTGGAACCTGGCCACTAATGTTGGAACACAACTTAAGGTTGTTATGGCGGCATACCCTAGACCAGGGGTAGTAGCCATCCAGTCGGGCAAATACCCTACCACCTGGCTGTGGGTTTTTTGTCGTTGTAGTTGTATTCTTTCTTGGTTCCTGCACGGATAATAGATAATAGTAGACGGATAATAGAATGCAGCTAACACTGTTTTATGTTTAATTTTCGAATTGTTTGGGATTTTTTATAACATTCATGTTGGGCAACATGAATGTTGCCCCTTTCATCTTGAAAAACACGATGATATGGGATACCCAAATATTCTATATCGACCCCCAGGGATGAACGACATGCAATGCAATTAGAATTTGAATTATTTCAAAGAAAGTGAGTGTCGTATTGTTATATTAATATTTACGCGCTAAGCGACGTTTGTGGTAATAATGTCGAAATAAAAAAGTATTTTCGAATATATCAGAACTGACAAAGTTGTGTAATATTTAAATTTCATCGACTATCATCATATCCGATTTGGACTAGACTGGATGATGGTAGAGAAATGTTTGAGGGGAGATCTATCGATACCCTTGAGACGATTTCTGCTTTAAGATAATTTTGTGTTGTGTTGTGTTAAACATTAATATATATGAATACTGTATTGATAAACCTAAAATAAAGACGTTCCCATGTTCTATTGCTATTATTGATTGAAATGACTAAGTATTTATATTTAGATACGATATTATACCACGGCGAAACATGGGAACTAATGGGAAGACGTTGGGGTAAAATAGAAAAAGACTTCTGCACGAAGAACAAAACATACGACATATCGAAGATTCCAGATATCTATGATTGTATTAAATACGATCTCCAGCACAACCAGCACACGCTGCAATTCGATTTAGCCGAGGAGTTGTATATTTATGCGAAGTATTTGGCTGATATCGTTATACCACAGGTAAGTAGTATTGTGGTGTTGTAGTATACTATAACTGACTTTATTAGTTACTAAGGCTTGTTTTTGTCCACGCGTACTTTAAACCGTTTACGGCACGATTATCATTATCATCCCAGTGCCAACTCACTCTTATTTTTTTAAACCGTGAAAGATAGAATCAATAGAATCTTTTGGATAAAATTAGGTTCTTATTGTCTCTGGTCTATCTATATAAGTTTAATGCTTTTTTACCATTGTAACCGGGCTTAGTAAATTTCTTATGCTAAAATAATTGTTTCTTTGCTTTGAAGTAGGTACTGTTCCCCCATAAAAAATGGGAATACTCAAGCCCAGTAATTGGATGTTTCTGTATTATTCAATCAATTAAATAACTTGTTACATTTTTGAGAACGTGTACCTTGGTTCACCACTACTGCAGAGTAATTCTGATATAGAGACTGATGTAAGAAGAAGAATAAATGTAGCATGGCTAAAGTGGAGACAGGTAACGGGTGTGACGTGCGATAAACTAATGCCACTGAAACTAAAAGGTCAAATAAATAAATCTGTCATACGACCAGTCGGTCGGAATGTTGGGCCAGTAAAGTGATAAACCACAAACGTCTCCACTCAGCTGAGATGAGAATGTTGTGATGGATGTGTGGTGTTAAAAGAATGGATAAGGTGAGAAATGAGTACATAAGGGGATCTTTGAAAGTTGCACCCGTGACTGAAAAATTGAGAGGAAGAAGATTAAGTTGGTATGGACATATAATGAGGAAGGATGAAAATTACGTGGCAAAAAGAATGTTAAACTACAAGATGGACGGGTACAATTGTAAAGATAGACCAAAAAAAGATGGATTGATTGTGTGAAGGATGATATGTGGTGTGACCGAAGATGTATATCAGAATAGAAGAGTGTCGAAGGAAAAGATATATTATGCCGACCCCAATTAATTGGGATATGGTAAAAGAAAAGAGAGAGAGAGAGAGAGAGAGAGAGATTTTTGAGAACATTAGCAGTCCGTTAAATACATTGTGTAATAATCTCCTGAATTTCATTTCTCTTAATAATCCTTTTAGGAATACGGTTTGACAATGCAAGAGAAATTGACAATAGGCCAAGGAATATGCACACCGTTGCTCAAAAAAATACGGGCAGATTTGCAAAGAAATATAGAGGAGTCCGGGGAAGAGACCGTCAACAGGTTAAACCCAAGGTACACATAATAAGTTAATTATTATTACGAAAATATTATTTGAAATACACTGAATCAGTTTTAGAATACGTGATTTTATTTTCAAGTGATTTTCGATTGTCATTTCGCCGAGCGTTGTTTATACGAATTTTTATTCTTTTATTATAAATACTAATACTCCGTTTCAGAGGAGTAAATGGTATATAAATGTGCAGCACTTGTTTAAAGTGGGTTGGATATGCTTTTCTTGTTTGTTATTTTTTTTCATTGCTAATATTTTCTGTTCATAATTGTACCGAATTACGTATTCGCATACCCATTTAAATATAATAGTTTAAGTTATAAGTTCGTTGGCAAATGTCGCACGTTTTAGATACAGCCACGGCGTGTCGAGCCCGGGCCGGCACGTGCGCACGCGCCTCTACTTCACCAGCGAGAGCCACGTGCACTCGTTGCTCACGGTACTCAGATTCGGAGGTCTGCTCGACGTAAGTAAATAGATAAATAGCTCTTTATTGTTCGCCGAGAAAGCTTATATTTTTATTTTTTTATTGCAGGAGTTCAGCAGACAGGCAGACGGCCCACTTGATGGAAAGCGGTTACCATCGCCTATGGACATTTGCAACACCAAAGGTGCTAGAAATGCGCTGCTGCTCTCTTAAGGGATACTGGAACCTGGTCACTAATGCCGGAACACAACAAATTATATTATCAATTCTAAATATCAATAACTTAATTAGCAAGACCGCTAACTCCATTTGGCTAAATTTTACAAGAGACACTGAAAACGTGGTTTTTGTTAACTACTTATAAAATTTTATTAGTAGATAACATCTTAAATTCTTATTTTTCATAATATACCACTATTTGAACACTTTCATTATGATAATACAGTGTTTTGTAGTTATCAAATTTACTTTTCATGTAAGAGTAAGTATGAATTGACTGACTTGCCAATTAAGATCTCTAAGATTTCGTACAATTTAACCAGTCTCAAGTTTTTTTTTTTGGATGAAGGTAATATACTCCTCTGGACTAAACCTACAAAATAAAGATTTTAAAAACGTATTTATAATTATATAATATATAATTTTTAGGCGTGCGTAAGATAGTGTGCGTTTAAAAACTGTTAATTATTTTTTGTAATTTGTTCACACAGGTGGTAAAAGACGAGCAGTGGCGTCGTGCTATGGAGTACGTGTCTATGGTCTCTGAACTTAACTACATGTCACAGATTGTTGTTATGCTCTATGAAGACCCCACTAAAGATCCATTCTCGGAAGAAAGGTGAATTTGAAATTTTTAGTTTGTTATAAAAACTGCAGATATTAAATAGGATGTTTTAATTTATGTCTTGTCACTTGTTATGTCTTAAAAAACTCAAAACGTTTTTTTTTTGTTCCACATCAGATACAATTCAAATATTTTTACATAATTGCACAATAAATTGTATAATTCGTGGCCCACTCCTATTGCTATAGTTTTGCGATTAAAAGTTCATCCGTATGTCACAAGCATTTTACTATGAAATCATTGAAAACTGTTACGAAATTTAGAAAGTGAAACACAATAACAACATATGAATTTTGTATTTTTGGTGTTATTAGGTTCCACGTGGAGTTGCATTTCAGCCCCGGAGTAAACTGCTGCGTGCAGAAGAATCTCCCTCCTGGGCCTGGTTTCCGTCCTCACAGCCGCAACCACTCTACAACTAACAACTCGGTATGTTCTCTTAACCCATTAAGCATAAAGTCTTGGTTATATTTGCATAATAACTAATATCTGGCTCTGCAAAGTTTTGGGGCTCGCCAGCCATCAGCATCTCTAGTCCGATTCTTGTAATTTCTTGTTCAGAGTGTGAATAATAGACATTCATTATTTTTTCATATTATTTCTTAACTTAGGTGTAGTAAAATTCGTTCGAGGAAACCTAATAAGAATGATGTAATCGGTGTTTGAAGCATTAAATAAGTTTGGTGAGTATGATATTCACTCCCAAAAATTGCGAAAATTGAAAGGTCCGAACCCTATGATCTGACGTTTATCGTTCAACATTATTTATTTTATATAAAAAACTCTTTATCCTTGAAGACGAAAAGGTTCATTGTCTCTGCGAATAATATTTTTTTTATTTTCTCCAAAAGAGTTCTTCTGATGAAGTGAAATGTATAGAAGAGGAAGGGGAAGAAGACAATATGGCAAGCCAGGAGACATTACAACCTGTAAGTCTATTTTTATTTTAAGAGGGCGTGTCTGCTATGTTACCCTAATTCCTAATTTAGATCTAGATTTTAAAGACTTCAAAAACACGACTTTCAAATGCTGGTCATTATTATAATCTATTATAGGTATATTCCAACACGAGTTAAATCAGACATACATAGTACAATTTTTCTTTCGTAAAACTAAAGAGTTTGTCTTCCAGTTTACTGATATGTTTGAATCGTGTACGAAAGACGTTTTAAGTTCATTAATGACATCTATCATGTAAAGTATACTCTACTATATTGGCGACAAGTCAACATGGCAATAGGGGTATGAAGCGAGTCTTAGAGGGAGGACCTCCGCGGATGCATGCCACCCTGTGCTGCACGAGTCCGCATCGACCGCGTTTATCGATATTGATCTTACTCGCATTGTTGCTTGTATAATAGTTGTGTATTGACATAACTTGGGTTGCCTCTTCCTCACGTTAAAAAAGATACAAATTCTCCAGCACGAAAATTATCCAGAAAAGACTTGGAAAATTGTGACATTGAACAGAAAAGTAATTCTCATAAATATCCTGTCAATCGGACACTGTTTATGATTGTGTTTGAAAATATTATTTGAAATAAGAATGTGGTAATAATTGCAATCACATTTTGTCGTGTACCACAAAAATTATCGATATCGACTACCTGGTATGTGAGATCATATCACTAGACAATTGCCATGTCGACATGTCACAATATATATATATATATATATATATATATATATATATATATATATATATATATATATATATATATATATATATATATATTCATTTGTCTGAAAATAAATGTATAATTAACCTAAAACTTTCATAACCATAATAATTGTAGTATGACTAATATTTTTATGTGCTTTTTCCCATTCTCCCACTAGGTGTTTATGACACATACATTTCAGGATAACGGAGATGAGTTGGACAGTTCATTAACGCCTAGGAGAAATTCGAAATCTAAAGTACGACCATCTGATCCCATTCCTATTTGGTAAGTGATCCTTCAATTAATATTTTCGGAATGATAAAGGAATATGTTATTATTTTTTATCAAAAACGACTTTGCTCGTAGCCGTAGTAACGTTTTGTATACTAACGAAAAAAATAGCATAAAAATGATTACTACTACATATTATTACAGCAATCTTCACTACACTGTTAGTGGACACGAGGCGTCTACGTTGGCAGCAAGACTCAACGCAGAGCTGCGCGGGCGCAACAGCAGCGAGATCAGAGAACACGCACAAGTTAGTATTTTTAAATTCATGTCATTTATTATTATCTGGCTCGAAGGACCAAGCATTTTTGCAGAATAGCGATCGACTGACAAAAATATGTTTTGTATATTTAGAGTGACGAGAAAGAACCCAAGGAGACTGAAGAACATCCCCCGCGTGCTCGTAGCTACGACCAGCATAAGCAGAGCCACGACAACGGTAAGTATATGTTGCACCACAGTTATAAATATACTTGTGAGTTAATATTTTGTGAATTAATTGTGCGATTTCAATTCTTAGTCATAGAGAGATTTGAAAATGGTTGCAATTTACAATATTCTGTTGAAGACTTAAATTCATTCCTTGATTCCGTTATCATTGAAATTTTCCGCACAGTTTTAATAATGATTGAGATGGGAATAAATAAAGCTTTACAAAAATCAGAATAAAGAAGAACATATTATGCGTGCGCTGTTTGATCTAGTGATTTTATATTTTAGTGTTTAAGGGTATCTGAGTAACTCCTTGCTTGACATAGATGGAATTTTGAAAATTAATTTATTTCAATTAATTTTATTCCACTCAAAATCTAGAAACATGAATATAATAATGCACCATTTATGTCAAATAGTTCGAATCCCTTTAAAACGGTCGACCACATCTGCATTGCATGTTTGTTCAAAACTAACATTCAAATTAAAATGTATAGAGATAACACAAACGATGCAATTATTATAGTACGTACTATAAGATACGATATTTGTAGATTTTAAGAAACAGATAGAAATATTAAATTATTAATAAAGAAATGAAATCATAAGATTGACCCAATCACAAGCAAAAACGCGTAGCAATTAAATTTAATGACATTAGTGGATTCTTTATTTCGTCGTATATCTTCCTGACATTCTCAATACATTCATTACTAGATCTTTATTTAGTTTAGTCTTGGCATTGTGACTTTTTTAATTAATTTATAGGTCGTTATAATTTGCTTGTATTTTTGCTTTTTACTATTGCAGTAAAATTGGATTCGGTAACCATAAATTGTGTGTTTTGAACAACAAGTTTCGGTGTATTTGTTACATCTTGTGATTATTAAATTTTATACTTACTCAACATGGCTGTAGCTATTGGTTATTTATTTCACGTGATTATAAATAATTATCGTAACAGATGTTATTGTCACGAGTTAGTATATTTTCTTTTTGGTTTTTATATGTAATTATTAGATGATCACGCCAGTTATAGCGGTATTCGGTAGAGCCTAGGTACCCGTAGAGATTACGCTGCAGCTCTCTTTCTTCAGTCCTCGCTATTGCGTCCTGGAATGATGAGGCGAATCGGCATAATAGCCATTAGTCACACCACACAGATGCTCAATATTTGTATACTGTATTAGTGTTAAAAAGAATTAAGGCCGTACATGAGTTGAAATGCAAATTAACGGACCAATCATATGATTTTAAAAATTTTGTGTTGTTGTGTGGTGTGTCATTAGACAAAAAAGAAACCCCATATATCTTTATGTTGATGCTAGCAATATTACCAAAACTTTTATATCCAAATTATACGTAAAAATAAAACTTGTCTTTTAGATCACAGGATAATATTAAAAAATTGTTATGTCCAAATTTTACTGCAATACCCATTATACTAACCGTGCCCCGGTGTGGCCCGCATGTGCGACTAGCGGAAGAGGGTGGGTCGACACGCGCGGCGCGCTGCCTGCGTTACAACAGCCTGCAAGCGGTCGACAGGCAAGGTCAGTGCGGACCACCTAGTACCTAAACATGCCTTCATGCTGTCCACTGGGTATACTGTCCGTGCTGTGCTAAATGGGTTTCCCAAGTCGGTACCGGTCGGCTTTAATATTCTACCCTCGATGGGTTACTGGTACAGTTTTACACAACTTAAAGTTCCGATACGCAGTTTTCGTTTGGGCATAAAAGTGTAGACTGCTTTCCAACATTTAAATAATCTATATTGAACTTTATTCACAAGCGAAAATGGCAGTGTTACATTTTAGCTCTGTTCTGTAAACAATTCGAACACTATCGGAAATTTTCCACGCTATGAAAATTGGTCTACCGCGCAGGTAAATCGGGAGGAATTATTAACTGTGTAAAACTAACATGAAAAAAGAACGGTAGGAATGACATTCGCAGTACTTTAAAGTGTTGCTTTCATGGTTAGTTTCACTTCGTTCGCTAGATTATCATTAGTATCGGTTGATTTAAATTAATTTAGTGGCTTGAAATCTAAAACTTATAAGAAAATGATTTAAGATTTAATTTTGTAATTTGGTCTAAAAAATTATTTTGCACAAATAATAAAAAGTTGGTTAAAAGCTTTAGTGCTATTTGTCTCTATCAGAAAGCAAGTAAAGATTGGGGGACTTTTCTCGAGTTACGTTTATTATTGCGATTGTCATTTTTATCACTTCTTTCCATGTTTTGTGATTTGATAAAATCGACAGCTACATATTTATTTCTACGTATACTTGTTTGGTCTTTAGATTTTACTCGTCGCAGATAACGTTAGTTTGAAGGTTCGAGGGTAGATGATTTGTTATAAAATTACATCCTCCATTGGCATTTTTTTGACAAAAAATTCTTTTTAAAGGTTTTTTAGGACAGTTGATTTATCCTGAAAGAAGCATGTAAGCATGGTTGCTTTTTTGTTTAATTCAAACTCAATCGAACGAGTTTATTTTGTATAATGCTGATGATAAACCGTATTTCACGCACAACCGCTATGTTCCTTGTTTTTATGTCTTGTTTTACATGATTGTTTTGGAGTTTGTAGAAGAGTGTTTAGCGGAGTTCCACCTCTTCGCGTCTATGACTGAGCTCACTCTGGCCGGCGATTTTGTGTGTGTTTGTGCGTTCCGATCTCCCGCCTCTTGTGTGTGCGTTTGCGTGTACCTAAGTTTGACTATTGTTTGGATTGTGCATGATTTAGTGTTCATTTCACATTATTCTAAGACAAAGTTATTAAGTATACTGAGCACAATGTCGTGCAATGAACGTAAGAATTCGATCGCAATCTACTCCCCTGATCACATCTGAATGTGGGTGGGGGAGGGATCACGTGACAAAGGATATTACGTTTTCAACGATGCCTGGAACGATCGTCAAACAAGCGCACAGTCGGGTGACGGGATTCCCTCTTTAGTCTTGGTTCAACACTGAACCTTACATTTCAAGCAAAGCACGCTTTGATACATTATTACTATTATCTACTATTTATTTATTTGTTTTCTATATTATATTCTGAGTTACTAATTTATTTTTCTTTCTATCATCATCCCCGTATTCTAACGACACTCGTTCGCATACATTTATAACTGGCCGCGTCCCTCGTCGGGTAACACACCCACTAACCCGTGGGTCGGGCGGCGGCAGACCCCCTCCCGCCCGGCCGCCGCCTCCCCTCTCTAACCGTAACTTGCGTGGAGACGCTACCCGCCCCGCTCACCCCCCTCACGCCTTACACGCCTGTCATCAACGTGGACGGCGTGGAGTCGTCGACGAACGAGCTCCCGCTGTCGGCGATCACGTTTGGGTCGCGGCCGCGGCCCCCCTCACCGGAGGGCGGTGGCGGCGGGGGTGGGGGGCGCGTGGCGTCTTGGCCGCACCTGGCCTCCGCCTCGGAGTGTAGCGTGTGGGAGGGCGCAGGCAGGCGCCAGCGGCACAGCATCGCCGGCCAGATGAGCTACCTCAAGATGCTGGGGCTCGGCGCGCGGGGAAAGCTCTCCGCCGCGGGCCTCTTCAGTACCGCGGTCATCTCCGGCTCCAGCTCCGCGCCCAACCTGCGAGTTATGATACCGACCGCCTCGTCTAGCAACGGTGAGATATTTTTGTATTATGACTATTGTACATTATATTTATATGATTTTATCAATTACTCATAAACTGGTTATTACTATTAGCACAGCCTTACATCTGTATGTTTTCCTTGCATAAGCTTCTAAGGCTGAGCCCGCGCTATAATTTATCAATACCGGACCCTTCCATGTCACAGCTCAATCCGCTATTGATAAATCGTAGTCGGCACTTAGCCTAAAGAGCTTATGCAAGCAAAACTTATAGGCAAGGCATATATCACGCTCACTTACTGAGTAATGATCTCGTAGTCTTAACCCGCATACTCTCAGTAATTATTCATAAGGTAGGTATAAAATAGTTCTGTATAGGTGGTTATACCGTTTATCTTATATACGACTAATCGGTTAGACACCAACAAGGCGACACTGTTTTGATATTGAGGGGAAATCCGTTTGGGGTTCATCAGCGGCGCAAGGAGTCGCGGCCGGTATGTGGGATTACCATGGGTAACACAGTCTAGCTCCTCCGCGAGCCCTGGGATCAACAAGGCGACCCTGGACTAAGCATAAGCGCAAAACGATTAACATTGCCACATTTTCACCCCCTGCATAGGCTATTTTTACTTTATTGCATCGCAGTCTCACAACTCAGGCAGATTTTAAATCGAGTTTGAACCCTAATTGGGTTTTATAGCGGCATTAGAAGGGTTCGGTGGCGTGCCGGCCATCCGGCCCTTGGAGACGTTGCACAATGCGCTGTCGTTGAGGCAGCTGGACGCGTTCCTGGAGCGCGTGACAGCGGCGCCCGTTGTCCTGGGAACACCACCCGCACAACTCCCGCACTCCACATCCAACAGCAGCAAGAACAAGCAGCCATCTCCCACTAACAGTATGTATTGTCACAAACGACTTGTTATGATAAATTGACATGCCCAATCTTATTCTCAACTTTATTAATTTCTGACTGATCCCACTGACTGAAATATCCCGAGGTCCTGGTGGTGTTTGGAGTTCCTCATCAGTAACTTCTCTCTTTCTAGTGTTATGTATGCAGAGTAAGATAATTTATAGCTCGATTCAGTTAAAGTATCCTTGTGGATAAGCTAAACCCCTCTCCCCACCCACCAAAAAACAGACTTGAGATATATATCCTTCACAACATAATTATGCTCAACTTCTAACTGTAGCTCTCAGAGTAGGTAGAAATCAAAAGACGATTAACTTGAAACTAAATAAAATTTATAATAGATAAAATCGATATTTACATAAATTCCTCGTGAATAATCTTGTCAACATATTATATTTTTGCTTCGCTATTATTTAATATGAAGTGCTTAAACTTCAATAAACGAGTAAAACAAAAATTCAAATGCCGCTATTAATAGATAGATAGATAACTCTTTATTGTACACTAATACAAACATGAAATTAAAGACTACAATTATATCTAGTTATGTATAAAGGGCGGTCTTATCGCTAAAAAGCGATCTTTTCCAGACAACCCCACCCCTATTAATATACTCATATTAACCAACCATTAATCGAATCTGAGTATGGCATTACGAGTAACGTTGGATGATGATTTTCACAAAAAAATGTTTTCTCACAAATTAAAATTGATACATCATTCTTGAGGTCCAGTTCAATTATTTATTCAGCATTAAGTGCTTGTGATAAAAAATAACCTGTAAGGATATAAGTATTTTCTTCGTACCGCAACGTTTGTGTGTTTTATGTACAGGCGTAGGTTGGAGTGGTCCGTCCTCACTGATGTCGTCTTCCGGCGAGTTGCCAAGCGGCCTCTCGTCTGCTGGACCATCGTCGCCTAACTCTAACTACGCATCAAACTCAGAACACAAAAACAATTCCACTGATAGGTGCGAATATTTACCTACTTTTAGTCTGCATGCAATTTGTAGACATCGTCTGAGATACAGGAATGGCAGAGATAGGACTGGTCAATATTCTTTTTCTTTAGATTTGCCTCAATGGATGCAGAGATCCCTATCGGTCCCAGAAATGTGTTGTTACTGTTCTGAAGGTAACTACGGTCGGCCGTATTCATTTCTGTGTAAAACGTAATTTACATGACTGCAATAATGGCAGTGCCATGACTTGCTTTTGGACTCGTGTAGAAATTTATTTTTCATTTCTCATATTTTGAAAGTATATTTCGAGTTGCCTGATCACAGGGATGAAAACAATACTTTTCGTGCCTGGGAAACGATTTTCCCTGCTGTCAAAAAATTCAAAAAACTATACGAACCATAGGCAATACATGCGATTCATAACCCAACTTTTTTAACAGCCACTGTTAAATCGTGGCATAAATTGTAATAAAAAAATATCAATAATTTTGTAACATCATTTAATACTTATAAATTATTAACAAAATAACACTGGCTGGTAGAACGCCACAGAAAAGAAATTTACTTTATTTATTTCCATTTACATGTCACTAATGACTGAGGTTTTGAGTCCGCTGCTCATTAGCTAAATGTTTTTATTTGACTCCAAATCTCATTTACTTGTCTTAGCTCCTTTTTGTCAAACCAGATGATTGTAGGAAACCCTTAAAGAACTTAGCTTGAGAATGCAATTATAATGATTATGAATAAAACCATCACCTGTCTTGCTGCTTTAATACCTTAGATGATGTCTACAATAATATATTAGCTTTGAAACATGTTAGGACATTGATTTCCGTTAGAGGTTCAAATATTAACTTCAATACTGAATGTGTCTTCCGAACTATTTGCTTATATTTCCTTGTTTTAAGCATTGCTACGTTTTTAAAATGTTTTTTTTTTGCCATTTTGGATGTTAAATCAGAATTGTAGTTTTTTAAGTTTGGATAACTCATTCAAGTTTTGATAATTTGCCTCCTGTACATTGAAGATTTGTGTTTTTACTTGCTAATGTTTGGTTTTGTTTTGGTTTTACATGCATATAAAATATTTGTAAATACATTCGAATGTGATAACTATCACTCATACTTTAAACTCGGGGGTTTTCTAATAACTTCAATTATTTGATCACAATTACCAAATTGATAGTTTTAAGACACATCACCAAGTCCTTATAATTGTGTGATTATTTTACAACATAAAATTTTCAAGATCACTGCAAATTATATTTCAAAATTAGACTTCATTTACATATTTCCACAAAAGATCATTTTGAAGCACGCGTCAATCAATTATTATCTTTAGAAATGTGTAACGACCAGTAAGTTTTCTTACTTTTTTATTTGATCATTCTGTTTGTCAGACGCTTCAACCACTTTTATCAGATATTTAAGCAAAACACTATGCTTTATATTATCACCCCAAGGATGTTGATTAAAACATATAATTAAACATCGCGTTAATCCACTAACACAATATGTAAAAAGCGTTTCATAATGCGTATATTTAAATGTGCTTTTAAAATATAATCGATGTGCTCAGATTCAGAATACGAAATAGTGAGTTTGGACATGTGAGTGACTCGGTGTAGGTAGTTGGGTAGGTGTCCTCAGGCTGGTAAATGAAATTATGGATTCCAGTAGCAATTGGAGTAAAAATGTGGGGAACAAACTCCCCCAGTGGGACGGCGAGGCGGCCACGCTGTGCGCGTTCGACTCGAGCCTGCACCCACTCATGCCGCACTCCAATGTAGCAGGTACACAACGCACAAACAACCCCACCTAAACAAGCTGTTAGTAGATAGAGAAGTCGCAACCGTCCCACGCGACATAACCATCGTTTGTAAATTATTCAATTGTTCAAATATGCTTTCAGGATTGATTTATAAATTATAATGATTTAAATGAAATACATATTTCCTGGGATGATGTTTATCCATCTTTATCACAAGTACGACAGGTACTTATCATTTCAAATTTCTTCAAAATTGGTCCATAACCAAAGCTGTGAAGATGGAATATACAATAGCTAGGACTTAACTTTATGTATATCCAATACGCGGCGAATTCCTGATTTTTCAATAGGATCTGTTGCTATCTTAAAACAACCATAAAGTACACGGATTATAGCAGCGCACCAATATATGTATAAATTGTATGAAGAATTCGTTTACACTTTCTAAGTAGTCAGTAAATTATTATTAACTTTAATTCTGATAAATAATTTGTTATGAATAAAATATTTCTGTTAATATATAAATCATCCATTTATATTGAATACCTTACAGATTCTTAGTAAAAGCTTATCATATTTTCGATCATAAACTTCATTGAATGTTTCATCACTTTAACTAATGTTATATTTGTAATAATCTTGCATGCCAATTATACATAGACGGGCAAATAGAGCACGAAATATTTAGGTATTCATGTTAAGATAGATGGTACTAACTTAAATCTAAGTATCAAATGCATGGCTATATATATGGTCTTCCTAGTATTTTTAATTATTACAAAATTAAATAACATAAAACACTGTAGCGAAATTCATACGGTGTTTATTGTGATTTTTAAAATCCTAAAGAACAGTTTATAGATTATGCATATTATTGTTTTAATTATGTATGTTATTATAAATTCTTGTTTTTTACTCATACTGACGAACTTAAATGTTATTTTGTCCGTTCCTAACTCACCGTGGGAATGAACGAATTGTTACGAAATTATAAATATTTTATAGGGTAATTTCTGTGAATAACGGAGCGAAAGTTTACCGTAGCGTAGCCGCACTAAAAGCGATATTTTAAGGTTTTTGTTTTGTGATATAACAACAAAAGCGTAACTTAATATATACGACATGTGCGTAATTCTGCTGTGTTTCTCAAAAACTAGTCTATATAGGGGAAATTTGGAAGGATCTTCTAGTAAAATCCCTGTCTCTAAAATTGTTCGGAGCCTAGATCGTCTATATTTATTTATTTTGTAATGAATTTTTCTATGTTGTTATTAAAATTATCTGTTCTTTTAGTTATGTATGTGTGTGGTTATGTGTGATTATATTGTAATTGTTGTATATAATAATCCACTTGAGATATTACCTAACTCTTGCTAGTATCAGGGATATTATTTTTATTATTATGATAAAATGAAATTTAAATTTCAGTAAAACTGTATTTCAGGTTCATCTATTAGTGGGGACGTGACCCCCGTTTCTATAGCTTCGGAACTTGAGTTTAATAGTAACGAAGCAACTGCGGGCTCAATCACGGACCATGAGCTATTGGTATGTACTCTCGTATTTATATTAAGCCCAATGGCATTTTTAACGCCAAAATCTTGTTATTTTCCTTTGAAATATAGATCGAGTAGAAATTTGTAATATTTTTTGCAATTTTCAGCCTATATATATATATATATATATATATATATATACATACGCATTAAATGTTTTGTTATAGAGTGCAGAAGGTGAAGATGATGAAGAAACTCTATCGGTAGACGCATGTGGTTCACCAGTGAGATTAATAAAGAACGACTTAAGCCCACAGACAACTTTCACGCCCTCTTCGTCCCTAAAACTGGACAACTGTCAACCGTCCACAAGCAAATTACCCTCAGAATTTTACGGACTGAGTCTACAACAGACTAAAGAGACCTTCTATAAAGATATTCCGTCTAGTAGTAAAAATTATAATGTTGATAACGATACCAAATATAAGTGTTCAAAAACTGAAAATTCACCCTATTTATCCACTTTGGATTCATTGAATTTACAAAGTAAAGATACTAGTAAAAGTAGGAATAAACGTAATGATCTTTTAAATAATGGCAGTAGGAGATATAGTGATAGTAGTGCGCAGAAAAGTAATCTTGCCCAACCGACGGGTAGTAGATTTACTACCACTTTGGTTTCGGAAGATTTCCTAAGGCCTGGCACTTCGAGTAGGTCGAATAATAATTTAGAGGTTTCGGTGAGCGACCAAGTAGTGCCTTCGATAACAAAAGCGAAGAATACGAACGTAAAACCGGGATTTCGGATAGCTGACACGTAGTAGGCGCTTGTGACAGTAGGGATTTTGTAATTTGTAGTGTGAATCTCGCGGATGTAGGGCAAAACCTATACCATTGTTGGCACATCTCCCTGAATAATTAGGACCCTATCAATTATTCAAGATATTAAGAATATTTCTTTTTATTTCGTGGCCATAATCCTTTTTTATTGCGAAGCTGGCAAACGGGCACAAGGCCTAGCTAATGGAAGTGATTACCGTCGCCTATAAATGTTTGCAACAACAGAAATGCAGCCAAGTCGTTGCCAGACTTTGGGATCGGATAAGACGACAAGAAAGAGGGATGAGACAGGAGGTATGGGATAGAGGAATGAGACAGGAGGTATAGGATACGGGGGATGAGATATGAGGAATGGGATGGGATATGTTTGTATTTGTATTAGTATGACTAAAAATATTAAGATGCCTTAATATCTTGAATACATTGACAAGGTGACAATCATTTTGACAGCGATGTTATAGCCCTATGTTGTATATGGAAATTTTAAGAAAATCAATTAACATGTTTTCTTAAATACTCGTGATTAATATTATTGTAGTCCATTGCAAACCTTTTGGCCTCCGGATTAACTAAAGTTTACTGTGCAATGCCATGGAAGAAGAACATTAAAAAAGACAATCGGCCAGTAAAAAAATGTTATTTTGAAAACAGTGCAATTCTTCGTGACTAATGAGCGGTTCCGGTATCATACTATTCATTCACTTACCCTACCACCGGTTGAATTTTGACATTACTTGTATGGCTTATATCAAATTTTAACCAATAGTAATGCAAATATTTGACAAGATAAGAACGGGGTATAAGTGACACACCTGATAATTCTTTTCTCGTTTTTTGACGTTTAATTACACAGATCCACAAAAAAAGTTGTGTCTTTTGGGTGTCAGACTATGATATTCTGGCGTATTTTTTTCTCATTTATATGCTCAGTGATCCCCATTTCGCCAGAAAATCGTAGTCTTGACACCCAGCACACAAAATTTTTTTGTGGACCTGTGTTATTATTAAAAATATGTTTTAGACTAAATCAGTCAAAAACCAAAACGAAATAAAAAAAATTTATAATTTTGATCACGTTGTTTAGGTGTCAAAAGTCTGGTAGTGAGAAAATTCTCTGAGAGAATTAAATTGTTTACTTGGTGAATTGTCATCGGTAATATTTTATCTTCCATGGCATTTTTATGCTTATCTAGGAAGTTTTTTTATATTGTATTATACTATCTGTAGAACAGAAAGTTGTTTTTATATATTTTTATTATGTATATTTGATTTACTAAATAAATTATAGAATTTTCTACAACGCTTTATTTGAACATTTTGTGATAAATAAGAATAATTATGGATTACCTACAATTATTGTCTACTCAATGTAATAGACTTCTAAAATTTGTATAATGAAGTACTAGAAAACAGTACAATAGTATTGGCGTAGTAACCTACTGACCGTAAATGAATTTGTATTAACAATAGCTATCCCATATGATCATAGCCTAGCTGTTAAGTCAATATTGTTGCTTAGCTAAATCAATGCTTTGACGCCAGACAGTTTTAATAAACATTCTTTAAATTATGTGTGGGGTTTATTACTACTTTTTACCTTGCCTCTACTCAAGCCACTGGAAATAACACGCCATTGTCATTTGGCAATATTTTGCAATTTTGTATGGCTATAATTACGCTAACCAGTTTCGAACAGCAACTTGAAATAACGAGTAGTAAATAATAAGTACGAGAAGAACAGTAATTCACAGCTTAGATTGATTGCTGTTTGAATAAAAAGAAACATTTTGAATCGCCTGCATATGCCAAGCAACGATATAGAATTGACACTTTTGAAATGTGTTAGCGGCGAATGCAAAGAATTTCGTGGACAGCTTACCGAATGAATGTCTTCATTCTGGAAGAGCTAAACATCGGAAATCACCAGAACTTATACGTAGTAAGTATGCCGACAACATATCCTATAGTACAATAACCCAGAACCTAAACTATATCTTGAGTCTTAAATCACTTGGAAAATTGAGGGTTCTTACTTTACCTTCAATTTTCCAGTGTTAGATCTTTAAAAAGGTTAAGTGAGCAAGTTCCTAAACAAATTCACAAGAAACAGCTCTATTAATAAAGAACCAAAACAATTACCTTTTTGAAATGGTGATCATTTTGAACAGAAAATATTGGTATTGATTTTTCAAGCAAACTATATTTTCGGATAAAATTAATAAATATGAATAACAGTTACGTAGTTTTAATAAAGATCAACTATCATCTACTTAATTTTGCGGAAGTATCTCTTTCCCGGAACAGTTCCTTTACTATGACTATGTACCTGTGAAAAAAAATTGCTTTGTAAAACAACGTAGTCTAGTGGTCCTAGTACTCAAATGTCTATAGTAGTCAATCAAGCAGTCCAAACAAGACTATCAACAACTACTATCAGTATTTCATGTTGCAAAACTCGCGCAATTTCAAATCCGAGTAACGCTCAATGCTGAAATTTATTTTACTAGGTAAGTCTCCTTTATGCATCCATGCTAATTGGTCCATTCAATTACGCTCGCGTGAACTATCCCATATTTGGGTCAAAAGTATGCTGCGTTTATCCCCGTTACCTAATAAAGTAAATATAACATGAAGAAGGTACAAATAAACTTGTATACATTTATACAATAAGCAAAATAATATCCAAAATACCGCAAGGAGTGATTAGATGTTTTAATAATTATTAATTAATATATAATCAACGAATTGACATAATCAGATCACTTAAAATTGTTGCTAATAATGTTCTTAAACTTATTTTTATATTTCGAAGTTGCGTTTAAATGACTATGTTTAATCTTGATAACATAGTATTGTTTTACTGTGTGAAGTGCAAATTAAATTCTTTTTGCCATCCACCCCACTGTTAGACATAGACAGTGAGATAATGTGGGTCTGCACTAAAATCACAACGCTGTTCTTTCTGTTACCCTACCCTTTCTTTACTAAGCAAAACTAGTTGAGTACTGCTCACCGCGGACGAACCGTGGTGGGCTTGGAGGTCAGCGGACTAAGGAAGCCGGCTCACACCTTCGCTCCTGTTCAGCCCCCTCGTAGACTAGCGTAACGTGCTCATAAAAGGAGGAGACAGCACCCCAGCCAGGTGCGCTCCGTCGAACACCTTGACCGCGGTTCGAATCATGGCCGGAAGCGAGAGGTCAGATCCGGTTTCTTCAGGCCTACGGGAAAGCGGAAGCTCGACCAACTCCGTGTGCACTGGCTGGCGGAGGCTACTACTAGGGCCACATCCACTGCCGGAGGGGAAACATGCGAAGCATCATCGAATTTTAATCCAGCGTGAGGAGGAGAGGTGAACACGAACGGAACACAACGTGCCTCCTCTCGACGAGATAACACCGGGTGAGAACACTTTCCCCGGGAAACCACCCGCATCCCAATACTGGCGGATGTAGATAGATCTCAACACTGTTCGACTGTTGAGAACAGTAAGACAGAATTATTTTAATGCATACTCCACAAATAAAAATGTGATAAAGGTTAGAATTAGTGATATTTCTAAAAAGTAAAAAATGAAGAATTTGATCATACTTACAACGATGACTTCATCATTCTCTGAAAAAATGAAGTGTCGGCTCGATTTGACACCATTATCTGGTATTAGTGACTTTGTTTCAAATTCGCTATCATTTATTAGGGTTGTAACACTCTGTAAAAGTTATTAACATTAGCTTAAAAATAGTTCATCAGTGATGGAACAAAGTTGAAAATAACAGCAATTTGAATACATACTTTTATAGTTTTCCCAGGCATGTATTCATCATATTCAACTCCAAACTTAAATGTACTTTCAACGGTTCTTAAAAGAGATACATATTTAATTGTCATAAATTCATTGTCGTATGTAATTTCCATAACAGGTGATGAAGCCGCAAGCATTTTACGTCCAATATATGGTACCCCTTTAGAAAAAAAATATTTTGCAAATGGTTAACAGGGACAAAGATCGACAACATTTTCATAAATCCGCTTTTTATACTTCCGTATATTACTGTCGTACTCAGAGCTGTACAGTGTTGGATAAGTACAGTAATGTATTCCCATTGAGATATAACATGTCTAGAGAGAGCATTGCTAACAAACAACATCGCCAAAAACGGCATCAAAAACGCGAAGCGTTGCTAAGTTCACTCTGTCTTTTCGGGATATCAGGAAAAAAATATTACCCCATTTTTTATAATTAAATATTTTTTATGTAAGTGAAAAGTTTAAATGATCGTTATGATTTAATCGCTTTATGTGTTATAATTTAATATTACTCAGAGGTTTCAGTTTTTTTTTAAATAAAGTATTAGCAACAAAAGTTGTGTGTTTTGGAACGAACCATAAAAAAATACATGCACAAATAAATTCATAACACATTCATAGCACATGTAGTAATTTTAATTCGCAATAAAATGTCTGTACAGATATTAGTACATATTTATAAGTCTATTAATTACCAATACTAATATAATAATTAAAAATAAGCTATTCATAATGGCAAATTATTTTTGTGTTACACATCATGTTCACGAAGGTTATTAGATGACTATTTATAACCCAAAGATTATCCTGCGCTAAAAGTCAGTGAAATCATTTGTAATAGTAGACTTGGAACGATTCGATAGGTTTATATTGGGTAGTAGGCTTTATGTATAATCCAAAGTTTATATCAGTAGTAGGAACTACGGGGTAGGTACACGGGATAGTTTAATGCAGGGACTTAAGAGCAACTAAACCACTTGAAAAGGGCTATTATAGAAATAAAAATATTCATATCCAAAAGTTTTTATTCAAACTAGTTCAGTTTAATTATTTTCTGAACTAAAATTTGTTTTTTATCATATTAATATATTAAATTATTTCTTTATTAGGAATTAATGGAGATGCAGCTAACAGAATATAGACAAAATTAATATCTTAATTATGACAATAAAGAATTATCTATAATATTACTAGTGGCCCGGCGCGGACTCACCCGTGGTCTGTCCCGCTCCCGTGGTATAAAGCGTCATGTTATATAGCCTATGACACTCCATGTTAACGTAGCTTTCCAACAGTAAAATAATTTTTAAAATCGGTTTAGTAGATCCCGAGATTACCCCCTACAACGTCACAAACTTACAAACTTTACCTCTTTATAATATTAGTACAGATAACTCCGACCGAAGCATCTGCTTTAAACGATGTTCAGTTTTTTTTACAACCTCTTTAACGATATTTGCAGCACGCATCCTGTCAATTCTATGTCAAACGTCATAAGGTTAAATGAAAAAGTTTATATTGTCCAAAGCGCTAAGGTTAGATTAGAAATAATTTTATATGATGGTTAAGTATTCTTAAATTTTCTAATTATCGTTCACACAACTTACATCTTATCGGTCACGATAATATATAATTATTTTAGGTACTTTATTTCAATACAATTGTGCCGTTGATAAGAAAATATAAAAAACATAGTGTAAAAATATCTCCGAAAATGATTCAAAATCCATCTCTTTGTCCAACAATATGCTACAATTGGATCCGTAGGAAGTCTAAAACGTAATATAAACTAGTTTAAGAAAACCGGACACACAAACATTACATGTCTGTTTTCTATAGATTTTTTCAATTATTCATATTTCATAAAAAAAAAATCGTAACAAAAGTCCCCAAATTTTGGAAAATAAGTCACACTTCTCACCTGACAACATCAATCAATTCGATAACCTTGAAAATGTCGAAATTAAATTTCACGTTTTTACAAAGAAATCATGAGAAAAGTGTTAAGTTTTCCGATTAAATGACATCTCATCCTTATCCTTTCCCGTTTTAAAATAGTTCCGACACATTTTAATAGCGCAGGCCGACATAATTATTTTTTTTGCGAGAGCTCTAACCAGTAAAGTAATCGAAACGACACTAACAGGCGTGGGAAGCCACTGAAGCCAGTGCACCAATTTTGGTGCACTGTTTTTGGGCCGTTTTTGTGCAATTGATGCGTGATCTAGACGTTTATATGATCTAAGTGTATTCCATGTCAATTAGTAATTTCGAATATATAAAGGTACTACTCATTAACTTTATTTGCAATTTGACTATTAGTTATGAAAATATAATTTCACTATGTAACCCTTGAGTTTGTTTAAGTAGTTGTATTAGAAATTGCATCACTTAAATAATATTCTGACTATAATGTGTTCAAATTGATAAACAAATTTAAAAAAGTAGCGCACACACACGATGTAAATATATAAACTTACGTAAAGGTAACTTACCCACAGCGGTAAAATAGTCGTCAATGTTTTCATTTTTGTGATGTTGATATCTTCCCACGAATTGTGCCATATTATTAAAATTGAATTTTTCTTTACTAAAAGAGTTCTAAACTTTTAACTATTCGTATATCTAATTGAATTATTTTTATATTTTTTAAGCTTTATACACTATCTTAAGACATGTTTATCACTTCTGACACTTGATGTTTACATTGATAGTGTATGAATTAATTTGATTGGCCCTGTGCTGGCCTTGGATTTGTGTAATGGTTTGCCATATCAAAAATATTCCTAAAATCTGTTGAATTAATTTTGCAAGTTGCTAATCCATCACTATAAAAAAATCTATTGTTTTTATAATTTAATAAGTAAGATTTATTCTTCAGAGATAACAGTGCCTAATGTCCATTTTTAGCCTGAAATTGTCTGTAATGGTGTACAGATACTTCAAAGAAACTAAAAATATGCATATTCACTATTAAATTAAAGTAAAGAAAAAAAAAACAGGTAAAAAACATGAAAAATAATATATTTAGTACATTATCAAAATATAAAAATAAAAATTTATTCACTTATATACAAATACAATCTAATGGAATTACATTTTTATTAAGAATGTAGCTTTAAGTTAAAATTAAAATAATGTATATATAGTAAGGTTTGAGTCAGATTATTATACTCTACGGAAGTAACGTTTACCAGCCACACTTGCTTTTTCATGAGTAAGCGTCTGAAAATAAATTAAAAGACATATTACTCAAGTAAGATTTAAAACAGCCATATGCTTTAGAATCAGTTTTGAAATTAAATATAAATATTATGTGTAATACTCACAACAATACACTCTTCATCTGTGAAAAGATAATGACGTTTAGATTTTGCTCCAGTTTCAGGAATTACTGAATTAGTTTCCACTTCATTGTCATTAATGATGGTTGTTATGCTCTGCAATATAATAAAAGATTCTTGTGCGTAATTGTAGTCTTAGTATCAATAAGAAAAGTATATTTAAATAAGATAAGTTTTCACTAATCATAACTAAAGTACCTTTATAGTGGTGTTAGGCATTTTTTCCTCATACTCTTCTCCAAGTTTAAAAGTATATTCAACTGTCCTCAAAAGGGAAGTGTTTTTGATGGTCATTGTGTCACCATTGAGTATTATTTCCATTAACGGTGAAGACATTGACATCATTTTGCGACCCATAAAAGGAACACCTAAAACATTTTGATGTAGTATTCACCTGAACTATTTTGTTTAAGAGTACCTTAATTTTAGAGTATCAAGTCGTAGTAGCGTAATGGCTAGCGCACGCGTCCCAGACCCACAGGGCGCGGGTTCGATCCTGGCCGGAACGCATGCACCGCTTAGACAGTTTTCTGACCTAGTGTGCATATTGTTACGATTACCACGTGCTAATAACGGTGAAGGAAAACATCGTGATGCAACTTGCACATCGAGATAACCGATGTGTCAAACCTGCCAAGCCGCCTTGGACAAGCGTGGCGGGTATACTGTCCGTTCCCCTATAGTGGGAGGCCCAAGCCCAGCAGTGGGACATTTATGGGCTGCTATTATTATATTATTATAATGTTAGCATTAGTATATATTATGTATATATATTGATAGGCTGAAAAAATCATATGCTTAATGCAAACTTGGGGGATCTCCCCATTAAATATTTAAATATTTTGTTCACCCACTGAAATTATTTTCATTGTTACTATACATTTTCTATGAATATGAGAAAGTTAACAACATATTACATGGAGCCCTTAAGCACTTACCCACTGCAGTAAAATAATCTTCAATATTTTCATTTTTATAATGTTGATATTTTCCAGAAATTGATGGCATTTTTATTACCTACTGAAATTCAGTAATCCAATCTAAAATGGTGAGTAATATACTGATTATCGGCTGGTCAAGTTGAAAACTGAACCGAACTGCCGTGTGCCTTGTATCGTTGGTTATCTTTATCAATCACGTACTCGGGCTAAAAGTGATATTAATTATGTAGATTTGATAATTTTATGATAGCGTAAATATTGTCAGTCATCGGGTATATAATTACTAAAACTTCTATTATATTAATGTATTCTGTGCTAAAACTACAAAATTAAATATTAATATTTTTGTCATTGAGGAACATATTACTCTTATATCCAGCGCCGCGCCCTTACAAGTATGCTTATAAATATGCCTCTCTGGCATAAATATCAATTACCCTGTCCGATAGATGGCGCCACAATCAATAATTCGATAGTTATAACTTGTTCTAAATTGGAATAAAGGGTAAGACAGAATAACATTACAGTTTAGAAAACATATATAAACATATGATTTATGCGAAAAGTCAAAAATGGTTCACATAATTGCTTCTTAGAAAAGTATGCGAGATTCACCACATATGACCATAATTTGTGGTTTCATTTATGCTCTTAAATCTCGTAAGCGCGATGTATTTATTCGAAGATATTGCACAGCGCCATCTTAAGTGAAGTTAAGTGCACTAAATGCAAACTATTTTTGATATTCCTGGACCACTTGATGGCGCTAGTTTCTGTAAATGTTTTTCTTTTTCGATTATGAGGGGAGATTCACTGGGATGCTTACCTCTATCCACAGACTAATATATAGATCCTCTATCCTTCGCAGTTTTATCTGGCACAAATGTCTTGAAACGGAATCTTTTTTTTCTTTTCTACTTACAACATTTCTAACTAGTCTGTGATTCTGCTTTGACATATGATGTAAGCAAAGGTACAGATGCTCGTAATATTTATTTTGTTTCATATAAAGTGATTGTAATACGTGAAAAGTGTAAAAAATGAATAAATCTGTTCTAAGTTCGGGAAGAAAAATAATTTATAAAGTTTACAGACGATATCTTGCGGAATATGAAGCAAGAAGTATTCTTTCGAACCTCTAGGATGTTTTCCAAAGAACCACTGAAATGACAGATATACTTATGTTTATATTGATGTTTTTAGTTCAATCTTATATTACTTGATACCTATTTTGGATCTAGGTGATGAAAGAACCACTGAAATGACAGATATACTTATGTTTATATTGATGTTTTTAGTTCAATCTTATATTACTTGATAATGAAATCGCTATTTTGGATCTCTCGTATAAGTTACATGTGAATTTTTTTTACAATTATCATTGACCAGTTAGATTACGCTTATGTTTGGTTTCTTAGTATTTGCTTGTACCGGGGCCGCACCTGCGACAGTGTTATCATAATATGAGATCGACTGACATAAATGAACGACATGGTTTGAATACATTCAAGTAATAATTTCTTTTACTTTGAATTTTGGTCGAATTACATTCTATGAAGATTCAAATTGATTATGACTTTCTGTCATTATAGGAAGCAGCTCAACGTGCATTTCGAGATATCATTAAAACGATTGGAAAAATTTGTGCCTATTTAATCTGTATGAGTGATTAGTTGTAAATTTCGAGGATAACAATAACAGTACTTCTGAATCCGAGTCCTACAAAGATGACGTTGCGGCCAGCTCTAATCAAGATATGGATTTAGAAGCAGTTAGCGAGATAGAATATTTAAATGATAATTTATTGAAATAAAGTATAATTAAATAATACTGTAACGTGCTTAATATAAAATGGCGCGGGAGGCGCCACTGTGCCGCTGTCTACCCCTCCCGCTCCTCATACGATCCGTGGATACCGGCGTTTGGGCCGGCCGTGAGTCCTCTGTTACGTCTTAATACTTATTATTATTTATTTTCGAGAATTTAAAAATGAATAATAAAATGAGTATACGCTTCAACGTCAAGTAACATTAAAATAAAGGTCTTTGGATAGTATTTTCGTAAACTTTGTGTATAACCTTACTATAACATCGAGAACAAAGTGAATTTATCCATGTTATTTTAATTTTAACGCTGATCCGAGTCTAGAATCCATTAAAAGTAATACGGATTTAAGAATGCTACGTTTCACATGAGAAGACATTTTTACAGTTTACCTAGATATCTAGCGGAATTGAAACCAAAAATCTTTTCGTTATATTTTGACGATTTTTACCAAAGTACAGCCGACATGGCGGGTTTGTATGAGTTCGGTTAGCTTCTCTTACTAAAATAATTGTTCTGTTAATTAACGCAAGGTATTAAAGGTCTTACTTATAAAATTATAGTCATTATTATTAAAATAAACATCATAGGTTATGTTGAAAAATACACGCATGTCGTAAATGAAGTAACCTGATCCCTGCACGATGTTTGACATAGTACCTCTGGGATAATAGTACAGATACAGGCCGTTTCACGCAGATGTGGCGATGAGTGTAATGCGTTATATGTGATCTAATTGGGCCACAATCAATATCTTTGACATTATCGCAGGTGTGGCCCCCGACATAAAAAATTGAGTTGCTAGAGTTGACAAATTTGCGAAAGTGGCGCCCCTATTATTTTCTAAATATATTGCAACAGTATAATAATCATAGATTGTCAGGTTCATAGATAATGATTATGCACTATATATGTCAGGGTAGGTCTCCACCAAGAAGCTTACACACAAGCTTCTTGGTCTTCACTCTTCAAGTTGAATTTATGAAAATTCCCAAAATTATACTATTTCAGAAATTCTATTTGTATAGGTGTATTTGTATTAGATGAAAAAATTCGACAAGTGCGTGTCGGACGTACATTCAAGGATTTCTTAGAGGTGGCTAACTTTTATTATTTTTAACCAACTCTAAAGGAGTAAGTTCTCAATTCATCGTGTAAATATTTTTCTAATAATTTGAGTACAAGACCCAAAAATTTCGAATTAAATGACTGTAACATATTATTCAAATACAGAATCTTATAAGGGTACCGATTTGCTAAAATTACTACAGAACAATGAAAGAACCCGCTCAGATAGTGCTACATTTTCTTTCTTTGTCCTTTCTTAATATTCTATTATTTTAATTCTTTTAGTCACAATTTAGATACCGTTATTTTTTATGAAAATGACGGTGAAGAAAATGTCGTGATCAAATCTGCAAATCGAGATACCCGTGTCATCTCTTCAATTCACCTTGGATAAACGTGGCGGGTATACTGATCGTTCCTCTATAATAATAGTAACTAAAGAAATAGATAAAAGAGCTATTAATAACCAACTTCTTATTCATAACAAAAAAATGCAATTATATTCAAATTAATACTAAACGTACCCTTTCCTTTTACGTTTAGCCAAAAAAATTGCTTTTGTTATATTTTATATTACATAGCACAGATAATGCATTATAGGACAATATAGAATATAAACATTATGTTACTAAAGCTAATCCTGGTTATTATAATATATAATGAGATAAAAAAAACCCAATATGATTGGATTTGTTACACCAAAAGTGAAACTACAAACTGACAAAAATGGCTTGAATCAGAACTACTTTTTTTCTACTAGCAACATTCTCAAAATGAATATTCTGCTTTGACATATAATGTAAGTGTTACGTGCTGTGGGTACCGGGATTGGAAGGAAACACCGATCTAAAAGAAAGAATATGCCTTTATTCAAGCCAATGCAAGGATAACTCACACTGAACAGTCAGTCCGATACGTTGTCCAAGTCCGGGATAAAACTGCTAATCAATACCATTACAATTACTCTATACAGTCATATCGATACCTCGGGGCTCAAAGGGCGTAACCACCAAAACTCGATTTTTCAGGAGAGCCGAAATATATTATATTGTGTACTCTATATCGTTACTTTAAATGTCGTGATGAAACCCACACATCGAGATAACCGATGTGTCAAACCCGCCAGTCCACCTTGGACAAGCGTGGCCATACTGCGTATTATCATAAATGTTGAGACAAACCTAGTATGACTGTATTAGTTATACCAAAAGCGAAATTTAATCAGTACCATAACATTGATTGCATAAAGACATGTTTCGATTTAACTTTAATCAGCAAATTTATGCTATGTCGTATATTTGTTGGCATTTTTAGTAAGGTTAGGGGACAAATTACGTCCCTTATTTCCCCAGCGCAGAAATTTTCGGAAGAGTCCTTGACCCAAGAAATTCTTGTCTCTAAAAACTCCCAACTGCAAAATATAACCCAAAATTGTGAATATATATATATAATCAGAATCTGGAGACATATAAAGTATAATCTGTACTCAGAAAGAACTCTTTGTCTTTGGTCTTTTGACAGTATAAACGAACTAGAGATGTCGCGTGTTGCTAAAATATCGATAATGTCAATGGAAATTCATTACTGTACGTATTCCTGATTGAGTTTTCGTCAAGCCTATACAGCTAAATCTGTTACTAAAAGGTATGGTGAAAAATATTTAAAGGACTTTAGTGAAAACTAAAGTAACATCATTAGATTTTTGAAAAATCGATTACTCTAGTCAGGAATGGAATCAGTTCTCTGCAAGAAGTTGTATAGAAAAAAATATTTATTACTTTTTATTTACTCCTGAAGTCGGTTTCTTTTTTGCTATATATTTTTTATTTGACATTATAAATTATGTATATGGTATGTATCTCTAGTAATGCACATTCTCGAATACGGATATATAATAGCTCGATGACTATGACTTATAACTCAATTTACATGTTCGTGCTGTTTGTCGTAAGGAGCTGCGTTATACGCCCTTTTAGCCATAGTCTACTCCAGTAGATCATGTCTTTGATTATAATTAGGTACCTACTCATTTTAAGATTTTTATAAACCTAACAATAATATTTTAATTACTACATATTTGATTTTGAGGAATTTCTCCATATCTTCGGAGTCCATTTTCCAATATCAGTGAATTTTCTTGGAATTAACTTGAAAAAGCTATACACATAAATAATTTTTAATTTTAAATTAATTTCATGGAATTTTCTGCTACATTTCCAGAACTTGAGCGTCAGTAGGAATGAGATTTATATGGAATTGTCTGTAAAGTATATTAAATACAATGCAAAAAATTATGAAATTTAATGAAATGAAATGATGTGTGTTTCATATCATAACGATAATTATAAAATTGCAATAAAAAATATATGTTAGAAAAATCAGGCGTATTTGGGTCTAGCACCCTTATTTAACTTAATGTCAACCTCATAGTAGACTCTTTATGGCTGAAAAATATATAATATGTACCCATTTTCTTGCATATTTGTAATATAATAAATACTATGATATGCAATCTTAGTTCTAATTAGTATTGAAAAATATTTTAACTTTAAACTGAAATTATAAGTTTATATACGCTAGTATAACTAACTAGTTAGTGGTTAGTGGTTTTATGATATTGCTACTTTTTTAAAACTGCCAAGGCTAGTAGAATGAATATCAATTCGAAATATCGATATTTTAACAAATGTGGTCATCAAGAACGAACATCCCTAAGACGGACAGAAGTTGTAGCTGTTGAAGGGGATGTGAATTTTATGTTTTGATTTCTTTAAAACGGACACGATTCAAATAAATACAATTTAAATAAGTATTTTGACTATGTGATATTATATCGTATAAGTTTAAAAGTGTTTAATTCATAAAGTGTATTGTGTTAAGTGCTTTAATCTTTTAAAATAGTTTGTCGTCGCTTACAAGGAATTGCTCATTGATTATTTACGCATTATACATAAGTTTTTCTTCGTTTATTGACATAAATTTCGGAAATGGGTGACATGGAAGATTATTTGACTACTTATCGAGTGTTTTTCGAGAACTTTGCGGCTACCGTTAATCCTGAAGACCAGTTGCCAGTCCACATAGCTGGTTACACCATAACCGAAGCCGAGCTGCCCGGAGAAGTGCTTTACTGGACCACTCAGTACTTGGCCGAGAAGTATGTAATATTATTATTTAAATTAAATTACAACTTTATGTTTTAACTCTCACACATATTCTTTTGGTATGAATGGTTGATAAGACAAGTTAAAATAATTCTATATGAGTTGCATTGGAGGGATTGCCCGGCATTATTATTGGTTAAACATTAGCTTACGGGTCACTGAATTTTAAGTAGTGGGGGGAGGAGGGGGGAGGAATACTTCTCCCTTCTGCAACCCTTATGTCTAGGAGACATGTAGTTCATGAGATATTCATGTTTTTCGTTTGATCGTTTCGTTATATTATGACACTGATGACCAGTCTGTTCTGGCACTCGCCGGTTGCTACAGCGGCACGCCTGCTTCGCTCGCTTTGGTTAGGAGTCTAACCTAACCAAATCTAACTCACTGTTCTAGTCATTGCTTGACTTTCGACTGAAGCCCACTAGCCAAGTGAGTGTGCGATGCCAGCGGTAAGTGAGTGTCACAACTGATTTGTAACTATTGTCACAATATATAAGCAAAAAAACTATTTTCACATTTATAAATCAATCAGAACAGACGAGCGTGTATGACAAGAGTTATGAATGTGAAAGAAGCAAGTGAGGTGTGTAAGAATAAGCCTAAATGGCGCTCTGTTGTTCGTGCCTACCCCGCAAGGGAGCTGGCGTGAAGTTATGTATATATGTATGTATGTATTTATAAATCAATAAACTAATTTGAAATTTGTTTACTAAACTCAAAAACAGTTTTAGTGTTTATATATTAAGCGTAAATGTATTCCTAAACACAAATCACATTTTGTTATTAATAAAAGTGATATAACCTTGTTTATCTAACATATCTTTGTTTTTCCCATTATTCATTGAAACTTGTTTGTGGACCCTAAAAACTTGTTTCCTAACCCAAATATCAGATCTAGTTCTTATATACTTAGTCTGGCCATAAATACTGTTACAATTAAAAAGAAACAAAATATTACATTTGAATTTGGAATCTGTCATTTTTATATGATTGTTCATTGTATTTTCTCATTTTGGCGCCAATACATTGTGCAACATTTTGCTATATTAAAAAGGAGTGGGACGATAAAGAGAACCAAATCGCTGTGATTACATTACACAAAGTAGATATGGAGCCAACTGCAATTTATAAACCTCTCCATACGCTTGGTATTAGTCAAATGTTTGTGTACTGGGCTATTAAAAGGTACAATGAGACCTCTGTTTGTGACAGAAAAAGATCTGGCCGTCCACATAGTGCTCGTACGAAAAAGGTGGTCAAAGCACTAAGGGAAAGAATTCGAAGAAATCCTGTCTGAAAGCAAAAGATTTTATCTCGGGAGATGAAGATATCACCTAGAACCATGTCCCGTATTTTAAAAGATGACTTAAGACTAACAGCCTATAAGTGATGCACTTGTCATTTCTTAACTCATAATTTAAAAAAAGAATACAGTGGTAAAATCGGAACAACTACTGAAACGGTATGCAAAGGGAGGTCACAGGAAAATTTCGTTTATGAATGAGAATTTTTTTACAATTGAGCAACATTTTAACAAACAAAATGACCGTATTTATGACCAAAGCTCTAAGAAAGCTTCTCAATTAGTCGACAGAGTGCAACGTGGACATTATCCGTCTTCAGTGATGGTTTCGTGGGGTGTTAGCTATGAAGGAGTGACTGAGCTATATTTTTGTGAAAAAGGTATCAAAACATCGGCACAAGTGTATCAAGATACCATTCTAGAGAAGGTAGTTAAGCCCCTTAACAACACCATGTTCAATAACCATGAATGGTCCTTTCAGTAAGACTCGGCGCCGGGTCATAAAGCTCGGTCCACTCAGTCTTGGTTGGAAACGAACGTTTCGGACTTCATCAGAGCTGAAGACTGGCCGTCGTCTAGTCCCGATCTTAATCCGCTTGATTATGATTTATGGTCAGTTTTAGAGAGTACGACTTGCTCTAAACGCCATGATAATTTGGAGTCCCTAAAACAATCCATACGATTGGCAGTGAAGAATTTTCCCATGGAAAGAGTGCGTGCTTCTATTGATAACGGGCCTCAACATTTAAAGGACTGTATTGCAGCCAATGGAGACGCACTTTGAATAAGCTTTTTATATTTTAAATTGTTTTATATTTATGTATTAAACTAACACACTGTAAAACTTATAAATGTTATTTGCAATAGAAAAAAAAAATTCTTTGTTACAATATTTATGACAAGACTAGGTATAAGGCGTGTGTATACCCCTAAACTCAAATTACTCTTAATCTTATGCCACTCTGGGTCAAAGGGTAGCCTTATTATTCTCCAAGAAATCTATTATTATTAAATAAATTGCATCAAAATCAGTCACTTGAAACATCTCATTGATTCTCTAATCATAAGAAACTGACTGAAGTCTGATCATACAGTAAGAAACTCTCCATAATTAATTGGTATTCATCAGTTTGTTTCTAAAAAAATATCAGTAGAAAAGTACATTGATTTATAATCTTTTATTTATATTATCTGTGTAGAAACATAGAAAGAATACAATTTCCTGCAGCTTTTCATAAGAGGCGACAAAAGTACGCACAGCCATGTGGTAGGGCACTTGCCCGTTTGGATGGCTACCACCCCTGGTCTAAAGTATGCCACCATAACAACCTTGAGTTGCGTTCTGGCGTTAGTGGCCAGGCTGCAGTCTCCCTTTAGAGAGCAGCAGTGCATTTGTAGCACCTTTGGTGTTGCAAATGTCCATTGGCCATAGTAACAGCTTACTATCAAGTGGGCCGTCTGCCTGTCTGCTGAATTCATGCAATATAAAAAAAGTTACATATATTCTGATGCTCAGTTAAGATTTTTCTTTATTCTTTGACAAAGTTATTTTTTATCATTTCCCAAGAATTTGCAATCCTTTTCCTTAATATTGTTTTAACTTTTAGGAAACATTTTAATACCAAATTTTACTCTGACTTTCATAAATAATTATATCCGAAGCCTGTTATAGTCCTAAAAAGTTAAATCTAAAAATGCTACCTTGACATAGAGATAATATACTTGCCAATGATTTTATAATGAGAGACACCATAAGGCAAGGAACTAAGGCCCTAGGTTCTGTATCAGATACTCAAAACACAACAAGATTTTATTGGATGATATTCTAAGGATGTAGACTTCCCTTTCACACTTCCCTTAAAATATCTATAATATTATAAAATTGCTGTCTGGACATTGAAGCTATTAGAAAAAAAAAACAATTGGAATAGACTATATAAATCATGGAGAACACTGCATTTTTTTAGATCGTTTTTCTGTTTGGGATTCACATAAAAATGACTGGGCTGATTTTGATGCGGTTTTCGCTGATCAACAGCTAATAATAGGCCTCTGCTTCTTCTTATAAAACTTTCAGCAGTTGATTATTCATTACGAACTGTATAGTGAGAAAACATCCGTAAAGCTAGTAATGGCACAACAAGACTGCAGGTCTGCTGTGTCCTCGGAATCCATACAGCAAGTGAAATCTGACAGCACTTACTGTCGGTCGTTTGCTGCTGCCATCTGCTGCATGTTGTGTCCATTGGACTTGCACCTTTATGATACCGAAGGAGACATATATCAAAAGATATCATGGACATTGGATTTACCTATTAACAGCTTGACCTATGAAAGGATTGTTTTTTGCAATGTGAAATTTTTTTTTGGATATAATTATTTTTATTTTACTTGACTTGGCACCTTTCTGTTTTTTCTTTTTTAAATCAAGTAGTTCTTTTCATCATACATACGACAATGCTGCATGCTGGGACAATTATCTTTATAACAGCTCTCAGGGCCAGTTGATGGTATCACACCAGTGACAACACTTTTACACAATATTGTAATCGTGTTTCGTACAATGATTTTTTCCTTTAGTAAGCCGGTCTGCCTGTTTGCCAGCTTCGACATAAAAAAGTAATAAATCAAGTAAAAAAAATCTTCCCAATAAATGACCAATTCTAGATAAAAATCTTTCCATAATAACATCAAATTTGTCTCAGATGAGAGGTTTTCAATGGAGTAGGATAACTATTTTTCTACGTCTAGCTCATATTCTGATGCTGCGGGAGGCGCAGAGCGCGTTATCCTTCCACAAAAGCTGATGCACGACTGAGCGCCGGAAAAAATCTCGTCTCCCCGCGACTAGCGCATACAACTCCAGTAAGGGAGAGCTGCGCACGCGCTCCCCGGACGTCGTCGTCAGATTGGCCTCCGGAGACACAGGTATACGTAAAATCTCCTCTCATGATTCCATCGCAGGTGTCCGCGCATCTTGGGGATGCGACGGGTCCAACCTCTGTTAGTGAAGTGGGTCACTCTGCATCCGGGGGTGACCTAAGCTTGTTGCGCGGTTGAACCATGGGTGTAGCTTCGCTCGTCATCTCATGTTCTTCCACACAAGCGTTGGTTCCGCCCAGAGTCTTTGCAAATGCTGCGCGGCGCTTATCATTGCGGTCTGGTCCCACCCCCCAGCCGAGAGGGATTCAGTATGGTACGAAGTGTATTTCCCCTGTGCATCAAAAAAAAGCTCATACAACTCCATACTCCACAGAATATTTGTGCGAATTAAATTCGCTCTGCGCCGGCGGCTAAGGCTGTATGCATAGTACACTACTTTATCAAAAAATACCGGGAAAAGGTCAATAATACACAAAATGTTAGTCATTCAAATTTATTTTATCATCTTCAAAGCATGCTCCTTCAGAAACGATACACTTACGCCAACGAATAATCCAATCATCAAAACATTTTTAACGTTTTTTCCGGAACTGAGTTTAGTTCTCGTCGCAAATTCTCCTTTATGTCTTCTACAGAATGAAAATGGGTGCTACGAAGTGGTAATTTGAGTTTAGGAAAAAGAAAGAAGTCGGCTGGGGCCATATCTAGTGAATAAGGTAGTAGTTAGATAGTATTTGTTGAGTTTTTGGGCAAAAATTCGATCAAAATGATGTCCTTATGCGAAGGCGCATTATCGTGGTGCAAAATCCGAGAATTTTCTTTCTACAAATCTGGCGTTTTTCGTCGAATTTGCTCTCTTAAACGCCACATAACGGTCATATAATATACTTTATTTGCCGTTTAACCTTCCAGTACGAATTCCGAGTGCACACCACAGCCATAGCTAAAGAAAACAGTCAACATAACTGACTTTTGATCAATTTTGGTGTGGTTTTTTCGATTTCGGTTCCGTGGGAAGGCGCCACTCCGAAGCCTGTTGCCTAGTTTGCATGTCAAACTCCTAAACCCATGACTCATCATCAGTAACAATCTCAGCGCTTAGTACGTTATTTAGCGCTTTTTTTAAATACTATAACTCTTTACTGAAATGTCAACGTGTATCGGAATATTACTGTTAAAAGACAGCATTTATAATAAAGTAATTTATTTATGCTTATTACTTTATTTTCAGCGCTTTTTTTAAATTCGTGCCAATCTAGCGCTTTTTAAGAGTTGACGTAGCACGTTTTCTTCGAAGAAAGTTGGTAACACAAAAGCCACGTCCGAAGCGTCGGACACTGGTTGTTCACATTGCTCAGACGCGTCCGGGCCGACACCTCCATATGATTCCATGTGTCACAGATTGGCTGCGGAAAAATTCGCGCGACTTCATTCGCAGTGCGAACTAATTTCTACACTTAGTCTGTTCTACTTTTTATCCCGGGAATTCTTCTGGGAGTGGGTTAAAGTTGTTAGGGCGCATAGAAACTATAATAAATTATTCTAACATAATTACACAAAAACAATAGCTTATATTCTTTTTAAATGTTGCCGGTCTTTAGAATCTAGAAATCACGTGAGAATTTTCCCGGGAGTGTTTTAAAGTAGGTAAAACGCAAATTAATTGATTTGGATCCGATTTCTACTATAACAGATACTTTTTTATTCCCCAGGATTTCCTAACTTCGAAACCACGTGATATTAGAACTTACTTGATCAATTTCTACATTTATTACACATCTTTTGTGCAGATGTAGTTATGTATACCTTTAGTAACATTACTTATCCCGGGTTTTTACGGGAATCTTCGGAATTTATGTATTTGGATACTAAAAAATCTATTTCCCTGCTGAAAATATTCTTTGATTTTAAATACTGGCAAAATAACTGTAATCTATATGTCGTGCGCAGAAGGTTTGCTGATGATCACTCTTCCCGCTTCCTACGACTGAGACCGGGGCTTGTTTAAGTAGTACTAAGAAGTGGACGACCGCGGGTCGCGATTGTAGTGAGCGGGACGGGTTATCATCGGCAAACCTTCTGCGTACGACTTATACGCTACCTGGTTAACGTGGACGAAGTGGAGGGCATATCTAGTATCACATAAATGTGTATATATTATTGACGGAATTTAATATGTATGTGTATTGATAGTTAATTACTGTCTTTTTAAGAGTAGGTTAGTTAAAACTTGTGATATTCATAGTAAAAAGTGTGTGTCATACAAATATTATTGAATCAGGCTACTGATTTTCATGGCAATTAAAAGCAAAAAGCAAATTAGAAGTATATTGTTTTTATTATTTTTGTTGCAGTCTCATTAGTTTGAAACCTATTTCCGTATACACTGTTATTTAATATTATTGATATATTTTCTATGTCCAAATCTTGTTTTTTTTCGAGTGAAAATAATTGAGAGAAAGAAACACACGTCTAAATTATACCTTGTTGTTTTTGTTACGTATAACCATTGAAATAACACAAAAACAGGATATTTCTTATTACAAATCATTATATGGCTCTTAACCGACCAAAACAGTTTAGCAATAGAACCCTAAAAAGATTTAGACGAAAGTACCCCAAATATTTTAATTATTTATCTATTTTTCTAATGTTTACTATTACTATAAATAAATACCCTAGAAATAAAGAATAGAACACATGTATAATGGTGCATAAACTTTTAATAAAGTTCTTAATCTTTCTCTCCTTTTCTGTTCATGATTGTATGACCGTTAATCCATATCGTGTACCTTATTCACACCTATATACAAACAAAAGATGTTTGGCTAAGATTTAAGAAGACGACGCGCTCAAAACAGGTTTCCCTACTGTACTGAATTTGAATATTTTACATTCACCTCGTTAAGTAGTACGGCATTATAACCGGGCTAACACAATCGCCAATAGATAGTTTAATAGCATTTATAGATATAGGGCAATGCATCTATTTAATCTGCCTAGACACAAAGTAATGCACTGTGGTATCAATGAACTCCTAATAGGTTGTTAACCTTTGGAGGCTTCCAAGGGCTCGGCCAGCCCTTTGTCTCCAATATATTTGTACAGGTGTCGTAGTTTTATTATTTCCGTATACGTATACTATTGTTGTAACAAAGCTGTGTACTATTTTGAACATTCATGAAAACAAAACTTCTGTTATGTCATCTAGCCAATATTTAGTAGTGTGTTGAATGATTATTGGTGTCTGTTGACGTAATGTGGGGTTGCATGCTTTATCGCACATATAATTGATTTCATTGTTTCTTTATACGTCTGCTCCAGAAAATTTGTTATGTATTTAAGGTTTAAGTCTGTGCGTATGTTTTTTTATGTTATATTTTTAATTTCGACAACAACTACTAATCGCTCATGTACGCAGCGATTCTCCAAGAACGTTTCTCTTGCGCATATAGCATTTTGGAATGAGCTCCCAACTACGGTTTAGCCACAGCGCTACGATATGGGTTCTTTTACTGTCATCGCTTTGTTGACATCTCTTGTGCAGCAAACGTCCATAGGCGACGGTAACCGCTTTCCATCAGGTGGGTCATCTGCAGTCTGAATGACTGCTGTACTATAACTATTAAAAAAAAATGTTGTATACAGCTCAAATCCTTTAATTTCCCTATGACATCAGACCACTTAACATTTTGTATCTTTACTGAAATACGGTCTCGAAAGAGGTAAAATATACATTGGAGTGATAAACGAACAAATTATTCACAAATTATTACTATACCAAATTTTTGGATGTTTTATTGTGATTACTTTTGTGTAATCACGAAAAATGTGTGAATAAATTAATAATTTAAAACACTATTGCATTTCGAAAGACAGCAGTCAGGGTCCATTATAGATGAAATACATAAAAAGAATTTATGTAAGTACACCGTACAATCGGAGTTTTAACCTGAATATTAGACTCCAATGCGACGGTTATATTAATCTTTTTGGTAATTGATCAGCGTGTAAAATGTATATGTTAGAATACACAAACATGAGGGTCTAAAGCTGCCGCTGTCGCAGATTCGTATGACGAACATGAGAAGTATCAATATAAAATGGAACTTTATGCTGTGTCTCATATCATATACCAGTATACCTGGATATGTGTCAATTTCACTAAGCGATTCTTCAAAAGCGGCCACTAATAATCCCTCAGATTTGAGTTCCAAAGTTTTAGTAAAAATCCTTTGTGCTACCTCCACACTTGTATCATTTATCAATGATATCATTTCTCAATCAATCCGATATCACTGAATTATATGATTAAATATGTTAAATTATGGATGAAGGGGGATGTATATTTGTCATTGCAAATGTGCTGGTAATTTTTTTTCACTTAAAATAAAGCGTCAGAGCAATAGAAATAGAACCATGATCGCATCGACCAAAATGATAATTATAATATAAATGTCCTAAACCGATTTCAGAGTTATTTGTGTGCTTGTGGCTTATATACCTTTTCTCGGTTTTTTATTATTGCTTGAGTTCAGCAGACAGGCAGACCGCCCAACTGATGGAAAGCGGTTACCATCGCCTATTGACATTTGTAACAGCAAGGTGCTACCAATGTGCTGCCACTCTAAAGGAAGGCTGGACCCTGGCCACTAATGCCGGAATACAAGTCAAGGTTATTATGGCGGCATACTCTAGACCAGGGGTGGTAGCCATCCAGACGGGCAATTACCCTACCACCCGGCTGTGGGTTGTTTTGTCGCCTCTTACGACAGGCCGCCGGGTCGCAGGAATTGTATTCTTTCTCCGTGCCTGCACGGATACAACGGATGCAAAAGGATGTATGATCATATTGGAAGGCCTGATCAAAATAACACAGGTGTAAACGTCATATTATACTCGTAGATATCATTTAATACATTTCAATGTATTCAAAGACTATTGGGAAATAAACATGGGGTGAGTGAGATTTTAATTCAACCGTTGCTGGCAAAAAACCCATGTCAAAATGCATTTAGCTTTATATAAATATACATAACATATAACTAGCGTACTGCATGCCATTACATCGATAGCATCACGGCATAGGGGTTCATTCGATTGTTTACGTCAAATTAACAATATAATAGTTGCTCATGTAGCCAGACGTACAAGCAATTTGTCTCACGAACATACAAAGTGATAGATGCAGGTGAGATGCAATTTTTTGCTGAAACAGTAGACCATAAAGAATTAATTTCAGGCCTGTATTTTATTACAATGCACAATTGTGATTTGAGATTCAGTATTATCCGCCGTAATTCAAGTCATTGCATGTTTCAACCTTACATGTGGCTAGGCGATATTTCAATTTTACCAATGTTATGATTTTTTTGTCTTATTATTGTATTTCGGTCTTTTTTTATTTTTATTGCAGGAGTTCAGCAGACAGGCAGACGGCCCAGTTGATGGAAAGCGGTTACCATCACCTATGGACATTTGTTACACCAAAGGTGCTGCAAATGCGCTGCTGCTCTCTTAAGGGAGACTGGAACCTGGTCACTAATTTCGGAACACAACACAAGGTTGTTATGTCAGCATACTCTAGACCAGGGGTGGTCGCCATCCAGTCGAGCAAATACCCTACCACCTGGCTGTGGGTTGTTTTGTCGCCTCTTACGACAGGCCGCCTGGCCGCAGGAAATTGTATTCTTTCTCCGTTCCTGTACGGATGAAAACGCTCTACAAAGAACGCAATTTATACGCTCCACCTGATTAATTTTGCGTTTTTAATATTTGAACACTGTGTACCTACCGTCAATATCGTCAAAAATTAAAGGATGTATAATTTTAAACACAAGTAGGCAAATAAATATATGTCCCTTTTTGATATAAATACATGTTAACCAAATAAAATACAGTAATAACCAATATTAAAACCATTAATAGTAGGTAATGAATTATAAGTAGGCTTTTACAATTACGTTGCCTGTCAAATTCATGAAGTTTTATACACGGCGTTATATATCATTACATAATTCTATAAGGTCGTCAGGAACAAACAGAGCGTGTTAACTGTTACTCATCCCATAGGAGGTGTGATGTAAACCACAACTGCGCATACGCATCGATATATGTATGCGGAAAACTACAGCAGTTTATTGTTATGCTTGTCATTTTATGGGCGAAAACGTTTTACGAGTTGCTGCAGCAGTAGGTACAATTGTAGTACACACAGTATAATTCATAATTACATAAAATAATTCAATAGTAAGAGCTTGATAAGCTGGTTATTTAATGTATCTCAATTTCCACTGTAGCTTCCCTATAACAACATATTGTTACGAGTTTGCGGGACTCGAATTAAAAATGCCGTTAGAATAATTATAGAGTTTATTTGAAATATACAAACTCGTATAAAACAGATACAAATATAACCGAACGCAACAAATCCAAACGTAATGCAGAAGGTCGTAATTCAATAAAACGCGCAAAGTCCGTCACTATTAGGTTACCGAAGGTACACACGTCACACCTAGATCGTAGTTGTAGCTCAACTGACCTCCTCTCTCAATCAGGCCATCGTTTTATACTTCACAAGTGCAAATGTGCCTGCCAGACAACGTCGACATAATTTCCTAGAAATAGCTTGTACTTATAATCAGCAACACATGGCTAATGATGCTCCTGAGCGGCCATAAAACGAGTACAATAGGACAATAGGCTGTTCTCCACAATAACTAGAAACGTACGCCAACAAACAAGTGAACAAAAGAAGACTACCACAAAAGAATTACAAGTAGTTCAAATGCCGACAGGTAATAAAATGTACTTTTACAGATCTGTACGTGGAATTTGACTTTGTCGGAGCCTAAGTTGTAACAATATAATAAGGACGGGTACTAAATAAAGAGGATGGAATATAATAGAATAGATAACACTTTATTGCGCACCTAATTAATATACAATTACAAAAATGCACGATTACAATACGAATATAGTCATGGTAAAAACAATGGACGGCTTTATAGCTTAAAGTAATCTCTTCCAGGTAACCTAATTTAAGGAATTAATTCTTAAAGTCTGGAATCGAAAAAATAATTCAGTTTAATACGTCTTTATCATCTCTCGGTAATTTTTACTTGCTATATCAGAACTCTATACGTTTCTTATATTTTACGTAACATTAAAAATCTGTATTAATCTAAAACAGTTATTTTTTTATATACAAAAGGGTGACAAAAAATGCAGGTGATTTAGTTTAAATCTTTAAAAGAGTTTCCTGTTAGCAATTTATGAAACTATAGAGAGCTAAGAATGAAAGCGCAGGGTTGTACACTAAGACTATAATTATCACAAATGAATAAGCCCGATTTGACAGTTCTGATTACATCTTATTTATGGATTAAAATTTCCAAATCATTAACCTAGTAAAAAATATGTGACGGTCACAACCGTTTGATTTATTTTAAGTTAATTACTTTTTTGTCACATAAATCGATATGGAGCGCGAAAGTTTTGTCTTGCATCGCCTTTCGCGTACCGCATGCATTTATCACGCACCACAATTAATCTATTGAGAATTTTAACATTTCACCCGTATTATATATATTTATTCAATCATTTTTGTTTTCAATGCATTTATGTACATTTATGGAGTATTATTTCAGTATAAATACATAAATAATCTGAGAGTTTGGAATAAATATGTATTTAATTTTTCCTGAATCAAATCGAGTTAAAGAAATGCAACAACCCTTTGGTAGCAACACTAAAATTAAAAATAAGACGCCTTAGAAGGTAATCGTTGTTGGGAGTTGGTCATAGATTAATACGACATAACAGACTTAATAAAAAAATCATGTTATTTCGTTATTTGGACGAAAATAATAATAGAAATATGTTTTATAACATTATATAATGCACCAGTAAAAAAGTATGTATATTAACAACCCAATAAATTAATTGTTATTGGCTTTCAGTTCTGTTGATTTCATTCAAAATTATGTTCTATTGACAGACATTTTTAAGTGTCAAATTGGGCTTTTTATTTTGTGATTATTATAGTGCGTCTGGAATTTTTGCGGAAGCCCGTACACATAGATGGCTTTATGGTAATTGTTTGCTAGAAATCCGCTTCCCTCTTTCCCTCATGGTTGCATCCGCGTCGGGGTTGCCCTACACGGCGGCACCAACAGCTTTCTGAAGGCTATTGTGGTTAAATTTGACTGTCCCTTCCTACAACATTGGAGAGTCATTGAAATAAAATAAGTTATTATTTATTAATTTATTAGTTATAACACACTAACTATATATGGAGCGGGGTCCGAAGAAGTTTTTTATTATTATTAAGAGCTTTGGGGCTCAAAATTAAACGCTTATTAATATTTTTATTCCAAAAAATAATAGGTACGACGCATGAAAAAAAATTTTTTAGTTCCTAAAACAAACCATAGAGCTTAATTTGTGTCAAACATTCCGCGATGTTCTCGGTAACTTAGAAACCGGTTATCATTTTCGTTCAAAGGCTGCTTTATGTGTTACATGTTTATCAGCATGTACATTTTAACGATTATTCATGATATTTCTAAATACTAATTCTTGTCGCTTTTCAGCCTGTCGTAAGAGGTGACAAAACATCTCATAGCCAGATGATAGGGCATATGCTCGTCTGGATGGCGGCTGCCACCCCCGGTCTATACTAAGGTGATATAACAATCTTGAGTTGTGTTCCGGCATTAGTGGCCAGACTTAAATACCTAATAGTGTTGCAGATGTACATACGCGACGGTAATCACTTTCCATTAGGTGGGCCGTCAGTCTGTTTGCTGAAATTTGATTTGTAGCCGAAACCAGAGATAAAAATAGGTTATTTTTCCCATACTAACACCCGTGACATACAGAATCGACAGACCGTTAATTTAATAGAATAATAGAACTATTTCTGGGCCGTGTTACAACAAACTTAACATGCGGAAATATTTCATAACATTGCTAATTGTGTTTGAGTGCCAATTCTTTATAAGAGCGAATTGGAGTAGAAAGATATCGCTATTGTTTCCATCTACGATTACAAAGTGAACTCTATAATATTAATTATTTCCATTATGAGTAATCCATTGATGAAATATCTTAGTCACTGTTTCACACAGCTTCTTGAAAATAAACGAAAGTTGATTCTGCTATTATGTATTTATTAACATTTAAAAAAATCAAAGTTTGAATATCAAGTTCAATTCCTAAATGTTGTAAATACTTAAAAATTTAGTAGTTTTAGTTTAATTCAAAGTGAATTATTGCATAATCGAGCAATTCGGCAAGTCCACACATAGCAGAGGGTTTGGTAGTGGCGACCAACGTGTACTACTTTGGCCGATTGGCTACGACACTTTAAAAAGCGTTTTTGAAAATAATCCATATTATCTCAGAAACTATTTAACAGACATTTGGTGTTATTTAGAAGCATTATCATTATTTTCAAGATCTCACTATGTACGTCCTACACGAGTGTAAACTGATAAAATTGTGCAACCTTCACTTACGTATACGGTGGCCCCCTTAATATTTATTCTTTGGGATGTCACTACACCAGTGTGTTGCGACAAATAAAATACAGTTTAGTGCCAAGTTTCATCCATATAGGCCTAGTAGATTTTGAGAACAAAGACAACCTACATAGATTGAAGGACATGAGATGTTAGTATAAGGTTTCGTTTCTACAAAAATGGCTACGGAACCCAAGAAATCAGTTTTCCTCATTGGAAATCAAACGTATTGATTTTGAAAAAATATATGTTTTAGTTCTAACAACGATCAAGTTCTGAAAAGAATGTCATCTATCGACTTTTGCAGAAATTATTCTTAACTTATACATATACCTATATAGTCCGGCCGCTCTAAAAATGCATTTGCGTTTTGTGCTAAACTAGTTTATTGTAAATTGTCATGGTGATAAGAATTTCAACTAAATCTTGAATCACTAATAAATATAGCACCCAAATTTTTTTAATCGAATTTGCTTGTCATTTCAATTTTATCCGCCCATATGTTTATGAACTAGTAGAGTATTCTAAGAGCGGCCGGAGTATACAGTTCTTAATGATAAAGCCCGCTACAAACTATACTGGATTTGTATTAGGTACAAGAGGCTGCGCAATGCTTGATTTTCTATGAAAAAGCGCTTATTGCGCAACTGTATATTGTTGATTAATAATAGCCACGAAGTTTGTTACGGTTCATATTAGCCTTTTGCCCTAGAATTTATGAGTTCTTCAAACTAACACGGCAGCCTTGTCGAATGCGCGTCCGTACTTTCAAATACGTTACCTTACAACATACTTAGGTTATAGAAGATTACACTGATTAATTCATTCATGCCGTGAGAGATCAGACATGATTATGAATCATATGGCGTTAATTATCGCAAAAACTTAACTAACACCTTGTCTTTTTGTGAATGTGTAATTAAATCTACGTTCCATTTATTTTGACGAATGCCGTAAGAGAGCGTAAAGTCTGTGTTACGGTGCCGAAGCCCGGTGACAATACATATTGCGTAATTTCCCGTCCCGTCGTGTGACGTGACCAGACCACGCGTGTATATGTAATTGATGTACCATTATTACTAAAGCTCACACTACTTACACTACACTATCTGTGATGTATTGGTGTGTGCTTTGGCGATTTCCCTCTTTGAATTCAGAGGTCCTGGATCCCGGTCAATTCTCTCTTGGGTAAATTTCGTAATTGTATGTACTTTCAGTTATTTACTTTGGTGTTGGTGTTATTAGCAATAGCATCAGAAACGACAAGCCAATTCGGTTAGATTGAGAATATTAATGTTCTCCTTACCGATTTCGGTAAAGACTACCCCTAAATGCAATCATTGAGTCGCCTGTGGATGATGTGGCTGGCCAAGTTGAATTGCTTTGCAGGTTTTCTGTTTGACGGTGGGGTGAGGGATATATAATATGTATAGTGCATTTTTTTATAGATAGAGTACAGGAGATAGGCTGACGGCCCACCTGATGGAAAGTGGTTACCCTCGCCTATGGACGTTTGCAATACCAGGGATGTTAACAACGCGCTCTCGGTATCGAAGAAATTTTATGACAACCTTTTTGAAAAACTCCATATCGTGGCGCTGTGGGAAACCTTCAGCTGGCAGTTCATTCCAAATCCCCACGTTGCGCATGAGAAACGTTCTGGAGTACCGTTGCGTACATGAGCGAAGCGGCTCCAGGAAGTGGGGATGAAACTCCAGCCGATGGCGAGCGGTGCAGTGGTAGAAAGAAGACGAAGACACCATTCTAAACAGTTTCTCGGAGCACTCCCGGTTATACAGTCGGTGGAATATGCAGAGAGACGCGAAGTCTTTCCGAAGGCCAAGCGTATCTAGACTGTCTGTGAGTATGAGATCATCAACAACGTGAATGGCTCGATGTTCAATACAGTCCAGAGGATTAAGCTGGTAGGAGTGTGCTCCAGCCCAAAGGTGTGAACAGTACTCCATATGTGGCCTCACCTGGGCTTTATAAAGCACAAGGCATTGCCGCGGTGTAAAGTACTGCTTAGGCCGGTTTACCACTCTCAGCTTCTTGGGGGCAAGATTTGCCTTTCCTTCAAGATGTGAACGATGTACAGTTTAGGGGCCAAACTGCACATTGTTCACGATGTCGACACCGAGGATCGCAATACTCTTGGAGATAGTAAGGGGAGTTCGTTGGGACTGAAGCTCTTGCTCGAAGAGTTTTTTTGGCAGTATTCATGCATATGCAGTGCATGCGTGTAATTTAAATTAAAACAAGCGTCCGTGTGCAAACCGGCTTACACATAGAAGGTTCCTCTATAAAATACAATGCGGATATGACTTGAGACTTTGAAACTAAATAAATATTTTTTTATATTTGATCGGTCATTTTTTGTTTATTTATTAACTAGAGTTCAAAATCTAGTGTATATACAAATCTTCCTTGAAAAAATATCTAACTGATGGTGAAAATCGTTTCAAAATCCGTTGCGTGGTTCAGAAGTTGCAAATGTACAGAAAGACAGTAGCGAAAAGCGACTGTTTTTTACTATGTGAAGATTAAACAGTTAACAGAAATGATATTTGACAGTATAACGGACAGTCTTGACGCTGTTTACGATTTAAATAACCTTAGGTTAGATCGGATTTTTTTACCTTTAGGTATCACTTATCAGGACTTAATATATAAAAAAGTAACAAAAAGCCGCCTACAAAACACATGATCTAAGGCGGATATTTTAGAACAGATGTTTGTGAAAGATATATGTTACAGATTATCATCTTGAGCATTGGCCTGAACTTGTCTAAAATACAGTCCTTTTCATTTTGCGTAATTTCCAGGATTAATATGTTACATAATACTCGTTCAGAAATAAAGCTTCACATTGATGTAGCTACTGACTTCAAATTCGAAGGAAGCTATTGCTGACTTCATACTGGCATCGTGTTAATTGATTTGAAGTCAGTACTGCGCTACCAAGTCCGATTGAATTCTGTATACCCTATTGAATGTTTTGAAGTCAGTTTGTTCCCCAAGTCAGCCTTTAAACTAAAAGACCAAAATAATTCGCTCTGATCAATGAAGCCGTCTAGTAGCTGGGCCAAAAAACTATTGTAATTCTTTCGTGAGCACTAAAGTGTTACTCGTCTATCTATGAGACGTCTAGGGACATCGCTGGTCTTAAGTAAATTGTCTGCACTTCCTCAAAATGAAGATTAATCATCGTCTTAACTAGATAAACTGCAGTCTATTTTTAACCACGTTCGGGCCGGTATAAAAAAAACTGACCAGTAAAACAGAATTGTTTATTTATGTTCAAGAATGAATATTTACCGATTGTTCGCTCTAATAATAACGTGCCCTACATAGCATTAATTACTTTCATAATAACTGTAGCGTTATGAAGGTGTCAGTGACGCTTAGACTATTTGGAGGTCAATTAGTGTAAAAACAATAATACTACTAGTCAAAATTCATTTGTAAATTAGAACTGCAGTCTCGTAAATTTTAGGAAATTTGTTTCATTGTGATACATCACAACAAAGCAAATTGTTTTTTTTTTTATAAAATATCTTTACTATTTTCAAACCGACTACGTGGATGTGTGAAGAGTTTAATGAAAGTAGATGAAGCGAAAGTTTTGTATCGATTATGCAAGTTGTACAGTAAATGAAGTAAGATTTTTATAAATTTCCAAATTACCATTTAATATCAGCAAATTATTGAATTACGTAAATCGACAACAAAGAGAAATATTAGTTTAATTCTCTAATTGGTTGTTTTAATCGACTAATGTAAACCCTTGTGTCCTATTAGAGAAAACCCATCAAAGTATTTTCATAACAAAAAGTGATTTTTGTTTAGTTAATTAATGAGATATTAATTAACTAAACAAAAATCACTTTTTGTTTTTTACATCATATCAATCAACCTCAGGATGTCTGAAAGAAATTGATTTTTAGCGATAAGATTGTCTTCTGTACAAAAACTTCTTCAACATGTTTTAATGTAATGCAATTCAATAAAGTTTATTCTATTGTATTAACGATATAGCATAAGCAAATAGTATTTAATTAAATGTAACAAAACCGTGAGAAAACCGGTCTCAATGCGAATTTTGCAAACTTTTGTAAAGTGATCTGCAACGTTTACGTTTTATAATGAGGTAATGATGAACAAGTGCAATGAATGCGGGAGCGACCATTATGCTTTTTAGTGGGCCACCTCAAATAATAGCCGTAGTTTTCAGTGTGTTGATTGTTTGCTTGCAACTACATAATTATTATAGATCAGAATTAAAATAGATGCGCGAAACTTGGCAATGTACGCCTGTTGAGGTCATCGGATCGAATCATTTGTCTATGATTGCCGTGGCGCATCATTTACCTGAATCTTTAGGAACAGTTATAAAGTGTTAGCTGTGAGACATTTTTCGAATTAATTTTTTTTATACGAGATAAAAATGTAACTGTAACTCACGCAACATACATACTATGTTTATGTTATGTTTGTATGTTTTTTTTACCTAGAGACTTAATACAAATCTTCATATCCCTAATTCTTGAAAAATTACAGCTTGCCTATACAAATTATCATCTCCTAAATCACGCCCTTTTCAGACAAAATATAGCCTATATCCACTTTCAGGAAATCTGAATACAATACTAGTATGTTATGTATTATTGTATTGTATTGTAAATGAATCCTTGCCAAGTTTCATTACGTTAAGTCGTAATAAGGTGAACAAAATTACTTTTGTATTTTATTTATTAGTTCATTACTAAATAATGAGAGGATAAATGAGAACATTTGGAAATATTGTATATTTATATCTTACTTATTATTGAATCTTTTGGTTAGACAGCATTCAATTACACCCAAATCGATAAACCCTCTTCAAATATTTGATGAAAGTGGCTGGGATTGCTATGTGTCTTGTATTTTCATAATATCAGACAATTGATCATGTCAGCCATTACACAATCATCATATTTTTATCGGTCTACCTTTATTCTTATATGTAATTTTCAAAGATCCCTTAACCAATTATTTCTCACCTTAACTATTCTTGTAACACCATACATCCATCTCAACATTCTTATTTAGGCTGACTGAATTTTTTTTAAGTCTATTACTTTAGTGGCCTATTCAGATTCGTATTATAATATGAGTTGTATTTACGTCAATACAGTGACGTAAATATAAATATGCATTTTTTGAAATCGAGTTTACATTTCTTCAAATTTTTTAACCTGTGGGTTGTGGTCGTAGATCGGCAGCGATCCACCCGAAGCGCAAATTGACGCGAGAGACTGTGTGGGCAGATGCGGATGCCTCTGATAGTAAACTCGGAGCAGTGTCAACGCACTGGCGACACGCCTCATCGTACAAACATACATAGCTAATTACCGAAAGTACCTGTTCACACTTAAGAAATTTCGGGACTCGGTCAGTGCTTATCAACACTTCATACACTCGTGTATGTCATATGCCATGTTTGGTTAGTTCTCATTACAACACTACTTTTTAGTACATCAAATACACGCAACGCACCTTTATAAACACGTAATGGTTTAGAAATATGCGTTGTGCATAATGTTCTTTGAAAAAATGTATTTCTATTAGATAGCTTTGCTTAAAACGCCTTGTCATTTTCACACTAAACGAATGCTTTCTTTTTCAGAGCAGGGAGCAGTGACCTTTTTATGTATCGTACAGACAGACAGACGTATACGTCCGCATTTTATTTTATCACTACCGTCTACGAAAACTAAGGGAAACTAACACATGTTATAGACCAAATTATTATGTAGAGAACGAATGAAGTGAATGCCCGCGTAGTTTATTTGTTCTATTTATTAGTTACCGAATACATTGATCTGATAAAAATGTACGCTAAGATGAATTACTGATTTCTGCTTTTATGTTAAACATGTTATAAAAAATTATTATTGCCGTGTTTGGTCTCGTTTATACTTCTTATACTTGCAGATTTCATAACTTATTTAGATTAATTTTCTCTCAGTAACAGCTGACACTGAACTGTCTTTTGTTCTTTATTAATTAACTTGTAATAAGATAATTTAAATGAGATACAAGCCACAACTACACGTTTGTAATTAACGTAGGAGATATTACGATAATGAGAACTTTCTGAATTATTCTAATAATCACGAAACATTGTTGTCGCTGAAAACTCGAGCAAATTTAACCTAATCGATCGATGCTCATATGAATCAGCGTTCAGCGGTCATGTGCCTGCATTCAATTTGCTTGGGAACGGACCAACAATTTTGTTAAAAGTTTATGCCAATTGAAACTTATGACTATATATATATTAGTGAATTTCATTGAACATTTCGTATAAAATTATTCCAATTTATTCAAAATATAATATAAATTTTAAATTGTTTAATGTATGCGTTGTATGTACTGAACAATAACGTTTCTCTGACAATGAGTATTCTAGGATAATTTATCAGCAACACAATCCATTCCATATAATTGGTTAAAGCGTATTATTGTCCAGTTCTCTAAGCACTTTCTTGTTTCATCGTTTTCATATAAATAAATGTAGCTAATAAGGTTGATGGGGCTCTTATTATCGTCAACTGGTCAAAGCTAATCATATAAAATGCCACTTATGCGCACTTCTTTGCCAGTGGAGAGTTTTATGAATATCGTGGTGATTTCAAGATACCTACTGAAAATACTTCGGTGTTCCTGACATCACTCTAAGGCAGAGACATGGTTAACGCCCATCCTGCTCTGACTGCTATGCTTCAACTCTAGTCTATCTACAGCGGGCAGGCTTCACTGTCCTCTAATGGACATAGGCTTCCCTAAGTTGCGGCACAGATCCTGATACTCGAATTTCTTCATCCGTTTTTTTCTTCAAATTGATTATTTATTTACTAATATACCTTATTGTCTTATTTTTCAGACAATGTCCCCTTACACTTATGACCCCGCTTCGGCGGATAATACTCGACGAGGTGCGAGTAGCATCGAAGAAACTACCCAACGAGTTTGGATACAAATCCGACGAATCAGGTACGTGGCCATCGATGGCTTATGTCCATATTTGTATAGGATGCCCACTTTTTTTTAATGTTAGCGGGTTAAGAAGAATACCTGGGACTGGATTGTTTAGACGATAAGAGTTGGTTATACTGTATTTTGTGCTATAAATTGTTGATTTTACGGGTAGATATTTTTTTTAAATAAATATGATAAAATAGGACTTTAGACAAATTGTTCGTCAATTTATAAAATATACACCATGTGGATTCATCTTTAGAGACAAAGTTTAAAGCAAACATATTGAATTTACTAACCCGAAAACGATCTCACAGAGGAAACCGAAAAGTCAGGACTTTTGACACAAACTTGACTAGGCCTATGTTCAGCAGTCGAAGTCGATTGGTCGAAGAAAAAAAATATCTTATAGCTACGTAACCTTTGGAGAAAACAATTTCATTCATGTCTTATTAAACTTTATATCAATTGATGGACTCTCAAGCTGTTTCGGGATTAAAGTAATTAATTTTAAATATATCAAAGTTTTCTTAGTGTTGTATTTTCAAGTACCAAGTTAATGTTGTTTGTGGTAACCATTTCTTATGACTTAGGTACCAAATGAAATATGTCATACAAGAAAGAGTTATATGCTTGTAACATTTATTTTTCATGACGTTAAAGCGTTCTTTTTCTCTTTTACGCACAAAGAGACTTAATATGAATGTGTTGACCCTCAATCAAATTTGATTCTTTCGATTGACATTCGCAATTGAACTGTATACGCAAGCAATTTGAGCTTATAAAAAATGTCAAAGGATATATATGCATTTTATACTATTTCTAATGTATTACAGATAATTACGGTCACGTTTTACTCGGACCCCATACAAAGTGGTGGTGGTAATAAGTTAGAATATAGAAATTGAAATAGAATGAAAATCTTCATCCGTGCAGGAACGGAGAAAGAATACAATTTCCTGCGGCCAGGCGGCCTGTCGTAAGAGGCGACAAAACAACCCACAGCGAGGTGGTAGGGTATCTGCTCGACTGGATGGCGACCACCCTTGGTCTAGAGTATGCCGCCATAACAACCTTGTGTTGTGTTCCGGCATTAGTGACCAGGTTCCAGTCTCCCTAAAGAGAGCAGCAGCGCATTTGTAGCACATTTGGTGTTACAAATGTCCATAGGCGATGGTAGCCGCTTTCCATCAAGTGGGCCATCTGCCTGTCTGCTGAGCTGCTGCAATAAAAAACAAATAAAAAAATTGACTACAGAAAATGTTATTGTCTACGCGGCACACGCCTGCTCCCTGGTGAGCTACCAAGATTTATTTACACAGAGAGAAAAGATCTGAACCACTTTGCGGAGTACCTTTAATTACAAGAACCGCTACATTAGAATTTAAGCAATGGTATAGTTGTTTTTGTGGCGGCGTGTACCGCATAGACAATAACATTTTCTGTAGTCAATTTCTATATTCTAATCTATTACCACCTGTTGCATTTGAAGAAGAAAATGTGACTAAATTCGTAAATCTAGATTACTGATTTGTGAGACCTGAAATTTTCATTGTACAAGCGTGACGGGTATACCCTCCGTTTTAAAATGGGAGACTCTAACTTAGCTGTGGGATGTTTATGGTCTAACGTTATTAATAATAATTATTAATCCCGAGTGATATTTAGGTATTAGGTATATTCGTATTAAGTAACATAATAATATGTAGGGTAGGTATATTGTAAGTGGTGACCGCAATTCGAAATATAACATTCTCTGTTGTTATCCATGACACTTAATATACCTATATGTACATTGTACATTAAAACTATGGTTTATTTTAGTACATAATGGACTGCATAGATATGATATCATACAATCGGTTTATTTATTTTGTTACATCATCAGCGTTGGACGCTAAAAGTCAAACCTAGCTACTCGATACGAGCAAAATGGTGTAACTGAATAAATATTAGCATTATTCATTTTTGAAATGGGCCTCTTATGAGAGAGTTGAATAAGCCAGCATCTTGCAGCTGTGACTTCTATGAGAGTAGATTAGTATATAATTTCGCCTGGAAAAAATAAACTTATTTTAACCATTTTAATAATAATTTGTATGTGTGACAACGTATTTTTGATGCTGATTAAATGCAACCTCAAGCCATACCTAATCGAAGCTGTTGTGCGAATATTTTATAAGCTTTCTTCTACAAAACAGCCGTGTAAGAGATGGACTCGCGCATTGAGGGTTACTCTATAAAATAAAAGAAAGAAAAAAAAATTGGCTGACCTAGAATGGGACATATAAAAAACACACCTAAACATTTGTCACCTTTACGAAACCCTTCGTCGGGTGTGGCTTGCCAAAAGCATATAACCAATTCATTAAATCGGGGACCAAGAGCCTTGTAGAGATTCCTCCTAATTGATGAAGATAGAATAAGGAATAAGTTAAGCCCGGACTCTTTTTTGGGCACATTTACCGTTGTTTACCACAAGGCCTTGAACATAATATGGTGAGCGTGCAGCCGGTCAAAATTAGGCTTTCTTAATTCAACATTGACTGTGTTAAGTCTTACAGCAATGAATTACAAAAAAAATTGCGCTTACCTTGTTAACTGTTCTTGATTAATAATTAAACTTGAAACATAACAAGATACCTTGTAAATGAGTTTGAGAAAGTATTTTCAATTGTAGTCTTTATATTCAATTAAATTGATAAGGGGTTCAAGACTGCTATCAGAACATAGAGAGATTGTTATAATCTATCGGATATTATAAGAGTTATAAATATCCGATAGATGATAACAATATAGAATGATTCATTTAGTAATCGCATTTACATATGTGGACGTATTCTCGTCTTTTGTGAGGGAATTGTAGACAAAAGCAAAATATTTTTCTTATCTTTGTAAGGAATGTCGAGATATTTCAGCATGTATCAAGTACAATTTTGTTTAGTATCTTGTTGTTCATCTACTTTCCACTTGAAAACGCTTCCATTCAATTTGTTTTGTAAACAACCTGTCGTCTCGATTTAACTCACTTTCAGTTGTTGTATCAATTTAATTTTGAATAAATATGCATGTTTGAAAATTACAACATGTTTCAGGATATGCACGTAAAACTTACCACGTGGCTTTGCATGCATTAATTTAGGATCCATATCGAGCTAAAATATTTTATTTTAAATATTTGTCATCGCATGTATACATATACCAAATTTCATAATAATAGGTTCATTGTCAAGGTCGCGTATAACGCACAAATGACATCCACAATCACTTACATATCATATATTCATAAAGTGATCTAAGTATATATTAGTATGGATAGATTTTACAATGTAAATATGCTTATACCAGACTTCACTGTCTCCAGATTAGCTGTAGAATGCTACGCATACCTGGTTTTGTGTGATAAGTCGTCAATGAGAGTCAGAGTGCCTATAAAATTTCGCCTAAACTATAGTTGTTATAGCTGTGTTGACCAATATAACATAATTTAAAATGTAGCTGTCTTCAAAAATATGCAAATATAAAAATAAATAAATAATAATAAAAACTATGAAGTGTTCTTAAAATTTACTCTTTATATAAAAAATATATCCGGAGCAAATTGCGGGTAGCAACTGTTCATCTATACTTTAGTTTCACTGCGATGGTTCTTATTCGTAGAGATAGGAATTGCTCGATATTTATAGACGTCTTTTGAATAATCAAATAAAGAATAATATACGACTTTGGTTTTTCCATGTTAGGTAGGTTATCATAAATATTTGAATAAAAGCTATGTTGTGGGTGAACTGACCCGATGTGTGACTTGGCCAGTTCTACGAATATTCTATTATTCAAAGCGATCGTCTTGTTCTTAAATTATTCTATTTGGATTAGATATTAAACTCGTTTTATGGTGTTTAATCGTTAAAATCATTATTTGCAACCTAGTTATACAAATTGCTATTTGTTGCGAATGTCTTGCCTGAAGATTCGATTATGCCTCTAGATAGCTCTTTGTAGAAACTTATGAATTTAGGACCTCACAGTACAAACATCTTAAGAGCAAACTGCACAAATTGTTATTAAGCTACTCAGCTTCTCATTTCAATGACATATTTCGAATCCTGGCCGGAGAGCGTATACACCATAAATAGCTTTTCTGACCAGTGTAATAATTATAATTTGTTATTTCACGTGCTGGCACGGCGAAAGAAATCTCCTACACTGAGATTAGTGGCGTGTGAACCAGTTAATCTGTCTTGAATAAGAGTGAGGGATAATACTTAAAATCGTATTAGTGAGTTGTACACATCAATAATCCCGACATTAATTTAACATATCTTACTGTTAGCACGTGATAACGGTAAAATATGCATATTATGTGACAACCTAACTAGAAATCACAGGATACGTTCATATAATCCAGAAATATATGATGATTGTAAGAAAACCGTAAACCCCTTAGCGCAGTAATAATAAAGTTTTTAGTCGTTGTTTAAGGGAAAATAATAAATATTAAGATGTAAGATATATATATTGAGAGTGAGTTGTATTATTAGTAGATTAGTAGTAGTAGATTAGTAGATAGTTCCTACGCTTTATTTAAATAATTTATTTTCTTGATTCCAGTATACATAGCCCTCCGACTTATGCAAGCGGTGACAGCGAGGGTGAACGACGTATGCTTGCGATATTTGGACAACTCCCGACTCGATACGCTGCCGCCGCCGCCCGCGTATCGAGACCTCAAAACCGTGTCATGTGCCACAAAAAACTCACGGCGGGTCATGGAAGACCGGCACGTTGAGATTGGCAACTTGGAAGCACTATTTGGCATCGAAGTAAGTGTTTGTTTATTATATTGTTACGAGTTGCAGGACTCGAATTAAAATGCCGTTAGAATTACTATAGAATTTATTAGAGCTATGCAAACACGCATAACACAGGTACAAATATAACCGTACACACCCAGTACAAACTTAATGCACGATTCTATAACACGCGCAAAGTCCGTAACTAACGTCTTGCTTCGCTTATGGCTATCGCTAGACTGCCGATCTCTCCATTGGGCCATTGCTTTATACTGCACCGATACTATATGTCTCTCGCCCGCGTGGACTGAATTTCGTAGAATCACACCTGGCTTATGAATACCATAAAAGAATTTTCTAATTACAATTTTTAAACACAAAGTAAACAAAAGAAGTCCAAATGCCAAAAAGGTAAAATGTGTTTCTACAGACGCAGGTGTGAATTTGTCTTTTGTCGGCATTCAGGTCGTAACAATATAAATGTAAGCCTAACAAAAGACGTAAACTCGGCCTTATACCTGTAAGTTATGTTCGCGTAGGCCTTTAAGGCTTTTTTATTTTAGCTAGAGTACGTCAGGCAGACGGTCCACCTGATGGAAAGCGGTTAACGTCGCCTGTGAAAGTTTGCAATATCAGAGATATCACCAACGTGCTGTCGTCCTCTAAGAAATTTTATGATACCGTTTTTAAAAAAATGCTGCAGGAAAACCTCGGCTGGGAGGTCATTCCAAATCCCCATCAAAGGCTAACCGCGTTCTACGATTTATCATTGAGTCTGGTATTGATAAACCATAGGACGCGCTTAGCCTTGGAGGCTTACGCGAGCAAAACATACATGTGTAAATCCAGGCTAAGACGTTGTCGGCTTTGTTGTAATTTTATGAAAATAAAGAATACCTAAAATGCGAGACAGTCGCTGCACTTCTGGTACTTGATTGAAACTAGGTTTTTATATTTAAATTCTTTTATCTTGATACGGTAAGATCAAGTAATCGAGTACTAAAAAATACACCTTTTTTTTCTATACATTAAGTATCATAATACAACGATGGAGAAATGACTGATCGTACTGTCACGTTCTCTCCTAACATCTTTTGCTTTTCGGTGTGATTATGTTTTTAATTTAAAATGTCTTGCGAATCGTTGAAAGATGTTGTGACTACAGAGTACCTAGGTTACGTTCCACATGATACGTACAACGATCACGTACACGACGGCGATTTTTCCCGTTCCATTTGCTTGCGGGCGTTACAATCATAAACTCTAGTGATAGTGCAACTGATTATGGAGCGTTGATGTCATTAACGACGAAATATACAAATGTCATTGGTTGATTTGAAAATCGCGCCTTCTTTCATGTCAATCGATAGAGAGAATTAATGCTCTGTGGTCAACGCCTACTTCGACCCACCTCTTGACATGGGTCGTCGTGAGCGCTATGTAATTGAAAATTATGATGTCATTAGTGACATTTTCGCCACGACCATAATGACCGCGGTCGCTATGTGGAACGGCTGACGGAGCATTTTGGGCGTCGTAATAAAACTAGAGGAACGCCCATTGTATATATAAAGCTATGACATCTCTTTCTAAATTAGAAATTCAGCTTGAACTCGGGTACCACTGATATAATGCATATCTAATGGTAGATAATGAAATATTGCGTAATTTAATTACGCAATTTCGCAGCAGTTGATAAAAGATAAATCTACTTGTATACAATACGATATTAGATTTTTCAACACATATTTCATGTAAAATAATACTTAGTAATAATAATAATAACAGCCCATTCATATCCCACTGCTGGGCTCGGGCATCCCATTATAGGGGAACAGACAGACCTGCTACGCTTGTGCAAGGAGGCTTGGCAGGTTTGAGACATCGGTTATCTCGATGTGCCGGTTGCATCACGATGTTTTCCTTCACCGTTGTTAGCACGTGGTAACTGTAACAATATGCACATTAGGTCAGAAAACCGTCTAAGTGGTGCATGCGTTCCGGCCAGGATCGAACCCGCGCCCTTTGAGTTAGGAACGCGTGCGCTAACTGTTATGCTACCACGACTTAATATTCAGGTGAAATTTTTAAGTGGGCCATCAAGGCCAAATCCTAAACTATGCTAGATAGTGAAAAACACCCAAAGGAGTCTCAAGGCCCACATTGAAGAAAATTAAAATGGTATCATTAGATTTTTCAAAAATTACCCTTGTCAGGAATCGAGTCGGCTATTTTACCAAATAATAGTGAAGCTTGTAAGGATCAATTTCTGTTAAGGAATGTCAAATGGCAAATCAAGGAAAAGGGTTGTTCTTGAAAAAAATGTCCTATTTTCCATACAGATAAGTTCATTTCCATTGTATAATGGAAATGCAAATGTACAGTCGTGGTATGAAAATGTTCGTCAGTATTCAAATTGATTCATTTGACGTTCCGCGAGCACATGTTACCTTTTCAAACTAAGTCACAGAACAGACCGTTCCACAGAAGATTGTTTAACTATTTGACAATAAAGTTTAGAATTACTTAGATACCAGTTGTTTGATTTTCTATCTTGTGTAAGAAGATTATTTAGACATGTAAAACTTGTTTGATGGTTTTATATTTATGTTAAGCGTAGTGATTATATTCTCTTTGTTTTTTATTGTTAATATCAGCGTTTGTCTTGTCAACATTGCAATTTTATTTTTTCACTTTGCTATATTTTATAAACGTAACATTTATTGAAATGTATTGTTTCTCGTACTCGTGCAAGCAAAAATGGACTTTAAGGTGGTGAAAATTTTCATTCCGCGACTGTACTTAAATATAAAAAAACAAGCAAAAGTTTTTCTAAAACGAAAATTTACGACGAAGACGTTTGAGAATAAGCCCTCTCATACAGAGCACGGCCTGTGCCCGTATTGTGTAACATAAATAATGAGTTTTGGGTTAAATAATAAAAAAAAATTGTTTTGTATAAATTTCAGAGCACAGAACCGACGAGTTTCTACGCGGTGTACGATGGGCACGCGGGCTCGGCGGCGGCAACGTATTGCGCGGCGCATCTTCATCAGTACCTGGTGGAAAGTCCACATTTCAACAAGGACCTGAGGAGGGCGATGCGCGACGCCTTCCTCAGGACCGACGCTGAATTCATTAGGAAAAGTAATCAAGAGGTATGTGTTCATAAGTTTCTTCTTCTTGGGTTTGTGTATACTGCCAGTGTCAAGTATTCATGAATATAATATTCAAGTTTTAAAAATTACATACATGAGAAGTATTATTTTCTTATTAATAAATCACAAAACAAGTATATGACAGCAATGTGACTGGTAGAATGCCGGTAGATCGCGACGTATTGACGATATTTTGAAGAAAGGTCAGTTTAAAGAAACATGTATGTATGAAAATATTAATGAAAGTTGATGATACGACTAGTGTTTCTAAGGATCGTAGGAATGGGAAATGAGCATGACATTTTTTTTAAATATTATAACTATACTATAAATAAAAGTAACTTAATAATATATATGCATTAAAAAAAGCCTACACTAAAACCCGTCCAGCCCCACTAGACTACTGTCACTGCGTAGTGTATCTAGAAGGCTTGCAGCATTAACTCGCTGGATACAAAGGCTAATCCTTTGAGCGAGGTAAGCTCCAGCCTTCCGGACTCCTGTTGCATCAACCAGATTTCTTTTTTAAATATTTTGAAACAGTTTCAAGAACAACATACTTGATGTTTTGAGTTTGAAATTTTGTCATATAACACCTTCACCAAAATATCAAGTCTCAGATTGTTACGGATATTTTTTTTTAATTGGAGATCGGTTTCCTCGTCTCGTGTGTTTACACTCCATAACAAGCTCAATAAGTAAAAGAACGGGTCTATAGTGATACACGATGACATAATGATGATGTGCTCTTCACACGGAGTGTATTTATGCAGCGCGCGAGCGGCGGCAGCACGGCGGTAGCTGTGGCGGTGCGCGGGCAGCGGCTGCTGGCCGCGTGGGCGGGGGACTCCCTGGCGCTGCTCGCCAAGCGGATGAGGCTCATGCAACTCGTACGGCCACACAAGCCCGACAGGCAGGTACGTGCCCTCTATTATCAGATCAGAGGATTGAGTAACCTGTTTGCGTAGGCGATGTATATATAGACAGTCAAGAAAGTGCCTTTATTTTATTGCATAAGTACAGCAGACAGGCAGACGGCCCACCTGACGGAAAATGGTTACCGTCACCTATGAATGCTTCCAACACCAGACACTCTAATAAATTTTATTACGCCCTTAAAAACCCCATGTCATAGCGCAAAAGGAAAACGGCGGCGGGAAGTTCCCTCCAGATCATTATTGTACGCGGAATAAATATTCTAGAGAACTATTGCGTAGTTGAGCGTGGGAGCTCAAGGAAATGGGGTTGAACATCTCGTCGCTAGTGGGCGGTGCGGTTGTAAAAGTGAGGCGTTGGAACCAGATCAAACGACCCCTCGGAACACTTATTCGGATTTAGCACGCAATTTTTGCCTTGCCTTCAAGTTGGCCCCATAACAATGCTTTACCAGTTTTGACAAGTTCGTATTTAACGGAATTTCACTAAGGTCGCGGCTTGCAATTAAAATATATTTGAATCTTTTAATTGTTTCCGTCACTTAGATTTTACAACCGAAAATGGACCTTGTAATCCTATGGAGTGCAAATTATAGGGTAGTAATAGTAGATTTTACACGAGAGGTGAAAGTGACCTATTTAGGCATGAGATGGTTTGGCTTACGAACGTAACGAGGGCGTTAATCGTTCTAGTGCCTAAATAGGCCTTTCACTCGAGGTGAATACTCTGCTTTTCAGTTAAGTTTCAGTTAAAGACCTCTTAGGGGGTGGTGGTGACTGGTGGGCCTATGTGGGACTCTTCAGTTACTTTTGCCGGAATACCCATTAAACACTAAACATATTGGCATTAGGCGAAGGAAGGATCCTTCGCCTATCTCTATCAAGAAGTCCTTGCTTCGACTCCATGTACGGTAAATTTCGGGAACGAATTTTTGTCTCAGAGATGCCCGTTATTTATCCAAAGTATAAAGGTAAAAAATATGCTTATTTGTTTGATGCAGGATGAAAGAGAACGAATAGAGTCGTCTGGGGGCACAGTGATGTATTGGGGCACTTGGAGGGTCAACGGGCAGTTGGCTGTATCCAGGGCAATAGGTATGTGATAACATTGACAATAGCAATAGTAATTGTCTATTCTAAGTACCATATGGCATCGCACGATTTGTGTATTTCATGAGTGTAAAGTTCAATTGATTGATTGAGTTGATTTGATTGGATCAACCGGAAGCAAATCTTGTTAAACTTTATATCCTGGTGTCAGCCAAATTGAAAGCTTTTCTCCCTTGTGTAAGAGCATGAAAGGCTAATGTTTTCATTTAGCACAGCTTATGACGTCTTTAATTCTCAATAACCAACACACACATACTCACAAACAAACATACACGCCATTCACGTTCAAACCTAGCACTAAATTATTATTGTGTTACTAATTTGATAGAGGATACCAGCCCCAAAGATACAGGTTACATTAGTTTTGGTACTAGTAAAATCATTATTACTTTTGCAGGAGTTCTATACTATTTCCATTTCTTTATTTTCTCGATGACAGTTCTAATTTGATAGTTGTAATGTTGTGACCAAATAAGTAATGATATCGATCGCATATAATACTTTATTAAAAGTACAATTAGTGAATACTTTAAAATCGAAAAAAAGCCTCCCTAAAAGATATATTACTGACGAAATAGCTGCCGAATGTGGTCATTGGGTTCTTCGACTTCCGCCGTATCGTTGCAATTACAATGCTATAGAACTAATATGGGCGCAAATCAAAGGACACGCCGCTCGAAACAATACCCATCCCCCTTTTACGGCAAACAAGATGTTAGATATATTAAAAAATGCATGTGCGGAAGTACCCGCCGAACACTGGGAAAAAATTGTGAGAAGAACCCAAAACATTATACCGTCGGATTGAGAAATTCATGTGGCATTCGATAATATAGAAGTACAGGAACTTATAATAAATGTTGGGGAGAGCTCATCGAGTGACAGTGACGATTCATCAGATTTTGATTAAAATAAATAAATAAAGAATCAACATAATATAATTACATCTTGTAATGAAATGTAATATTAGTTAATAAATTTGTACAAAATTATCCGGCAATAGTTTCGTTTGGAAAAAAATATCAGGTCTGTTATCGTGTTACGTTTATCGATAGCTCCATCCCTATCAGTTTCTCCGACTCTGCTATGACCTTGTGCGTGCGTAAGCGTCATACTTTTATTAAATAATGTATACATAATGTAAAAAAGACGATCGTTCAAGTTTCCACAGGAGCTGTCATCGAGAAAATAAAGAAATGAAAATAGTATAATATTCTTATATTGTTTTAGGAAATTTAGAATGTCGCCTGCCATTGATATAATAGAGATGCTTATTATTATAAATTGATTAGCTCGCATGTCTTATTTCCCGATATCCATCCAAGGTTTTTAGGTGCTTAACAGGGGCCCAATTATGCTATTTCAATATCTTGGCGTTGCGAAGATATTCAAAGTTCAATCCAATTGCGATAGTATTCTAGTAAATCCACAATATCTTCTCGATATCGTCTCGTCGGAATAATAGTAAAAAAAAATTGCTTCTACCAACAGCAGAAATGGCGTTAGCTGAAATGAAAATTGAAAACTATCAAAATTTAAAACATTTATTTCGCGAGTTCTCACTTGTAAATACTTATAAAGATGGACTGGCTATTGGAATGCCCGAAATCAGGTATACCTACGTTTGAGACGATAGTCTCCAGCGATAATATCAGAATTGGGCCCCAGGTCACGATCCAGCGATAAATGAACAAGACATTACCGATTAATAGTCCTCCGGTAGAAGCCTATAACGTTACAGAAGTACTTTAGGAAACGCTCGTGGGGTTACATGTTTTATTTCACAGAACGAAATCCTGGATTTTAAAATAGCCAAAATGTTAATCCCACGCATAGCTATGTTCCATAGAAGTGATGAACGCTTACTGTTTTTGCTGTTTGGCTACGGAACGCTCATTTTCATTTACTTCGCAATAAAGATTATCATTATCATCATTATATTCTCAATTCATCTCTGGGGTTGTCTGGAAGAGATCGCTTTTTAGCGATAAGACCGCCCTTTGTGCATAATGAGACATAGTTTTAGTCTGTAAGTTCTTTTTTGTATTGGTGCACAATAAAGAGTTATTGATTGATTGATTGAAAATTGATTTGAAAATACTAAATATCTCAAAATTAATAAATCCTTTAGCGACATGTATGGTGGTCACTCTATAATTGCAGTTTTCAAGCAATATTGTAACAAAAAATATTAAAAATTGCTTTGATGTATCATACAGAACGACTGCCTGTTATAAAGATTTGATAAGCATTCCGTTTTTGCCAAAATGACTACGGAACCCAGAAATGATAAAGAGCCCTCCTAATATTTTTCAATTTTAAAGAAAGTTTTAATTTTTACACAAATAAAACTATACCTACATTTCTACAAATAAAAATGTCACCTTCAGTGTTCGCAATAATCGTTAGTGGTAATTTGAAATGAGTTTAACGTCTGCTTTAACTAGATGGCGTTGCAATCACTAAATCGGCGTTTTGTAAACACATTTAGCAATTATTTTGCGATATTTGCAATAAATTCTTAATACATATTTTATGTTAATAACATTATCTAAAGAATATAGTGCAACGCATTGGCTGAAGGCTGGAACATGCAGTGAAACTGAATACATGTACATCGAAAGTATAAGGTTGTCTTCAGACGACTACTGTCTACTACTCAATGTAGATCTCCTCAAGTTTATGCCATTTATTATCCCAGTTCTTCAGTTTCCTTATCCGGCCCCTATCTGCGACCTTTTCGTCGGTCGCCGGTGCAATGAGCGGAAAGGTGTTGTACACGTGGTACTAAAGAAACTTTAACTATAATATTCTTTTTTCTTAAGTTTTTGCGACTGGTATACATAATAAAACTACGTTTTAACGGTTTTAAGCGCGGTAATTTATTTGATTTTTGGTTATTCCGAAGTTTCGGCCACTGGAAAGTGGCCGTGATCACGGAAGACAAAGATGTCAGTGTCGACGAGTATTGTTAAAGTAAGACTCAAACCCAGAAAAAACCAACTGCCAACTCAAGACACTGTGAGCTCTTTCTGTGTGCACTGGAACACAAACCAACTTAACTGATAATTTATTTTATTTTTCCTTCCCCCCATTTTTAATATTATATAAAATTATTAGACTAGGCATATTTGCTGAAGAGTTTCTTGCGCCGCTTCTTCTCTTCTAGCCATAACATGTTGCGAAGCGGTGGTAAATTACATTAGGCTCCCATAGAGTAAATAATAACCATAAACAAAATTAAAACTAAATAATTAAAATGAACAAGTTGGCGGTAGGCTAAATAAAACTTTAACAATACTCGTTGACACTTGACATCTTTGTCTTCCGTGTCCACGGCCACTGACAAGTGGCCGAAACGTCGGAATAACCAAAAATCAAACAATTTACCGCGCTTAAAACCGTTAAAACGTAGTTTTATTATATAATATTCTTGATTATATTTTGGCAACTTATTTATACATATATAATTGCTTGGACTCACTGATTGACATATTAACGCACAGTCCGAACTGCTGAGACTAGGAGCATAAAAATTGCATGCGAGTTCCTTCTATACTGTTTTCTCAATTATATGTTCTCAATCCCTTAGGGGGTGAAAAAGGGATGAGCAATTGTATGAAACTCTGTCATTTTTAAGGTAACAGACACAGAAAAATTATATACCTGTTTCTGATATTGCAATAAATACACATGTGTATTGGGGTTTTTGGAAATTCGACCCTTAAGAGGGTAAAAAAGGGGACGAAAGTTTGTATGAAAATCCATCATTTATGAAGTCAGAAGCACGAAATTTTATGTGCTTAGTTTTGGTTAGAAATAAGTGTACGCATTCATCAGTGTATTTAGAAATTCAACCCCTAAGGGGGTGAAAAAGGCTCCACCAACGCAGTCGGCATTGATTTTGCCTGTGGTATTTAATTTAATTACAGAGTCGCGAAAACAGAGCAAACAAACAAAAATAAATCAGTTTTACATTGATATGAATACTAGTGATTCCACGCGGATTTATCCGTGTAATATTCCAGTCCATATTTCCCAAGATAGCTTTTTCCGTGTTAATAATAATATGTTTTGTATGAGACAATTCATTTTTATAGCTATCAAGAAGGAAAAAATAAACATACACGATAAACCCATTTTCACTATTAAAATTTGTGTATGTGACTAATGTTACTGCTACATCTGGGATAGTGATATACTTATTGACTGTGGTCTAATGAGTCTTATTTATAGCATTATAAATAATGTTGTTGACGAATAATTAAATCAGTGTATATGCATACATTATAAGTCAATATTTAACGTTATTAAAAATTGATAACAATATCGCATCACAAATAGCGCATTAAACCCATCGCTACATCTGATTGAAATGGTCATTACCTATAACAATATTCCAGATTAAATAGTGGGGTAAGGATTAATTAAATCGTACTACACAGCAGGAAAGAAGAATACTTGTAATGATATCCTACATTATCTGACAGTCAGACAGACAAAAATTCTAAAAATTGCATTTTCGGAATCGCCTGGTCCGAATTATCCCCCCTGATTTTTTTTCACATTTTTAAACGCAATGTAAGTACAAACTTGATCTATTTACAGGTTTATTATAGTATAGATTTCAAACAAACCCTTGGATTGTATGAAGATTCATGAAATACTTTCATGATACCAAATATTTGCCCAGTCCCGTGCAACATAACAAAAGAGAGTGTTTTTGTTTATCTCGGCCCATGGAAATGCTTGTGTAAAAATGCGTACATTTTTACGGCGCTGTAACATGTCGAACGACGTTTTTAACGTGAAATCCCAGGCCGGTATTGCACTTTATAGCCTTCATAAAAGTTTACACTATCCGGCTTAACTGCCCAGGAAAGATATATTGGCTGCCCGGAAGTAGAACAACGCTAACAGTGGCCACATTACTAAATTAAATAATATAAAAATGTAATTGCCATTGTATATAGTTGCTGCCGTATACGTGTTTAATTCTTTTCCATTAATTTATTTAGTTCCTAATTTATACAATTACATGAATTATGCCGAGTGACAGCTTCTAGGAGATATTGCTTTTGTTATTCGACGATTCGTGTTAATTTACATATATAGTGATATTTTGAAATTTGTAAATATATTCCTCATCTTCATCCTTTTTAAATGTAGCAGACACTTCAGTATGTACTCTACCAATATAACTACGTTGCGTCCAGGGTCTCCAGATTTGTGAATTTGTTCCCATTTTTGTTTCGTTTGGAGTAGATTTGTGTGTTAACTTTGTCTCTAGGATGAATAAATTTGAGACAATACTAGAATGTATCTAATGATGACGACGGTCTGGATGTTTTGTAACTTCTGACAATTTATAAAATTGGACAAATTTCTAAAACTGAATGTGGACTCTGGTCGCGTCGATCTTAAATAACGCCTTATGAATCTGTATACTTCTCTGTTTAGTAACATTTACGGAATAATTTATTAGTAATACAAACAATCATGGCTTAATATAGTTTCAATGATGATAAATTTAAACGGACATGAGAGTTTATGTAGGTAATGAAATTTTATAATGATAAAACACTACAAATTATTGGTAAATCTTTGTCGAGAATATCAAGCATAATTAAACGCCTGAATTGTTCTCCGGCAGGTTCAGAGAGGGTTGTTTGTTTTTTGTCGTGCCAAGGAGCCCTTAAGGGCGTTAACAGCGTAGTTAATCGGTCGTTTTATTATTATTGCCGGGCGGAGTGAGGCGCGGGAACTGGCTCATTTTTCATCTCGTTCCGAGATCATTAATGTCGTGTGCCAACCATTAAATTGTTTGCTGCCTGCCCTTCGGAGGATGTGCATAGCGTTCGGATGTCATACTGAGCAATTTGAGTTGATTTTGTTCATGTCACTTGTCCGCGGCATTGTGGTGATGGTCTGTGAAATGATGTAGAATGATATGAGAAGGGTTCCGGAGTATATTTTATCTACACAATTTGAAAACTTAGTAACTGACATTGCTTTGTAAATGAATGTTTGTGCTCCATTGCCTTAGTAGGTATTTGCAACATCAGCGGTCTTTTCGCTTACAACGATGTCTTCCAGACTACCAACTGGAAATAGATTTTACGTACAAGTGCGGGTTAGTATCCAATGCGCAACGTAACTCTAAATATTAATAACAAAATGTAACTTTAAATTCAAATAATTTTTCAACAACTCAAATAATCATAACATTAAATATTTAGTAATAAAATATTCGATGTTTACGATCAGGTCTTCTAAAACAAATGCAGGAATGAAGATATTTTCTCGATTAACCATAAGAAAATTGTGTGGCCAATTTCTGGATTAAACTATTTAGGCTCCTCTGTAGATGATGTAACATAATTGGATTATACTTCATAATAGGAAACTTAAAATTTGTTGTTAGTGATTTAGAGAAAAGTTGGATAGTAAAAAACATGCCGTATCAAATTTCGTTGCTAAATCTGAACAGACAAATATCGATAAAAAAATCGAGCGGAAAATTGGTTATTAAAAATTCAGGCTAGTTATGTGGGAAACAGATGTCTAGCCATGCCGCCTTTGCAGTTTTCGTGGAAAAGGTAGTTCCAAGAAATAATGGCTTGCCGTCGTAAAGATGATCTGTGTATCAATGGTCTAACAATAAGGATATTAAAAACCGTGCGAAGTGGAGAACAAGAAGTAGTAAAGCGTACCCTCCAAACACAACCAAAACGCTAGGATTTAAGTTATTAAGGAAAATTTATTTTAAAAAATCCTACTTCTAAAGTTAATATAAATCTCATTGACTTCTACAATGGCGCTCAATTAACACTTCAGCCCACGTGTGAGAAAAAAAACTAAACAATGGATTGAGTGTATGAATGTATGTATCTGAATAGAAGTATGGAGTGTTAGTAAGCGCGTCGGGCGCCGGTATGTCGCGGCCACCCTCCGAGAGGCGTAAGCCCTCGCCCGCACCCTACTGCACGGCGCACTATATCGATCACTTGGACACGCGCGCGGTGCATTCTAGGGATGGGAGATTTTTGTCTCCTAAACGTCGATAAATTGGCGTGTTCTAGGATTGGTATTAGTTATGTATGTACATATAATAACAGCCCATAAACGTCCCACTGCTGGGCTCTGGACACCCACTACAGGGGAACGGACAGTATACCCGCCACGCTTGTTCAAGGCAGCTTGGCAGGTTTGACACATCGATTATCTCGATGTGTAGGTTTCATCATGATGTTTCCCTTCACCGTTGTTAGCACGTGGTAATTGTAATAATATGTACACCAGGTCAGAAAACTGCATAAATGGGGCATACTTTCCGGCTAGGATTCAATCCCGCGCCATTTGAATTTGGGACTCGTGGGCTAGTCATTACGCTACCACGACTATATGTGGTTACGTAATTTAGTGCTATACATAACAAAGCAAGTGTCTTCAAATATAACTCATTCTACACCTTGTATAATCTTATTACGATAACTTATTTAAATATATTTCTAAATGTGTTCAGTTTTGAAATAAGAAAAAACTTTTATTAAACAAAAGATTCCTGGATATGAAAAGTGACACTTCAAATAATTAGACCATACGTTCGAAAACGGCAGGTTGCAATGTTTTAATGGTTATAAAGCTAAGATGATTTTGATCGGGACTGGGGTTGGGGTAGTTTTATGTCCGTGGGAATTCAAACAATGGAAAGTATTTCATATATGTTTTATCAACAAGATTCCTAAATAAGTGAGCAAAGTTATTTATTTATTAGGTTTAATTTTGATCTATAGAATTTTTATTGTTTATTTGTTTATCCATTACCTACTAAAATTATAGATTTCTTTAAGATACAATCTCTCTCGATTGGAAGCATAGCATACATTGTATAATTTGTATATATATATATATATTTTAGATATAACTATCGTTCATTTCAATATTTGGTAATACGCAATAATGAAGTAAATAGACTATATTTATCATTTATCATCATGTATCAATCAGTCCACTTGGTTATGGATATTTTGGGGTCAGGCCGGATTACATTACATACATACATACATACATAACTTCATGTCAGTTCCCTTGCGGGGTAGGCACGAACAACAGAGCGCCATTTAGGCCCATTCTTACACACCTCACTTGCTTTGACATTCATAACTCTTGTCATGCACACTCGTCTGTTCTTAAGGCTCCTGACATCACCCTCCGCTAGTACACGATCAATTTGATCATGGAAGGTGTGTCGTGGCCTTCCACGACTTCTGCATCCATCCACTTTTGCATTGTATATCTATTTAGTCATTCTTTCATCATATATTCTTTCCACATACCCGAACCACCGGAGCATTCCTTTCCTTACCTTCACCCCGACACTTTCTTTCAGACCAACTCTCTTTCTTACTTCGGTATTACGAACGCGGTCTGCGAGCGTCACTCCGCAGAATTTACGCAGTGCTCGCATCTCAACCGCGTTTACTCTACTTTCATGCTCTCTCTTCCATACCCAACTCTCGCTTCCATACGTGAGCGTAGGTACCAGCATCGCGTTGTGTATGGCGAGCTGGGCCTTCTGGCTGAGGTTCTTAGCGCCTAGAAGTTTACCTAACGCTCCATTCACACTATTCCCCAAATTCACTCTTCTTTCTATATCAGCGGTGTACCTTCCATCCCTGCTAAAAGCACATCCAAGATATGCAAACTCATTCACTTGCTCTAGCATAACATCATCGACCATTATCCTTGCATTCGTTCTGGTTTCTTCTCTTTCAAACACCATAACCTTTGTTTTCTTCGCATTCAAATGTAAGCCTCTCGCCTGACAGTCATCTTTCATCATTGTGACTAGTGTTTGCAGTTCTGATGGCGATTCGGCTAAAAGCACGGCATCATCCGCATAAAGCAAGGTGCTTACAACTAGATCACTCATCCGCACCCCAACATCCATCAATCTTTTTCTCTGGAGACAATCGTCCAAGTATAGGATGAACAGCAAAGCCGACAGCACGCAGCCCTGCCTGACGCTAATATTGCCGTCAAACCAGGGCGACAGGCTGCCATCCACTCGCACGCATGCCATACAGTCCTCGTAAGTGGACTGCACAGCACGCATCAATTGGCCATTAATCCCATATCCGGGCAATATGTCCCAGAGTATGTGTATGTGTAATGTATGTACATTACAATTATTCAAAAACTGTTACAGACTAGCAAAACAATCGCAGTTTTGCAATATTATCAGGAATTTAATTATAATGGCAATTTATACTAAAATTATTATTAACCTCATTACGTTTTAAATGTGGACAAAAAGTTATTAAGATGTTTAGAAAGGGATTATATCGATAATTTCATGATCGCATCACTAGCTCTATAAAGATACAAAAGGGCGTCGACGAAATAGTAACAATATAATGTTGACATTTCCTTCACAGCTTCGTGCACAGCACAATCCGCGGCCGGCGTTCTCCCCCACATATTGAGGATTAAACTCATCGATTCGCCTTCCACGGGAGATTAAGTTCAAAACGTTTACTTACGACCCCCCTAGAGATAGCAATGGAGAACAAAGTTACCAGATTTTCATGCAAGATTACACACATACGGATATCCTCTAAACCGCTAGTAGGATAATACTCGAGGATAAAACGGAATCAGAAATGTTCAAGTAAATACTGTTAATAAGCTATTTTTAGTTAACGTTATCGTCGATAATTAGCTCATTATAATAATAGCAACAGTATGACTAATGGGTTTTCACGTAAACCGAATTGTTTTTTAACCTTTGTATAATTCCATTAACAATAATATCTGGGTTAAAGTAGTTATGTAATTAAAATGTCTATATCAAGAATTAGGAAGAGAAGATATGCATTGAATATACATAATAATTAGATATATATCTGCCCCATGTAGTTGATGTCATTTAACATACTTTTATTGTAGAATCATAGTAGAACTTTAAATTTTAAGAAGCTGACTTATATAATTGATACGTGTAGTAATCAATAAATTCTGGACGTTATGGTTACACTCCCAAAATCAATATAACATGAAGGTGAACGTCAGTTTCAATATTATGTTTATTCATTTCCTCCTCATAGGATATGAACTGATTTTGCCCTTTAATGCTGCTTAGCTGTTCTAGATAATGGAATAAAAAAGGAGATGCGTGAATTGTGTAATGGATGACATGATGATTTGTGTGGTGTGACAGAAGACGTATGTAAGAATAGAAGAATATGGAAGGGAAATACATTTTGTGCCGCACCCAAATAACTAGGAGAAGGTAAAAAAAAGAGAAGTGTTTTATACAAATATAGGATACTTCTTTTACGGGAAGAAATGAGCATTCTTGTGGGATACGAATACGAATATTACGCTAATGCACCCTTCTACAATGTATGAGTTTGTGTATCAATTTATTTCATGGCCAACTAATCGCAGTCCACTGCTGGACGCAAGCCTTCCAAAAGTTTTCGCTACATAAACTGATCTTCAGTTTTCCTCGTCTATTCGATTTATTTAATGACATTATGAATAGACGGACGCATATAAATTTGGTGTAGTCGTTCGTACATGTTAAAAGTGGTTTTAGTCAATTTTGTTACTCAGAGTTACGCATAGTGACCAATTCGTTTAACTGCTATGGCACTTATTTCATGAGCTGTAAATTTGGGTAATTATGTGATGACATTCTTGTCTATCTGACGCATAATACAAAATAAATCACAATACCACACTGTTCTAGCTTTGTACTTAGCACGGTTTTTGTAAGTTTTTTTTTCCAGTGGTTTTTCAGCCAGTCTCAGACAGTATTCTTTGAATTTGTATATATGGTGATTTACTTGTAACAGTAATATTTATATAGTCCTCCGTATAAACTAGTTTTGATAAGACCGTTTTTTGTCTATAAATAATATACTTTAACAAATTCTTCTTTTGAAAGAAAAATGTTTGCAAAATATAATCTCCATTTAGAACTTATTTTTAGACGTAGACCAGCCTACCGATTGCTGCCAATAACTAACTAATTTCGCACTAGACTAGAACCCCGCCAATATGAAAAGATAGCTCCCGTATGATAGTCCTATCCGACCCTTATTTAGGGTAATACATATTACTAATACCGGGTTGGTTTCGTGGATATATCGTAATTGCCGTAAGTGCCAAACTGCTTCATTGTTTTTCTCCATGTAATGAACTTTGGGTGATGTGGCCGCTAAGCGACAAAGCCTTTTCTAAATAAAGAGAAAAAAGTAGTGAGCTATGTATGCATAAAGCGTTTCCAACTTGTGAAAAAATACTTAGAATTCGCCTGATAGCATATTTTTCAAATATATTTTCAAAAAATTCCCTCTACAGTTTTTGCCTCGATGTGCATGTTTTTTTATTTCAAAGACATGAAAATTATAGTTTTATTGTAACGAAAAACATTAAAGAAATTAAAAGGCTACCACGGGTAATAATTATCCAAAGTTATTACTTCTATTGCTGCATAACTCTCATTTATCAGTCTAGTTTTATTTTAAGCAGGTTATACGGACAAACCGTTAGCTCTTAAATCAATCTTTTGACTTACAAACTAAAACGAAATAAAATAATTTGATTAAATAGAGACTGACTCACCGCAGTTTACATTGTTTAGGTAAGTTTCCTTGACTTTGAGACTTTTCTGCTCAGGTGACGCACAATATAAGCCTTACGTGACGGCACGACCTGAGATCGCGACCGTAGACTTGGACGGCGATGAAGACTTCGTAGTGGTAGCGTGTGATGGCCTATGGGACTTCGTTAGTGAAGATGACGTTGCGTTGGCTGTGTACAGACAACTAGGTGCTGATCCAAGTAAGTGATATTGTCTACATGCAGTTACCCTTAACTATGATATGAATTTTATGTTAATAGATTAAGTAAATGACACGTTTTACAATATGTATAAGGGTAGTCGATAATAATCTTACCTTTGTAACATTGTATTAAAAAGCAATTTAACTGTAACACTACACTCATACAAAATCAAGTAGGCTGTATTTGTAAGATGATAAATAACTTCGCCCTTAATTTGATTGTTAAGTAATCTAACCTAAAACGTACTCAACGTAAAAAATCATAATTTTTAACAGTCATAATTTTTGTCAACCTCTGTTGTCTACCAGTCTCAACATGGGTATTGGTCTTGAACTCTGGCTTGACTTGGTCGGAAATATCTAAAATCTATTTCAACATTATTTGTAACTGTCAGCAAATTATAAGATGCACGCTAATTACAGTTTTTCCAACGGAAAATTTGTAATGGACACACGTTAACAGAAATTATTGTCACGCACACACACACCGACCTTTTTGTATACTTTAGAAGCCAATACCTCCTTTCATATCGATTTAAATAACTAAGATTTTTGAAAACCTATCTCACAATAACCCACACGTCTACATTGTGTGTTGTACATTGAACAATAAAATTGACCTTCTTTGCGATTTTATGGTCCTTTTATCTAGCAACATATAGAAATGAACTTTCTTGCCAAAAATTTTAAATAGAGCAGTTTCTGAGCAAAATATTTCTGACATACGTAAACTGATAACTTTGTGACGCTAACTTTGTATATGGATTTTTTTTAAACCAAAATGTCTACATAATCCTTATAATATTATTCAAAATCCTTTTAAAATAATTCCCAAGGTTGAACGGTTTGTTCACAGTAATTAGTCATCAACATTTTGTGCTGTAGCTGTCCTCTTGGTAAATGAGGGCGATGAAAAGTCAAGTGAGTCGTTGCTTCGATTTGTCATGAAATTGAAACACTACGATGTAGTAAGTGTGTCTATGTAGAGTTAAGGAACCCTGATCTTTCTGTAATCAACTATTATTGAATTTATTTGGTAACACGAAAATATCCTATAGGTAAGTGATATTGCTTGAAAGAGATTGCTTCAAGCGATAAGGAGGGCCTACATAATTATTATTGTAACTATTTTTTATTGTGTAAGCAATAAGGCGTTTAATATCTACTTAAATTGATACTACACTGTTTACTTTTGTTTTTTTTTTTAATTTGGATTAAGAAACCCAAGTCATTCAAATAAATATGATTGAGTCATTCAACATTTCGTCGACGTTTCCTTCTATTTCTGCGCCTTTGAATTAAATTAATTCACTTGGTTGCACTATGTAGTTCAGCTTTAATTTAATGATTAACTTAATTTTCGTTATATTTTTATATAGGTACATATTTTGAAGCACAGATAGATATCTAGTTTAATACCGTTAGCAATAGAACATAAATTTTGCGCTAGATATAAAATATTGTTAAGCTCGGTCGATACAATGATTTATGGCCAAAGAATTCGTTATCATACATCTCATAATTATCAATTTACGGTGTTAGGTTTAATCAATTTAGATTTACATATATGCTGTTATGACTGTTACCCTCAAGGAAGGCAGAAACTCAGTCTTATTCTACACTGGAATACACCTTTACTTATTTTCCTTTTATTAATCTCTTCATACATGTATAAAAGGTTTTAATTAAGTACATTTTAGAGATATGCTTGAATATCGAGTGTGAAATTTGTATTCGTTTAATTACATAACGTTATTCCTACATCTAATGTATCTGTACAAGAAAATCTCATCTCGCAGTGTCCATGAACTCGTATTGTATGGATAACAATGGAAAGGCGAGAATATTGCTAATAACCGACAGCCGTTGTGTTGATGACGACATTGATGGGTATTAAATATTTAACCAACTCGGCATTACGATGAGTCATCTCGACGTAACGAGTCATCTCTCACATCTAATTTCTTTATTAATGTTGCTTGTAGACACTAACGGCTCTTCAAAAAGGGCGTAAACAGTTAAAGTCTCAACGAGGTAGGATACGCCTCGGCTCCGTTAGTGTTGCAGATGTCCATGGGCGACGGTAGCCACTTGCCATTACTGGACCCGTCTGCCGGTTTGCCTATAAGCAAACATAAAAAAAAATAACCGTGATTAACCCGAACTCTAGAAAAGAGGCCTTCACATTTTATACCATGTTGACTACTAACGATGTTTTTCGATTTTGGGTAGACCCATATTCACATAGTATTGAAGATCGTTAGACTAAACATAAGTCTCCAAAACGTATTGTCTCGTTGACCACTTGTCAACTTTGTTTGTTTAAATTTTGGGCAAACCCCTTGCTTACCTGATATTATTTTTTTGCAATTTATACTTTGAAATGTTTGTAACTCAATGAGCACGTATTAAGGTGTACACATAAAAAAACACTTGAATTAAAATTAAATGAACTAAGTAAATATTTAGTATCTACTATATTAAAATAACTGGGTACTAAGTTATTTACGATCTAGTACTTAATTGTCCAATATTGTGGACTCCATTTACATGGTCGCTCAGCTAGAGATCTCTTGGTTTACTTGAACTACCTTGGGGTTGAAGCCATTGATAGCAAAGGGGAAGCTTTGCTTGTCCATAGATGTTGCTAAGGATAAACGTTCCTGTAGGATAGTCGAGTTAAAGTTGAACTATAAAGTACTATGTGAAACAATATGATTTAAAAATTAAAACATAGCCTGCATAACATCTATCTAACAGTCAATTATAACAGTACTTCATTGCACCTGTATAATTGAGCAATTTTCTCAGTCAGTTCAAGTTGTTCATTTATTTCGTAAAGTATGAAAAAAGTTATAAATTAAGAAACGTTTATATCAACCAGCATATCACTATCCAATTTATCTTTCGTCATGTTATCTTATGTAAAACAAAAAAGCATGATTGGTTTAAAAAACAAAGCGCTGCAACAATTTGTTGGTTGTAATAAGTTGTACTTATTTCCTGGTTTTGAAAGACAAATGATCAAATTCGGAGAACTTTAAGGACAATTAAATGTAATATTATAATTGAAATATTATATAATTGTTTTTAATTTAAAATTATTATAAATAAATTTCATGACCTTATATTTTTTATTATAACAATCTGTGACGAAATGGTAATAATATCTCCAAATTAGCTGCAGAAAGCTGCAAGGTAGATTCTTTTTATATGAAAACCAGTCTTTTGCGCCACAATCTGTTGATAAGAGCGACCGTAAAGTTAACACTGACAATATTAGCTGACCTGAATTAAAGACTTAAATAATGAGTAAAATGAGAAATTCTATAGTCGCTATTCGAGGTTAATTAATCATTATACGACTTTGAGTACGGCAGAGAGATAAATGGCTGGTTGTTAACTCTGTTGTAATATTGCGATGTGGAAAATTCATTTGTATTTCTGTTATGGTTTCATGGCAGCCATATACGTGTACATTTGCATGAATTTGTTATCCATCAATCGTCCGCTTTAGCCTTGAAGTTCATAATATTTATACAATGAATAGGCACATGAGTCACCGTTTGTTGGTAGACAGGATAAAAGTTGCATTGCGCCGTCAAAACAAGGTGAATTGCGAGGTTTTAAAAAACTAAGGTGACAATATAGATTACATTGCGCATTGTCCGCGTAATTGGACCGTTTACTTGGAAAATTATCCATTTGGTGGAATTTAGGAATGTGTTCAAAATATATTGACATTTTTGTTAGGTAGGTACCTAATGTCTAATCCTGACAACCGTATATATTTACATTGGTACTAAAACATTGTGCATTATTTGTTTTATGCGATACAATACAATTACACTAATTAAAAACAGAAATTAATATTGCCAAGCGCTAAACTTATCATGTATAGTTCCGGCCCAAATTCATTGACATTTAATTTAAATGTTTAATAAACTGCCAATTAACTTAAAAGATATTGAAGATGACGCCTAATGTATGAAATATCTTAATGATCCTGTACACTAGGTAATAGAATGGTTTGATTCGTTCCACACAACATTGCCATGATTAACTAGGTTCATTATGACTGAACAAAACATGTTGATTAAGACCTGCATGTGAAATTTATGTTTGCAATAGATGATTGAGTATTAATTGAATTTATGTGCAGACGATATTAATAGATATGGATTATAGCGCAAATGTTGACAGTGTTCAAGGCTAATGTGACCTGTGAAACGTACAATGATTTCAAAGGATAGAGCATTAATAACACTTGATTCCCCTTGTGCTTCCTATGAAGCCATTTGAAGGATATTTTGACAGGCATTATCCCTCTCCTATAAACAACATATTGTGTTACTTCATGAAAGGTGACAAGGCTCTTATAGTATTTCGGTTGAACCGAGTGATGTAGGCGCCCTCGAATCTTTGTAAAGTGTTGTTAATGGAACCCAACAGTCGGGGTGATAAGAGCTTTTACAGCTTTCAAAAGAATTTTCCGTTGTTTTACAAACACTAAGGACTCTTCATTGTTGTGTAATATCAGAAAAGAGAGCGGTTATTTCAATTACGTTATTTTTATGGCTGATTTTGAAAGAAACATTTTCTCACGAAAGTTTTTGAAGCATCCGAGTTATTATCACATTAATTAAAGTTTAACATAACTAATGATCACGCAGGCTGATTGTGTACTTACATAACATTATACTTTTGTCATCTCAATTCGTGTGATTTCATCCAATTCGTATTACCTTTGTGTAGGTATTGTAACGTCTAGAAACTTCTGTTTTATTATTTATACAGTTTTTTAACTTAAGCGGCATCTTTCTTTTCCTGATTCATTGTTGCCATGTAGTAAATAGTAATAAACAATGACAAAATCATTAAATATTTTGTCCGCTCACCGTCAACTGGATTTGTGAAAGTGCTCGATTTAAATGTTGGTTACCATGTTTACTAAGAGACTTATTCATAATTTGTTAACCAAACTTGTGTGAAAGTTTTGTATTGTATTGCATATTATTTCATTAATACGCGCTGATTTTTATCGGAACTTAGGTTACTTTGTTTGAATAGGTGTTGCGAAAAAGTGTAAGAGAACAATAAGAGAGTTATTTTATGTTCCGTAACGAGATTGCCGCGGTGCCTAGATTTCAGTCGGCCTGCGGTCAGGTTGTCGCCGCCACAGCCCCACGATATTGTGTCGTAATTGCGTCGGAAGTGGGGAAGTGGAGAAATTGGATACTTTGCCCCGAGTTGCAGCCCCGCGTCCGCCGGTCCCCCGCTCCGGCACCGCTCTCCCTCCATTCGCTTCAACTACCGAAGCCTTTCTAATTATTACCTTTGTGAACAGCGCTTATGTTTATTATTTTGTTTTTCTTTTACCTCATTGTAGAGTAATAGTTCGTCCTATTACCAGGCTGCAAACATATAAAAAAAACTACATCAGAATATCATCACACTTTACCTTCGATTCAAAAATTTACTTTATGCCTTTGACAGAATGTTATAATTGGTTTTATAGATAATGTAATATTCATTTTGCTTTACATTCCCCAAACCCTAGCCGAATTTCAACTTAACGCTTCACAGCACCTAGTCCTGTCTCATTGGATTATGTGGATTTAAAATGTTAAACTGTCGCGAGCCAATATTTAAATAGGGGGTAGCCAACACTAATTCAAAAGAGGGTCAACTGAATATAATTACGTCTGTGTTCCTTTTGATATAATAATATTAGCGACTTAATATTATTGAGACGAGGAATGTTATGGTGATGCACGCAGGTTGTATAATTATTGAAAAATAATTAAATAATTCAACAGATACCATCCCTGTATGACAACTACTACTACACACCCACCATTGTGAGCTATCAAAAGCAATGGTATCGTCTTATTTTTTATATTTGTCGTTTATCTATGTTATAAAAGTGCATTTGATCCACAGGCATACCTACTCAAAATCTTGAAAATCGTAAAACGATCTGACGACTAATATTTTCTGCCAAAGAAATTGCTAAATTGATTGAATTATAAATTGTAAACATTACATCACCAAACAAGTGAGACAGCTTGGCGTTTATTCAAATTGCAGATGTTGACATTTGCCATTAGAATTGTCGTATGAACAAACACATTGTAGATTTGTGCTTAAGCGTTAGTCAAATTTGTTGTTATTAAACAACTATTCGTTGTTTGCTAGTTATATCAATAAGTAGAACTTTTTATGTAGTTTCGGTTTCGTACATTTTTGATCATTATGCATGTTATAGTCCAGAAGAAACTTTATCGTCGGACAAGGTATTGTTATCCCTTAGTGGACGTAATTATGTATTAATTGTATATTCCAAATCTTCGGGATTTTAATCCCTATAATTACACTTTAAAGAAAACAACATGTAAAGTTGGTTCATTACAATGGCAAATCAGTAAACAATATTTAAATTTGATTTGTCACAATGGCAATGAATTTGATAAGCAATATGTGTGACCTCTGAAATTTTATAATCTTTATGTCTTGAATGAAGTATTGTTCTTTTCGTGATACCAACCTGGCTTAAAACCAGTCGTAATATAACATTTGTTCCGCCTTGAATCGCTCGTATAACTGCATGTTACAATCGGTGACAATAGTTATGAGGCGTGTTTGGTTCCGCGCAGTCTGGCATCGACCGATGATCCCTGCCCGATAATGTCGTGTTCGCTGATAGAGCGATAAAATGATAAATGATTCAACCGCTCCGTGAACAAACATGCATGAGTGAACGCACGCGCCACGTGAAAATGTTATTAGAATGTGCGAACTCTAATTAGCTGACAAAAAAAATCCACAACAGAAATCATAGGATTATTATAATAGTGATAGGCCGCTTTACAGTATTTATATTCTTACGGTTTTCGAAGTGTTATTAACACAACTGTATTTTGGATGACAAAAATATACATCTCTTTATTAGCTTCTTCGAAACGATTAATACTGGAGATAAGTTTTGACAAATGGACCGTACCTATATCTTACCAACCGTTCATTTACCTTACTATCGGTTAAAATTTGACATAAGCTTCATACAAGTAATGGCAAAAATCAACCGATGTTAAGGCAAGTGGATATAGGAGCAGACCAAAATTCAATCTCAAACTTAGTCATAATTGTAAAGACCATAAACGTGACAAAATTTTAACGGTTTTAAATGCGATTTTGATTGTACTTAATGTTTAATTCAGTTCCTTATTAATCATGATCTGCTGATGACAGACACGTCAGATAGGAATTAAATTCAAATTAACCACTGACGTTGTTTTAATTATGTCTTACAATCACAGAAAACAAAAGATATTGAAGTAGACATCCTACGAAATATGTTTCCTATTCAAATCAAAATCCTAGTATTATCTTTAGCTATCTTAGCTTTTTTTTTTTTTATTGCATGAGTTCAGCAGACAGGCAGATGGCCCACTTGATGGAAAGCGGTTACCATCGCCTATGGACATTTGCAACACCAGAGGTGCTACAAATGCGCTGCTGCTCTCTTAAGGGAGACTGGAACCTGGTTACTAATGCCGGAACACAACTCAAGGTTGTTATGGCGACATACTTAAGACCAGGGGTGGTAGTCATCCAGTCGGGCAAATGCCCTACCACCTAGCTGTGGGTTGTTTAGTCGCCTCTTACGACAAGCCGCCCGGCCGCAGGAAATTGTATTCTTTCTCCGTTCCTGCACGGATAAAAAGCTAAATGCAATATTATTATCAGACATTTAGATGGCATTCTTTCTATTACAATTGTGGCCGAATAGTTTACTTCATAAGTGTTGATTTCCGTAGTTTTGGTAGTCTAGCACCTACAGAACTGACAAAACCATTAATTATTAAGTCGGTTATTGAACTTTCTGACATAATGTCATATAATACGGATTTAGAGCACAAGAATTCTACAAATAATTGTAAGTTCATGTGTAACTGATACAAATTTACGAACGCCACAGTTGTATAATTTTGTTTGGGGACATTTTGTTGGCACCGTAGGCATCAACATGAACACGCGCCGGGCGACCTTGACACTATTGGATACAAACTCTTTTATCTGCCAACTTTCATTCATTCTTTATAACATTAGCAATATTAGATAAAACACCTTGGGCTTGTGGAAATATTTCCGCTACGTAACATTCTCCACATATTTTGCTGACGAGGTGTCTACAAATATTTACAGTATTTGTTTTAAATTGATATTTTAATTTCTTTGTATAAATTAAAGAGAGCTAATTAAATTGTTCTCTTGATATTCCCTAACTGTTTATATTGTATTCCCAAATAGCTTTTCTTGCATGCAATTCGGATTCGTATTAAAGAAACTACTCCATTTTCTAGGTAAACAATTCTTTTTTCATACCTGTCATCGAAATGTATATATCCTTTAACCAGTTTCCTTTAATATACCAAATTTCATGATAATTGATAGGTATATTTTCAAAGCTATTAAGTAGGGACAAAAAACTTCAAACGAAGTAGTTTGCTTAGCATGTTTTGCTTCACTCTTCTTTTTAAATAAATAGTAAATCAGACAACATTTTCTTACTCACAAAAATGAACAATTTTAAAAATCTAGTATAATTATATATTAAATTAAAAATTAATTTAATTTCTTTTTTATTACAGTATAATAATAACTGCTTAAAACTGATTTAAACTGGTTGTAGAATTATTTAATGAGCTTGTCTATTGATTAATGGTGGTGCAGCTCTAGTTAGTAAACAAGCTCTTGCTGCGGGCTATTGCGAACTCATTAGCGTGTATAGTGAGATTGTAGACAACGGCTCTTTTTGTGCCTAGATAAAGGGCAGTCTGCCTTCAAATGGCTCGCGATATGCTCGGCACTAACGTGTTAACTATTCAGAGTACATTTGATTGCGGTTTTAAAAACATTTTTAATTTCAGTTGAATTCTTTATTTGTTTGCATAAATGTATAATAATTTTTACTGCAACATACCCTTTCATGTGAAGAAAAAAATAAAAAAGCAAATTATGAAACTACATAAAGAAACTCTGTTTTATTTGAAGCATTTTAATACCTGTTTTAAATTAAGATAAATGTAGATTTCACTCTTTGTTGGAATTAAAATTATAACAGCGTATTAATTATAAAACTTCTAGTAGCAATTTTATATGATGTTATAGACGTAGAATATCCGTCGAAAGTGCCTCTACGATACCCTACGAAAGTGTACGGAAAGTCTCGCTCCACATGACATGTCGGACGGTTGGCTGCGACTCCGCGAGCAGGCGGCTCGGTCGGTGTAATTTGCATTGGTAACGTTTGATGACTGTTTTCATGCATTCTTTGGCCAACGAATACTGTCTCGTGTCATCATCAGCTTCTTAAATAAATTGCATCCTTAAAAAGAGACTCCCTATACATGTGTGTACTAGAATGCATAAGGTGAGAAATGAGTAAGTACGTAAGGGTGTGTTTAAATGTTGCACCCCTGATCGAAAAGTTGAAAGGGAGTAAATTAAAGTTGGGCATGAAGAGAGATGAAAGTCACATGACTTTATTGTGTCACATAATAAGTAAGATGAAAGTCCCATGACAAAATGTGTAATGTTAAACTAGGAGATCAATGGAATTAAGTGTAAAAGTAGACCACTTAGATGAATTGTCTCATCGTCAGCTCATTAAATATATTATTATACTATTTCATATAAATGTGTTTCTCTTGTCATGCACAGACGAGCGTGCATGACAAGAGTTATGAATGTCAAAGAAGCAAGTGAGGTGTGTAAGAATAAGCCTAAATGGCGCTCTGTTGTTCGTGCCTACCCCGCAAGGGAACTGGTGTGAAGTTATGTATGTATGTATGTATGTATGTATGTGTTTCTAATGTATATGAATGTAAGCATATTGGACAATAAATTTTAAAAAACACATCCTTAGAAATTAGGTTCCCTATTATATATAAGAACGGATACGGTGAGAAATGTGTATCGAATGATCGAAACATTGGGAGTAAGAAGATTAAGGTGGTTTTTTTTAGTTATTAGTGTAATTAAGAGAGATGAAGTCATATGACAAAAAGTGTAATGTTATACTGGAAGACCGATGGATATAAGTGTGAAAGTAGACCAAAAGATAGATGAATTGTGTAAAGGATTGCTATTACTCGATGATGTGTGGTGTGACAGCGGACTTAAGCCAGAGTAAAGGAGAACAGAAGTAAAAGACATATTTAGCCGACCTCAAATAACTAGGATAAGGTATAAGAAACGAGAGAGATAAATGAGACTACCAAAATAAAGGTACAGAGCATGGATATCGTCGGATTGCTGTAGTGCCTGTCAGACGCATTTTGAATATCGTTGCTCTGTTCTGTTACCTTACCATATATATAAGTACCACATGCATCAGATTTTTTAATCTATATTATTAGGTATTAGGCAGAAATAGTTCGTTAGAACTTATGTATACATTTAATGTTAAAATACTATTTATTGTACACTATGTACAATATATACTTATCACTTTATAGTTAATCTGTTTTAATCCTGCCTCGGGTGCTTAGGAGGAAATCGTTCTTTAGCAATAAAATCGCCCTTTGCGAACATTTAGAATAGTTAGTTATTTATCGTCTTATCAATCCCTATAATGCACACATAAATATGAAAGTGAGTTTGTTTTAAATTTGATGTTTATATTTTCTTTCTTCACGATGAATTAATTATAGGACACTTATTATCCCCGAAAATGGAATAGTTTACAATGGAATACGGATCCGAAACCACGTTTTGTTAATTTGAATAAGTTAATAAATCCGTATAGCAATATTTCTATATTTATACGAAGGAAACGATGTTTTATGTAAAGTTATTATATTTCACAGTTGAGTGAATAGACGGCTGCCAATATTGAAGGGTCGCGTTCAGACTCAGTTCAGAGAAATTCCGCACTTCACCGCACGGCTCGAAAGAGGGTCGCGATTATTATGTCGTACCACTGTCGTTGCTCTGTTATCGTAGCGTTTAATGTTTACCCTTTATCCCTATTCCTTAGCCGCAGGGCCCCTTTGTTAAATTAAGATCTTAAAATTTTATTAACAAATTGGGACTTTCAATGGACGTATTTCTTAAGGCCAAGTTTCGTAAATCTTTGTATTTACAAAACTAAGCGTGAGGCGCTCAAATTTGTACTCGATATTTTAATGTTGTTTAATAATAATAATAATTATTATTTGTTAAAAGATTGTCTGTCATTGATACGACACCTCTAAATAATATATTCATAGAATTAATACGCTTGGAACCCGAGTAGGTACCAGTAAAGTGAAGCACTTTTAAGGAGGACCTAAAAGTTTCAGTTCTCTTCGTCACGTCAGTCCCGTCAGTCCGCAAGACAGTTTCAGTGTGACGAGCTCCAATAATTCCAAACTCTACTTTTTAGAAAGACTACTTGCAACGTTATTTGTGCCTTTGTGTGTGTGTCAGCGAAAATAATTACATGGCGCTCACGCACACATCGATTGGTTTGAGCTTCAACTCTGAATGTAATTTTGTAAGAAACTATCTCTCTAGGTGTTTGTTATTACCCTGAGCTTACATTTAGTAACGCAAGTTCAAAAAATAATTTAATATGACATAAGCAAATATTTATCTATTACTTACCTTAGGGAGGAAGAAATAAATTTTATAATATAATTCTCTTTCTATTACTGTCCCAAAACACTAACGTAATAAAATATATATACAGGATATGCCCTTGAATTTGGCTGTTTAGCATAATTCTTCCACTCAGCCATTGGTGATGTCGTTGTTATCAATTAATTTGGCAATCGACAACTTTAGGATAATCCTCCGTTAAACAGTGTCGTAATTTACAGTTTATTTATCGTGTCGTAAAATTAAAAAGATACTGTTTATTATATTAAAAATAATGAAGATTGTAGAAAATGAAAATTACTTAAATTTTTTAAGTAATTTTGTAAAACTTGCTTTTCTATTTTACAATATTACTGATGACCGTTTATAATGAAATATGCAAAATCATTCCGTCGTACGTTTATAAAGTAGTTGATGACGACGCCAGTCGGGATGCTGTGCATACATTAATATCGTCATAAAGTATTATTGGAAGGCGACCAGATTTGATCATCGCATTATTATATATAAGTTGTGCTTCGTGTTTATTGTTATTTAGTTGAAAGTTGTCTCATACCGGTAAAAAATATAATGTTGAGGGGAGTTAATTAAAAAGAGATGCGTCAAGTACGGTTCTGATCACGAGCATTGAAGGTTTCGTAGTAGTGGCGACGAACGTCCACTGTTTTCGTCATTTGGCTACGGAACCCTAAAAAAACATTTAAAATACGCCATAACCCAAAAACTTCTAAGCGGATCTGATTTCAAGCGATTTTCGTTACAAGTATTAGTATTTGGTATTTTTAGCTGTACCACATCAGTTTTTTTCAGAATTTTCCACATAACAGTTCGAAAAAGTAAGGGATAAAAAGAATTAAACATCGGAATTAATTTATTTAGGCTCTGTAGTTTCTGTGAAAATTCAGGGCGAAGTAGTATGTTCCGTTTTTGCTCAAATGACTACGGAACTATAATAATATTTTAAGCGTTCACAAACCGGATTCCTATCAATATATTATGTATAACCAATGTTCTTTAAAAACATTGGTTGGTTCCACCTGAGGAACTTGGAATATTAACCGATTATCAAGAAATTTAGTTTGTGTAATACCTACCTATCCTTTTGATAACAATAATTTAAAATAGTATATTTTTTATGCCACGTGTGGAATCGTATTAAACACATTTTATTGCTTTTATATTTCACTAGGATATGCCCGCGACTTCTTCCACGCTTGACTTGAAATTCCTGCGGGATTTCAAGTCAAGCGGGACACAAAGTATAACAGCATTTAAAAAGGAATGTAAGTTATCGTTTAAATGAAAACTGTGTCGGAGTAAGCTGATTTTTATTCACTTGACCAACTTGAAACAGCTCCCGGGAAAATATCCGCGGGTTTCCCGGGATTAAAGTTTCGCACATGTTGAAATTCGATTTTTTCTTCAATCTTCAATCTGGCTCTTTTAAATCATTCTAAGAAAAATTCCCGAGATAAAAGTGCGCAAATTTTAACTCTTAAGAATTTGCTGTCGATCAGCGAAAACCCCATCGAAATCGGTCCTGTAATTTTTACGAGAATCCCGAACAAACAGAGAAACAGACAAGAAATTAAAAAAAAATTGCACCGTGTTTTCCGTCGTTTATATAGTCTATTCCAGTTGTTTTTTTTTAATAGCTTCAATGTACAGACACGGCATGTTTAGAATATTATAATATTATAGATAAAAGATGATGTCCTCTCCCTTTTCAACGTAATTTTATAATTATGAGTGTGTCAAGTAATATATTTCATAGTTAATGCAGTTTACTTGTTAGAGTCACTCCAATACACTTGTAAATAATGTAAATGTATACCAGATTAAGTGTTCACACACACTAACTATGCCCTGTCCAGTTCCAATAATGTGTATTGTTTGCCAGCCTTATCTTTAAATAAAGAGGTGTCAGGAGGGTTTACTTTAATTTCCGTAGCCCATATCAGCAATAGTCAGATATTAATATTATTTCGAATTATTTTTTTAATGAGAGCTTTCTCTTCCATATTTTCAGTCCTGTAGAAATTTTTGCTTTATCTGTGATAAGTATGTTGTGTGTATTTCCGGTCTGAATTAATAAATATTTGTATACAAATTTCAAAAAACTGTTCTGGTCCAAGAATTGAAATAGGAACAAACGAATAGAGATATACAAACATATAAAAAACTTATTTTCACGTTCATATAGTAAAGATAAATAAAAATAAGGGTATTACTTTAGGTATCGTAGTTCCGGTTCTCTTAATTAAATAAGAAACTAAAATGTCTCATTGTAATGCGAGTGTCAAACCATTGAAAATAAGAAATCAGGGTTAATGGAACTCTTTATAATCGATTGTAAATTGTAACCGCTAATAATACTTGCCACAAGTTCCGTTCGCCAGTGCTGTACAGCGTTAACTAGCACTTCGTTTTAAATTCATGTAGCAAGACCGATTTGTATAATGTTAACGGCAGCAGCATGTGTTGAAATGTAACGTAAGCTCGTTTTACATGAAGTGTGTGAGTCGCAGGAGAAAGTGGGCAAGCCATAGCAGGTAGTCTGGCACTGGTGTAGCTCACAGCCGCCGTCGATGTTATCTGCTCTCTTCAGCTAATTAATCCTACTATCGCTAGCATCGCATACGTATTGTTATGGCGATGCTGTCACGACAATATATGTGGAGAAAATAATCACACATTAGCAGTGCATTAAAATTTTTGTTTGACGAATTATAAGCATTGCTGGGCGCCTATTTATTCATGGTTACTAATTGGTTCTAGCATTATTTAATTCCTTTTTTGTGCTTTCAAAAAGATACACATATTTTTTAGAATGTTTTACGGTTTGGATAACTTAACTCTTTCAACCAAAGGATAATCGTATATTTTTTAGTATTGGCATAGATATAAAGCGAGAATTCCGCTAATTTCTTGGAACTTAGTTTTAAATGACAAAAACTTCATACAAAATCAATTTGAAACACGGCGACTCTTGGTATTACTCAGTTTGCAGTGTTCCTTGATAATTGATTTAATGGTACAGCACAGACATTTATTTCCATTTGGCAGTCGTTTTTGGTTTTCAAATCCGCTCTGCAATATGTTTTTGTTGAATAAATTTGCATGGAACGGTGTTGGGAAATGCGAGACTTTATTTGCAGAGGTCTGTTTGGTTTAATCTGTGTTTGCGTTCGACGTTTTGCTGTTCCGTCTACGAGACAGGTTTTTGTAGGTACATACACTGATTCTGGAATAGGTAATCTAAAAATTGAAAACATATTGAATTAATCTGAAGTTTAAAAAATTGTTGGTTTTTGGCTGGCAGTTATAAATCCTGGTTCTTGCTAAGGACTGTCTTTATATGAATCTTCTCAGTTCTCTATTGTCAGTCCATTTGCTCGCATTTTTTTTATTTCACATTGCTCAGCGTTTTTGGATGCATAGCAAGTCGCGCTTTGGAGATAGCGATATCGAGGAATTCTTGACTGAAACTACACGCTGGCGGATAATTTGGATCAACCAATTTCAATGACGTTTTTAGAATGTATAAACAAACCATTTCATGGATACCGGGACTGCGTCGGATGAATGTGTGTGTGCGAAATATGGTCGGCACACTTTACGCGATACATCCACCTTAGAATCATCATCTCACTTAAATGGACCTTCTTTGGATAGGTTCGGTAAGCACACGTGGCTTGAAGGGGCCCCCCCTTCTAATTATGCTTTTATGTACTTACCTCTGCCTCTTGAGCTTAACTGGTATTCATCGATTACGGATCACACCAAGGACCCTTCGGCACTAATTTTAAGCAGCGAGTTTAGGAAAAAGAAATAAGTCGGCTGGGGTCATATCTGGCGAATAAGGTAGTTCCTCGATGGTAATTGTAGAGTTTTTGGGCAAAAATTCGATCACAATGATGCCCTTGTGCGACAGCGCATTATCGTAGTGCAAAATCCAAGAATTTTCTTTCCATAAATCTGGTTTTTTTCGTCAACTTTGCTCTCTTAAACGCCGCATAACGCTCGAATAATATACTTTATTTACCGTTTGACCTTCCGGTAAGAATTCCGAGTGCACAACACCGCGACAGTCAAAGAAAACAGTCAACATGACTTTGACTTTTGATCGACTTTGGCGTGGCTTTTTCGGTTTCGGTTCAGTTGGAAGGCGCCAGTCCGAAGCTTGTTGACTATTTGCATATCGACCTCGTAAACCCACGTCTCATCACTAATAACAATACGTATTATGAATGTTGGGTCTTATTTGACTCGTTCTAGCATGTCCTCAGCGACTCTTACGCGATTGAGTTTTTGGAGAAAATTCAGGTCTTTCGGGATTGCCGAGCGGCAACATGTTTCATACTCAAGTGATTATTTAAAATGATACGGATCGATTCGTGAGACACAGAAAGTTCAGCGGCTATTTCTCTCAAACTTGAATGAGGATTTTCAGTCACTATTTCCTTTACTTCTGCGATGTTAACTTCAGTGAAAGACATTGATGGCCTAACAGGGCGAGGCAAGTCTTCCAACATATCTCGACCGCTTTTGAACACTTTGTACCACTCATAAGCACGTGTTTTTGATAAAGTCGATTCACCGTAAGCCTTCTGTAACATTTTTAGTGTCTCCGGACACGAAATTCTATTGGCGATGCATAATTTAAGACAAACTCTTAGTTCAATGTTTTTGACTAGATGTGATCTAATTAAAAGTACTGTATTTAACTAAATGACCGATGCAACTCAAACTCCGCGCCAAAATGAAAAACAATCGTGCCAATCTAACAACAACAAAAAAACAAAAAATTGAATTTGGAACCATGATCAAATCATCCATTCCCGATACTTTTTTGACAGAATGTATGCATCCAGGTGCATGATATCTAAGTCGCTGCAGAACATAGACTAAGGACTCGTGCTATACGGATCCATTGTATCTGATACCTCTTGATGGTGTTAGAGTATCTATTTAGTATAATCCTGAGTATTGATAAATAAGATTAAACACTCACGGTCATAAAGCCACAGTTGATACATTACGGACGGTGCTACAACAGTCTGTTGTTTTTACGAATTCAAGTTCAATGAACGCGTAATTTTTTCACATTGGACATCTAAATAAGTTATGCAGATAAAAAAAACAATTATTTTATTTATGAGGTAACATTACGATCATATATATCATGTCAATAATATAAACGCGATACTAACCGTGCAAAGAAGTGATAATAATTCCAACAATGGTAAAGCGGGATGATTAAGTTTATATACTTAATATTAAATATCACACGTTAGAATAATGATCCGTAATTGGAGGCAGACGCTATCGCCTTTTAATAAATACGTGACATCCTGCAGGTAACGGTTTTTATAATATTATATATATATATATATGTAATTTTATAATAACACGAATTATTATAACCTAATACAATAAAGAAGAATAAGAAGTCGTGGTAGCATAATGGCTAACGCACGCGTCCCGAACTCGAAAGGGCGCGAGTTCGATCTTGCTCGGAACGCATGCACCACTTAGGCAGTGTTCTGACCTAATGTGCATAATGTTACAATTACCACATGCTAACAACGGTGAAGGAAAATATCGTGATACAACCTGCACATTGAGATAATCGGTGTGTCAAACCCGCCAAGTCGCCTTGGACAAGCGTGGCGGGTATGCTGTCCGTTCCCCCTATAATGGGAGGTCCGAGTGCAGCAGTGGGACATTTATGGGCTGTTATTATATATATAATAAAGAAAGTTTAACTTAACGAAACCAAATACATTGATACTATGTAATTAGTTTTGTACTCATACGGTCTGAACAGTATAATTACACCATCTTCTATGGACAAGGTAAATATGTATGTAGAAGGCTGGGAACACTACATCATATATATATATATACCCTGATTAATAAACATCATATAATCGTAAAATGAGTAAACCTTTACTTTAAGAGTCTATCAAGTAGTTTCATACTTTTACATTCTACGAGGGTGAATCAAAAAGTTCTTAGAAGTGCTTATATATCAAACCATTTTGGCAGAAGTTCGATATTCAAATTAAAGAGTGTCAATTACACAATATTTATGTCAACTGTCACTTGTTTTTGTCAATTTTTTCGTACGTAATAAATGTTTTGGTGCAACGGGTTGCTAAAAACGCAAAATTATGGATAAAAGTGCGTACATGCGATCATAAAATCTCTCAGCTTGAGAAAATGTCTACGAAAGATTTTTTTCAGACATTCAGCAGACATTGGGGGACGATAATGTACCCATTATACGGTTGTGTATTGGGTGGGTGAATTTAAAAGAGGTAGATCAAGCTGTAAATATGACCAGCGTTCTGGGCGGCCTTCAACCTCCGTTACGGAAGAATATGTCAAAAAGGTTGAGAATCTGGTTTTGGAAACAGAAGAATAACTATAAAACATATAGCTGAGATCCTAAAAATATTTTTTGGTAGCGTTCAATCCATTTTAATTGATTCACGTTCAAAAAAGTGTCGGCAAGATGGTTGCCACGAATGTTAATCGACGAAAACAAAAACCGACGTTTGGAAATTTCTAAGCGTAATCTCGAAATGTTCCACCAGCGTGATTCGGATAATTTTAGTCGTCGCCTTGTCACTATGGATGAAACGTGGGTCCACCATTTCGATCCTGAAACTAAGAGACAAAGCATGTCTTGGAAACGACCACCCTCTCCATCCATTAAAAAACTTCGAATTTCTCCTAAGCAAAGTTAAGGCCTCAGTGTTTTGCGATAGTAAAGGAATCCTTTTCATTGATTAAATGCCAAAAGGCCAGACGATTACTGGATCATCTCATCCAAATTTAATTCCGAAAGTGCGTGAAGCGATTAAAGAAAAATGTCGTGGAAAACTGTCGTTGGGCGTGTTGTTTCTTCACGATAACGATCCCGCTCATCGATCGGGAATTGCGTTCAACGCAATCCGCTGTGCTGGCTTCAATCTTTTTGACCACCCACCATATTCTTCGGACTTAACCCCTAGGGATTTTTACTTATTCCCAAAATGAAGAGGAAATTCGTGGAACTAAATTTCACGATAATGACGCGGTTATGGCTGCCGTAGAAGAGTTTTGCGAGACTCAAGAAAAACATTTTCTTTTTCGCAAGTAATAAGGAAGTTAAAAACGCATTATTCTAAATGCATTGGAGGGAGAACATGTAGAAAAATAAAATATATTTTTTTTAAACTTTTGCATTTTTTAATATTGTTTCCTAGAACTTTTTGATTCACCTACGTAAAATTAGATTTGTTATAGGCAAAGAAGTGAAAATTTCGGCTATAGTGAGTCATGTTGATATCAACAGCACCTATAAAATTTTATGAGGTATAGTCTCGAGTGTTGATCCGCGATCAGAGTACCCTCATTGGGATTCAGCACGTCGACAAAACGTGGACCAAACTTCACCTTATCCGGTCAACTCGTTATGACTCCATTGTTTACCAGGATTGGCTAATCCACAGTAATATTTAGCACCGCCTAGCAATTGATGAGTAAATCGTGTATAAGTTTTTACAGAGTCTCTTTTGAATTGCAGATTTGCAACTCATGTCGGTTCTGTTCAGTAAGCAACCAACATTGGAATAATATTTTATTCTTGCATAAGAAAGTAATATGTTTTGGCGAAATCAACGCTTTATGAGAACAGTTAATTGCTCAATGTGTGTTACCTGTAGCGTGATAATGATAGTCTCACGCGACACAGACACATTGCCGTTTAGCAAAATATTCAGATTTAAGTCTCAAATTTCATGTTTTATATCAAATTTAATTAGTGCACGATACTGAGACTTTTATATGATTTTATTATTGTCTTAATATGATTGTGTACGAATATAAATAAGACTATTTAATAAACATCCTGTTAATTTGAATAAGCAATAAACTCTCTAGGTAATTTCCTTAGTAAGATATTGTGTTATGTTGTCTCCTATAAATCTCGACATAATCAAGACATGAGTGTGATCCAATGGTGACGTTACGTCAGTTTTGCGGTAATTTCACGGCTCTGCGCGCTTCTGAACTGTTCCTAGTGGAAAAGTGAAGTGCGAAGTTTCGGCGAGGCGGCGCGGCGCACGGCGCGGTGGAGCGTGGCAGCAGCGGGGTCGTCGGCTCGCGCTCGCAGCCGGCCGCCGACGGATTTAAAGCCCAGATTGCACTGATTGTTTAGTCAGTTGGTTAATGAGAAAAACCTAAAGAATATCAACTTACAAGTTCATCAAATCATAGCAAAGAGTAAAAATTAGAAAATATTACAAATGTTATACGATTTTTTATAAGGCTGTATTTTAGAGGTATAGATTTCAACCTAGCTCTTAAAAGGTTTGCACCGTGTAGGCCGTATGTGGATTCTGGAGGTTTCTGCGACAGCCGGTATAACATCTGGAGGGCGGGTTGTGCGCGGGTGTCGGGGGGCCGGCAGTGGTATGCGGCCCGCGGGGTGCGCTCAGGCGCTGCACCGGGCTGCGGCGCCGTTCGCCACGCCAGTCCCTGAGACACCGGCCGTGCGAACGGCCACCGCGATACCGCACAAACACGCCACCCGCGCACTGTTCAGTGAGTGACCCCGCCGCCCGCCCAGGACCAGCGGCAGTGACCACCTTGCGTGCTGTACACATGTGAGTCAACCATACAGGGATTACACATTAGTACATACGCGCGCACGCCATTGAAGCCGCTGCCTATCCTATCGGCCGGTGCAACGCCGCGGCACACCACCGGCCGGCCGGCTTTCTACATAACCTCGTTTAGTGGGATGATATGCTTTTTATTCGTAATCAACGAGTGATCGGTGCAAACATTTGAACCCTTAGTCCAATAAGAACATTGCGATTATAACTTTTAAGCGCGTGTTAAAGAGAGTTTGAAGCCAACACAAGTCAAAAATTGAACAAAGGATTCGAAACATTTATAGCTTTCACTGGTATATGTATATGAGTAAAGAAAAGAAGTTATACCCTATGCCTACTTTCCTATACATTTTGAAGTCGTCAGTAAAATATACTGTTGTGTTTCCTCTTAATATCTCAATACAAATTCAATTTCAGCTGTCATTATTAAAAGTTTTTCGACAATTGAAATATTACATTTTAGGTTGATTTTTAGTTATTACTGAAATGAGTACGTGTAATACCTGAACGAACAGATTAATTAAACGACAATTTTCATAATTACAATTTGCTACTTTTACAGCTGTTATTTACGTGCATAATATATGTAAATGTTTGCGTGACTCCCCACTAATAAATAATAGTGGCATAACTATTTAATTAATTTTACGAATCCTTTAAACAAAGAGACAAATAGCAGTGGTCGCAATGGACCTATTTACAATTAGATTAATTAAACCGGTCCCTATTGGGAGATCACGCGATGAAAACGAAGACCACCAAAGAAAACTTTATACATGAATCAACCTAATATGGAACAAGTCTCTTGTCCAACTCCATACAGGTCTGAGAAATTAAATAAAACAATTACAGCACGACTTATAAAATTGCACAAGTACATATTGGATGACCACATATTCGACGGAGAATTCCCGAATTCATTGCTACGGGGTCATTGGTTTGCTTTTTTGTTGAATAAACCTTTTACAGATTTTTTGAATTTTAAACTTGTTTATCATCTTGAATGTCAAAAAAGGCTAGGATATCCTTCTCATTACGATTTACAACAATAACAGGTTACAATCTAATAATCTCTTGATGGCTCCGTGATTAATGCCGGGTTCTTTATATCTTACTATCAATTTTTTTTTAGAAATAGTAGAAATTTACATAACTTCTATGGAGTTTATGTGAAATTTTAATCAGTACTATAGTAAACGAATAGATATTAACATAATTATATGAATTAGCTATATGGTAAACACATCAATCCAATAATGTGGATTCAAATTGTACAAAGAAAGCTTAGACAGTTTCTATGATAGAGTACACGCATTACTATAATTACCACATGTTGAAGACGAAGAAAAACATTGCAAGGAAACCTCCGTAATGCTGATTGTTGACGACGGCCTGCTTGTGTTTATATTAGTTTGTAATGTTTTTAAATTTAAACATACTTACGGTAACTATTTGTAATCAACAACAAAAATTTTAATCTCCAGTAAAAAAAATTCAAGAGCATTTCGCAATCTTAGGAATTTTTGTTACTAGTGTTTGTGTAGATATAGAATTACAGTCTGCTCAACCGTTTTCACTGATATTAGACGGACGGAATACTGTCTATCGTAAAATATCATTTCGCTCTTTAAAAAAGAAATTTGTTGCAATCTCATTTTGCTCCGGTAAATACTCTTAGCTAGTAAGTATACATATAAATAATACTATATTAAAAGTCCATATCTATAAAAATAACTACATTAGACTTGTTCAATATTACAAAAAGTACATGTTTTTGTGTTTTAAATTAATCAAGTTATCTTTACCCAAACTGAATGATTTCACCACTTATGTTTGTGTACAGTATACTATGGATTTAATATTGGTAGATAGCTAAACAGTATAGAAAATAAGAATGCATAAAACCACTGTGGTTTAACTATACATTGGTAAAAGTGGTATTAATAAATGCATGCATACATAGATGAAATAGCGGAAGGGTGGCCACCGTTACATATAGCACATTCACGTAACAATATTCGGCATGCAATCTCTTGTGAATATATTAAAGATAAGATCGTTTAGACACTCGCTTGATTTACACCTAATTAGCTATCTGTTTGGGGAAGAGTTTTGTTGTTGTTACATGTTGTTATGGGAGCTTTTTTCAATATAGTATAGTCGGAATTGCGTGTTTAATTATATCTTTCATTTTAAGCTTGGACTATATCAGCAGACTTGTTAAAATTATCAAATGGTTTTTTAAGTGAAACTCCTTTAGAATCGTTGCGATTTGAAACTCGATGAAACAAAAAAAGCGGCACTAAAAAGAAATAAGCACATAAATCTATAAGACTAAGCCTGCAAGGGAATGAGATAGAATACATTATATTTAATAATTTAAACACTATTCGCATACAGGTAGAGTCGAAATGTTTTGAAGTTTTTCGTTAATACTTCAAATTTCGTGTTTTAAAGCTTAAATATATTATAACGATATAATATATGAAATGTGACGTTACGAAATTTAAAATCCCTCTCACCCCTTGTCACTCTTTTGTTTCACTTCTACTGCGTGTGAACTGGACACACACACACACGATTTTTTTTAAAGAAAGTACCTATCTTTTCTTACAAGAGAAATGAAACCAGAGCGTGGTTTGTATACGGTCTCGCTGAATTTAAGTATTTTCAAGTTTATCGCAATCCTCTCCTGGGTATATATATTCTTCCGAAACTTCATTTTACAACTTTCGTAATTCGTCCCTTATTGGCCACCTTATGCAAGTCGTCAGTTCAACGGGCTAGAGAGATTCCTACGTTTGCTTCAACGTGCATTTTATTTCAGAACTCGTCTGCTCTACCCGTCATTGGTCCTGTAACAGATATGACTAGTCCATTCTCACTTCAGCTTATATACTTTGCAACCTAGTTACAATTATTTTCGATATTGTCATCTCGGTTTTTTATGCCGGTTTGCTTTTGATCTCGATCCCGTCTAATGTTACAAGCGATTGTATAGCCCAGGCATAGAGCACGCTTATGGAACCAAGAGATTCACATAGAGTTCACATAGGCCAGACATCCAGGTTCTAAGCATTAGGAAATATAGACTTCAAAGAGTTCCAGTCCTTTGCAGTGCGTATGGCGAAAGTGGACGGGAAGCACTTGGTTTGTCCGTATAGGTGGTATATATGACACGTATCCGTGATGCATGTCGGATTGTTTTGCCGTGGAAAGGAATCGGGAGATATTATACTTATATACTTTCATCCGTGCAGGAACGGAGAAAGAATACAATTTCCTGCGGCCGGGCGGCCTGTCGTAAGAGGCGACAAAACAACCCATAGCCAGGTGGTAGGGTATTTACTCGACTGGATGGCAACCACCCCTGGTCTAGAGTATGCCGCCATAACAACCTTGTGTTGTGTTCCGGCATTAGTGACCAGGTTCCAGTCTCCCTCAAGAGAGCAGCAGCGCATTTGTAGCACCTTTGGTGTTGCAAATGTCCATAGGCGATGGTAACCGCTTCCCATCAAGTGGGCCGTCTGCCTGTCTGTTGCACTCCTGCAATAAAAAAAAATAAAAAAATATACAGGTTAAGTTAAAACATTTTACACAGGAATTATGAATGTAAACATTTAAATCTAAGACCACCTGCGTAAATTTGTGTATACGAGTATGTCATGTACATCACATAACATTAATATTAAATGAAATAACATCATGAAATAGCCACATGAAAAACGACACTGGGAAACATAAACCCATGCTTTGTTATGTCGACATGTTACATAGTTAAAATCAATGTTGTAAGCAAATAATGTGTACGTCTTACTGTATATAATACTTAAAAAGCTTTAAGAATTGTTTTATTATTTAGTTAATTATATTATTTCAATAATTATGTTATTTATGATTTTAATTAAAGCTAATTTTAATCAAAACAGGAATAGCACATTCATTTGAATAGCTGTAGGCTTATTTTTGTTTCGTGAATGTTGTACTAACGACGCTGTTTAAGGTTGATTCATCGATCCCTTGCATGAAACTTGGGAGTGCCAGTCACGTTCGCACTTACTCACTTTTATTCTAAGGTTAAAAACATTGAATAGAAATCGTATTGTTTATATTACTTCTTATAAACGCTATAAATATTTGTGTAAACAAACAAGGACTTCTACACTCTGATGATTCGTGATGAATTACATTTCCTTGCCTAAAGATATACAAGAAATATCTAATTCACGCTCATAATCCAAGCTCTGAAATTCCTCCGGGATTCCCGGGATAAAAAATCACACATTTTATTACATTAAATTTGCTATCAATTAGTAAAAATCATATTGGAACTCGTTTTTTTTTTTATTCTGGCCATTTTAAATCATTCCGAACAAACAGACAAGAAATCTAAAAAAATTGGCATCGCGTTCTGCATCGTTTGTAATAGTTTATCTAGTCTACTTGAGTTTGTCCCACGGCTACGACGCATGTCAAACCCTAGAAGGTAGCTTTGTTTTACCTGTTACACAAAAACTTAATTCGGTTTTTACATATAATAATAACAACATAGAAACCATGTCCATATAGCCTACCCTCCCAGCAAAACATAGAGGCGAGTCGAGGCCAACCTGATTTGAAGTAATACAATAAATGACAGGTTATGTCTAACAAAGTAGGTGTACATATTTTTGTATATAAATATGTATGTGTATTTTATTTACTATTATTTATAAATATATGTATATATGATTGTATATATTTTAAACTATGCGCACTGAATACCGACCCATCATTAGAAATGTAAAATGATCTCCAGAAGGTTGTCTGGATGAAATCGCTGTTAGCGATATGACCGCCGATTGTAGTTATATAATTGTTAACTCATGTGTATTATTTTCTTGTGTGCAATAAAGAATATTCTATTCTATTCTATGTTAGTGAATTGAAAAAATGAGATTGCAGCGCCATCTATTTTGCTAATCCATCTAATCTAAAGAAACGACTTTATTTATCGGGATAAAATATATCTTAAGTGTTAACTCGGGTTGTAAGTCATCACTGTGCCGAGTTTCATTCATATACGTTCAGTGGTTTCAAAAAAGATGCGATTGCAGCGCCATCTTTTTTGCTATTTCGTCTATCCACGAAAACGACCTTATTTATCGGGACATAAAGTATTCTAAGTTTACGCCCCGGGATATAAGCTAGCTCTATGTCGAGTTTCATTTAAATCCGTTAAGTAGTTTTTACGTGATGCTCTAACAGACAGACCAATAAAATTAAAATTGCATTTTCGTGATCTCTTGGTCCGAATTATCCCCTCTGATTTTTTTGACTTCTTTAAACGCATTGTACAAACTCGAACCATTTACAGATTGTTATTATACTAATAGATAGAAGATACCAGTTAGATACGACATGTTTAGAATTTTATAATATTATAGATTATCTTCGCTGTGATCAGTAAGTTATTTCGTAACAGGATTAGAAGTGTAACACCGAATATTGCGTATGTTTTGCAGTAATTTCAATACATGCTTGTTAGATTACAAATTGACAGTTTATATATTTACTAATACAAACGCCATCCACAAGAAGTAAATGTCCATCGTATCCCTTCTAACTTATAGGCGGGCCTACATTCAAACATTTCATTAAATTTTGATTCAGTTTTTATCTCCGTTAAAAAAGATTTTCTCATTTTACGAACAGATTTTTTGTGTGTTTTTGTGCAATACACTTCAAGGCTGTTTGCTGGTATGTCGATTTGGTCATACAAAAAAGTTCAGTTGGTGACAAATTGACACATTGTAATGTTTATTTCAGCGCTAGTTTAATCAGGTTGATTTCTATTTACTTAAATCCAGTAGGACAATTTATTTAATAGAAGAACTAATACATACATAAAATATAAAATTGCATGCTGCTGGAAATATTATTCAACTATATTGCTCAGCAATATTCATATCTTTTAAAATTACAGAACGAATGCAAGGATAATGGTCGAGGATGTTATGCTGGAGCAAGTGAATGAGTTTGTATATCTCGGATGTGCTTTTAGCAGGGATGGAAGGTACACCACTGATATAGAAAGAAGAGTGAATTTGGGGAATAGTGGAATAGTGGGGAATGGCGTTAGGTAAACTTCTATGCGCTAAGAACCTTAGCCAGAAGGCCCAGCTCGCCATACACAACGCGGTGCTGGTACCTACGCTCACGTATGGAAGCGAGAGCATGAAAGTAGAGTAAACGCGGTCGAGATGCGAGCACTGCGCAAAATCTCCGGAGTGACGCTCGCGGACCGCGTTCGTAATACCGAAGTAAGAAAGAGAGTTGGTCTGAAAGAGAGTGTCGGGGTGAAGGTAAGGAAAGGAATGCTCCGGTGGTTCGGGCATGTGGAAAGAATGCATGATGAAAGAATGACTAAACAGATATACAATACAAAAGTGGATGGATGCAGAAGTCGTGGAAGGCCACGACACACCTTCCATGATCAAATTGATCGTGTATTAGCAGTAGGTGATGTCAGGAGCCTTAAGAACAGACGAGCGTGCATGACAAGAGTTATGAATGTCAGAGAAGCAAGTGAGGTGTGTAAGAATAAGCCTAAATGGCGCTCTGTTGTTCGTGCCTACCCCGCAAGGGAACTGGCGTGAAGTTATGTATGTATGTATGTAAAATTACAGCAAAATGCAAGTGCTAGAGTTAATTTTTGCGTGATATACATGCTACCATATTAGTTTTCTGTAGACCTAAATCTCATTTATTGATCAAATAGTTTACGTAGTCATTGAAAGATATCATTATTACAAACTTAAATTTAAATAGAATCGTTACTTGGTTAATATGTAACTATAATTAATATGAATGTCATTATGTGTTTTATGCCTCCTATTCTTGTCGCTGGATATAAAAAGATTTTCAATAATATTATTTTATAATTACATTTTCTAAGTATAGGACAGGATATTTCGAAAATTTCGAAGCCGGAGCTCGTATAACCTTGTACGCTATAAACAAATGCCAAAAGAAATCTTATTAGAGTCGTCCAGTAACTTTGTAATATCTGTCTATGGCTATTTCATATTAGAATGTACAGCAGTTACAGCCATTGTTTGAGCTATCAGTTCGTTATAATCTGGTGCTTGCATGTAAAACACTTTGCCAGTCATATTTCCCAGACAGTTACCGTTCGCATAGTCATTAGATACAGTTGCATGTGAAATATTCCGATGATATTCGAGAGCACAATTTTGAGTGTTGCCGTCTGCGGAGTGCGGCGGCTGCGCCGGGGCAGCGTGGCGTCGGCGGTGGAGGGTGAAGCGTCGGCGTCTCGGCGGTTATTATGAGAAATCGCGGCAATCCCGCTAGTCACCGCTACGGTACTTTCTATGGCTCTTGATCTTAATGCGCTTCGTCTTGCCAATGCGGTCAATTAATCACTCGCACACTCTTTAAACGCTGTGCGCATTGGGCTTTGTTCTATCAAACTCAAAGTTATTTAGCCGCCAAGTAATAATTTAACCTTAAAATTCACTAATGATTAAATTTGCTTTGTTTTATTGTACGAGTTCAGCAGATAGGCAGACGGCCCACCTGATGGAAAGCGGTTACCTATGGCCATGGACATTTGTAACAGCGAAGGGGTACTAATGTGCTGCCGCTCCCTAAATGGAGACTGGAACTTGGCCACTAATACCGGAACGCAAATCAAGGTTGTTATGGCGGCATACTCTAGACCAGACCACCTGGCTATGGGTTGTTTTATTTATTTGTTTAATTGCAAATAAATGCTACACATTTTGTTTACATCAGGCTTGTGTTTCTTATTGTCGAAGGTTATGTAAAGATTCTTGGAGTTATATTTATTGCATCAGCTGCCCAAATTAACCCAAATATAGTTCTCATCGCGGCACAAGTGTCCATTAACGTCAAATGAGTAAGCAACCGCACGATATCAAATGCTAATATCAGATACGAGGACATGTGGTTACCACATTGTGACAATCGCACACGGATTTAGTCTTAAATATTTGGGAGTAGGGTTCGCAATGTTTTGTTGCTGGCCGTTTGGGGGGTAATACGGTGACGTCATAACCAGCTGTAGGGCGGGTGACGTCACGTCTCGTCGAGTTCACCGACCCCCCTGTTCAACCCTCCAATGCTAGCGCGCGCTGCTATCCGCGCCTACATAGTTCTACCTACAACCATGAATAAGTTATTGTGTTATACTGCTTAGACGCCGTGGCAGCTCCGACCTGGGGCAACCTGCCCTTCATATAGGCTGAAAATGTTATTCTGTTTTTATTTTATAGTTTGACAGATTACCCTTGTTTTCAGTCATTTAAGTAATATGTTATCACAATGATTTGGATGAATGTATAAAATGGCTGGCTGCTGAAATAAAAAATTTCAAACAAAAATAGTCTCAATAGTCATCGTGTATAAAAACGAGTCATAACTCGTTATGACACAGGACGAGGACATTTTTGTTTGAAATTTGAAAAGTAATTATTAGAAACCGTCTATTCCGTGCAGGAACGGAGAAAGAATACAATTTCCTGCGGCCTGGCGGCCTGTCGTAATTGGCGACTAAACAACCCACAGCCAGGTGGTAGGGTATTTGCTCGACTGGTTGGCGGCCACCCCTGGTCTAGAGTATGCCGCCATAACAACCTTGTGTTGTGTTCCGGCATTAGTGACCAGGGTCCAGTCTCCTTTAAGAGAGCAGCAGCGCATTTGTAGCAGCTTTGGTGTTGCAAATGTCCATAGGCGATGGTAAACGCTTTCCATCAAGTGGGCCGTCTGCCTGTCTGCTGAACTCCTGCAATAAAAAAAAAACATACTATTTCTAACAATTACTTTTGATAATATTGAAAAACAACCGGACAAGTGTTGTAGTCACTGCCCCTAGTTTTTACACCAATTTATTATGATCACCTTGAAACTTTTGCATTATTATCGTATCGGTGTAATGTCGGGGGTCCCCTAAGCCACGCCACCCCACCTGAATCTGTATTTCTCGTGGGAGTTGTAGCTTTGTCGATAAAAGTGAAAATACCATCGGAACCCCAAAGCTGCTGTCGAGGAGAATGATATTTATACTGATTATTTTTTGTATCGTGGAGAATTTGATTTTCCAAAATTAAATGTTATTTGTAATGGTTTCCCCTTATTAAAATCACAGTTTCTGACAAAAACTTGGCTGTCTAGATTTAACTACGTTTGTGTATAAAAGATTTATTAAAATTGTCGCAAAATATGCGCTGGGTGTGTCTATTTCAATTCAATTCTTAAAAAAAAAATGTTGATGACTGAGCACAGAGTAATCTAGGTGATGCAACTGCCGGTCGAGCTATCTTTAAATCGGATTTGCAAATTTCATGTGCTACATATTACATTATTTTATTCATTTGTTATATAACATCAACAGGAAATACATTAAATACACCCGTCTTAAATGAAAAAATGTTTATGGTGAATATATACTCCCTACTTATTTATTATATGTGGTCACATCATGCTCTATGTCATATATGCTACAAATATGAATGATTAAGGAGTTAAATCTGAATGTTTTATATGTTGAAAAAAGTAGTAATAGGTAATTTAAAACAGTAATTTAAAATTGAATAATCAAATTCCATTACTACTAGGCTTAAAAAAAGTATAAGAACAAATAATTCTCTGTTAATAATTATAATTAATGTTTGGAGAAAAACAAAAAGATTGGGCCAAAAACACACAAAAAGTTACATAATTTTTCTAATAAATATTATTAATATAATACTTTTGAATTAATAAATAATTTTAATGTTATAAATATTTAACTTCCTATTACTTAATTTTTAATCTAACAACGACCACACTTTGCATACTATCAAAGACATAATCTCGTTCACTGTATAATAAGTACTTTCTTTAACAATTAGAGACGTTATGACTACTTTTTATTCTTATTCTCGCAAAAAGATTTCCGACTTAATATTTCTAATTTATTCCTACTTATACGGATACTAAGATTGTACTTTAATTATTTTAAACGCTTTCCTTTTTAGTTTTATATTTATACAATTAAATTTTATGTAATTATTCAACTAATTCAACACATACGGTTATATTTTGTTTTATTATTTTATACATTCTTATGAAAGAAATCATGAAATATAATAGTATGCGTAAAATTTATGTCATCTGTGCATTTTAATCGAAAATAATTTTCTAATTTGGAATTTTAATAATATAATACAATAATAATAATTTTAATGGGTTAATCAAGAACACCCACTCAATATCGATGTGAAAATTTTAAATTCCGCTAAGTAACTGGAATATTACATATCACTTATTTTATAATATTTTTTAGAAAATTATTTTTCAGTAGTTCTCAATATTTAACATCATCTTTGCTTCTTGCTTGTACAATAACAACATAGTGAAATGCTATACGAATTGATTATATTTAAAATCTATGTATAGTGATGCATATTGTCAATTGCTTGCACGTATCGTTCCCCGAATGAGGGTTTGCAATCGACTTACTACGTGAGCTAATGCCCCTCGGTTGAGCCCGAAGTCCTATATCTATTGATTATTGTTATGGCTTGCCGTGTCTAATTGACTATCGCTTCTCGGTAAAAACAATTTATAAAGACAGTGTTAAAGCGTAGAAAGTAAGCACGTACCTCAATTTCAAAGCAGTATACATCATGCAGTGTGTCATATACATAATGCCTTCAGAAATTTCTCTGTTGTATGTAGTTTACCAGTTTGTCTAACAGTGTTTTAGAGAGAGATTTAATCATGTATGTACGTTATACTTTTTAATGCACAACCATTACTAAACAATAGACACACACTTGACTTTATTGATCAGAGTGTCTCAGAAATTAATTTCAGAAGTATAATAAATACCACGTTTTAACAGTTTTAAGCGTGGTATTTGATTTGATTTTTATTATTCCGACGTTTCGGTCACTTTTCAGTAAGCGTCATCACGGAAGACAAAGATGTCAAGTGTTAATGAGTATTGCTAAAGTTTTTACTTAGCCTACCGCCAACTTATTCATTTTATTATTTAGTTTTAGGTCATTTTAATTGTTTACAACTAAACAATTAAAATGAACAAGTTGGCGGTAGGCTAAATAAAAACTTTAACTATATACTCATTGACATTTGACATCTTTGTCTTCCGTGATCACGCTTACTGAAATTGACAGAAACGTCGGAATAATAAAATACCGCGCTTAAAGCCATTGAAACGTAGTTTTATTATGTGTACTAGTCGCGAAAACTTAGAAAATACTAAGTATAATATGATTTATATTGTGCTGCTTTACTACCCTTTTCTCCCTTCTTGCTGTCTTCTCTATCTCTTACTGCTAGTGACATGTATAATATTCCTCAAGAAGTCTAGCCGGCATTTCTTGGGCCAAATCCTTATGCCGTACCTGGCGAGTCTGTTTTAATTTAATATGTGTAGATCCAAGTTCTGTGATGAATTGATGTCTAATATTTATCTAATGCGCGAATGTAGTTGCATCTAGTTTTCTTTCGGTGTAATATTTCATAGAAAAACTACTTTTCGGGATCATGTCAATATATTAGTCCCGGGCTGGCTGTCCTCGGACTTACCTAAACCTTTCGAATGTTCCATCTCGCCACCCTGTCTTAGATCTTCGGAACCGAAGGACATCCCTGGTGATCCTGAAAGTGTTAGTTAGCTTAAGGCTCCTCCTAATATCGAGGCCTTTTTCCATGCTAACCAATTTTTCGCATAAAAATAGTATTTACATTGAATCCCTATTTAAAAAGATTGAAAGCAAGTAGAGGCAGCAGTTTCAAATTAATTAGTGTTTTTTTTATTTTTGTCGTTGCGCTGACACAGCGTCGTCAGACGAGGGAGGCTGCCTTTGCGACTCGTTAGTATACTCAAGAGGCTTACGGAAAATTTTAATTGCTGCAGCGATGTGGCACTAACTTTGGATGTAACTAAGGGATCGTGGTGGTTTTTAGACAAAAAAAAAAGAAACTTTCGTGTTATTTTTTTTTAAATAAAATTGTAAGCTTGTCTCTACAGCCGATTTAAATGTTTTGACGTTTATTTGTACGAGTTTTGTATAACAATATTTTAATATCTCAGACACCAAGTCTTTCTACACCGGTGTTTAATAATGTATAATGAAGTGAATTATTTTATTTCAGTGCATGAAGCATGCTTAATTTTTGTCAGCGATGAAGATTAAGATAAATCGAATTATTACGGTCGATGCACACAATATAATGTTGTGTAATCTGTACTTAATCTTGTATAAAAAATATTTTAGAAAACTCTTAGATTTTGAGGACAAGATTAAGGTTACAATGAAGTTTTAATATTAGTAAGACATATTTGTGGGCTTTCTAGGTGGAAGTTAACAATTTAAAAATATAACATGTACTTAAGTCATAGGGTTTAATAGAACTACGTTTTAACGGTTTTAAGCGCGGTAATTTATTTGATTTTTATTATTCCGACGTTTCGGCCACTTTTCAGTGACCGAGACAAAGATGTCAAGTGTCAATGAGTATTGTTAAAGTTTTGTTTGCAACATTGAAGTTATAGATGAAATCGCAATTTTTTTGTAGACTTATAAGTTAGAAGATAATACTTAGATAAGCGTGTTGTGAACCTACATGTGCGATAGAGCTTTCGTAAAAATAGTCAAACGTTCCAAACATTCTCAAAGGGAATGCTGACGCCCTTTAGAGCACGCCTTTTCATTTAGCCCTGACTATGTTCAGGACTATTTATGTGTATCCAGGTGTATCCAGATTATTTACTAATAGTCTGTCCTTTAGATATAGGTAACTTGCCTAAGAGTGTACTTGAATGTATTATAAATAACTACACAGCTGTATGTTAAGGTTAGATAAAATAGATAGTAATATGTCGCTTTGGTTGTAACACTACTAAGATATTGTGATAAAATAAAATAATAAATAACTTTAAGTATTATGCCATAAGTGATAAATCTTTTAATAAATTGTTTTCACGAGCCTATTACACCCAAAACAGATTTCGCGCTTTTACCATTAAATTTTTTAAAATGTCTATGTGCTAATTGTTTGAGTGTTTTATTTAAGTTCAGGCCCAAATAATGCCATTTGAAGTGTCGCTGCCTCTGGGCTTGCGGCGTGCGCACTCATGCTCATATTCACATTTGGTGCACGGGAGCAGCTTGATTTAGTGGCCCTCCGGCTCCGGTCGGGGATTTAAATTAGTGTTCTGTCATATGTCACACGATATTTTATTTTGTTTCTGTCGCGCTGCACGCCCGCGAGCTTATTTCTCTCGAAATCTCCGTTCTTACGCTGTCACAGGCTATTTATAAACACGCCTTATATAGAGTGGCTTTTATGTTTGTACTGTCCAACGCAGAACTTGAATTTCAGGTCGCTTTTTATTTACTGACACGACCGATTGAATGAAATACGTGCCTGCAGTTAGTTTAAAAACTTTTTACTTTTAAATAATATAAATGAATTAGGTAAACATTTAATGTCACTGGTTCCGTTATTTGAGGTGACAAGATTGATAGTGGTTTGGCCAGGAGTCGAAATTCGGGCGCTCTTCAAAAAGACGAGAGTGATTGATACTTTTGAATTCCCTTGATTGAAAACAGAGTCTGCTATGGTCCCATTTTGGAGGCAGTGTAAAAAAGTCTTATTGTTGACATATGAAGGATATTTCATTTTGTACCTACATGATTTCTCTTTCACCACAACTGTACGTTAATATTTTAAAACACTCGTCGCTGCAATTATTTCCGAAAGCATATTGAAAGGCATAATGGCTTTCAACTACCGTCGCAGGTCGACGTCTTTATGAGTTGATGCGATCGACTTTATATAGCACAGGATAGACAATAGCATACGGATCACGTACGCAGATGATGTAAGGAGCGATTTCCTGTGGGCTTTGCAAAGTGTGGTGCTGTGAGCGCGTGGCATACGCTTGCTTGCTAATTATCCGCAGTGACGTCATCCGTGGGGAGCGCTGCTTCAGCTCGCCGCCATTATCAGAGGCCTTCGCGCGGAAACGACAACGACCGCCGCTTTCTCGCTGTAATACAAACACAAAAGTCTGATTGACTAGTAGATGCCCTTTAAGATCACATCAATAATAAATCATTATTGCTTACAAACTCATTAGTTACGTTCTTAAGAAGATCTTACATCATACACTGTCTCCGCGTAAGTAGCAATCTAGTCGACAAATAGGTACACTGTGTACTTATTGTCGGTGTATTGACTTGTTACCAAATTAAAAGTCTTGCTGCAATGAAATTCTGTTACTTTCGTATCTGACTATCGCAATTCATGATGCAGGCCGGTTGGTGTTAGGGCGCGTCGCCGAGCGTGACTCATCTTAATCGCGGCAATTATGCCGGTAAGCGGTTCAACCCGAGACGACTCGGGACGAGACACGACACGTGGCTCTCGTCAACAAAAAAGTGACGACAGTAGGTACGTATATTGCCTTGAACTGTTAAAAAATCCGAGACAATGTGCTGCTATAGTAGTTGTTAAATTTCCGGACGGAAGTCCCGAAATCAGGTACCTAGGTGTACCGACAACACCGGCCATTATCAGAACAGTAGGTAAGTGAAGGTTACCATCGATTGTAATTTTCATGCAGTTGCTGCTCTAGTCAGGGTTGAGACTAAACAAAGGAAATCATGTTTTTGTATTCAATTAGGCAATGAGGTCGGTAAGTATCGTAAGAAGTGTAATAAAAAACTTGATTATCTGTAATCTGTACGACTGACTAATCACTAATTGCGTGAAAACTCTAAATTTTCTGTTTTTCTCATTTAAAATAATGGTTTATCGTATCAAGGCTTTTTAACGAAATTAGATAAATTGTTTTATGTGACGATACTATAGAATTATTGGTAAATATGAATCGTAGATATTTAACAAATAAATTGCCTGCCGTTTATACGGCTGTCATTGAGCAAATGGAGCGACAAAGCAACAATACTTGATTTTTGTTTGAGTGATGTGCGGGCTAATCTATGCCACACTTAGTACAATAAAAAGTGTAAACGAACCGATAAAACTAAAGCTGCTAGCGTTAACCTTAAGTGAAGAAATATGTGTAATATGAGTGTAAATAAGAACATTTGTAATATGTACATAAGTAATAAATAAAATAATATACTACAACCGAATCCTAAAAATCCTACCTTTGTACAACCTAACAACTATCCAATTTAACTAGCCCAAATTTACCAATTGCCGCCAACCCGAACTAACTCCCAAATCCCGTGTTCTATCCTAATCCAAACAAACCCTAACCAAACAAATTCAAAAATTTCTACCTATTTCCCATCCAAACAAAATACCCAGTATATTAAATTAAAATGTAAGTAATCCAAAAATAAGTAATAGTAGTAGTATTAAGGGTACATTGTATTTATGAAAAAGCATAAATAAATAAAGCAACTGACTCGGGCGATCCCGTTCGCCCGCGTTAAAATGGGAACTAAATATCTTTGCAACAACATTGGATATAGTGTGTGTTAATATATAATTAAAAAAATTATCTAAGTTATCTTGTGACTGTTTACACTACCCTTAATTAATTATTGTAATTTAGTGTTTTGAGTATGTATAAGTTGTTAAAGTTGCACCCGTGACTGAAAAATTGAGAGGAAGAAGACTAAATTGGTATGGGCATATAATGAAGTGGGATGAAAGTCACGTGACAAAAAGAATGTAAAACTACAAGATGGATGGATACAGATGTAAAGGTAGACAAAAAAAAATGGATGGATTGTGTGAAGGCTGATATGATGATTTGTGGTGTGACAGAAGATGTGTGTCAAAATAGAGGAGTGTGGAAGAAAAAGACATATTGTGCCGACTCCAATTCATTGGGATATGGTAAAAGAAAAGAGAGAGAAGTTATTACAATAACTACTTATCATTATTTATATTTAGGTTTGTAAATTCCGCCACTTAGTAGTAAAAATTAAGCTGTGAACATTACCTACTTATAATAATTTTTATGACTAAAATAACAATTTCTCGATTTTTAATTCAAAAAGAAATTTTAGTTGCTCTTTAAGCTTTCTGAGCACGGTATAATAATATTATTTTGGGATATATTTCGTGAAGTAATTTAGTTTGGATGTCGTGGTTGCTCAGCGCGATTTATTTCAATTACCTAGATTCGAATCCTGGCTGGAGAGAATGCAGTTACAATGACCACATGGGAAAGAAAAACATCGTAAATAAACCTGCACATTGAAGTTATCTAATGTGAAATCTGCCACTGGATCTTTGACAAGTATTGCAGGTATACTTTACTCTTTAAACGGACCCGAGTCGCGGGACGTTTTTGGCTCATTTTATAATTTAACTTCTCTTTGTCCCTATGGTTGAATATCTTTTTGTTATACAGAGGCTCCGGGTTTGTTTCCTGGCGGATGGTGTGAGTGGGATTGGCCCTGGAGTGGTCCGTTGTATATTACCCATGGCATAAGCGACACTTGCTTAGCTTGTTTGTTTGTGTTCGTCTGCCGATTATTTGTTACAATATTATTAATTTACTTTTACCTATTATAACTTATTTTTATCGTGTTCGCGTTGTTTGCCTATTAGTCATCGCGTCAAGAACATAATCAGGTCTCGGATACGTAACATGAACATTTTAAGAGACAAGAATCGTGAATCATGTTGCGCTAGTGAGCGCTTTAAAATGTCACGCAGCTCACAATTTCGAATTTGAAAAGGACTAACGTCTCGAGCTGTATGCATCACGACCTCGTTTTGATATGCTGTAAAAAGTGGATCCTTTGTACAACATCATTCATGTTGGGTAACTTTCAGAATGATAAATGATTTACGCTTTGTGATCTCCGTTAGTGTTCACGTGACTGCTTTGACATTCTAAATAATTAACAATCGGCGGCAAAGCGCATATATACGATAAGTAAGAAATGGGGTTCAGATAGTATTTTCGTAAGTACTCGCGGGTGTTACACGTAGTTAAAACTGAGGGCCTAAAGAGGTCGTTCTTATTCGTATGATGAACATAACAAGTATCAATATAAAGTGGAATTTTATGCTATGGGTTACAACAGAATCGCTTAGTGAAACCGACACTGTAGTGGAACACTTACAAACCAATAGATGGCGCTGTACAATAATTGAGGTCGCAAACGTTTCTCAAAACTTATAAAGAATATATGCAAATTTTCAACAATAATAGACGGGCCTAGACCTGCGAACAACAACACTAGCCTGGCTGGAAGATCTTCCTTTAAGACGGAGGAGCATTCCATCTCGCTCCTCCACCCTATATGGGGCACTCCCATCAGCACTTACTCTACTCTCTAGTAGTCACTACTAGTATATCTAGACACTTGTCAATTTCACTAAATGATTCTGCAAAGGCGACGCCTTTAGGCCTTCTGCTCTTTAATGGTTTTAAGATGAGTTTTAATTTTGGTCCATTAACGTGATAGACCACAAAAGTCTCCACTCGGTAGAGATAAGAATGTTGAGACGGATGTGTGGTGCTACAACAATGGATAAGGTGAGAAATGAATATATAGGGGAACATTTAAAAGTCGCACCCGTGACTGAAAAATTGAGAGGAAGAAGACTAAAGTAGTATGAGCAAGTAATGAGGTGGGAGGAACAGGAAGATTGACGGGTATCAATGTAAAAGTAGACTAAAAACTGTGTGAAGGATAACACGATGATTTGTGTTCTGACAGACGATGTTTGTCGGAATAGTGGAGTGTAAAAGGAAAAGGCATATTGTTTCGACCTCAAATAATTGGGAGGTGAAAGAGAAGAGAGAGAGAGAGTCATGCTATAGATTGATACTGATCACGGCTATTGAAATGTTAGCGAAACGTCACATTGCAATAGAAAACTGTTGAAATCACGCTTAAAACCATCAAAATATAGTTTTAATTTAACTGAATTTAAAAGCTGTTCTAAACGCATTTACATTTAAAGTAGCACTACAAAGTAATATTTATTATTTAATATTATTATAATGGAAGAAGAATATTAGAAATGATAACCGCACAGTAATAATCTCCCAAATCTTACATAGATAGCGCCACAAATCGTTCCTTTTCTCTTTTTAACGTTTTATTATTGAAATATATGTTTTTAGACCAAATCAAACAAAAATTGAGTCTTAAAAGTTTATTTTAAAATTTTGATTGATATGATTTACAAATGTAGGTATTATAACTAATAGTACATCAAAAAACTATAACAGAAAGATGCCCTCTGCACCTTCTATTGAGGTAGTAGAAGTCAAGAAGTCTTCAGAGATACGTTTTTAACTAGACGAATTAGCTCGCCCCCTTCATGTTTTTCACATTTTTAAATGCAATGTAGAAACTCGAGCATAAAAATGTTTTAGACTTCTTGCGGGATACTTAATTGTGCAGTTGCAATTACAACAAATTAATAGTTTGTCACAAATAAGCGTACTTCATATCAGAATAAGAATAATAACTTAATAAAGATATTAATTTGAGTTGTGTATGTTGTGTATATAAATACAATTTTATTCATAGTATTTGTCACATAGCGAAGTAGCGAATGGAATGCACCACGCTTTACGAACTGGCTTGAATATTTGCAGGCGTTGTGGTATTTTCATGTCACGTTCTAAAAACAGATACTACACTTTGCGGAACTATTCCACATAGCAGTGGGATAGAAATTAATGCAATTTAGTATTTAACAATCACATTTTCGGATACATATAATATTTAGGTCCAAAATATTCTGAACTGAATATAGGATGTAGGTGTCCATACATGAAAATTTACATTAGAACGGTTTCAATCGCATAAATAGATTCCTATACGTTTTTCGCGGAAACTATCCTATTATTACTCGGTATGAAAAGTATTCTATGGTTATTCCGGTTAAGTAAAAATGGTTTATCCAGTAAGTGGTGAAGAATGAACAAGAAACGTAAAATAAAGTCACTTTCACATTTAGCCAAATGGAAAAAACGTAGCAAATGGATAAAAAAATAGAACGCTTATAAATTTGTTGTGTTCGTCCGTTCATCTTTCTACAATATGTTGTACATAAGTCATATACATAGCCGTTTAATGCAAACTGACTATTGGGTCTATACAATTAAATGGAATTTCGTAGTTTATAGTGAAATCGTAAAAAAATAATTTGGGTTGGCCACTACGCATGCATCTGGAGAATTAAAAAAATTCAATATACATAGACATGTAAGATATCCTTGGTTCTGAAAAATGTTCGGAACGTTTTAGTGACTTTCTTACTTAAGTAAATATGTACGTACGAAGAGGCTACGCGGTTGCTAATTTTGAACTATGGAGTGGAAAGTTCTGAAAAATAAGATTGTAACCTTTAATACAGTAGAAATAAAACAGTAGATTTTGATACATGAAGTATTTTGGATTAAAGATTTTAAAGTTTATATAGCCCAATATTACAAATAGTAAAATAGTGGAACTTCATCACTTCTATGAAGCTATACAATGTACGTAAACTGACACGCACTTGGTTGATAAATTTATAAATTGGTATGTATAAATATCACACATAGATTACTTTAAATAGATCGGTACATAAGCCTGCATCAAATTTACAGGCCATATTAAGTAATCAAATTGTCTTCAAAGTGTTGTTCAATTGCTATTTCGACATGAACAATGGCGGTTTTTCGTAAAACAATAGGCTACTAAATAACGTTGATTGCTCAGCGATATGGAACGAGATTTCAGAACGGAACAATTTGTGTTGGTACTCCTACATGCTGCCCACATTATTGACGGTACATTTTTAAGATTAGTTTTGACAGAATACAAAATGACCCCCATTAACGGCGATTGATAGGTGTGTCTAAATAGTTGCTTAATTGTAATGTATATCTAACGAGAGTGGCGCCGGACGGTTTAATCTTTTTGCTCGTTATTGCAGCATCCGCAGGATAACTCAACATGTCCGCCTACGAGTTTCTTAAGCTATACGATAATTCCTACATCCAGGTTCTGAATACCGATCTTTTATATATTATGTGTTTTTAATGCACGAAGATTGCGGGGGAGTTTGTTCTTTGTTCCCCTCTTCCTCTTTTAACAGTAAATAAAATTGCTTTGGAAGCGGTGGTAAAATCATGACTTCAATTAGTAATCTGTAAGATTCCATTTTAAAACATTCATTTTCATGGGCCTTTAAGCAGTCGTTGTATATTTGAAATTATAATATTTTGCACTTATTTTGATTTTTTAATTAACTTGTATAATATGTATATCCATATACACTTCTGTACAAAACCAGTTTATGTAGGCAAATATTTTTCCGATAACGTGCGTTAAATCTTTGCAGGAAAGCACTGGCAGTTTAGACAATTTTCTAACCTTATGTCCGTTGTTACTATTATCATATACTATTGTTGAGGGAAAACATTTGTAAAATTTGCAAATCCGTCTCGAACAAGTGTGGCGGGTATTACTGAAGGACCTGAGCCCAGTAGTGGGACTTTTGTGGGCTTATAATATTATTATAATTAACATTCTAGATCGTTTTACATTATTTGCTATTATGTTCGGGTGCTTGCAGAAATGGCTTAAGATTTAAATAGAAAGGCATGAGTTGGCTGACCCGAACAGGTTCCTGTTGCATATAAGCTCCACGCCTACATATTCGCGATCCTCCTGACCCCACGCGTAACCCTCGCTGACTCATTTTCCACCACTATGGCCACTATTTACGTTGATACTTGATTCCGCGCATCAATTTTGCTTGTAGAGTTGTGACCAATTTTGGAATTAAAAGATACAAAATTTTCTCTTGTTATTTTCTATGTACAAACTTTTATAAATGCTAATCTGTAAATTGATTTATACACATTATTGCTTTGCGGTAATTATTATTTTTTTACTTTTTCGGGTTCTGTAGCCCAATGACAAAAATTGAACTTTCATATATATATATTGCATGAGTTCTGCAGACAGGCAGACGGCCCACTTGATGGAAAGCAGTTACCATCGCCTATGGACATTTGCAACACCAAAAGTGCTACAAATGCTGTTGCTCTCTTTAGGGAGACTGGAACCTGGTCACTAATGTCGGAACACAACTCAAGGTTGTTATGGCGGCATACTCTAGACCAGGGGTGGTAGCCATCTAGTCGGGCAAATACCCTACCACCTGGCTGTGGGTTATTTTATCGCCTCTTACGACAGGCCGCCCGGCCGCAGGAAATTGTATTCTTTCTCCGTTCCTGCACGGATGAAAAATTATGTCAGTAATCTTAATGATTCCTATATGTATGAAACAACACAACGCTGTATGTTAAACGAGGGTAGCAGTGGGTAGGTAGAGGTCCCTCCCATCCATGGCGTGGTTCTCTTAAATATGAGTTATTTTAGGTCCCGTAGCTAAATACAAAACCTGTGGATATTCGTCATCTCTACAGAAGTTTTTATTGTGTGTGTGTTAGTAAAGATACTTGGACAATTTATATCCTATAAATGTCAAGTCGCATTTGCTTGTTTGTTTGAAGTAACAAACTCTTGCAATATTTAACATCCTTTACAAAGTAACTCGTATAATTTCTTTAATAACATCTCCTCTGTCATATAATAAAACAACAAGTGAGTTTTTGTAGATTGTAATTTAGCAAGAACAATGCATCATTCAGCGGCGCTGAATCAACAAATAGAGTCGCGTGCTCATGTGATTCATTTGCGACTTTGGGTCAGTAAACGTGAAGTGGGTGGAAGATTGCTTCGAGCATGACCAATGTGCAATGTAACCAACTAGCTGCCTCCCGTTGTTTTACTCGCCTTGAGTTTAAATTAATATTTATATCTACAACAGCTGCCTTCCTCTCCAACTTGCAACCGTACTTCTGCAGTTTTCCGCATTGTGGATAACAATTGTGGCTACTGCCTTGATTGTTTGGGTTCTAACGTGATGTCATATACCCTAATTATTTCCTGAATAAACGAGTTATTTAATGCTAAAAGATTTTTGCAAATTGTACCAGTAGTGCCTGAGATTAGTGCGATAAAATATGCATATTTACTTATATATAAATTCTAGCTGTAATATATACTTTTGTGTTAATAAACAAAAAGTAACTATTATAATTACAAAAAATTGTGGCTCAACATAAAGCGCTACTCTAGCACCAGTGTTACACTTTAAATTGAACTGAGTTGTGCTCGTAGCGGGCGGCCAAGTATATTTACTCTGATTGTAATATTCAGTCGTTGACTCTAGACCTGAAGGCCTCTAGAAAATGTATTTGAATTAAGCGTTACACCACTGCGTAAAGATAAATTCGCCAATAAAGGACAGCTCCGACAAGGGCCGAGCTATGCCCATGATTCTGTACTTTGTAGCAATATTGCATTCAGATTGGAAGATACGATCCTTATTACAAGGTAAGTGGCGTTGGTGAGCTAGCGCCGCATTCTTCCATGATTGTTGTAGTCTTTTTCTCGAAGCATTCGGTATTTCTATATGAGGAGAGCAAGAATAGAGACACGCTCCATTGCGTCGCCATCTTCGTTTCGTGTTTACACACGTGTCAAGTCACGATGCTATGAGAAAGTAAAACATTTTTTCTTTCCTTTTGGTTAATTGATTTTTATTGAGTTATTAAAGTAATAATTCAATACACACATAAACTGACACATAATCGCATTCAGTTTTGTTTTTGTTGGCTGCGTTTGTACCTGTGTAATATTTGTCGTAACTTTCATTTTGTAAATTTTTAAGACATGATGCCCAACAAGGCAAAATGATTTCTCGGATTAAGCAGTACCAGTTGGGTAGCTTTCAGCTGAACTTTCCTCCCCGCCACTTGTGTGTGCCAATTTCATCATACACTTATAACTTACCAGCGATAAAGTTAATCGCTTGCAAAATTTTGTGATGGCGATAAGTTGCAATTATTGATTTGTGCGATGACGACTGTGGTATCGGAAAAATCCGTAAAAATGGAAATCAGCAGTAATTAAAATGTCGGCAGATAATTTTTTTAAGACTTCGCAATGATAAACCAACCTTCCACGGTGCACTTTTGCAAAGTTTGAAATTTTTAAAACAATTTTACATAATGATAATTTCATACCATATATACGTTTAGTTGCTGGGCTTGAGTTTCCCCATAGATTAAAAAGCCGGGCGGTATACCTACCTACACTGCAAGGTCCTTAAATCTATAATACTACCCAAGTACCACATACGTATGACGAGTGCCTACGGACGAGTAGGTATTCTTCCTGTCTATGTAGTACAAGATAGATTAACAGGTTTAAGCGAATCGGTAATCTCGATATTTAGGTTAAATCAGGATTATATAGAAGTGCGCGAACCTAGCAGTGGGAGGTTTATGCTTTGATATTATTACATTATATCTATATTAATATTATAAAGCTGAAAAGTTTGTTTGTTTGTTTAAATGCGCTAATCTCAGGAACCGCTGGTCCGATTTGAAAAAATCTTTCAGTGTTGAATAGTACATTTATCGAGGAAGTCTATATATAGGCTATATTATATTTTTTTAAAAATTAGGGATCCTTACTAAAAGTCCAATAATGTAACCCGAGGTGTAAAAATATGACCCGAAAAATCCTTACACGGCGTGCGCTGCGAAAACTATTGATTATAGAACAAAACAATGTACTACCAATTTGCACAACATATAATTGTCTACAAAAAATATCGCGTAACCATATGTCTAACTATTGTAGTTATCTCACAATAAGTGTTTTCTTTTATTTTTTAAAATAATTAAAATGCTGTCGCTTCAAAAACTCTTTATCTTGTACCTTGGTATTATTTCTTATCAAAATAAATTACTCCATATTCAACACGAATTCAATACCTTTCTAGAACTTTTTGAATTATTCAATTCGGACGTTTCATTCAAAAGATATCGCGATTTTTAAAATGTAAGTATTAGTGTTGTAGCCAAATATACTAATATTGTTTGATTGAACGCGCTAATCTCAGGAACTACTGGTCTGATTTGAAAAATTCTTTCAGTGTTGGACAGCCCATTTGTCGAGGAAGGCTATATAGGCTATATAGCCTTCCTCGCTAAGACCAATAGGAGCGGAGCACCAATGAAGAATGTTTCAAAATCGGAGGGTTTTGAAAGTAAATTCCACGCGGACGATGTCGCGGGCACAGCTAGTCACCTATATGATGCTTTCCTCTATAGTTATAACGTAGTAATTGTAACAAAAACTGCAGTAGCAGTGTATGGTGTATGATGAACCAAAATCGTTCAAATTAAAAGAGTGCATAGCCACAAAGCTAGCATGACATTCTATGTACTTACAATTGATAGACTACGATTCTAGACGTTAAACAAAAAGATATGCAACTCAAAAGCACAAAAAGCCCAAGTATATCACAAGTTTATGACAGCTATTTTTAAACATTCAAAGTAAGCAAGTAAACTTGCCTCTTTGATGTTTCCTTTCGCTTGGCTCTGTTGCTTGTCATTTATGTTTGAGTCACGCCTTTTTGATCATGTCAAAGATGATTTCCATGTTTGCTTTTACCTTTTGATTTCATCCTATTGAGTGCAAACATTTTACACATCACATGCTTTGATAGAATATATTAATTTTTTCATGTTAATGAATTAAATATTTTTTTATTTTTTTGCTAATGGCTTTGTTTTAAATTAATTAAAGCTGGTACCTGAAACGCCTACTGATGAGCTCGGGTTTACCCATTTTAAGTAGATAGACTATAAACGTCGTTACGCTTCTTTAGAGTAGTTCGATAGTTTTAGCACATTTGTAATATCACTAATCTCGACATGTAGATTTCATTGCTACGGTTTCCTTCACTTTCAGTGCTCTTTAATAATATTAATATGTATACACATTAAGATCGAACCCATGTCATTAGAATAAGACACGTATGCCTTATTTACTGAGCTATCATGATTTAGCGGAGATGTTGAAATAACTTTGTTACTACTTAATGACGCATGATATGTGAGTCATTTTGTAAGCACCGCTGCTAAAAAGTCATTGAAACGTTGGAATTAAAAAGGATAATCAAATTAAACACCTGCTGCATAATTTGTTAATAAATGTATTTAATAATCCAGCTGCGAAACTAAAGAGTAGTATATATTTTAAAAGAATTCTAAGTTGAACCAATTAAATCATATTTTAATTGTATACTTAATACATGGTCTGATTAGTTTCAACTTGAATTGCTCAGTTCAGAAACCAGGCGTTCTTATATATTGATATTTCAGCTCATTCATAACGGATAATTTTATGATCTTGTACATTCTAGAATGCGTGGGCTATGAGCATACAAACAGTCTGAAGACTTAACCGGTGTCCGTTGCTTGGCCGACGTTCTGCTAGTTATACACCGGCCATAATATTATGTCGGTGGTAAACGACAGTTCTCGCGAAACATCCAGGAATAGCCCGATTCCCACACTGCAAAGCTTCGTTAAATCTGTCGCTGAATGTACCAATGCACATCGCTGCTGGAGTCATTGATGCTATTTTATTGTTGAAACTGTGCATTTTTGTGCATTTACCAACAAACTCTGTAAATACTATATCCATTTGTATGTACGTTTATGTGATGTGTGACGGGAGAGACTTTCTTTTGTAATAATATCGTTTCGAAATGTATCGTCTTACTGTGTTTCCCTTTCTATCTGACTTTCCATTTGACTTTATTAAATCATATCATGCAATTTAGTACGGTGAAGCCGCGAATTGAAATTCAATTTCAATTCGCGGCTTCACCGTCGCTGTCAGTCAGACATAGCGACTCTACAAGGATCCATTTTTTACGCAACGCTAAAGGTCCTTAGGAAAAACTTGTGCTTGTAGCCGACCAATACACTTTAAATATGCGTGGCAGATGCAAAGTACGTTCTCCTGAAATGAGAAGACTTAACCAACATTTATAGGCTCGTATTATATTATCCTCGCAGTGTTCTATCGAAATGCCTTTGATCTGTTCGGGGGTCAAATATATTAATCTATTATTTTTTAATTTCCGAATAAGGTGTAGTTTTCGACATTCATTAGGTAGTCGTCTTTCAACTTTGAGATTTTTAAACGATAACGTCATTGTATGTTTAAACAACCGTTTCCTTTCACAAACGATATGTTCTACGATTTCAATTTAAATTGACCTAGTAAAAATAATGTTTAGTATTGTTTGTTAAGATTTCACTTAGCCTCGGCCTCTAAGCATGCACAAGGCGTTATGTGCCTTCATGTAGTACAAGGATACAAATATTTACGAGCCGAAATATTATTATTTTTAACAATAATTAAGATTACATAAATGATTGCATGTATTATCTAACTGTTATTATATTTTAACTGAGTTTGTTAGACTTTTAAAGTTGTATTATTCGTATTATTCTTTTTCAGTGTCAAGTACATATAATAATATTTATTTTGTGAAAATAAAAATGCACATCAAAATATCACATCCCAAGTTCCTGCCAAATGCTGATATTAGATATGTACATACAAACAAGTTTTCATTAAATTTGGTATAGTTTTTAGTCTTAGAAATCTTAATTTTCTGTTGATTGCACTTGTGTTGAAAAATATAAATGCTTTGCTCCTCATAGTTTTTGAATTAGTGTATGTAGGTGTTTTCAAATCGGCTTATGTTATGTCTTTAACGATAATCTGAAAGTTTATGCAACTTGGAACGTGCGATTTCAAACGCTTTATTATTTATGTCAAGCTGCGGTATATACAGGATACTGCGACATAAGTGGGCAAATGTTGGCCTTCTGTTTGATCTCGACTACGATCACATCCTTTGCAAATTTGTTATGCTTCCCGTGCTTGAGTAACAAAGCAACGTGACTTGCCTAGATTTGCAGATTAATGCTATCTTTATAGTTAGGCATGGTTCCTAACTTATGGTTGCGAGAAGTACCGTAATTTTTAAATTTATTCTCTAATGCTGATCCAAGACGGATCAAACAAATTGAATCAATATGCTCGAGAGGCGCCGAACTAAGAGGAAAAGACGATATTCAATAGCATTGAATGATTCAAGTTTATGTTTATATCGATCACTTTCATTTATCCAAATTGAATCCAAAATATATTCATAATATTTGTTGCATCATTAGAAACATATGTAATTTGAAATTGTGTTTTAATTAGAATTTTGTTAAATTTAATTTTATACATAATTATATAACATTGAAACATTAGTAATAATAATTAAAGCTAAATAAATATTGAAATAAGAATATATATATATATATATATATATATATATTACGTGGCAGTCTTTGACCATGATGAACTCCGAAACTACTCCACCGATTTTGATGTTTTTTTTTATTTAGCTGGATTTCTTCCAACTTAGGACATAGGATAGGTTTCACTTTAATTTATAATATTTTTACTGAGCCAAAGCAATGCGTGGCTGGGGGGGTCAGCTAGTATAATATAAGTTTCAAAACATTGTACGCCGAATCGGCAAAAACATGTGATCATTTTTAAAATAACAACACCTATTTGTATAGCTACCATCTTTTTATGCAATAAATTATTTGATTTGAAAAACGGAAGTGAACCATTAGCCACATCGGGTTTACAGAAAAATTCTTTCAAATACATTAATCTCCAAATAATGTATAATAGGCTGATTAATTTAAGCGGGTGATAAACCGGCGAACAAGTTCGCGAACTTATTGTTCGACTACCGTCACTTATAAAAGTTCCATGCTTCACGTAACATACAGTTCAAAAGGATCGTCGAGAAACAAATCTACGTATTCGCTCGCACGTTTGTCACTCGTTTTACATACGTGCAATTCAGAAGTGCACGATCTTCGTTTCATACGGTGTCGTAACTTCTTCGAAAATTTCGTTTAATGTAATATTTGGTTCTGTATTCTGCAAAAATTCTGTCATTTTTCGGGATAAAACTTTCTTCATACAAGAATTTACAAAAATAAAGTAGTAAGTATTATATATTATTGGAATATTAGTCATGTTGAACAATGTGTATTATGATAAGTGCATAATTATCACGATATGCTTCATTTGGTAAAAGAAAACGGTTCATTGAATATTGTAATAATAAGAATCGGAAGGTATGATTGGATCACATCGTAAAATATTTACAGTAGGTATTTAATTTATATGCTTTTACTTCTGAACATAATCTTACGTTAATATTAGGTATTAATTAACTGCTACTCTATGCAAACTCGCATACAAGGCTATCTTAACCACATTGAACGCCAAGGTGTCAAAATCAGCACGTCACCTTGTCAGTATTAAAAAAATAAATCATTAAAACTATGTAGTCCGTTTTCAGAAGGCGATTTTTTTGTGATCTAGTTGAGATGGTTTTAAGTAATTTTCAAAGCTAGCAGATTATGCACGATATATTTAATTAGGTGCTAGGTCTGTGCGCCCCGGTGCCATGCACCCCGTATTCCGAGTGGTTGAGATTAGATTTTGAACACTAAATAAAAATAAATGTAATTAATATAATAATTATTTAAAAAGCTGGTTTAGATGAATGTCGTACCAAATGTTCAAAATCTTGCAAATCCGTATTGGATTGTTAATTGCATCATGTGTAAACATGCCCGTATGGATAGCCGGCGCCGGCGGCTCGGCGCGTCGCTGAGTCACACAATCACGATGTGGGCCGCCCGGGGCATTGTGCGCAGTGCCATGCCAGGCTGTGGGGCGCTGCATGCATTGTATGAATTGTATGTAAAGGAGGCGGACAAACACAGAACGCCACGCCGACGCTCAAACCAATACCGGGTGAAAGCGTAGCCTATCGCTTATATGCCATTAAAATCTATACTAAACCAAGCAACATTTTATAGCTTCCATCAATATATTAAACATTTCTGCAACTGTTATATTCCCATCTTCGAATTACGATATATGCTAAAAGAAGATTTCTACTTCATGTGACTTCTTTCAATTGTTTATGTAAAATGTAAACGAATTAAATATAATAATATAACTTCAATCAAGATAATCGCAACGTGCAATCATATTATGGTAATCTTAAGCAAACACCTTTGATTCTTGAATGCACCTTTATACATATCGCTTCGAATCTTCGTTTTATTGCACCATTCAAAAAATATATAATATCATTGCAAATTTCTATACGAAAAGAAAACTACATCTTAAACACAAAAGGGCAGTGTTTGTTTATCAAATAGCCTGTCTTTTCCTCACGAACTGTGCCATGATGAAGAGACCACCGATTCATGAAACGATAACTTTTACCATTCGTGAGTGGAATACTTAACTTCAGTGAATCATTCTATTGATAGCGTCGTTTTAAAACATATCGACTTTGTTAATGTTTTTTGTCATTAAGATAACTAATCAGGCCACAGACTAGAACTTTCTTCGTTTGCCTTGCTCGTGATATTTTTGATTTTGTTACACGTTCATACTCGGCCATTATATATATAATACATAAACCCAGATACCCATATATGTATAAACTTTCATGACAATCAGTTCACATCCAAGATCGTGAAGTAAGGAGAAGTAAACTTATGAAAATATAGAACGGGGGAGAGGGCTAAAGCGGCCGCTTTCGCACATTCGTATTGATAATATGATAAGTATCAAAATATGCTATGACTTACCCTTACTAGTATATTTAGACATGTGTCCTAAGTGATCCTCGAAAAGTGGCCGCTTTAAGCCCCCAGATATACATACATGATTTTTTTATATAGACATTTGCGAGTTTCTTACACGATTATATCATAACTTAAATTAAAATTTTAATACTAATATCTCTATTCATCTACTAGTCAATACTAGTAATGTCTAAAATTTGGGCAATATTTCTATCGTCTTTAGAAATGTAAATAAATAATCAGTAAATCTTTATTCACATAAAACGATGTGCAAGTTATTATAATAAGTTAGTAGTCATTTAGGCGTTAGGTAATGCCTTTTATTAGTGAATCGTGATGTTGAATTTGTTTGTTTCGCCAATAGATACGTACGGCGGCCGTCGTAAGTTTTTAATTCGCCCATTTCTAATGGCCGGTACAAAATTGATAAGCGCGGTGAGCATAAAATAGCATTATAATACCCTTGACCCGGCGTGGGAGAGACACACGAGTGTATTTTTAACCGGCCCGTTCATTCCTCCGTACAAGATGGCAGTCTTGCAAGGCCTGCTTATTGCGGATTTACATATTAAATGGATGGTATACTACCATGCAAATTGTTAGGGACCTGTAACCAGGTTGACGGAAAAACGGAATCGTTATAATATTATTTTCGTCCATCTGTCCCTATTTGTCACTACTATGTCTCAAAATTTATTAGGCGAAGGCATAATTCTATACATAATGTTGTAAAAATGGTACAAAAATCTAATAGCATGTAACGGTGAATTGAAAAAAAAAGGCAGTGTATTGGGAATCGGGATACATGTCTTCTATAATCACAAGGATAGTTCTTAGTGATATTGTTCTTTTAAGTTATTTGACGGTGATATATTCCCTTTAGGGCTGATATTTCAAACACCAAATAAAGTTATTCAATGGATAAAATAAAACATAAATAAATTAATAATGACTGTTATAGTAATAATTATCTATAATAATATAAAATTTTAAAAATGCCGTGTCTGTACATTGATGCTCTTTAAAAAAAAAACAACTGGAATACACTATATAGACGATGCATTTTTTAGATTTCTTGTCTGTTTTCGCTGATCGACAGCAAATTCTTAGACAAAATCTGCGCTACTTTTTATCTGTGAATTATTTAAACAGGCCAGATTAAAGAAAAATGAATTCCAATGTAATTTTTCACTGATCGGTAGCAAATTTTATTTAATAAAATGTGTGAAATTTTTTCCCGGTAATCCCGCGGGAATTTTCCCGGGAGCGTTTTGTAATTGTTCGGGTGCATAAAAATTAGCTTATTCCGACACAATTTTCACTAAAACGATAGATAACTGTGGTACTTTATGTCCCGGAAATGCCGTAGGAATTTCAAGTCAAGCGTGGACGAAGTCCCGGGCATATCATAGATATACATACATACATACATATATACATATATATATATATATATATATATATATATATATATATACGTGTACTTGTTTCATTTTGGATTCAGTTAGATTACAATTTAGTTGATAGATAACTTTTATATGATGAACAAAAAATTCTCCCTTTAACTTTAGAACTATGTATTTTTAGATATATAGGTATTTTCGATAAATTCCTTGTTTAGTAAAATTGCAAATATAGTGAGTGCACGTTCGTCATCTCTATGCAACTCTTCATTGCGCACGGTGCCACACGCACTTGGTTGGCTTATTTTATCCGTATTGCGTTTAATAACAAACAACAGAAGAAGAATACAGAAATAATATTTGCGAATAAATACTGACATTCGAATATGTAACTACTTCGTTACAATTCATGCGCTGTTTACTCAGCTGCAAATGTTTCGTGTTGTCTGTTTGTTAACAATGGCGGAATATTAATCCTTAAATAATAATTTACGAATGATGACTAAGTTGTGTATTATACTACACTGTAAATAGCAATTTGTACAATAAGGAAAATATTTTTAACAGGAATTAGCCGAATTGATCACTAGACGCTTGCATCTATTTCGGGCTTGTTTGTTAAGTCTTGCGAGTGGTTCTTATACATCAACAAAATGACTTCAATCAACTGGCTCGGTGTTTGTTTACATTACGTGTTAACTTTTGACTCTTACGTGATACAGGAATTAAATTTTAATGCGCGTGTCGTAGTATTTCTGTAGAAAACATTAACATCTTAATTGATCGCGCATTTATTGTTCCTATTGGTTTAGTAGATTTAATTCTGGGTTTCTAAAGTCGACCGCAGACCAGGTTCACACTTTTTATGAACGTAAAATTTACGTGGCGATAATGACGAAAGAAATAAACGTAGAAGCCTAATTTAAATATAATTTTACGACTGAAGCGTTTCAAAGTAAACTTTCCGGTTTTATATATCTTGTGCCAAAATTTTACGATTCATGTGTAGCATCACAATATACATAAAGCTGTTGTGTGGCCGTACTTTACAATTAATTATTTATTATCAATTGGTTTATAAATTACTTGCAAAAGTGGATGGATGCAGAAGTCGTGGAAGGCCACGACACACCTTCCATGATCAAATTGATCGTGTACTAGCAGAAGGTGATGTCAGGAGCCTTAAGAACAGACGAGCTTGCATGACAAGAGTTATGAATGTCAAAGAGGCAAGTGAGGTGTGTAAGAATAAGCCTAAATGGCACTCTGTTGTTCGTGCCTACCCCGCGAGGGAACTGGCGTGAAGTTATGTATGTATGTATGTATAAATTACTTAAATCACCAACTATTTAATTGCAGCGTGTAAGGAGCCAGTCAAATGGAAGACGTACAACATAAATAACTATTTACTAACCAAGCCCTTTAGGTCAGCGAGATTCAAAGCGTATCTTGGTGTCCAAAACGAGAGCTCGTGCTTCGTATCTGCATTCAGTATAAAGTTGTAATCGAAGGAGAAAAATTATAGCGTCTCATACTTATCTTACGCATTTGCCTGCGACTACGAGTGCACGGGGTAGAGTTCCTATATATTCAGTGCAAACCACTTAAAAATGGATTAAAAATACACCTGTCGCGTTGACTCGATGAGCGTAGGATATACCTGCATATTATATGCACATACATTCGGAAATTGCAATGATTGCGTCGCATACATGGCAGGTTGAGCAGGTGGGGTTGATAAAGTTAGGTGAAAATGCATTACGCCAGCACCGACTGATATCGACTTTGCAATTACCGTACTAGGGCTACTACTTCATCTTTAGGTTCCAGTTTTATGATACTTTGTTAAGCTAAATTTTGTTGTTTTGCGAATTACTGTCCACTTTTGAATTATTTATTTTTGTTACCACAGAGATTTACGCCGCTGAAATTATAATAGAATTCACTCGTGACCGAGGACTACATCACCTTATCTTTTTCCTTTCTTTGCAATACCAATACAAATATACCGTAAATATCTAATTGAACCGTGAAATGTCAACCCTAATCACATGTTATCCCTACCGTCGACGCTGCGAACCCGGCTCATCCCCACTTTGCACTGGCAACGCCGGCTCCCGCCCTCGCAAATATTTGCCATTGCCGGTTTACAAGGTATTTGCATTAGCACCTACTGGACTGGTCGCTTGTAGCGTTTATTGAACTGCACTTACTTTATCAATATTCTCATATTTATCAGATGTATCTGTGTCCCCTTCACTCGGCCTACGTGCACTGGTTCGAAAATCAATAACACTTAATTGAAACTATTCAAGTCAATAAGTTTTACCTCCTTTAACCATATGATTCTGATAGTTTTATGTTAGAAAAAATATTATTCTTCCATAGTTTTATCTATAAATATTTCTCATCACGTGATTAACTTACAATCAGATGGCATCAGTAACGTAATTGACCGGAAAAATTATAGGGTTTGTTGTTTGTTCATTTAAGTATGAATTTTCTCTCATGTTTACATTATTGTGTAAAGAAACACAAAATACTGTAATTTAATCTAACGGAATGAGCTAATCTCAATCATTTTGGAATTTATGTAACTACGGTAAAATATGTTAGGCAAGAAATTTTTGTTGTTATGGTTAAAGTCTAATGCTGTTCTTTAATCATGAAATTTCAGAATGTATGCCCAATAGATACAAGCAGTTTTCTTTATCTGTGGAAATGAGAGGTCGGCGTCCGCGCACAGACAGCTGCCGCGGCGTGATTAGACATTCGTGCAATTTACACTGGATCGATCTTGTTGCGTGAGCTCTTCGAATCTGATTCACCGCTTTCCGATTGGCGCTGTGAGAGAACACTGCGAATTCATGATCGTTTTACCAAAAAATTGCATAGTCAAGTGAATTTTTGGATTAATCTCCGCGAGCTGCGCAATGTAAAATGTTGGACCATTTCCGCGGCTGGGATCATTGACACTTGGCGAGTGGCAGAACGCGAACGACGTTATACGGCGCTGTTATTTTATCTGGTTGTTAACCTGTAATAGAAATAAAACTTAGATAATATACCGGCAATGTTATCAGGAAATTACGTTCTATTTTCTTCTAAATAGATGTAAAAGTTATTAGTGTAATTTTATTAGTGTTCCCCTGCAATTTCAAAAGCTCTGTTTTTAAGTTCTAATGATACGTAGCAGATAGAATAGAAAATCCAATAATCTATATAGATAACAATGAGTAACTATAAATTTCTTACAATTCAAGTAAGCTGATAATTCACCAGATAGGAAACATAAAACGCAATATATGTTCCATTGCTATTTCAGAGAAATAATTACTTTTCGTCATCCATTCAGTTATATTTGGATTACATTTGCCGCCAGATTAAGGAAGTTGGAAATCACTTTGAATTGACATAATATGATAACTCATTTTATATAGTAACTTTTTAACCGAATATTTAGATTTAATTGAATGTGATTTTAAAATTGGTTTGTAGTAATTTGCTAGATTTTATGATTGCTGCTTCTTAAAATGGCCGAAACTGAAATGACGAAATAGATTAAAATAGAAAAATTGTCTGTGTGTGTGCAGTTCACACGCATTAGAAGTGAAACAATGTGTGGCAAGGGGTGGAAGGGATTCTAAGTTTCGTGACGTCGGCGGCAAATGAAAATTGCACTGGATATCCTTTAAATTTTTTTAAAATATTGTTTATGTTTCTTTTATATTCATTATTCAATATAGAATGATTAATAATCAGATCTACTTCATTAGTTTTAAGCAAAAATTCAAATAGGTTTTGATTTAGTTATAATAATTCAATAGGTTATGGTTAATTATTTCCCTTGACGTAATAATGCAAACGAGTTCAACTTGAAATATTCACATACTCATTGTAACCTTTCGTCTGTTTGTTTCTGGCTTTATTTTATTGTCATACATTGCGTCAGTTTCACTAGGCCTACATAAATTTGATGTCGTTTCCCGGAACTTTGAATTCAACAATTGGCACAGTTCTCATCTTTTACAGTTTGTGTTCATACCGCTGCAACTGAAATTGAGGTCGCTGTGTGTTTGAATGCTGCAGTTTCACGATTCGGATTTCCTATTTGGGCTTAGTGGATTTACATTCAAAAATTCAGTTGTGATACTTTCACGTCGTGATCAGGTCGGTTATCGGTGATGCTATATTTCTTTGTAATTTTTATGTTATTAAATGTCGTATTGGTAGTAGGTATATTTCTGTTTTTGTGCAAATTGTATTTTTTTCATTCAATACATGTTGTCAGTAATTCTCAATTGAGTACCAGAAAATAATGAAAAACAATTTTTATTTTGACGTAGATATAATGTAAGCATATTATTTCAGTTAGGAATGTTTATAACTAAAATATGGTTCTAAATGTGAAAGGCGATTTAGATTCCTTTCTAAACCAACTTTAGAAGCAAAGTTCGACAGACAGCAGCGATTAACGAAACCTGCGTCAATATAATATTGGAGAATGCCAATTTTAATTAGAAGTATCTCAGTGGTGCATGTAGTGAACACGCCTGCGTATACTGCACATAGACTAACGTATATAGAACGTTCCGAACAGTATTTGCTCCATCGGAAACCAATTACCGGTCAACTGATGAACGACAGAGCGAAAGTTCTCCTCTATTTAATTACACTTCGCTGCGCGCTTGCGTACTAACAATTATAACATTTTCTACAATATTACAATCTTTATAATTGAAATATAAGAATAGCCTTATACGATTTTTCTTATTATATGATTTTATCTACTAAATGTTGCCCCAAGTAAGAAATTTATTCTTTGTATCAGAAATTAGATCACCATTAAATAAGCAGACCCATATTAGGTTTCAATAAAATGCTCTGAAAGTATTCGATGGAAAGCTATTAGCGGGAAGTGGGTGATGTTTGTTGTGTGTCGCGACTGCCGGGGCCAATTCGGCTTTGTGGACAGGCTGCTCGGCTGCCAAGATTTAGCTCTAAGTAGTACTGTCAACTTTGTTTTCCTTCGATAATGCGTTTGTAAATATCCTCCCTCCCCCATTGCTTTCACGGTTGAGTTCTTCATTTAAGTATAGATTTAATTAACGCTATTTTTCGAGTGGTTTATGATTACGATAATGTTGAATCCTTCTATTGATATGGTTTTTGCAGTTGCCGATATCCTTTGCAAGCCATAATACAATGTGTCACGTTTTAAAATAAACTCTTGAGAGGCGTTGTAATATTATGAATGTGATGTAATTGTGTCCATGTACATCTGATTTTAGGTACAGTTAGACCGCAGCCTCGGTGTTGTGTTGTTGGGTTCGGTTCCCGGTTGCACAATGTCCGCGCATACCGCAACTGGCATGCGCGTTTTTCATGTCCCGTTTAGATTGACGGCATTCAATAATTTGATTAAAATGTTCTATAGTAACGGTATTTCGATTTACAAGATAGACTCAACAAAACATAATCTACACAGTAATGCTTGAATGGCTACGTTCGTTTCTGTAAAGGGTACTTTTCTCCTCAATCGATAGTTTCGAGTCTATCTGTGCGCGTCTTGCAGACAGGTACAAGATCGGCATGTCTCATAGAACCAGGTTTTATTTGAAACCTTATCTCTTGGATAATAAAGACCTTTGTGGTTGAATATGTTTAGCTTAGCTGAATCGGTTGATGGAGGATGCTCATCTATTTACTCGTATACTGTTATAATCTTATTATTCTTAAATACAGTTTATTATAATCGCATGCACGAAGTCGTGGTAGCTCAATGGATAAGCCGGACAAATCTCATTCTGGTGCCGAATGATCTTTCATAATAAGTAAGAAAATCTAGACTTCGAGATTACCATCGATGTTACAAAATCAGGTAATCCGCCGCAGAAAACTTAACGAGTATACCGTCTGTTCTCCGAAAATGGGGAGACTTGTGGCCAGCAGTGGGGTCGCTTATGAGTTGGTTATTATTCATACTTTATTGCACTACCATTATTGTGACAACATTTAAAACCATTCAAAATAATGATAAACTATTCAATAAACACTTCGGTACATTTAGTGGATATATTTAGGGGACAACGATATATTTTACTGTCTGGCGGGCGCAATACGCCGAGCCAGACGAGCTCGCTGGAAAATTGCACTTGATTCACCCGTCCGCACCGCCTCTTCTGCCTCCTTCACTCCATGTTCGATTTCCGACCTAGCACAATTATCTACCTACCCTTCCATACCATTAATATGTATGAGAACGCAATCTGGTTCTGAGTCGTTTCGAACAATGCAAAAGCAAAGTGCGGTTTGAATATAACTTTTAATTTAGGTGCTGTCTTTTGCATACGATTTGCATTCACAGGATGCAAACGCTTTTGCCGCAAGGTCGATAGGGTAGTTTGAAGCGGACGGCAGGTGCTTTGCGGTCATCGCATCGGATCTTAGTATGCGCCGATGGGCCGTGATCCGTTTTTGCTTGGCATCGTAGGGAACAATGGCCGACGCCGTACATTCCATCGGCATCACCGTTAGCTGCCGGCAATAATCGTCCCAATGATAAACTCCGCTATTGCTTGACGCAATCTAGTTTCTGACTACGTGCTCTATATTACACACATATCGCAATACATTTATCTGTTAAGAATTCACCTATTCCGTCTGTTTTATTTTTCGCCAATTACAGCAAGTTGTTTAATTGATACTGGTTTTATCAGACTTTCATTTTTCATTCGTGTTGTGTCAATTCTTATAGAATATTTTTTTCAGCATCATATTAAGATTAAAAATGGCTTTGAAGAAGCTTATTCCCATTTAACACTTGACTTTTGAGATAAGTATAATAATCAAAACTTTTAATAGATGACAAGAACATATTGAGACTCTTAAGTTTACTTTGGATATATAAATCATTCTAAGTACTTTCTACAGAATTATAACGAAATAAGAGTTGACGGGGCGCGGTTGGCTCGTAGCCAGACCAAACAGGGTAAAAAGCAAGGGCGGCGGCGGCGTCGACCGCGCCCCGAAATAGCGAACAAAGTCAAGGCGTGCGCTCAGACGATGCTGCTGTAGGCGAATCGAAACACCAAGCAGGTCTGTGTCGAAATATCCATCCATATACAGGGTATTACATGCTTTAATGGTTAATAGAACCGGCGGACACGCCCTGCAGGGCGAGGTCTGCCCTGTCAAGTGAACGTACTGTCGCGCCGATGAAAGCGTCAACTGCCTTATTTAGACTAATTTAATTATGATACACCATCGCATTGCTGTAAAAACACAATGAATATGTTAAAAATGGGCTAACCGAGCTAAATGTATGCACGCCACGGTGATATTAAATGTGCAGACACTCCTAATAACTAGCAGAACCACACGAGTCTAGTGTTGCTTTAATACTTTTATTAATTAATTTAATTGTATAATTCTCGTGTGAATTCGACATAGACAATTTGTATTTTAGGCAATAGCGTAATAAGGGCATGTAATCACAATATTCTACAAGGCCAAGAGGTAAAATATTGTGTGTTGGTATGGTAGGTTCTGGATATTAGGACAGAATTTAGGCGCCCGTGTCGCGTACATAATGCGGCCTACTCACGTAGTCACACTATCGGGCACAATAGCGGTGTGGTGGACAATGACTCATGGCCCAGAAGGCTTGAGACAGAACAAGGACATCCTCACATAGAATCGCCGCCTGTGGCAAATCGAAACATAAACATGGTTACACCATATCCGTCGGCCGCTATTCAGTATTGTACCGAAACAGATTGCACCCAGAATGAACTTCGCAATACTTAAGTTAGCGCCAGATGGCAAGCTGATATTATTGTCTGCATTTAAGATGCAGCGGCCTTTTACAATGTCCAATATAAATGTCACTAGACTCCCATATTGAAAGCTTTACGATCTTGAAATATCAGAATAATCTATTCTGTTCAGAATTTATTAACCGGTCTTTTGTTAGCATTAATAAAATTGCGGTTGTTTTTTCTTGTATGTGCAGATGACTTGAAGGCGGTGACGAAGCGTCTGATTGTGCAGGCCAAGCGGCAGGGCTCTGCTGACAACATCTCCATTATTGTGGTGTTCCTGAAGGACCCGCGCGACATCGCCGCCGACAACACCCTGCCCATGGATCTTGGGTAAAATATAATTTAACTGTTTTTTTTTTAGTTATAGTACAATAAACAAGCTTACGGCCTACCTGATACAAAGTGGTTACCGTCGCTTGTGGTTCTTTACAACACCAGCGGTGTGACCAGTGTTGCGGGGTTTGAAAAGAAAATTATGGCATCGTTCTTGAAAAACGCATATCTAATATATAAAATTCTCGTGTCACAGTTTTCGTTGCCATACTCCTCCGAAACGGCTTGACCGATTTTGATGAAATTTTTTGTGCTTATCCGGTATCTGTGAGAATCGGCCAACATCTATTTTTAATCCCCCTAAATGTTAGGGGTAGTCCACCCTTAAATTTTATTTTTTATTTTTTAGACAAAATTTTTAATTTCTATTTTTTTATGATACAACATACAAAAATACATACAATCCTCAATTTTCACCCTTCTACGATCAACCCCTATTTTTTATTTCTTAATTATAAACTTTAATTTCTTATTTTGTCATGACATGTCATAATAAAAAAAAAAATATTACTCTTTTAGATTCACAATTAGAACCGGTAGGTGGCGCTGAGATCGGGTTCCGGAATCCTCCTAATCACCTGGAGCGATTTTGGTAATTTTCTTTTTGTGTGTTTGAGTGGGTACCCGGATGGTTTAGATTCGCAATTAGAACCGGTACGTGGCTCTGGGATCGGGTTCTAGAATTTTATTTTTTAAAGGCAGGACAACGTCTGCCGGGTCCGCTAGTATATATGTATATGTATACATCTTATTGTTTCATTTTTTGTTTAAATACAGGGAATAATAATTCTTGCAAGGAGAATTTGTTTCGTTTGCATATTTATTTCTTTATTTTAATACTTATGTTGCATTATAAACATATATTAGTGGACTATGTTTATAAACGAAAAGTATAATTAAAGATTACAAACTACATTTTTCGGACAGTTTTATGCGTTTCTTTAGACGTTGGGACGTATAATATTTGACACACAATGTTTTTATTAGCACCGATGAATTACTTTATTTGTTTCCAATACTAGGAAATACATACAAATTTAATTATGCCAACGTTATCTAGCCATAATAGGTTTCAAGGAATTGTGGCTTTAACAGCTATCATCATTTTGTCATAATGAACACGATTATTTCTAGAATGGCCTGTCGCTAAATTATGTCATCACTACAATATTGTTATAATTGATGATAGTTAATAACGTCTTTGTTTTATAATAAAATCCCACTTATGGGTTTAGGGCCTGTCCAGTTCTAGGGGTAATCAAAGGTAGCGACACCTTTGATTACCCCTACGCTAGTTCAAAACGAATTCGCGGGTTTGACACATCATTTACCTCAATGTGCAGGATTCCTCAGGATGTTTTTCTTCAATGGCAGTACGTGGTAATTATAGCAATATCCAGATTAGGCCAAAAAGCTACCCAAGTGGTGCACATGCTTCCCGGCCAATATACGAAACCATATCTCTATTAAAACAACACAGACAAGATTTGATACTTTTTTTATTGTAAAGCTGGCACAGGCAGACGGCCCACCTAATGAAAAGTGGTTACCATCGCCTATATAGTTTTGCAACACCAGGGGCAGGGCCAATACGTTGCCAGCCAGGATGAATTAGGGGGATGGGATAATGTAGTCCGTCGGCAGTGGATGTGGCCTTCGAGGCTCCCGCCTGCCAGGACACGCGGAGTTGGTTGAGCTTCCGTTTTCCCGTTGCCCTGGCATAAGGCGCTGGCACGAACACCCAGGGGTTGTAGTGGGTATCCCTAATTTGTTCTCCCTAGAGGTGCTAGTGGCACCCCCGATTTGGCGAATGACACACGGGCCGCGTACTATCCCCCCTTGTGCTTGCGCTTGTCGCGGTCTATTGTCCTCAATCTGATTTCCCCGGGCAAAAATGCGGATGGGATAGGGAAGATAGGAAGAGGGGAAGTAGGCCGTCGGAATTCGTAACTAATCGTACGAAACACGATTAGCTCAAGGCTAACCGTTTCACGCCTATATTCAGTGTTTGCGTGGTATCACACCGATCGAGCCGGCCCTATGGGCTGTAATCAAGATAATGTCTCCTGCATGGCTTTACCACGTCAATCAAGATTTAAGAATCAAGTAGACTACTACGGCTGAAGCGCGCATTATGATAATGTAAACTATTAAATTTCCGATCGTTAACCGGTTTTCGATGGAACACGTAAAAATGTCGTTCAAACGCGACATTATCTGTTACCCGACGACCTTGGATGTTGGCCAGTCTGTCTCCTAACCCCAACTCTGAAAATGAAAGTCTAATATTATTATCACTTTCACTCTGTTGCCTTTAAATACTTATAGGTAAACATATAAAAAAATATCTAATATTTTATATGTATTGCGAAACGAAGAAACCTATTTTTATTGTACCAAAGCAATACGGTTCATATTCATATTAATATATAAATGTGAGTTTGTTTGTACATTTCTTTGGTCCTTCTTCACGATCGTTATAAAACTTCTTAGAGATTGGCAACGCGTTAGTGACACCCCTGATGTTGCAAACGTCCGCGGGCGACGGTAACCGCTTTCCATCTGGTGGGCCAATTGCCTGCCTCCGGCAAAAAAGGCTCTTAAAAATGAGCAGATTATGTGTCCTTAGTTTTAGACATTTTTATGAGTGTATATTTGTTACCCGGACCCATGTATTCCATTCTATCCGTGCAGGAACGGAGAAAGAATACAATTTCCTGCGGCCTGGCGGCCTGTCGTAGGAGGCGACTAAACAACCCACAACCAGGTGGTAGGGTATTTGCTCGACTGAATGTCGACCACCCCTGGTCTAGAGTATGCCGCCATAACAACCTTGTGTTGTGTTCCGGCATTAGTGACCAGGTTCCAGTCTCCATTAAGAGAGCAGCAGCGCATTTGTAGCACCATTGGTGTTGCAAATGTCCATAGGTGATGGTAACCGCTTTCCATCAAGTGGGCCGTCTGCCTGTCTGCAAAGTCAATAAATACCTATTTTTACAAACTTGATTTTCACGCAGCTACCTCGCGAAACGTTATCTTGGAAGTATCCCTTTTTTCTTGGATAAAAATATTAATTTCGCTTAATGGAAATACGCATAATCACATCGATAAAATCGATTAACTTCCAATGACTTAAAAAAACCCAAAAAAACGTACATGAAAAAATCTCTTAAGTTTTAATTCAATAACAAATAATTACATATTATATCAAAGTAATTTCGTAGTTTTAAACCAGTCATTTCAACAACAAAAAAATCTAGGTACGTGCATTCGTTGGATGATAAAACTCAAGGCTCCTCCAGTTTGTCCTTTGCTGAGAAAAAGTTGTGACTTTTCAAAAGTGTCCTCCATGAATTTTTCTGACCAGCTTATTGCTGGACATGACTTCCTTAACTTTTCATTGTCTAGTTTATGCTTGTCATAAAATTAGATGATTTATATTGCGAAACTTTTTCTTAAGTAGACTAATCGAAGAATAAAAATTGGGGTTATCTGTTAAAAGTTGTTATTGCCAATGAGAGAGATAATGAATGCGTTATCTTTTTCTTTTACTTTGTGTATGATATTAATTATGTCGAAAGTTTTACTACATATAAACACCAGCTAATTGCATGTCAAACCATGGACTATGTAGAGTTCTGAAGAGGATGACGACAGTCTACTGCTTTTGTATTTGACTACGGAAATCTTAAAAAATATTTTCGAAAGTAGCACAATCTGAAAAATATTCCACGGAACTTGACCAAACCAATTTTCGTTCAAAGTATGTATCTTTTGAGAATTCTCTAAGGCTAATAATACTTAAAAAGTCATTAGAAAACGTCGTGTATATTATACGCGATAGACTTATAACACTTTAGTTAATTGATTAATCATAAAAATCTTCCTGCACGCCACTGATATTGGTAACAAAACATCGCTTTTTAAGCAACTATTAAATTCAAAGTTCTATGAGTTCAATTAATTTACTTCAAATGTAGGCTGGATAACGCGTTGGCGAACGCCCCACCGTTCGCCATGGAGACAGAAGCGTGCAAGCTGCAAGTGGACGCGGTCGCAGCAGCCGCAAACGCTGAAGGCGGCGAATGCGCTGACGCCGATGCGGAAGCCGAAGCCGACGGCAAAGAAAATGACATTGACAATTCGGACAGTGACAGCGAGGACTTGGGCCCAGAGACAGCAGTCGACGTGGAAGATGTCGACGCTGATGCAAGGAATCACGAACCCGCGCCACCTACACCTCCAGCTCATACCGGTATGTATCCTGAATCAATAAATACGTTTGCACATAAATATACTGGTTCGCCGTGCATCATCGCGTACGTAATTTCTAATTCTATTCTACATTCGGATATTTTGAGTGTTTCGTTTGATTCGGTGATAGATGCAACTTCTGTTTCTTATTCTTTTTATATTTAGGAAGAATGATTGATCGTTAAAACTATTATTGTAAAATGGAATTTATATATTCCAAAAATGTAGCGGTTTCGCCTCGGTAAAAGAGCCAAGAAACGCTGGCTTGACGTCGTGAAAGATGATATGCGTACTAATGGAATCACACTGGATGCCGAAGACGGTGCGAAATGAAGAAAAAAAGTCGGAAAGCGAACCTCAGCTCCGAAGTGGACTCCGACACCCTACTGGTTACTATTATCTACGTTACGAAAATGTCAACTTTTGTATTTTGAATTAAATACTCAATTGCTCGTTACGATGTATCGTTCACTACAGCTGAAACGAATTGGTTAAGGTTTATTTGACAAAAAAATGGCAACGCTTTATCATATTCTAAACTTCCCTAGGCTCTATTTAGCGCCAAGAAATTACAAGGTAGTCTTTGTGACGTCTCGAAAGTAATATATTAAAAATAATTGAATTCCAGACGAGCTCGTCTGACACAAAAATAGATTCTTCGAGTAGACATCATTTTTTTAGTTTATGGCCTTGCCTGCTTTGTTTTTTTATTGGACTTGACTTTATGTTGTTGGTCCGAAGACCTTACAACTTTACCGGGGTCTTTGGGGCGAGTGCCTTCGCGAAGCGAAGGCGCTCGTACTTTGCCCAGGGGATTTGTTGGTCATAGAGCGAAATGGTTTTTAGGCGAAGGCTAGCGCGTTTTTAGGCGAAGGCTAGTGGGGGAGCGAAGCGTGCCCGGGGAAAAGAACATTGCTGCGCTTTTCTCCGGGTTTACCTCTATCCTCCATTTGCGAAACCATTCGCCTAGTTCTGTGACAGCTGTCTGCAGCCGGATGCAAGCCATTTGTCGGTTTTGATCTGATGTATAGAGTGCGGTGTCATCCGCAAAGAGGGCCAACTCCACATCTGGAGTTTTTGGGATGTCGCTGGTGTACAGCGTGAAGAGTAGTGGCGACAGGGCCGAGCCCTGTGGTACACCGGCTGTGAGTGGGTGAGGGGACGAGCGCGTTCCCTCCACTCGAAAACGGAAGCTACGACCTAGGAGGAAGTCTCGCAAGATGAGCACGAGTCTGTCTGGCATACCGAACTGGTACAGCTTGTAAATCAAGCCGTTGTGCCAGACCTTGTCGAAGGCTTTTGCTACGTCTAGAAACAGTGCGGCTGTTCCTATAGGGCGGGGGCGATGGGCAAAGTGAGATAATATGTGCTCCGTGATGCGGTGCACCTGTTGGACGCATGAGTGTCTGGCACGGAAGCCAAATTGCTCATCGGGTATTAGATGTTTGCTGAAGGCAAAATCTCTAAGTCGAGAGAGGATGACCCTCTCGTAAAGCTTGCTGAGTGCGCTCAGTAGGCTGATTGGACGGTAGCTAGACGGTTTATTAGCCGGTTTTCCCGGCTTGTGAATACCGATGACATCTGCTTCCTTCCAGATCGCGGGAAAGGAGCAGTTTGTTATGGCGGCATTGAAGATGCTCACTAGAATTATAATTAGATGGGCGGGTAGGAGTTTTAAAACGCGATTGTTGATGCCATCGGTCCCTGGGGCCTTTCGCGGTTTGAGAGACTTGATCAGATCTTGCACTTCTTCGACCGTGACCGTGTCGAGTGTGGTTTCCGCTGGTAAGGAGGATCTACGTTCGACCTCGGAGTCTACCTCCGTCAGGTGTGACTGGTCGACGTTTTGCGTAGTGGGGGAGCATTGAAGCTCTAGACTCTGAGCAAGGCACTCGGCCTTCTCCTCGTCATCGAACGCCTCGGTGTTGTCGGCTCTTTCTAGCGCGGGTATGACAGTAAGGGTGTCTGATTTGAGAGCTCTAGCCAGCTTCCAGTATGCCTGGTGAGTTGGCTCGATATCCCTCAACGTTCTGTCCCAACGTTGTTCCCTGACTTCCCGGATACGTAGTTTGACCTCGCGCTCTAGTTCGCGGAGTCGGACTCTGTTATCCTCGGTGGGATATCTGTCGTGAGCTCTGGAGGCGGCTCTCTTTTCCCTCAGCAGTACCCTCACCTCGTCCGGCAGGCATAAGTGGCGGTCATCCTCCACTGGCACCTGCCTGGACGAGTTCCGCACTGCGGATTGAAGGTGGCTGGTGAGGGCCTCGATTGCCGTCTCCGTGTCATGGCGGGACACGATGTGGTCCGGGATGCGGTCCAGGTCTTGTGAGCTGGTTGCCTTGAGGAGGGTCTCAAGTCTCAACCAATCCACAGAGGTCCTAGTTTCAGATGTCTGGTCTGTCTGTGGTCCTAATCTGAGGATAACCGGACGATGGTCCGAGTCGATATCGTCCATCGTTTCGATCGAATGGAACTGAAGGGTTACGCCCCTCAGTAATGCTAGGTCGAGAGTGTTTGGGGTCCCCCAGTCGCGGTTGGGGGGGTATCTTGTGGGGGTCATGGGAGTTAGTATATCAAACAAAAGATTGTCTGATATATTTATTAGGGCTCTGCCATTGGGGTTAGTGGTATTGCAATTCCACTGCTCGTGTTTGCAATTCAGATCTCCGGCTATAATAACAGCCGGGCCTAAGTTGAATAGGGTTTCTAGGTCTTTCTTAATAAGGGTTTTTTGGCATGCGAGGTATGCTGAAACTATGACTAGAGGTTGGTGGCCAGTCATTGCTAGTCTGCAGGCGGATACCTCCATACCGTCTAGTGGGGGGGTGACTACAGGCATGCAGTGTAGGGATCTTCTGAAATAGATCAGGGTGCCGCCACCACGGCCTACCCTGTCATGTCTAGTGATCCGATAGTTAGAGATCTTTGGATCTCTATTACTCGGTTTCAGGAAGGTCTCCTGTACTAGTAGTATATCTACTTGATTGGTAACCAGGAAGTCATGGACCAAGTCGCGCTGGTTTCGAAGGCCATTGGCGTTATAAGTCGCCAGAGTCAATGAGCGTGGTTTATTTCTACCTACATGCGCCATTTGTTACCGGTAACAATAATTTGACTAGGTTGTTTAGTTACAACGATCTAAGTATTTGGAGGAGGTACGCGTGATCCATTTCGATCACGAGTTGATCCCGGAGGGAGGGTTGTGTTGACTCTGAAACTTGCCTCAGTTTCCGAGCCAAGAGTTGGACCTCTTGCAGGTCGAAGGGCAAGTTCTTGGCGAATTTAGTCGCCAAAGCTAAGTCCTCCGCTATAGAGTGGTGGGCCGATGGCCCTGAAGGTCCCTTAGAAATGGGGGCGAGGGCGGGGGCGGGGGTGGCCGAGGGTAGGCCGGCCATAACTGGGGCACGCGTCCTTAGCGGAGGGAACGCTTCCGTCGTGGGAAGACCCGTCCAGTGGTTTACCACTGGGGGGGGGGCCGCCACGAATGCGGGTTTGTTCGGCACTTTTCTAGTGCCTTTTTGGGCATTGCCCTTTCCGACCTTACGTTTGGGTCGGGGGGCGGCAGGGCAGCCTCTGTAGTTAGCGGGGTGACCCGCTTGGCCGCAGAGGATGCAGCTCGGTGGCTCCGGGGAGTCCCGGGTGCGAGTGCACTCCGAGGTCCCGTGGTCGCCCAGGCACTTGACGCACCTGGGACGGGATTGACAATGTAGGGCAGAGTGCCCATAAAGTTGGCAGCGATGACACTGCCGCAGTGTATGTTTTTCGTGTGGACGTTCCACACGAAGGCCAGAGAGGCCACAGACCTTCTCAAGATCGAAGATCTTTTTCCCCTCTGGGGAGAGGTCGAGGACAACCAATACTAGGTTTAGAGGGGACTTTGTGGCGTCGCCTCTGTGCATACGGTGCACTTCGTGCACTGGTAGGGCTTGGGACTTAAGGTCCTCTAGAATATAGGAACTTTCAATTTCCTGAGGAAGTCCGCGGATTACAGCCCGAAGGCGTTTTTCTTCTGGCAGGGCGTAAGTGTAGTAACCGATTTTACGGTCACATAATAAAGTAGTTAGGGCGCGGTGGTCACTTGAAGACGTGACCATAACTTTGATGCCGTGTTGAGTATCACGGGCTTCTTTTATGGAGATTGCCTTACCTGGCAGTTCTTTAGCGAGTTGAAGCCAATGGGCTTTCTCGCGGATGGTCAGGGGTGGCGGCGGGCGTTGTGAAGGTGGCCCAGGGCGGCTGGAAGGTGCCGCTGTCGGTGTTGTGCCCGCTGTTGGGGCGGGGTTGGGGGGGACCTCCCTCTGGGTCTTACGTTTTTTAGTACGATTAACGGTTATAAAACCGTCATCGTCTTCGCGGTCTAAGGGGATGTTCGCGGGAGGCGCGACATCCATAGGAGTAATTTCATCGGCCGGTGGAAGAGGGGCATCCCTGAGGTTTTGCGGACCTTCAGAGGATAAATCGATTTCTCGACGAGAATCGATTACGCGATGGATGGGCGAACGTGAACGCGATGTCGTCGAACTCGCAGAGCTCGAACGCGGTTTTGTCGATGCGGAACCGCGAGAAAACGAGGCGCGCGACTTTGGTGCCACACGATGGGCATCGTTGAGCGGGGGTGCGGGCGGCGGGCGCACTGGTAACGCGGCGGGTATGGATGCGGGGGGCGCGGGCGCTACGGCAGAGTGCAGGTGGACCGCGGTAAGCGCGGCGGCGGGGGTTGCGGGGCGTGCGCTAGTCGCGGCAGGTGCGATGGTCGCGGCAGATGCGGGTGCGGGGAGGGGGGCCTGCGCGGGGGCCCTTTGCACGTGTGACTCGCGGGACACAGGTTTCTCGGAATTAAGTTCCGAAATAACGGGCACCATTGATTGGGACTCCGGAGTCCTCAAAAATTGGTCGAGAGCTTGAGGGAATTGCTGTCGTAAAAACGACAGCAAACCCTCTAGCAACGATGGGGAGGGCTCCACGCCGTCCATTGTCCCTGAGGGGGACGAACGATTTGGTGGAAAAACCACCTGATGACGCACTTTTCACTGCACTGTCACAGAAAAAATACAGATCGACCGGGTGAACGAACGAACACAACGAACACGAATAACGGACTGCCGAGGCGGAACGGGAGACGTGCGCGCGCGACGAATTATTTTATTGTCTCCGCTTTCAACTTCCGGCCGGAGATCATTTTGTGCAGATAGTATTAAATTCTAGACGCACATGATTGTATGCAGATGACTTGTGATAGCCGATTGTGATTAGATTTCACGTGTGGGTGCTATGCTGCGCCTTAAAGGGGTGAACGCTCCCACGCATCCAGCAGCGGTGTTACTAAAAATAAAATAAACCTATTATGTATTATCTTTTACTTCCTAAAATATGGTGTTAATTTACCGCGTACATTACGTTGGATTACTTCTATTTATATCTAGTGATTTGTATACGCGACTTGTTCGCATTTACAGTTCCTTTTTATTCAAATACTGAATTGGGACTGGTTAAAATAGGACGCTTTATATTCAACGGTCTAGAATCATATATACCAAAAATCATCAAAATTCGCCCATAGATCTTATCAATGACATACCATCACTTATAACTAGTACTAGCAGAGCTGTTACCCGCGACTTCGACCGCGTGGAATTTAATTTAATTTGCATTCCGATATTTTTTTCTTTAAAATAAAAGTAACATGAATTACTCTTTATAAAATCATTTATCTGCCAGTGAAAGTGACGTCAAAATTGGTCCACCCGTTACAGAAATTAGTCGGAACAAACAGACAGACAACAATTTAAAAAACTGTTTTTTTAATATATGTGCCGTATATATACTCTCATATACATTTAGTAAAAAAAGCTGTTATTTTGACATTACAAATAGACACTTCAATTTTATTTACTTTTATAGATAGATGTATAGATTAGCAGTGGCGGTGTTAATTATCCAATTAATTGTTTAATATTTTTTTCTGAACACGTTGAGTCAAGCATAGCATAAATAATTATCATTGTGGTACCAGTTGCTAAAATGTTTATATTATTGTTGTATACATAAAGATTAATAATAGTTAAAATGAAAGTAATAAATAATACATTGTCTTGAAATATATTGAAATGTACATTTCAAAGTTAGAACAAAATGTTATCCTACGCGGGAGGAAGTTTATAAATTAATTAAACTTGGAAGTAATTAAACCTTTAATTTGTGATTATATTTAATTATGAGTATCCGTTATGCACAATTATTTTTGTAATATTTTGAGTACAAATTGTGATAAAATTCTATAAATTCAAAATAGTAATAGTTTTTACGTTTCATTAAAGCTTTTGACATGTAAGTTTTGCAGTTTAGCACTTTCCCGGGGTTGGGTCCCCACAAATACCTTTCAAACTTCAGAACCTTAACGTAACGTACCAGAAAATGTAGTTAAAACCTACCAAAATTATACGTATTATTTTCAGTCTTAAAAATAGCTTACATTTTGGGTAAGACCACGAGATTGACACTTACTTATTACTCCGTGCTAAAATTTACTATGGCCTCTCCGAATTAGTTTCAAAAGGATGCGTAATACCTAGTTTGTATGAAAAGCATAATAATTATATTGCGCATACATTTATTGCTATTTATTAGTGGCGGTAGTTTGGCGCGGATCATAGCTGGTACTCTATTTTTTATCTATGTAATTTAAAGCACTGAGACAGGCTGTTAGTTATTCATTATTGTGTGTATATAATTAACGGATTTTAGTTAGTTTTAATTAAATCCTTAAATTATGGATTGGATGTGCCAGGGCATCCTATCTGGGTGCAATTGCCCGCGCCTAGACCCCCTTGGCCCGCGCCCGCATTCCCTCGTCGGCAGCGGCGCGCCGTCCCGCCCCGCTACCCGTTCCTCGCAGTCGCTCGCTGAACGTTCGTTGGATCTGTGCTACTCTCTATAATCGCGCTACTATATTATCCGAGGGTTTTTGTCTATATTTTTACGGATCGAATATTTCTCCGATATTGAAGATATCAATCTATGCAGTGAAATTACCGTTCACGGTATGTGACTTTTAGTGAATGTTGTTATTTTCTAATACCGAAAAGCTTGTGAAAGGTTATTTCTGTGTTGATTCATGCGGAGAGCGGTGCTCTGGAAATAGAATCGTTCGCCCGAAGGCGCATCCCTCTGACGTCGGTGGACGAAGGATTCCCACAGGCCGACTCGAGTCTTTTGGTTTCTCGGCGTGCTAGCTAAGTGTAGTTTCGGGCGTGTCTCTGCAGGCTGTTCTCGAAATGGCGTCCGCGAATGTCTTGCGTGTTTGAATTTGCGACCGGTAAAATATCCTTGATAAACGCGCCGTTCGAAAACAACCGGCTTTGTTTATTGCGGCAATTACGAAACGTAATATTTTGCTGATTCCGCATCGAATCATTTTCATTTTTACCAAGGGTGTGTCACCTGTTGATTTTCTTGGCAGCAGGGGGGTGGGGGAGTGTTTGTTGCGTGATCAGCCAGGTGTTGAACAAAGCACCTTGTGTATTTCTATAGATATCTGGCTATGGTATTTGATCTAAAGTGTATTTGTGTGTGCAGTGGAAGAGAGCCACGTCGACGGTGCTCTAGTGGATAATGTAGCTGAGAGTGGCGAAGACTCCGAAGACGAGTGGAATTACTACAAAGGCGAAGGCGAACGCGAGGAACAATTCCCTAGCGAAGAGCCCGACGAACCTCCGCGCTCTGAGACACCTTGCCAGGATAATGTGAGTTATTATCATTCAAATGTAAAAAATATACTGTCTCAGATATGTCTTGTTCAATGCTATTATGCTTAATAAACCTTAAAAAAAAAAGGTTTTAACGAGTTATTCAAGAGTCATGAATGGGTAATATCTAGTGTACTCCATCTTCAACTGATTGGGGTCAAATGGGAACCTATTTATCATTTTTTCAAAGTTCGAATTGTTTGTGTATAACTTGTTTAAATTATACATTATATCCACTTAGGTAGGAAAGTGGTGAGGGAACTGGGTTGGTGGGAGTGTAAACATAGCATAATTATGTTGAACATAAATGATACTTGTGCTCTTCTCCACTACCTTTGATGTTGCAAATGTTCTTAGACAATGGTAACAACTTCAGCAGGTAGGCTAATTAGCCTTTACTGTACCTACAGCAATAATAAAAAAGTATACATGAATCTTGATAAATGTATATAATCTGGAATAAAAAAATAGGTTCATTTTCACCATTGAAAATTTATACTTAAGTTTATGTAAATTGATCTTGTCACATAGGCATGAAGAAGGAACTAACAAACATTCAAATAAAGCCACTCACATTGATATAAATGTCTAGTTTTAAATTATATAAATAAGGATTCAACTGAATATAATAAATACTAACTGCATGTGTACAGTACCTGTCTGTATGTTAAACGATATTGTAATTCTGTATGCATTGGCTTGTGGTTGGGCTTCTTAGAATTGTGTATTCATATATCTATCTGAAACTTATATTCATGAATACATATCTATAGTCCACAATAATCTGCTATAGTTGCCCATAGCAATATGGATGGCTGTGCAGTACATGTATTTTCATACAAAATATATTGAAAATAGGTATTACTCAAGCCAATCTAGCTAACTTGTATAATATTGTCATATTAGATTCTGGTGAGGCTGGACGATTTTATTTTATAATTTTTTAAAGTATATATATTTGTTAGGTATTTTTTACTTGAATGTATCTAATCACTTTATATTAATTTATATACATATAGTTTATTTACAAGTTCTATTTTAATTATACATGTTCGAAAATTGGTCTATCTAAAATAATAAAACAGTATTTATTCTCTTAATCAATAATTAGTTGCACAATTATTATTAAAAGTAAATCTTAAAAGGCTCTATTAAACAATAGCTAATAAACATAAATATAACTTAGTGCCTTGTCTATGTGGGCTAGAAACATTTTGGTAACTTCATTGCAGGTGTATTTATTGTGAGTGTAGTTAAATATTTTAATTTTAACAGTATTGTTAAGGATATAGAAAGTGATGGCAGTGTGTTTAAAAATATCCAGGTCATACATTCCCGAGTGATATGTATGTAATGCATTAAAAATTATGGCCACTCTCAGCGACAGATGGCCGACTGGCTATGCATTAAATGGTTTTTCATACCAAATAGGTATTGCAAAACCTTCTCCAAGTAATATGGAGAGGCCATAATGTTTGGTGCACACTGTACATTGGATTAGCAAGGTACCATTGTAATATCTATTACCACTCTCAAAGTCAAAAAATGATCTATTGTAACCTTAAATTGTTGTATGAATTATCATCAGTGAGATTCCAAGCAAAAGAAAAAAAAAACATTTACATGGTGATAATGCAGTTAATTTATCCTTTTATACTGAATCTTTTATAAGCTCACAACAGTTTCTTTTACTGCCTTCCTATTCAGAGAAAAGAATGATGGTCCATTAACCTTAGTAACCTAATAGTTAGAAACAAGACAAAAAAGACATTACTTACATTGCATTGTAATAAGGCATTTATTTTATCCTGTTATACTAAATATTGTGAAATCTCACAGCAACATTTAGAGTTAATAGTGTATTTATTTCATTTAAACTAGTAACAAAGTAAAGAATAAGTTACTTATGACAATGGCAAATTCTCTACTACTATACACATAATACATTTTCATTGTTTTGTAGTGAAAAAAGTTCACTTTCACATTCATATTTGCCAAAGTTTCACAATAGTTCACTGCAGTGGTTATTTGCCTTTTGCTTTGTTAATCAATTCTGTCTAGGGATAAGCATTCAATCCATAGCGTAATCCATGCCCTAATGACACTTGAAATTTGCAGTTTACTATCAAGGCAGTGAAGAAAGAATAAACTATCATTTAGTTTTAAATAAAAATAACTCATTTTTAGATTTTATGGTAGTATGGATTTTTAGTTATACACCTATAATTTAAGCTGTTTTTAATAAGCATTCAAGATAGTGTTATTTAAATAAAATGCAAGTCTTAGCAACGGAGCTGTGACATTTCATATGGCAGCTGTTTGGGACTCTTACTTGTTGTATGATAATGATGGCTGCTGCTAAGTTTCATGGTAGATGTGTAAACATAAGTATCTAGTGTAGCAAGCTATTGCTAGCTAAAAGTGGTCATAAAGTTTGTGGTGGATCACAAGAATTTTGATTTTTTATGGCTGTATAGGTGGATCATGTTTGACTGCTGTTTTACCTGATGTTAGGTGATAATGCGGTCCTAGGAGGCATCCATGTTACCTAGAAGGTATTAATGAATAGGTTATATCAGCACATAGATAACCAACTGCTGGACTCTATGCTCCTTTATAGGTGTGGTATCCAGTATGGGTTGGTAGATTTCACACATTGTTGGAGATCAATCTCACATATTAGACTTCTGATGGCCGGTTCCTATGTTACTATTCATGCACTTGCGCTATCATCAGTTGAATTTTGACATAACTTATATGGAGCTTGTGTCAAAGTGTAACTGACAGTAAGGCAAATGAACATTCTGTAAGATATAGGAACTAGCCATAAGTAAATTTGTTGTAGCGAGAAAAATAAATACTTTAATTATTAGCTTGTAGTAATTATTTTATATGAATCAATATGTATTGGATGCTTACTATAATTGCAGTCGGCTTGGGAAAGTAGCTCAGTGGACATGAACAGTTCTCCACTGAACCCGGAGGCGCCGGTGTTTGTGCCGGGTGGGGTCGGCAGTGACGTGTTGCTCGCTGAGTCCCCACGCAAGCCCCTCCCGATGGACGACATCGAACTCCCCGACGTAGCTCAGTTCCACGACGAGGCTGTCGTTCGTCCAGCGGAACTGCTAGACCTCGACAACTGTGATCACCTCAATGGACATCATGTAAGTAAACTAATCATTACATACATGATAATTAAAAGAAAACAAACACAAATTCGAAATAAAAAACAAAAAATTTGTATGTTGTAGAAACATCTTGAAGTCAGTGCATTTAGCATTTTTATTGGTGTTTTTTATGTTTTACTTGGCACCGACTATAAGATGTTGTAGAAAATATTTACTTTTTTTGTTTGGAAGATTTTATTTTTGTTAAAAAAATACTTTTTAGTTGCTTGAATAAATAGCTTTAGAAATAATATTTTAAGTGCCTAGAAATTGTACTATTGGCATGTGTAAACAAGTTTGTCATTCAAAGTCTGTAGGCACTTTGGCAAGGGCTGCTCATGATGTCCTTGGGATCCACTTATCAGATCCTGACTTAGTGATAATAAGACCACTTCAGGAGTATACACTTTCAATAAAGAAAAACTTGAAAATCAGTCCACAATTGACAGAGGAGAAATCATATAACAAACATAACAAACAAAAATTGTTATGAAGGAGAATTGAGAACCTCATCGTCCTTTTGGAAGTCAGTTAAAAAAAAAACTTTCTTAATTTTTGCTACAAACTTAGCAATAGCTTTTAACTTCCACTGATGATGTGCATTTTTCAATAAATACATAAAATCTAAAATGATTTTGCATACAGACAATTCAGAAATTAGGACAAACAGATCTGCAAAGAATACAAACTAGAAACTCCAGATACCAGCAGAAGGCTAATTAAGTAACTATTCTGTAAAACTGTCTTATCTGCCACACTGTCATCTGTTGCTAACTAAAAGGTTACAAACACTATAAAGTGAGCATATTTATTTTTTACCACTCTTAAGTATTTAAAACTAACAAAAACCAATAATTTTGATAGATCAATAGGCAGTCTTATCTCTTACAATCAACATAATTACCAAAATGATTGTTATTTATTAGTAATTGTGTTACATGTATTTTGTTCCTCACAGAATTTATCACTGGATGAATCAAATGGGCACTTCAATGGCAATGACAAGTGCACCATGGATAGTTTGGGCTTTGGATTCAATGTGGGCATTGAACCTGAAAAAGTCAAGGATAGTAGTCTGATACAGGACTTCGAAAGAATACAAAAGGACACAACAGATTTCTGCAATATTCAGGTATATATACTTAGTATTAAACTTTTTACATATTGCTGAATATTTTTATAGAACATCAGAATTAAATAGTTACTTTGGCATATAATAAATAAATGTGTTTTTAACTACTTGCAGGTATTTCAGTCACACACAGAAACCAATCCTTTTGTTGTTGAAGGAAATGATGAACTCTTTGAAAGGCTCAAAAATAAAGAAAGAGATCCAATGAGCATGAGCTTTTATCAGGAAAAAGATGATGATACCTGTGAAAGAATTAGTAAAAATGATTCCTATGTGGATCTAAATGCAGTTCAACCTTTGCCCGACAGTGATGAGGAGGAACTGCAACAAAATGGCAGATGTGAAATTTTGAGTGATTTAGAAAAGGAAAACATTGATCCAGATGAACACTCAAATTTATATTCAGAAGAAGCAGACCTACATGAACCAAACAATGATATTATCAGATTTGATGAAAGAACAGAAATAATTACTACAGGTGTCACTAATTTTGATCAAGAAAACTTTATCAATTATAATGTTTCCAATGCTAATAATATGCAAGGTTATTCTAATATTGAATTTGAACCTAGTATAAATCAAGACACAGTCCTACAAACAGATACTCCTGAATCTCACAAATTATTATTTGAACAAATTCCTGAAATACCAGATGGCAAAAGCTCTGAATTAGGATTTGTAAATGATGATGTATTAGATCCCTCTGAAAGTGAAAAGGATAGGGCATTCACTCCTCAAGAGGAAACATCTCAAGATATTGAAATAGAAAGCAAAACAGAAGATTTACCTTGCGAAGAGATTCCTGAAAAAGAACAAGAAATACAAAAAGATGGAGAGTTGCTAGGCACACCTATATCAGAATCTGTTGTTACTCCACAACCTGTTGAAGACAATGAACAATTACAAAACATTCCTGTGACAGAGACACTAGATACACAACCATTTGATTCTATGGAAAATTTACCTGTGTCTCCTAATCCAAGAGATGTTACAGAACCACAGGCATTGTCACCTGAACCTTCACAAGATCATAAGAAAAGTATTAATGTAGATGTACATGAGAGTCCTGAGGCTATTGATGTGGTTGAACAGGAAGTCGACTTTGTCCAAGTTCAGGAATCTGAAGACACTTTGGATAAAGAAGCTATTGAACTGCCTGAAATTACAATGGAAATTGATGATTATAGCCCAGAAGTTGCAGCTATTGACAGTGCAATTGATAATGATTTGGTTATTGCTAAATCGCCGTTGCCGTCGGAGTCGCCATTGCCTGTACAAACGCTGCTACCGTCGCATTCTCCTCTACCATCACAGGCGTCACTTCCGTCGCAGTCGCCGCTTCCGTCCGAGTCGCCGCTTCCGTCCCAGTCGCCGCTTCCGTCACAGTCGCCGCTTCCATCACAATCGCCGTTACCATCGCAGGAGCCTCTACCATCACATTCGCCTCTACCATCACATTCGCCTCTACCATCACAGTCGCCTCTGCCATCACATTCGCCTCTGCCATCACAGTCGCCTCTGCCATCACAGTCGCCACTACTATCACACTCGCCTTTACCTACGGAAGATTTGGCCACAGAAACTCAACTTCATAGAGATTCACCTATGCAGGATGAATGTGTTGAACTATCTCGGCCAGAAGAACCGCCTATGATTACTGAAACTCTATTACAAAGCGAAACATCAATGCTCGAAAAATCTCCTAGCAGAGATATGTCACCAGCACCTAGAGAAGCTTCCCTTCCGAGAGACTCGCCTGTTCCAACTGAGTCTCCTATACCAAATAAATCACCATTGCCAGTTGACGCACCTCTTCCTAGTGAGTCCCCAGTTCCAAGTGAACCTGCTATACCAACAGAGTCACCTTTGCCTGTTGAGGAAACTCATGTATCAACCGAAATTCCTGTGTTAGAAGATTCTGCAATACCTAGGGATTCTGAATCTCAAATACAACAGCTCGATTCTGAAACAGTAGCAACTTCACCTGTCCCAAGCGAGCGTCCACTTTCAGTTAGTGAACTTCCAATGGAAGAAGATACAACTCTCCCCAACGATATTTTGGATACAGAGAGATCGGGTGCCGATACTCTCGGTCCTTCACCATTGCCTGCTGAAGTACCATTACCTGGAGAGTCGCCAATTCCAACAGAGTCGCCTCTCCCTGTAGAGTCACCAATTCATATGGAAGCTACTCTACCAACAGAATCTGCAATTGAGCCTGGAATATCGGTATCTCCAATGGAAGATGAGTGTCCTCTTGGTAGGGATTCAGCAGTGAAGTCACCTGACTTTAATATATATGCTACAAAATCTCCTACTTTTGATGATCCTGTTTCGCAGTCACCCATCCACGACGAATATAAGTCACGAACGCCCGCTCCTGAAACCGAGGAGGCTATACCACCTGCCTATGAAGAACTGACATTAGAATCAGCTTTGGATAATTTTGTGAAAGAGCCTTTAGTGGCTGAGAAAGAATCAGAAACAGTTGAAAGTGAGACACTTGAGACAGAATTTTCACAAGACATAAAACAAAATGCACCTGAACCAGAATCGGTCACAGTTGAAACAGATCTAGTACCATTAGACCAAGATCCAGTTACAGTAGAATCGGATATGACTACATGCAAATTGGAATTTGCCCCAGCAGAATTTGAACTGGCTACAATAGAACCAGAACCTGCCACCATACAACTGGAATCTTGCAGAACAGAGTTAGAATCAGCTATAGCAGAATCGGAACCAGCCACAATAGAATCAGAATCGGCGACAACAGAATCAGAAGCAGTCACAGTAGAATCAAAACTACCCACAGTAGAATCAGCACCGGCTGCAGCAGAATCAGAACCACAACAGGTGACACTAGAACCAGATGTTACAAAAGTAATCCCAGAAATAACCACAGAAGAATCGGAACCGGTCATATTACAACCAGAATCAACCATAGAAGAGTCAGAAACAATCTCATTAGAACAAGAACCTTCTCCGCTAGAGACAGAATCAATTATTTTAAATTCTGAAGTAGTTACAAGACCAGAGCAAGAATTGGCTGCACTTGAAAAAGAACAACTGGTAACTGTCATCTCTCCAATTCCTGTAGAAGAACACATAGTGGTAGAAGAAACGATTTCTGAAGCGAGACGGCCATCACCATTGCCTGCTGTGGAAACAGCCGAGGAAGCCTTCAGTCAAGAGATAGTGACGCCGATCACTGTGACGACTCTGGCGCCTGCGCCTGACGTAGTTCCCGACGAGCAGCCACCCACGACGCGGAATCTTCTCGTCACCGACGTGGACATTGGTGTACCCGAGTCTCACGCCCAAGAGATATGTATGCCTGTCACCGGGGAGATCCGCCTGGACGAAGTTGCGGAAGCTGCTTCGGCTGCGACTCCTCCGCCAACGCCAGCTATCGACCAGAGCGGTGAACAACCACCTCTTGATGCACCCGTCCAAGCGGAGGTTCCGCTGGTCGCTGCCGCAGTGGCGGGTGCGGCCGTGGCCGCTGCCGCAGGCGCTGTGACCGCAGCGGCTAAAGCGAAAACTACCCCAGCCAAGAAAGCTCCAACTCCACTCAGTGCGAAAACAACGGCCGCTTCCAAGACTACTCCAAAAGCAACAGCGACGCGAACACTCACGGCGCCTACCGCTGCTAAGAAGGCAGCACCGGCAGCCAGGACGCCCACGGCCTCGAAGCCGACGCCCACTGCGGCGAAGACTGCCCCTGTGTCAAAAACGACGCCCGCCGCAAAGGCCGCGACCCCCACTAAACCGACGACTCCTGCGACGAAAACGGCGACGCCTGCCTCTAAAACTTCAACACCAGCCACAAAAACACTTACACCTGCATCCAAGACTGCGGTACCAACAGCGAAGCCGACTGCAGCCGCTAAAGCGCCAACGGCGACCCGACCTCCCGCAGCCAAGCCCGCCGCCGCGAAACCCGCTACTGAGGCCTCTGCCACCGCGAAAGTAACTGCTGCGGCGAAGACTGCACCAGCGGCACGTGTACCGGCTAAAGCCCCAGCCGCTCCACGTCCCGCCCCCGCAAAACCGGCGCCCAAGGCTGCACCCGCCGCAGCCGCTGCGCCCCGACCTGCTGCTGCTCGACCTACACCCGCTGCGCCCCCTAAGCCCCGGCCCGTGGCTAAGGCGCCCGAGAAGAAGCCTCTGATGAACGGCGATGTGAAGGAAGCTAAGGCACCCGCGAGGCCTGCTGCCAAGCCCGCGGCTCCCGCCACGAAATCTGCCACGCGTCCCACTACTGCTACTACCGCAGCGACCAAGTGAGTATAGTTACTTTAAATTTTATTCCTTCGTAGTTAATAAATAGTTTTCTTAAAATGATTTTCTAAATTATGTATGTCACCAGTGTCTCTGGAAACTCCCCTGAACTGAACATATTAACAATTTTTATTTCAGGCCTAATGCTAAACCGGCAGCCCCATTGGATAAACAGAGTAAAGATCTTGCAAATAAGCGTATCACCGCCAAAACTGCACCACCTAGGACAGCGCCCGCTAAGGTAACCTTTTGATAGATAGACAACTCTTTATTGTTCACAAGATTAAAGCTCCTTATAATTTAACTTATAAATAAAAATGTGAGCAAAGGGCGGACTTTTCTCATAAAGTGATCTCTTGCAGTGTAGGGTACACTGCTACATTTTACTTTATACTGAATTAATGCGACTCTCCGCGCGTTAATGAAAATTTTGTCAATTAATTATGATTAAATAATTATACTACTATACTATTTCCATTTCTTTATTTTCTCGATGACAGCTCCGGTGGAACCTTGAACGAGCGTCTTTTTTACATTATTTAATAAAAATATGACGCTTACGCACGATAACAGGCCCGATATTTTTTACAAAGTGTAAGAAACTAAACTATTGCCGGATAATTTTGTACAAATTTATTAACTATTATTACATTTCATTACAAGATGTAATTATATTATGTTGATTCTTTATTTATTTATTTTAATCAAAATCTGATGAATTGTCACTGTTACTCGATGAGCTCTCCCCAACATTTATTATAAGTTCCTGTACTTCTATATTATCGAATGCCACATGAATTTCCCAATACGACGCTATAATGTTTTGGGTTCTTCTCACAATTTTTTCCCAGTGTTCGGCGGGTACTTCCGCACATTCATTTTTTAATAAATCTAACATCTTGTTTGCCGTAATAGGGGTATGGGTATTGTTTCGAGCGGCGTGTCCTTTGATTTGTGCCCATATTAGTTCTATAGCATTGTACTGGCAATTATACGGCGGAAGTCGAAGAACCCAATGACCACATTCGGCAGCTATTTCGTCGGTAATATATCTTTTAGGGAGGCTTTTTTTCGATTTTAAAATATTCACTAATTGTACTTTTAATAAAGTATTATTCACATTTTCGCCATGACGTTGGAGCCAGTCAATTATCTCTTGTTTTTTATTGGCCTGCGTCGGCATTTTATCAATTTGTCTGGAGTGATATGTAGCGTTGTCCATAATAATTATCGACGGTTCTTGCCGAGATTGCACCATTTCTTTAAAACATCCTTCGCAAATCTCCGCGTTCATTTCTTCGTGGTAGTCCACTGTTTTCTTGGATTTAAAGGCCAGTAAAGCATCTGACACGAATCCTTTCGTAGACCCTGCATGGCATATGAAAAGGCGTTCACCTTTCCCATTGTCACTGAACTAGTGGAAGCGGCGGTGTCGTCAGTCCAGTTCTTAGATAGATGTGTGGTTTGCATTTAACCAAGTCACGTCAGTGAAAATAACATTTGACCAATTTGATATCTTTTTGGCTTCGATCAAGAATTCGCAGCGAGCCATAGCAACGTCGTGACGCTTCATCAATATTTTACGTTAGTCCGATTTTTTATAAGAAAATCCAATTTCTTTCAAAACCAAGCTTAATGACGATTTTCGGCCATGGAACAAACCACATTCACGTAAAGAAACAATAAGTTTTTTAAGTGTTGGAATTTCTTTGCGCAAGTAATAGTCATATGTATGTCGGCGAATAGCGTCAGTATCGAAGTTGTCAACCGACGTCACACGACGTGGTTGGCGTTTTTTCTTCGGCGCACGAAGCTTATTTTCCTGCATGCCGCTTGTACCGTAAGCTTCGGTAGTAATTTTTGGAACAGTAGGTCCACTAATTCCTAATGCGGCCGCAACACGCTCTCGCACTTGCGACAGTGGTAATAGCGGGCCACCATTTTGATATTCTGCTTCAAAGTAATTACGAACCTTGATCACCAGTTCTCTCGCCTGCCTTTTCAGAACAGATCCTTTAGGCATTTTGATATTTGACAGCTGGGCAGCAATCAACACGGAGGAGCACAAAATACACAACGTAACGTATGGATAATGTGAAAAAACTCAGTGAACAGAAATGTAGTGACTATATAGCACGATCGTCTTGTTGCGAGTGACAGATTAAAACAAACACAAAATGGCGGTGGGTCATTGAGTGTTCCCAGCTTAAAAAAATATATTTGAATGTTTTTGTTGTATTTGTCTTTGTTCAAAACATAATAAATATATGCGGTCGATATCATTACTTATTTGGTCACAACACTACAACTATCAAATTAGAACTGTCATCCAGAAAATAAACAAATGGAAATAGTATAACTGTATATTATTCTACACAGCTGTAACATATATATATTATATATATATATATATATATATATATATATATATACACACACACATATATATATATATATACACATATATATATATATACACACACATATATATATACACATATATATATATACACACATATATATATATATATATATATATATATATATATATATATATATATTACTGGTCTAAAAATGATTTTCCCTTCCTCAGGAATAATACTTTTTTATAAATGTTAACCATGGTAACCTTTTCTGTGTGTCTAACAATGCAAAATTTTATGATGATCGGTTAAGTAGTTAACTTATGTAGGGAATGAGATTTGTATATTAGCGATATTAAATTATGTTGCTTTGAAAGCTTAAAAAAACATTCATATTTATAATATTGTGTCTTCTCCTTAATAGAGATGATACAAAACGTGTTCTGGACACATTCTTAGTTTAAGTTATTTTAGGTCAGATTTAAATTGCTCATTACGTTGTAATCGTAATGTTGTAAACACAGAGGATACGTTCCACATAAGGCTCACAACGATCATACTCGCGCCTGCGATTTTTCCCGTTCCACTTGCCTGGCGGGCGTTACAATAGTAAAATCAAGTGGAACGGATTATTCGACCCACCTTTTGACGTGGGTTGTTATGTGACCTGCATGAGCGAAAATCATGACGTCATTAGTGACGTTTTCAGGGCGACTATAACGACCGTGGTCGCTATGTGGAACGACTGAGTGTTGTTAGTTACAAAAAGAATGCGCCTTAAGATACATTACTTATAGTCTAAGAGACGCAACGATCTTCACCCATTTCATAACCAGATGAGACAATATTTTTTTCAACACACTTGCTCAAAAAGTGGCTCTATGGTCACCGCAATTAGGCACAGAATGAAACCCATTATCAAACTGTGAGTAAAAAACATTATAACTCACTAGTGAGTTATAGATTTTTTTTTTTAATTTTATTGGTTCAGTTGCTTTGTTCTTAAAAAAGTTTTTATTCAAAAAAAAAGATCGTGTTCTATAGAACAAATAAATTAATGTTCCTATTGCTTGCTCATTTCATGCAACTTCTTATTTAAATAGATAATTTTAACTCGTACGTGTTTAATAAATAGAACTTTCACTCATATATAACTTTTTTTTATCTACTAAATAAAATGAGTTTTTGTTGTTATTTTATTCACAAGTGTGTTGAAAAACGTCGTATGATACACGTGTGTATTGATGATTACCGTCCTCGGCTCTCTTAAGACCCTCGCCTACGGCTCGAGTCTCAATGGCGCCTCGGCGGTAATCACCAATGTTACACACTAGTACCATAATGTACTATTATCAAATCATATTGATTTGTAAACATGCCTATGATAGCTTGCCAATCGAAAAATGTTCATGGCTGTTTTTGAAGTCTTCAAAGCATGGCAATAATATTTCATTAACGGTTTTCTGCAGGCCAGCTTATACAGTTATTTTTGTAATGAAACTATCTTTCTTATGATACATGTTAATATAACAATTTAGTCAAGTAGACTTACCTGTTTATACCTGCTTGCGAGGTAGCCATGAACAGAAATAAGTAGACAAGCTTATCAAGGCATATTCTCTATGGTAAAAAGTATTGGTTGAAACTAAATTATTTGGTCAGCTAGCAAGAGGCGCTGGTTGTGAAAAAAATGTATTAAAATTAATTTAATTAATAATAGCAATGAATACTTCGATTGGCAAGCTATCATAGGCGTGATTATAATCAATTTAATAAATCAATATAATTTGATAAAAAATATGCCTCATGTGGTTATTAGATGGGTTAAGGTCGATCTTCACTGTCCCCTCTACTATTATGAAAAAAATAATAATAATCAAAGTATTTTTTTATTGCTGGAGTTCAGCAGACAGGCAAACGGCCCACTCGATGGAAAGCGGTTACCATCACCTATGGACATTTGCAACACCAAAGGTGCTACAAATGCGCTGCTGCTCTCTTAAGGGAGAGTGGAACCTGATCACTAATGCCGGAACACAACTCAAGGTGGTTATGGCGACATACTTTAGACCAGGGGTGGTAGCCATCCAGTCGGGCAAATGCCCTACCACCTGGCTGTGGGTTGTTTTGTCGCCTCTTACGACAGGCCGCCCGGCCGCAGGAAATTGTATTCTTTCTCTGTTCCTGCACGGATAAAATGAAAATAAATGATAATAAATGTATGAATGCGAACTCTTTATTATTTATATTGTTTATAGAGTGCTGCCAGTGCGAAGAGCGTCCCTAAAGCCGTGACCAAGCGAATTGTGGAGGTGGTGAAGAAAGAAGCGCCGGCCACCAACGGGTTGAGCAACGGCACCGACGAGGCGCTGAGCAAGCCGCCGCCGAGCCCGCCGCCCGTCGACAACGCGCTCCTGCCCGACGTGATCGCGTAGGCTGCTCGCCTGCGCACGCGCACACGCTTGCGTCACACCGCTACAGATTCCGATTCCTATTATTTCCGCTTGAATTTTGTGATTTCTATAAGTGTATTATAGTTTTAATGCCGCGCGCAGCGGCGAGTCGTTTAGGTGCGGGAGTGTCCTCCCACTTTTATATAATAGAGTCGCTTTTTATAGAGATGTACGCCGGGTGCGGGCGCCCGCAGCCCCCGACCGAGGCCACGTGGCGCCCGCCCACGGCTCGAAGGTATTATCCAATAATATGATTGTAAGTCTGTTTTAGAATTTTATATTACCAACGACCGATTTAAATCTGGGCTTTTAATTTATTTTCTTTGTATAACCGTATTATTTAAATAAAATGTGAAGAAGGACTGAGTCATTGTTTTATTTTCGAGAGGTATCGCAAAATGCCGCGACGGAGAGACTTCAAAGATGTGACTGAATAAATTTTTGTATTGTTTATTATATTAATCGCTAGTTGTTTTTAAAGTTATCATTGAATTGGTGTAACTTTAAATATGGTGTTACAAAGAAATATTAAGACATATTATTCGAATAAATGGTTATCACCCCTTTTTGTTATTTTTATTTCCAAAATCATTTACAGTTAATTAGTAAGGTTAATACAATGAGGTATAATGTAGTGCTTATATCTCAATGGTTTTATTTATACAAGTGATTCAATTTGGCAGTTCTATATCCTATATGTCCATATGAGGGAATCGCAGGTCTGTATCTCGCAGGTTATCTGCAATCCAGCGCTCCGCTTGCTCAGTCATTTCCTCGTCGAAGTAATCGCGCCACCCACCAGCTTTGCCTGTAACCAACAGTGATATTTAAATAAAATATTGTGTGGTTATCTGCATCTTAACTAAAGACGTAACTGTCCAGAGTTCCCGAGAAAAAAGGTCAAATAGTGATACAGTTGCGTTTTTTAAGCCGCCGTCAGGCCGTTATGAATACCTGTCATTGCATTGCTTAAAACCGACGCGAAGGAAGTTTTGCTGACACGATGAGTACACAATAGAACTAAATTAAGGGCCGCTTGCATAACGATCGTCTTTAAATAAAATTTAGTTAATCATATTAAACTGCCTAAATACGTTATACACAAAACGTATTTAAGATGCCTTGCTTGTGGTCTCATATTATTTAGCAAAGTGTATTTATGCCGTGAAGTTGTGGTAGCGCAAGGGCTAGCGCACGCGTCCCAAACTCCAAGGGCGCGGGTTCGATCCTGGCCGGAACGCATGCACCGCTTAGGCACTTTTCTGACCTAATGTGCATATTATTACAATTACCACGTGCTAACAACGGTGAAGGAAAACATAAAACAGCCACAAGTGTTCCGTTTCACGCTGCGATCCATTTTTTGGAACAAACACGAAATTTAGCTCTAATGCTAGTTATTTTTTGCGTAAAAAGGAATTTTAGTTGGCCAATGTCAACTTATCATTTGAAATTTCGTTCATTTGGTGAAGTTTACTCCGGATTTTTTGGCGGCAACCTAAAGACTGATTTTTTGCTATGCCCTTCTATTTTCAAATAATAAATTAATACTGATTAAAAGTGATCAATAGTTGTAGAATATTGAACAACGTTTAAGGGTACTAAATGCGTTTAGTGTGTCTTAAATAAATTTAAGCAACGTTATGCAAGCGGCCCTAAATGTGTAATTGTCAAGCCTTGCAATTTTCGTCTGATTTTATTTATCATAATGACATTAATCTCCTAATACGGACCTAAACTTAGCGCTCACAACAACAATAAAAAAATGTTTTTAATGAGAACACACGTTAATATAATTAACGAAATCATTCTGTTCATAATATATTCATATTTATAAAAGATACTTTGAGTTATGCTCCAGGAATTGCTAATTATAAAATTACCTTTCCTGATGAACGCTGCTTCTCCAGCTTTACTTATTTTGAGTACTCTCATTACATCGTAATTAACGGATTTGTTATTTTTAAAGTTTTCGATGCTTAAATGATCGCAAAGACAAGCGATTTCTTCATCCGTGAACTCTTTCTTGAAGAATTTTGCTACACGGCGAACTGCAGCTGGGAGGTCCTGAAATTATTATTTCTATATAATTATTGCTTATTCTATATAATTGATCGTGTGCTAGCAGAAGGTGATGTCAGGAGCCTTAAGAACAGACGAGCTTGCATGACACGAGTTATGAATGTCAAAGAGGCAAGTGAGGTGTGTAAGAATAAGCCTAAATGGCACTCTGTTGTTCGTGCCTACCGCGCAAGGGAACTGGCGTGAAGTTATGTATGTATGTATGTATGTATTGCTTAGAATATTCTTTAACGCTAAAATCCGACAAACTGGCAGACAGCCAACTCGGTAGAAACTTATTATCGTCGCGTATAGACTTGCAACGCCTAGTTTGTTGCATAATGATTTATGTTACCGGCTTCAAAGAAATCAACGAATATGTGCGATTTCAAAGCAAAACAATTTTATTTATTATGGTTACAGATGACTGCTTGAAATAAGTTTTTGATAGATCTTTTTAAGGCAGATATATTTTAATTTTTCTATCGCTGGTGAGATTGAGATCCTTGCATTTCATTATTTAAATTTAATGCACTGAAATAGAAATAAAGAATCATGAATCGAAGTGATTTTACCTTAGAGAGCTCTTCATAAAACAAGAAAAGCAAATTGGGGTGATGTCTCTTCTCCCAGGCTTCTTTTAAATGCTCGAAGTATGGGGTCCAGTGATCTGATATTAAAAAGTCAAACTGATTTAGTAGTTGCTTATAGCCGCACATACATATAAAGCTTAATTAACAATCGTCTTAAAATTTACTGCTTAATTTCTAACTACAAACATGATATTTTTTGTAAATTTTAAAACTCAATTTTGGCATTGGAATATTGACTCGAAATAACATGTGATTTTTTATAACATTATTCTAAATTTCTGATTCTTCATAGCTGGAGTCCATCTGAGGTAAGTGATTTCGCTTGCAAATTTTACGATACCAGAGGTGTTATGATTCTCGAAGGAATTGTAAGAAAGAAGTCTCAGAATTCTGAAAAACTCTATATTCTAATCCTGTAGGAAACCGTCCGCCAGGAGCTTACTCTAAATAGAAAGGATCCGTAACGGAAACGTTCTTGAGAACCTCTGAGTAGATAGTGAAGCGGCTTATGGCCGGTTCTTATATATCTTACCGACAGTATCTTTGCCTCACTATCGTTTAAAATTTGACATAGGCATGGAGCTTATGTCAAGTAATCTGAAAATTCAACCGGTGATAAAGCAAGTGAATAAATAACAAGATATAGGAACCAGCTATTAATGAAGTGAGGAGGAACGTCCAGACGACAGCGAGAAGTGTGGTTCTGGAAAGAAATGCGTGTATACAGTTAACACGCAATAGGAGTGAAACTTCATAGAATGTACTCACAGATAGTTCTTTTGTAACTTTTATTAATATGAATATGATTCCTTAGGTCTACATTCGCTAACATATTTTAATTAAAATAAACTTCTTAAGTACCACTTTGTTTTTTACTGTTTTAATCGAAAAAATATTAGTATTATTAGTTTTTATTTCGGTCCAAATTGGACCGATGTTTAATATCGCTGTTATTGACTCTCTAATCTGTGCTGCACAATTTAAAACTCGTATCTCATTCCATCGCAGGCTTAGGCCTATAGTGACGCTTTTTGTTTCAGCGAGTGTTCAATCACAGATTCTAAAGAAGTTTCACTTCAAAATAAAAATAATTTTGTATATACTTTTTCAAAATAAAATACTTAGGTATTTACTTACGCAAACCACTTTTAAAGTGGTACCAGTAATTTTTAAAATCGCCTTCGTATCCTTGCGTTCTCATTAATTTGTTAAGATGGTAGAAAGACACAGCCACATCTCTTGGGTCTCTGGCCACATAAATGAGTTTTGCTGTATTCAACAAATTAGGCGGCAATAATGATAGTGGCAAATGGGTCTTAATGAATCTCGGCGAAGGCGTAAGAGCCAGCTGTTCTCTTCCAGGCTGTGTGACTGCTTTGAGAAGTCGCATTTTTTCTTTGCTATCACAATTATCTGCTTCGAATTCTTTCATCAGCTCCGGATGAACGCACATTGTGAATCTGAAAGTAGTTACAGACAATTAACATATTTAATTGTGGTTAACGACATGAAATTCCGAGGTATGTGTTAAACACTACAACAGTCATCTTTTTATCTTAACATAGTGTAATAGTCATGGTAGCATACCTAATGGCTAGCATACGCGTCTCAAACTCAAAGGGAGCGGGTTCGCTCTTGGCCGGAACGCTTGCACTACTTAGGCAGCTTCTGACCTAATGTGCATATTGTTACATTTACCACGTGCTAATAACGGAGAAGGAAAACATCGTGATGCAACCTGCACATCGAGATAACCGATGTGTCAAACCTGAAAAGCCGGCTTGGACAAGCGTGGCGGGTATACTGTCCGCTCCCTCCATCCTTATAATGGGAGGTCAGAGTCCAGCAGTGAGACATTTATGGGCTGTTATTATAATATATATTTATATTGCAAAACAGTCACTTTCCGCGTCTGTTTGTCTGTATATCCGCTAACTCCTCCTATACCACGCAACGGATTTTAATCGGATTTCGCCATCAATCAGTTAATTTTTCACTGCAGTTTTAGTAATATATATAAAAACATAATTTCGATTTTATGTAAGTAAAGCAGAGCTACTTCCCAGGTCTTGACAACACTCTAGTAGTTTTATATATGTAGGTAGTAATATTGTTCGCCGCGACTCATTTACTCGTGTGATCCGTGCTACATTTACATAAATATTTGATATATAATAAAAACATTTGCTAAGTTGGGATGTAAAAGTTTAAATACGTTATACCAACGAAGAAGACATCAGGGGAAAATGGGACCCATATAACGCCCTATTTCAATCTCAGCCAAATTATAAGGATTTTTTTAACACATGAAAAAGTTGCACTTCGTTTAATTGAAAACAATTAATATCTTACAACGTTACGAGGACGATTGGCGATTTAAATCACAATGCCTTATAGATATTTTTATTTATATTTAAGGTGTTTTATTTATATAAAAGACCATAAAATTACTCACTCCAAAAACGGATATCTTTCTGTTAACGGTATTGCGTCAGAAGTTTCATAATCCAAATCGTTTGCTATCATCCACACCAGCTCCTGGGTCCACGTTGTACCTATAAATTAGGCATAATTATTTTCGTATTGTCAGTTATTTATCCTACACGGTACATACATATTTATAAGTAATAATTGAATTGTATCTATTTTTAACCGACTTTCAAAAGGAGGAGGTTCTCAACTTGATTGGATTTTTTTTATGTATGTACACCGATTACTCTGAGATTTATGATCCCATTTACGTGATTCGTCTTTAGTTAGACGCGGAATATTTGCCATTTGGTCTTCTAAAAATTTAACATAGTTTGACCCAGTAGTTTTCATTTTATGAACATTTTTTTGTGAAAAAAATTTCCGTTCCGTTCCGTCCTTAGGACCTATATTTTTTAAGGCGCGCGGCAACTTTCGTAGGCCTACCCATAGCTAGACACTAAAAAGTAACAAACAAAAGAAAACTTCGTTTAAAAAAACCGACTTCAAAAACTAAAAAGTATAAAATAACTTATTTCTAAAGCTATTTTTAATTATAATATCTTATTTTTAATATATATTATCTAAAACATCTTGAAGTCGGTGCGAAGTAAAACATAAAAATTACTATATTTTGTAAAAATGCTAAGCACCGACTTTAAGATGTTTTAGATAATATATATTAAAAATAAGATATTATAATTAAAAATAGCTTTAGAAATAAGTTATTTTATACTTTTTAGTTTTTGAAGTCGGTTTTTTAAACGAAGTTTTTTTTATATACTCGTAGTTGTACTACCATCACCAGTTCCATTGTGAATAATATGCGTACATGGAGTGTATGAAGGAGTTATGTAGCATTTTAAAAGTTTTTTTTACTTAGATACTTAAATATACTAAACCTATATAGATTACATTTTCCTGTTGAATTTCATCCGTATAAACCCAGTTATAGAAAAATGACTATGACATAAAGACAGGCAGACGGACATGATGAATGCATGTGTTCCGTTTTTGCCACAATTCTTAAAAATGACATGCAAACTGATTTTCGCAATCCGGTGCCCATGTCTCTGGTTTTATACATATAGTCTAGGGAGGACATGCGGCCCGCGTTTTGGTAACGTTCCCATCTGACGGCGATTTGGGACTCACATCTATATATCTATATCTATATGTATATATATATTATTTTTATTTTTTTCCCCTGTCACAGTGTTTGACCGTGATGAACTCCGAAAGTACTCAACCCATTTTGATGAAGTTTTTCATTTTAGGAACTGTTCCAACTTAGGATGTAGGATAGGTTTCATTTTAATCTCGAATAAAAAAAATGCAAATTGTTTTAAACCGAGAGTTCGGTTTGTATGAGTTCTGCTGTGAACTAAGTTACATAAGCATCAAATAGATGGCGCCATACTTTTTGTCCCAACCTTTCTTTCATTAATAGCATGTGAAGCTTAAACAATATAAATCTAATATATAATAAATACAAATGAATCGACGAAATGTTTGTACGCGCATAACTTGAGAACGACTTTGCCGATTCTGATGACTTTTTTGTGTGTATTTGAGTTGGTCCCCGGATGGTTAAGATTCACAATTGGAACTGGTAGGAGGCACTAGAATCGGGTCCTAGATTTTTATTTTTCAGGGTAGGACAACGTCTTCCGGGAATGCTAGTAAGTTTTATTATTGTAATATTTTACGTTTAATTTTAATTTGTTTATATATAACTATACTAGCTGTCCCGGCAGACGTTGTTCTGCCCTGAAGAAATAAAATTTAGAACCGGATTGCAGCGCCACCTACCGGGTCCAAATGTAAGCTATCATATCTTTCAAGTCGGATCAAACTGCACACGGTGTGCAAATTTGATTAAAATCGGTCAAGTAGTTTAGGAGTCCATCGCGGACAAACAACGTGAAACGTAATTAATATATGTTTAGTGCTTAATTTTATTATAATCTATAGTTATCATTACGACAATATAATGTACTTATAATTTTAATTTGTATATATACTTATTAATAATTTAGTTTAGTTTTTATTTAATTGATAAACGTTTTCTAATGTAATAGGTATATACTAATTTGTTGTATGATATAAAATGATATATCTTAAACTTAAAAAATACTGCCCAGTTTTAAAATCTTTTGAATTTGAAAAAATAATTTAATAACAAATGTTCTTAGTGATTTTAAATTAATATCTAATAAATTAGTCAAGTACTTGACAATTCACACACAACGAAGGGTTCCGTAGAGAAGACATATTTAATGTTTTCGTTATTTACCTATGAGAAAAAAATCATTTAACCAAAATACTACATACCTCAAAAACTAGTTAACGGACATTTATTGCTCAATATTTCAAAATTTTTATTGCATTTAGTAGGCAAACGACCCACCTGGTGGAAAGTAGTTACTGCCGAGTCTGGACATATGCAGCGCGAAATAAAATTACGCTCTTTTTAAACAACCCCATGTTCTTAGAGCAGAGGAAAAATCTCGGCAAGACGTTCCCTCCGATCGTTGTTGTACGCAGAGTAAACGTGGTAAACAATACTCAAGGAAATGAAGATGGATATCCGGTCGGGCCGGCGATGGCGAGCGGTGTGATCGAGGAAGTGAGAGCATAATATATTATGTACTTATGTACCTATACTTTTATAATAGTGTTAACCTGATCTTGGGTAGCTGTCGACAAACACGTCGTCAGGTCGCACCGGCATGTTGTATATCTTCGCTGCTTCTAACTTGTATTTATTGGGAAAAAAGTAGCCCTTTGGTCCAACTTTGACATAACCAGTTCGTTCACCTGTAACAACAAAAATAATATTAGTTTTAAATAAAATAATATTTATTTAATTAAAAAGAGTTAGCTGCTGTACTCGTCTTAAAATAAATAATAAGTACCTTCGCATGCATCTTTATACAAGCAGCTATAGGTGTTCTGCGTGCTCCATCTTAACTTTCTCGGGGTATGTAAAATATCGGCACTATCTACTACTTACAACAAGTACTCGTACATACTTACAAGCGGTCGTAGCCTTTAGACCGCAGTGTACCTAGGTTCTCAGTGTTCGTCATGCTATTTTCTCGGCACTCTGGCAAAAAGACAAGATGGAAGGAACAGCGAGGGTATCCTTGACAAGTCCCACACTTCTCAACCGCGATGCTAAATTGGCCCAATTGAGCGAGCCACATATTCCCTCGCCAGTGCCGTGTACCAAAGAGGTGGACAATAAATGGATTTCACCTTTATTTTTGATCATATGTGGCATCTAGCCACTACCATTAATCGAAATTAATGTTAGCGTGAAAAATTTTTACTATCCGGAAGACAATTTTTGAAATAATTGCTTTATTATGGTCATAAACAATTTAAATTAAATGAATAATGTTAACAGTATTCTCATTGGAACCTTGGTTAAACAATTATATTTGTGATTGTATAATCGATTTCCTTATATACCTGACCTTGATAAATTTCCGTACAGACAAAGGTAGATGAATAATGCTAAAAATGAATAATTTTACAAATTTCCAATTGAAAAACAGTCCGCATGAAAAAAAGAGGCAAAAGTTGTAGAAAAGTGTTCTAATAATATAGTTATAATTCGGATATTCGAGGGCTCAATCAAATTGAATCATGTTTATATCGATCACTTTGACTGGTTTATCCAAATTGAAAGACATAAAACAACCGGATAATGTCGGTGTTAAGTCACGTACATGGAATAATTTATTGCTACATAATTAGCAAGGTTTTAACAGAGTAGACCACGTACATGTCAAAATCTATCAATATAGAAAACAGAATCCCTCCGGAGATCTACGAACATGTTTAGTTTTTACATATTTTCACGTAGAAGTTCTGATATCTGTATATATAGTCTTAAGTTTAATGTTAAATTAATTAAGCAATAATTACATCTAGAGTACTCGTTTACTCGTCGTCTTATTTTGTACTTCCCTCTCAAGCGGTCGAGCCTAGCCCCCGCATGGCGATAGAGCCATAGACTTTCGTCTAGTGTTGCATGAACCAATCCAACGGGGAACATCATAGACGCACCACACAACTTTTTTTGTTTTTTTTTTTTTGTTTGAGGCGAGGGAAAATGCTTAACCGATTTACGCACAAACTGGGTCGTTGCTAGGGGAACGACACACGTCGGTCGGGGGCGATAACACTGCAGCAATAGTATGCTCTTGGCAGTACTCCGTCCGCGATCGACGTCACAGAATAGTGTGGAAGACTCCGAGCGTTGCTACACGAGCGAGCAACCCCAATACCAACTAAAAACCCCCTCCTCCCTGACGACCCTGCGCTTTGAATGTGTTGGAAATGCTGAGATTTAGAACATAGTTACGCCCAGTCGATCCAGCGCAATAAAGTGCCTGGAGTGTGCCCTGGGAGAACACACCCTACTTCGTTGTGCGGGGGTAGAAGGTCCTTTGCTCTCCTAGCAAGCTAAAGGCCCCGCGGTAAACGGAACCTAACTCAGGGAGGGAAGTAATGCGCGTACCTGCCTCTCCGGGTGCCAGCTGAAGGCCGGCGACCTCGAGAAGACGCATTAGCACGCGCTGCAGAACTTCTCTCCCTACGCACCACACAACTTACTTTAACCCTCATAATCGGCTTAAACAAATAAATTATAAAACAACTTATAATATTCTTTATGTTGTACTTTTTTATGTTTTTTATATAATCGTTTAAAACAAATTTTGGCTCCAAAAAATGATTAACTATTTGAATTATACACATAAATTATAATAATAGTCATACTACTTTCTTAAGGCTGGTGTAAACTCTGAATAGTGAATTAGCATTACCATCCAGCGAGGCAATGCAGCCAGCCTTCCGAGCACGCTTACTTTCATTCCTCTGGCAGTGATCTAGGACAATGTGTAATTAGAAATTTTATCATTATTCAAATTTATGCAAATATGCTCTTTTATTGTTGAAGATCACAAGATATTTTTTTTTTGTTCGAAGAATGTGAGCTAGATAAGCTAGACTTAGTATTCTATCTCTAGTCTTGGGAGATAAAATGTATACAATACAACTAGGCGTTTATTTAGATTAAAATTACTTTATTACTGTGGTATTACATCAGGTTGTTGTATACTTGGTACACGTTTACTATACGTAACAGTGGTTGCTTCTTGCCGTACAAACTTGGAAAACTTCCTCTTACGATTTTTTCGCCGTGTTATATAGTATGGGGCGCTTTTAAAGCCACGAAGATATGAACAACACATCATTCATCATCAAAGTGTCTTCCTCTTAATAGATACATTAAGAAAAGTGCTAGTGGACACTTTCTTAGTTCGAATACTCTTAGTTAATTTAGGTTGTATTTAAATAGATTACTTATTAATCTTTTTAGATGAGATGGTAATATTAATGTGGTGTTTTTAAATACAACATTTATGAAAAAAAAATCATAGTCACATCATTTCTTTATTGTTGCTGGCAACGCGTGACGGTAATACATACCGCTTGGTCTTGGTGGACCGTCTACCCATTTGCTAAATGGCTGTATCTGATTAGTATAACGAAACTACAAGTTAATTGTCAGCAGTTGCACATCTTATAAATAACAGTAGAAAAAGCTGTCCTGGGCTCAGTGTTATATGTGAAAAATACATACTTAATATGTATTTATAAATTATAAGTGAATTAAAGTAGTATCACATAAGACAAAATTAGGAATAATGCTAAGATTTGCAAATATAAATGTTTGACACTCTACTGCCTTATTAGCTGTGCTGTATCGAAGGACATGCGGCAACAGCAGGATACCCATTCAAAACACCTCGGATTTCCTCCTTTCGCTAAAGGCGGGGTTTACAAAACCCTGTCAGGTTATCATATCGTTTAGTGTCCAGACAAATCTATTTGTTTTTATACTTACAAAATAGTTACAACACATTATTAGATAAACTATATAAACAGAGTTAACGACCGATAACGATGTTATTTGTTTATCTTCGAGAGTAAGTTCCTTGGTATGAATTTTCTATCGTGCGTATGTATATTCAAGTTAATAATAAATTAAATTTTTCAATACTTTTTGGTAGACCGTGACGTACACATAGTGATCAAATAGTAGAAGTGTTAATTAAAACGAGGTCAATAAAGAGCATCTCAAATAAACTTACATATATGAAGAGGTCAATGACAGTAAATGAAGCGAAAGTTGTTTGTCAACATCGTCGCAAGTGGAGATCTATAATCTCTGCCTACCCCCAGGGGAAAGAGGCGTGATAATTGTAATATAAAAATAATAATGTAATATAATAAAATAAAAAATAATAATAAAAATAATAATTAAATTGGTGAATTTTTCAAGTGGGCCTTCAGGACCAAATCCTGAAAACTAAAGTGTAGTAGTAGACCATTAACATTATATTATAAAGTAAACATTAGATCCTAGTCGGGAATCAAATCGATTGATTTTGAAAAAAAAAATCACATGCTGTATTATTACACCAATCCATAGTGTATCTTGTAAGGATTAATTTCTGTGCAGCAATGTCAAACCTAACCCTAAAGGAAAGGGTTGTTTTTGAACAAAATATTCTATTTTCATACATTAATTAAACCCGACCTTATTTTATTCATGGTATTGGTATTATAAGTCGTGGTAGCGTAATGGCTAGCGCACGCGTCCCAGACCCAAAGGGCGCGGGTTCGATCCTGGCCGGAACGCATGCACCGCTTAGGCAGTTTTCTGACCTAATGTGCATATTGTTACGATTACCACGTGCTAATAACGGTGAAGGAAAACATCGTGATGCAACCTGCACATCGAGATAACCGATGTGTCAAACCTGCCAAGCCGCCTTGGACAAGCGTGGCGGGTATACTGTCCGTTCCCCTATAGTGGGAGGCCCGAGCCCAGCAGTGGGACATTTATGGGCTGCTATTATTAATATATTATTATTTTATTCAATATGGAAATGATGAAACTGAAGTATATTTTTCATTTTCGAAACACACGTTATTTTATCTTAATCAATCAAATCAGTCGATGGGTAAACAATAAACATCGATTGCGTTAAACTGAGGAGCGGTCAAGTGACCAGCGCAATTTGATGTTTAATTAATGTAGGGAAAATATAAAATTTTGTTGAAAAACAACCCTTTTCCTTGGTTTGCCATTTGACATTCCTTCACAGAAATTGATTCTTACAAACTACACTAATATTTGGTATACAGAATGTGTCTATTTTTTTAAATTGGTTTTTTCAAAAATCAAATGCCAGTTTAGTTTTCGCCACAATCGGCCTCGAAACTCCTTTGAGTGTTTTTCGCTATTTAGCATAGTTTAGGATTTCGCCCTGAAAGCCCACTTGAAAAATTCGCTCTGTTTACTCTGTAGCTCTGGCGTACGTGATTTTTAATTTGGACAACATCAAAATCGACGACAAACATTCAGGGACCAACTGATATTTTGTTAACGTCTTCGACCAAAACCATACAAAAAATATACGAAGCCAAATGCTGTTGCAGAAGGAAGGCTGAAACTTTGAAAACGTACTTCCAGTCTAATCAACTTGGATTTGGTTCGCGGAGAGGCTGCGAAGCCGCTGTTCACGCTTTGTGGTCCTTCCTCCATCACAACGGTAGAGATTTGTTGCTGAAGGTATCCACCTTCAGCAACAAAACATCCGTTAAGAACGTCCTTAACTCAATTGACCGGTCCGCCTTATTGACACAAATTAAAGACCTAATTCCAGATTGTTACCACTTCCTTTAACAACGTTACAGTCAAAATTAAAAATCGTTGTTTCAGGAGAGTCTATTATACTCTTAAACAGGATGTCAGCAAGGCGACTCCTTAGGGCCGGCGATTTTTTGTTTGGAAATTCATCCGATCATTACACGTCTGAAATCCAAATTTAACATATCTGGTATCTGGATGATGGCACTTAAGCGCTTTGGAAGACTTAATTAATTTAAAAATGGAACTCAAAACCATAGATCTGGGTATAAATTTTAATAAATGTGAAATATTAATAAATAATGTAGATAATAAAATTGGAACACTATCACAAATAAAATCAATAGCCCCTGAAATTAGAATAATCAATAAGTCTTCACTTCGCTTCCTAGGTGCCCCGAATCCCGAACTTCGACGAGTCGATACCCGATTTCGCCGAAGAGAACATTCGTTTTCGTAGTAGTTTGGATCGCGTGCTCAAAATTAATACCCATATGGCTTTCACTATCATCTGATACTGCCTTTTCGTACCTAAATTTACGTATGGCCGATGCAACCAATTCTGTAAACAAACCTCTCTTCTGAAGATTTTGGATAGCATCGTGAAAGGTACGCTCATATCCATTTTAAATTTGGACATGGATTACCGAACATGGCTACAAGGCTCACTTCTAGTCCGACTTGAGGGCCTCGGCATCCGCAAAAGTTTTAGTATTGCTTTTGCGGCTTTTTTGTCATCTGTTCACAGTACAAGCGACTTAATAGTAAAAATCCTAGAAAATACTCATTTAAACTTAAAAAATTCATTTATGATAGATGCCAAAAAAGCCTGGTCAATTGCTGTTCTTCCCACTGCCCTGACTCCACAGCGGGCTTGGGACGAGCCGCTCTGCGAATAGGTACGGGAAAATCTCCTGCAAACGTGTTCCAGTTTGACAGGGTGCGCTCGGCTTTTACCCGTCGCTAGTTAGTAGTCTGGACAGTGGTTGCAGGCACACCAATCAATTAATAAAGGTACAATTTTAGACAACTCTGCTTTCAGGTTAGCTGGGAGCCACCGGAAACCACGGATTATCATATTTACATAGTGTTGGCCGAAGATCTCGCCATGCCAGCCAGCCTCAGTGATATCATCCGCTGAGCGCTTGTCAGCATCTGTGTACCAGCCATCCTAGAACCAAATGGCTTGGTGCGCGACGATTGCAAGAGGCCGGACGGAATGTCACTTATTCCTTGGAAGATGGGACGCCCGCTTGTGTGGGACGCTACATGCGTTGACACTCTGGCGGCATCACATCTTTTAATGACTAGTCAGAGGCTGGCGATGTTGCTTCAACAGATGAAGATCTCAAACGGAGAAAATACGGAACCCTAGGAAGGGTTTATATATTTGTGCCGTTTGGAGTTGAAACTTTAGGTCCGTGGGGTCCATCGGCAAAGGTCTTTAATACCACCCGTGATCAGAAGGGTGGTTCGTATTTCTCGCAACGAATCAGCATTGGCAATGCTGGGCACGCTTCCTTCTGGCAGCGATTTGTTACATAAATTATATTAATTTATTTAGAATTTAGTTTATTTTTAAATATTTAGTTTTATTTAGCAAAATACCAATAAATTAGATTTTTTGTTGGAAACGCCTATCCACCCTGTAATCTGCACCATAGGTTAGTAGTAAATGGTTACTGGTATCGCCAAGTAACCTTCTTTCGGCATATACAAACTTTTCTTTTATTATTTAAATTCTTCCTTCAAATCTGACGGCGCGTTCCCCTTTCGCACGTCACGTCAGTCATTCATTGTCATATCATAAAATAAAATAAAATAAATCGCTCCGCAAATGCAAATATATATGTATATAAAATAACATAATATAACATAAAATATACCGCGCCCGCAACACTATAAATAAATATAAATATATATAACTTATAAATAACCCCCTCCGCACCACAATTGTGCAATATATTAAAACATATTACATTAAATAAACTATAGCATAATAATTAACAATAAAGCGAAGTGAAGAGGACTGAGGAGCAGAAGAGCAGCTGTATTTCATTCCCATTAATCAGGTAGGTGCGTGCTCGTTCTCAAATTCCCGTCAAAATTGTCCCAATCTCCTATTCTCTTACTTTGACACAGTTTGCTTAACGCTAAATCCAGCGCTGCCGCACCAGTTACGGTTGTTGTTTGGAAAGCACGTCAAACAATCTGATAAACTATAAATAGGCCGTTACCCGAAGCGAGAACATAGTATGTATGATCTTATCAGGCACGGCAAATGGCCTTAGATATATTACGCTTCTTCAATAAGATTCCGAATGAAATGTTAGATCTGCCTTTCACTAAATTTAAAACCAAATTAAAAAGTGTCTTGTTTAAAAAGGGATATTTAAATGATAAAACTTCATTTACATAGCAGCTCGCTCCAGCCTCTTATACAATCGTCTGTATAACGTTTTAATTTTGCCAAACATGTAAGGAATTTATGGAGATATGTTGCAGTACAAACTTTTAGTACGTCTCGTCATTATTATAACAATAATAATATTCTACTTTCCTCTTACTGTGACTTTGTCTTACTAAGTATGTTTGCTACAACTCCATAAATTCTTCGACAAATAATTCTGTAACATTAAATGTGTAAAAGCTACTAGCTAGCTCCTTCTAAAATGTAAAAAAAAAGAACTTGAGATATAAATAGAATAAGAAATATAAAGAAAAACAATTTTTAGCTAGACGTGATGGTTGGGAGATTCTTTACATAGAATAGGAAGTAAAATTACATTTTAACTTATATGTATGACCTTCAAAAGGTGTCTCCAGGGGAACTTATTTTGAATAAAAACTTTTGATAAGTTTTCGCGACTTGTATACGTAATAAAACTACGTATTAACGTGATCTTCCGTGATCACGGCCACTGAAAAGTGGCCGAAACGTCGGAAAAACCAAAATCAAATAAAATTACCGCGCTTAAAACCGTTAAAACGTAGTTTTATTAAAAACTTTTGAATTTGAATTTGAACATAAAGTATCTGTAGACTGTAGGGTTGCAGGCCAGGATAAATTATGTGTTGAAAAATACATAATTATTTGTTATTGGAAGATCTCAAACAAACAATAGATAGATATTTAGAGCCCCCCGAGCTTTCAAGTGAAGCCGGCTAAAGAAAGATGTTTTTTGAATAAGAAGCAGATCGCGCCACACTGCGTTACGTAAACGTATTAGGTATTAAATAATTGAATTAGTACGCATTAAGATGGAATCATTTCCAGTGAATACATTAATACCGCAGAGATGCAAACAATGTGTATAGGTACTACATAAATGTACATATTGTTTGCATACACACACGTATAAACATATCCTTATTTCATTTCATGCTTTTGTTCAAGTACGCTCCCTCTATACCTTTATTCGTTTGTCTGAATAGAAGATAAAAAAATAAGTAAAACGTTTCTCATTACATACACAATTGTATGAAATTGAGTGGGGTATAGATATAGGGCATATCTATTTTAAGTAAACGGAAGGGTATAGTGGGGTGGAGGGGGTTTAGGAAGTCATACCTCTTCTACAACCTCTATGACTATCAACTATTAAGTTAATTGTTTTTTTTATAAGCACCTAAAATTCATTTGAAATCGAAAATACATTAAAGCAACATTTTCTTGGCTTAAAGGGTTAATTGCCAACCATAAACTTCATAAAAAAGACATAAGTATTATCTATGATTTTCATGTTTCTTGATTTTTCTATTTACGTAAACTGCTTAGCTGTGTTTTATTTAATTTTTCAACAATTTTCTTGAATTTTTAGACTATTTTGAATCTTTTTATGTTGACTAATGGATTTTGATTGGATTTTTCAACTTTGGGCCAATGATGATATAAGTGCAATATTAGTGAAAAACATGTGAGGTTACATTTACATTAATAAAACATTTAAACATTAATATCTCAAGAAATATAATACTTTCTACTAGGAGTTGAAGGGGTGAGTATAACTCCCAGTTCTTCTCCTGCACTCCCCTCCACCCATCCCATTATCTAAAATAAGTGCGCCCTGTATTTATACCGCACCCATGAAATACCTTTATTACCTACGTAGATACGTACCATATTTCAAATTGCCTATACCAAATATGTCAAAGCCCTGACTAAGTTTAATGACCTCTAGCTGGAACCAATCAGCGTGCTTTCACTCTAATGTAAAAGTTTTTTAATCGCGTTTGAATATCCAAAAAACGCTATCATATACTTAATTACGATTAATACCTTCTCACTAGTCCGTATCATGTTAGTCAGATTAGTTTGCAATGTCCTGATTTTGTATGATAAAGAGTCGATTGCGCACCCATCTACTAACAGCGCCAATGTTCGCTTAATTTAGTTCCACATAAAACGTCTAAACCAGATCATGTATTTGCCAAATAACAAATAACAATCAGAGACAGGTAAGTCTGTTCAAGATAAATAATGAGAATTTATTTTTTGTCTCCTATTGTTCTATGTATAAATATAACATATACATTACACGATATGCGCCAATGATCTCTGAATAGATAAAGCGGAAATTCGTGCAGTTGGGTAGATTTTTAGGAAGGCTGACACAGGCATCAGCTGGATTAAACTTTACAATAGTGATTACTGAATTCTAATAGCGCCGGGGGGGGGGGGGGGGGTGAGAGAGGGGAAGAGTACTTCTCCCTTCTGTAACCCCCATGTCTAGGAGACATAGTTTTTGAGATATGGTTTTTTTGTAAACATAACTTTACTTATTTTTTTCACTAATGGTGTACTTATTTTTTATGTCTAAAGACGAGAAATGCAGAAGAAAGGTGGTCGTCAATGTAAAAAACATTCAAAACAGTCTAAAAACGCATACTAAAGCCCACAAACCGAGTGAGCGAAGCCAGTGTGCCACGACAGCAGTCAGCAAATTTCACAACGGATTTGTAACCATCATTTTAATAGTTATCAATGAATAAATGCTAACCAGTCACTAACCAACTCACCGTTTTAGTCACTGGTTGCGACTTTCGATCACCCCTCACAACCTTAGTGGCTATAAATAAACCATAAGGATATCCCTAGCGTTCTGTTCGTTAATCTATATTACACCCAAAAACTCAGATAGAGGATTTCGCCAAAATCCAAAGTTAAGCAATACAATCGAAGCCCAGTGAGAAAGTCAGTCAACGTAAAAATAACCAATATAATCAAAACAGCGCAAGTCCCCGAAAAATCATAAATAAAACAAAGTACATTCATATAACTAAAAGAGAAATGGAATAAAAAAGGCGGCAAATAGAGTATATCACTTTACACATGGATTTTTTTAATAAAAATAAATCGACTAAAAACATACTACTACTTGAAATTCGCAAAATTTAGGCTTAAGCAAAAGAAAATCAATTTTTGTATTTAAAAATCGATATTACTGACATGTAGAGTTGTTAACATTTATCGTCGTAAAGTAAAATAAAGTGACAGTATTGTGGTTTATTATTAAGAACTTTCAAATTATAACAACTAATTTAAAACTTGTTTACTAAACTAAAAAACAGTTCTAGGGTCGCTTATATAACGATCGCCTTTAAATAAAATTAGTTAATCATATTAAACTGCCTAAATACGTTTTACACAAAACGTATTGGCAGTCCTTTAAACATATTTAGCGGCAAATTTTGCGTTGTGCAAGACGCTAGTTGTATTTAAGGGTGTTAAATACGTTTTGTGTTTCTTAAATAAATTTAAGCAACGTTATGGAAGCGGCCCTTAGTGTTTATGTATTAAGTGTAAGTATAATCCTAAACACAAATCAAACTTTTTTATCAACAAAAGTGACATAACCTTGTTTATAAAACGAATTTTTGTTTTTCCATTATTCATTCAAAACTTGTTGCTGGCCCCTAAAAATGTGTTTCCTAGCTAAATAACGGGTCTAGTATCTATATATAAGGCTTATGTATACCCCTGAACTTAATTTCCCTTAATCTCATGCCACTCTGTGCAAAAGTTCAGCCATCAGCTGGGATTAATAATTACTATTATAAATAAAGTAACTTATTTTATAATAAAATGTTAAACTGAATTCTTACAATAAATGACAAATAGGAAATAATTTATGTTGTTTAAAAATTAAGAAGTTAAAGAAACTAATACAATAAAGAAAACATAGTTATATTTTATTCCAAGTCTATTCCCTTAAGACTATTAGAACACTGAGCCTAGGCCACCGTATTTAATAGGTAAGGTGCCCAGAAGTTTGGCTACGTCACCTTGCTGTTATATTTATGTTACTAAATTTGGCCTCTATATTTGGGATTGGCTATTGAAATATATTTGCACTGATTATGTTAAATTACATCTCGTAAATCTCTTTTAAATATATAACTCAATGGGGTTAAATATATAAATATTTTAAATATAGGGTAGTATTAAATATAAAGACAAAAGTATTAACACTCATAAACTGATATTTATTTCTTGCTTACCTTTGAAATATTTCATTATCCTTTGAGCAGTTTCAGAATCCACATCTCTGATCTCATAAGGGAAATCGTATTTACCGTTCATAGTTAAAAAACACACGCTTTGTTGTTGTAATAAAGTACGTATACAGTGAAAGTGCGTCCGCGCACTGCAGTCCACGATACCAGCCTGCGACTGCGAGAGAAACAGGGCCGTGTGATAAACAAGTTATTTAACTGTATATCTTATATGTTATTTTTGCTTTGCCGCGCAATAATTAACTTTCAGGGATATAAATATAATAATTAGCCGATGAATAATTACATATTAATTTGTAACTGAATAATAATGTTATTTAATTGTATGCTTGGGATGGTGTTATTTGATGACACACAACTTGTATATTTAGATAGATATGTATGTTTATATTGTAATTTATGTAAAATTTTCCTTTATATTTACGTATATATTAATTAGTATATTATAATTATCTATTGCATTCTTACCCCCATCCATACCGATGTTCTGTCCATTCAAATGTTATCTGGAAGAAATCGCTCCCAGCGATAAGACGGCCCATTGTACTTATTATTATTAGTACGTATGTACGAATTTATTTTGTAACATTGTGTGCAAAAAGTATATTCTATTCTATTCTGTAGTAGTTACCTATGATTTATTAATGTTTTATATAATTATTTTGATTAAAATTGAATAGCTTATATTTAATAAAACCAAAAATAAAATTAAATAATATAAATGAACAATATAAATATATGTATACAAGTCGCGAAAACTTAAGAAAATATTATAAATGAACAAATTGGGGGTAGACTAAATAGCAACTAATGACTTTGTAATGACTCGTTGCCACTTCACATCTTTGACTTTCGTGATCAGGGCAACTGAAACGTTGCCGTAACGTCAAAATAAAAATAAAACACAATGCCACGCTTAAACCCGTTAAAACGTAGTTTTGACTATGTGGACTAGTCACGAAAACTAAGAAAAATACTATAGTTTTTATGGTGTATTATGTTTGATTGCGTTAATCTCAAGAAACACCATGCAATTTTTTTTAGATTTCTTGTCTGTTTGTTGTTTATATAGTTTAGTCCAGTTTTTTTTAAATAGCTTCAATGTACAGACACGACATGATTAGTATTGTATAATGTTATAGTTAGAGGATAAAGATACTTATAAGATACTAGCTGACCCGGCAGACTTCGTACCGCCTCAGAATCAATAAATAAAAAAGCTGAATTATAGTTGCAGAATGTTTCAACTTTAGTAAAAAATGTGGTCAAAACTTAACCGAAACGAACATCAAACGTTTGGCATTAAAAACCAAAAAAATATTCACTTTTAAATTTAATTTGATTTCTGAATGACTTTTAAATTTAATTGATTTCTAAACGACGGGACGAACATCAAATGTTTGACAGGTAGGAATAGTTTCTACGGGAGAGCGAAATTATTGTTTTTACTATACTCCAAGTATATTTTTTTTCATATTTACTCGCCTTTTAAACCTTCCCTGGACTTCCACAAATAATTCAAAACCAAATTTAGCCAAATCAGCGCAGCCGTTCTCGAGTTTTAGCGAGACTAACGAACAGCAATTGATTTATATATACATATAGATAGATATGTACAGGGTTTTATTTGTGGGGGCACGTGGGGGTACGCAGTGCCCTTAAAGGAAATTTCGAAAATATTGAAAAATTGCTATAAAAAATAAATGAAATAATTTGATAAGAAAACAATTTTGGTAATTTTACAATGTTTTTTTTTATATTTTTAATAGGTCAAAATTATCCAAATACAAAGACACCTATCTTTCCTGAAGAGATATCGCGTCGCCTCATACGAAATGTGCGATGCTCTTCAAGAGCTAAATGAGTTTAAATTTGCAAAATCATGATATAAGCCTAATGAACGCTAATCAGAAAATTTAAAGGGGGGGGGGGGGGCTAAAAAAATTATGGACTTACATTCGAGAATTAGCGTGGCCTCAAAAAAGACCTGGATATGTATATTCATAGAGTTATTGTATTTTTGTTGTACAAAAATAGATTTTGGGTTAAATTCAAGTCTTCACTTGTCGCGTGAGTGACCAGCTTCGCCAGTGTGTGAACATCTACTATCACGGCCAATCCTGTATAAGGATCGGAAATAGAACAACGAAAAGCGACTTCTTTTCCCCGTCACTAACTCCAATTAACCCAAAAAGTCTTATGGCCTATTATTCAATGAACGAAACTAAGCATTTATTCTCATTTACCATTCAATAAAGTGAAGGGATTTGGGCACGTACTAAATAATTTAAATTATTTCCTTGTCGTTGAAGTCGTATTACCTAATTTTGTCATTCTAATTCCGTAACTGGAAATGTTTTTTGTTTAAATTAGACATGAGAAACTTTTTGCAAAAAAGTCAGAAAAAATACATGTCAATATAAAGGCTGGTGTTATTAAAAATGCTTTTGTAGTGTCCTCATAATTAATCTATGTAGATAATTATCTTGTTGTATACATATACATGTATTAATATACGTATATCATATGTAGCAATACCTTCTTTCTTCCTACATGTTCAGAACAGGCAAAGATCGTGAACCATATAGCCCTGAATATATATTGGTTTTAGATACTTCTTCTATGGTATTAGGAACTTCCACGTTAACCCTTAATAAGGCGCAAGCCTCTGTGAAAGTAACTACAAAATTGGAGTTGAATTTAGGGTATGTTGAAATCACTGATTTCAAAAAAATATATTTTACAAGGGGGGGACAAGGAAACCCTCCTTTTTTTCGGTGGGAAATTAATTCCCCTTGCCCGATTATGTTTGTTCATTCTGGATCGAAGTGGGAAAATAATACCCCTTACCTGTTAAGGTTATGTATATTTACCGTACTTTTGGTGTTATTCTAATACAAGTATTTCTTCCTGGCTTCGGTCGATATATATTTTTATTATTATTATTTATCTGTTTTTAGATATTTTATAAATGAAAAACGATGAATATGGAATAATTTCTTTATTAAAACCATTAAATTTTAAATAATCCTGAGGTGAAGCCTCACGAAAGGATTTGAAACAGTTTTTTGCACATAGTGCTACTTGGCAGGTAGAACACAGTATTTTACTTCTCTTTTCCTCCTTCTTAGTGCTACAGAAACGACACCTTTTATAGCTATTGTCTTCCTCAGGGAGATGGATTCTTACGTTGAGGAGGCGGATCTCAGCAGGCATCCCGAAGTTCGAGCCTTTTTTGTTCTTGAAAACAACTTGCCGATTTTTTTGCTTGAATAGGGTGAAATCATCTCAGGAGCTAAGCGTAATCTAACTTGTCTATGCGAATGCGTATTTACTACGTGAACAGTGTTGTAAGTAATGTAACTGTTTATAATTGACGCATCAAACATGAAAAAGAATAGTCTCATCCAAAATTTTCTACACTTACGATTGATGGGATATGACGATCGAAAGTGATCGAAGTGATCAACGCCTCCCATGACGAGTGTGTAGCTTGCAATAGCTTTGGGGCAGAGGACTTATTTATTTATCCCATCTTTTTGAGTTCTTTTAACAAATATTGCATCAGTTGGATGGTGAGCTGTCGTGAGAACAGTAACATCTCGAGTATCAAGCCACTTAATGGCTGTAATAGGTTTCGCAGTTATAGCTGCAAATTTATTCTTTTCCAGTTTTAGATGTTTAGGCTGAGACTTCATCAATATGTCTGGAAGATCTTTTCTATTTGTTCTTACCGTACCTACAGAAAAAAAATCTTTCATACAAGTCATCTAGCAAATTGCAGCTTGTAAAAAAATATCAAATGCAAGAAGTGTGTCTTCAGGAAGGTCGGCACAAAGTTTTGAAACCACATTGTATCCTAGTCCTTCGTCTTCCATATTGGCCCCTTTCCCCGTATAGACCTCAAATTGATAGAGATAGCCTGTTTTTGAATCACATCGCGCCCAAACCTTAAACCCACATTTAATGGATTTTTTGGGCATGTATTGTTTTAAACTAGATCGTCCTTTAAATTTGACCATACACTCATCGATTGACTGTGTACTAGAATAGACTGTCTCCTGCTGGAAAACCTGATTCAGTTCCTTTATCATTGGTCTTAATTTGTATAATTTCATATCCTGGTGAGTCCCTTTTCGGTTCATTCTCATTATCATTGATGTACAAATTTTCGGTGATTTTTTTAAATCTTTTAACTGGCATAATTCTTGATATTTCAGAATTATTATAAAAAGGATCATTTGACCAATAGAGTTCCATATCGGGCAATGGGGTTAGGCCCATCATAATTAATATCCCAAGGTACGCCTTAATTTCTTCTGCTGATACGGGTGTATAGTGGTATCTGTTTCGCTGATTTGCATATCTATTGGTTTATTCAACTAGGATTTGAACAAATATTCAGGAAAAACTTAGTAAAAACATCAATGGGCCGAGTTTTATGATTGTATGCAGATTGTGGTTGAATTGGATTTATAAATTCTGGAATATTATGTATTTCTTTTTCAATTTTCCACTCTCGTGGTTGTCTTAGCCTGGATACATTAATGGATTTGCTGTTCTTTGTTTCAGTAACATTGTGGCTAGAAGGTCTCAAACTTATGTCATCTGTCTGAATGGGATAATCATAACTGGATTCATGGACTATCTCATCAAAACATTGCTGTATTTGGATATCTCTATCAGTGAGATTCATTGTTTCTATCCATTCTTCTTGTGTCCCATTTAGTTGTTCTGATATTTCACTAACTCTACTAATGTATTCAATATTTTCTTCAAAAATATGAGAAGTACCAAAAATTTCCTCAAGACGACTTTCAATGATGGCATCTTGAGTCAAATTTAGGTCACCTGGACTGTTAACAGCGGATGTCTGATAATAGGGGTCATCATCAGAGTCAATATCAGATAAATCTGACAGATTGACCACGAGAGCTTCTAACTCCGCCTTGCTTTGAATTATCTTCTTGTTTTTATTCATGGTTTATAAAACCTGTAGGTAAATATACAGATTATGAACATGTCTATCACAAAAATAGCCACAAACAGAAATTTTGATTAGAAGATGAAGTTAGGACTGACAAACATATTAGTATAGTTACGTGTCTACGTGCAGGCTCAATCGGGCAAAGGGAAACATTTTCCCACTTTGTAATTTGAACTTTTTACGGGTAAAGATCGTTACAATCCATATGAAAACTGTATGAAACACTGTTGGAATAATCTATATGAAATACAAAACTTATTCTACTTACAGAAATTTTTGTTGAACTATTTGAATTTTTTCTTCAAGGTCACCGAAAAACAACCGTTGTCCATCACTATTTCACGTCACCTCATTTTGAATTTGACAGATCATCGACACGATGATTATTTATTTAAGTTTGTGGCTTGGAAGCTAGGCCTTTAAGCCAGATCTTAGTTTACAATATAGTTTCTTCATTTTCTTAAGCCTATGTGTAGCACAGCTGAACTGTAGGTAATCAGCTAGTGCCATTCAACGGAGTTCTTGTGACAACTCAAAAGGCCACATTTGACTACACAGTTCACATTTCTCACAAAACACATAATTACTACTCAAAAACTATCAATATCCTACAACTATTGTTAATTTCAGAGTAATTTTACACATTTTTACAAAATAAAACTGCACAGCACAACATCTCCTTTCAGTTCCCGCCAAAAACTCTCGACACGATGATATTGTTACCAAAAGTTGCCATTTTAGAAATTTTAAATAAACCAAGAAACTGCTAGGTAGGCTTGCATTCATATTAAAGGTTATCTGTCACGTAAAATTTAATATTTTTTAAAAGAAGTCTTGGTGGGAAATTATATCCCCTTGCCTTATTAAGGGTTAAACAACTTCAAGTCACACCGAACAAATTCTTGTGGCAGAATGAAAGGATTTCATTAAACAATAAATATCCTACTTTTAACCAATTTTATAATATTTTTGGAAAATAAAATAGTACTTCCAAATATTAACGTTTATGTCGCGCCAAATACTTAACCCCCAGAATACAGACATTTCAAAACCAATAATCTGGATTATGCAGTACAGTACGGTATTGAAATTAAAATGTAATACTTGAGGATATAACTGTCAAATTGACCCAAGTGAATTAGTCCAATTGAAACGCGATTGGATATAAAAGCCTCCATAGAAAAAAATTCGAACTTGCCTCTGAAAAATTCGAAATTAACCTGAATATCCTACACGTCAATGTATTTCCATGTGATGTTTCGCATACATATTAATTAAAAGACTTGGTCTAGCTCATTTTTACAATTGGGGTTTTGTTTACGAAATACGAAATCACGATCTTTCTAAATTGCACTTATCATATTGTATTCGGTTCGAATTACTAACCCCTGTTTAAAAATAATTGCAACAACGTTTCATAGACGCAATAAAAAGCTTTGCTCTAATAATATATAATTTCAATAATGAAAACTGTCAATAAGTGCTAATTATATCCATAGCTTAAAAATAATACTAGATAGGAGGATAGGACAACCCAACATCTTAATCTTATCCCAAAATCTTATCGTTGTTGCCTTAATATCTAGTTTCACACTTTTCGCTAGATATCTCTAGAATAAATTTTTCATAATTTTACGTACGTACATGTCATTTGTAGACATTTTTAATTAGTTCCTGGTCCGCAGTTCAAATATGAACAGAAACTTATCTAAACTTAGATTTTTGGACCTTGGACGAATTTTGAGTTTTCGACCCGCCCAGCTTTTGTGAGTGGCCCACATGACATACATCTTAGTTCTCATATACACATAGCTCCACTAGTAATCTCCTGTTAAAAAAACACACACTCTTCAGCATTTTATTCCAACTCCTACGCCACGCAGCCTACCTTCTTTTGGAGTTTTTTGTCCTTAAATGTCAGAAAAGCTAAATCCTTTGCCTGTTTAAAAATTCACTCAGGAAACATTATGTTAATCTTGAGCAACAAGGTAAGTATATGCTAAGTTAATCTACCTTAGAACATAATCTGTCATGTTTATTTCTCAATTTTCTTTTGTTTCTTCATCACTATTGAATAAATATTTAAACATAATATGAATTTCCTTTGACAGCCGGTTCCTATATCTTACCGACCGTTCATTTGCCTTACTATCGGTTAAAATTTGACATAAGGTTCATACAAGTCATGCCAAAAATCAACCGATGGTAAGGCAAGCGAATGAACCAGTAGGATATAGAGCAGACCAAAATTCAATCTCAATCTTTGTCATAATTGTAAAGACAATAAACGTGACAAAATTTTAACGGTTTTAAATGCGATTTTCATTGTATTTAATGTGTGATTCAGTTCTTTGTTAATCATGATCTGCTGATTACAGACACGTCAGATAGGAATTAAATTCAAATTAACAACTGACATTGTTTTAATTAAGTCTTACAGTCACAGAAAACAATTAAAAGATATTATTGTAGCCATCCTACGAAATATGTCTCCTATTAAAATCAAAATCCTAGTATTATCTTTAGCTATCTTCGCTAAATACAATATTCTTATCAGACATTTGGATGACATTCTTTCTATTACAATTGTGGCCGAATAGTTGACCGTTTACTTCATAAGTGTTGATTTCCGCAGTTTTGGTAGTCTAGCACCTATAGAACTGACAAAACCATTAATTATAAAGTCGGTTATTGACCTTTCTGATATAGTGTCGCATAATACAGAGTTAGAGCACAACAATTCTACAAATAATTGTAAGTTTAACAGATGGTAGGGCAAGTGAATGAATTATAACATATAGAAACCGGCTATGATGAATCAGGTAGCCTGATAGAGAACGCTCTTAGCGATAAAGCCGCCTTTTGTTTTACCAAGTAACTATTGTCGTATATACCTGAGCATTTTTTGTAATTGTTTGTTTTGGTGAGCAATGAAGTTTTATCTATTTATCTATCTCCTAGTAGTTGTGGCCTTTATAAAAGAAGGTTGAGTATAAATGTTTTAAATAATAAAATGATATAAAATGAGAAACGAATTACATGTGACGCCATGTAGTCTAAAATATAGGAACTATGTATTATTAAACATTTCTACTTTTATTTGTAGACTTGGCCGCTTGCATGAGGTTGCTTAAATTGATTTAAGAAACACAAAACGCATTTATCACCCTTAAATACAATTAGCATTTTGCACAACGCAAAATTTGCCGCTAAATTTGTTTAAAGAACTGTCAATACGTTTTGTTTAAATATGATTAACTAATTTTTATTCAAAGGCGATCGTTATGCAAGCGGCCCTAAGTTTAAACTAATAAGCCTAGTAGTAATTGAAGTTTGCGAAGAACCTTATATTGAAACTCTTGCTAATGATTTAATTTTATTTATTGGTACTGATGAAAACACTTACAAAAAATAAATATACTTAGACGCTATAGTGTTGATAAACGTGCGTAGGACAGAAAAAGACAATATATTTGATAATTTACATTGACAATCTTGTTTTGGAACTAGAAGTGAAAATACAATTCTAATTATTGAAATCCGGAGTTCCCTAAAATAGTAATTAGAACCCCTACCGACACCCGCCACAGGCACGTCTTTACCTGGGAGTGCAAGGAGTGCCTGACCCCCGAACGCTCGGGCCTAAGGGGTGCAAACCGATCACGATATACATACACATGTACGTCTAGATCCTATATCTTACCGTACGTTCATTTGCCTGACTATCGGTTACAATTTGACATAAACTCAATCATTGACAAGTAATGTCAAAATTCAACTCACGGGACGGTAAGGTAAGTGAATGAATATTAAGATATAGGAAATGGCCAATAATGCATAATCTGCTAGTTTTAACGATACCATTAAAAAGTTTATATAGTATTTTCTTAAGTTTTCGCGATTAATACACAAAATTAAAACGTAGCTAATTTTAATTTTTAAAAGGTTTATAAACTTAAAAACTATAACAATTGATTCCGATGTATGGAAATGTAGACAACTTTATTTATTACTAGCTGTGCCCGCAAATTCATCAGCGTGGTTTTTTATTCGCGGAACCCTAAAAAAAGTAGCCAAGTTATCGCTTATAACATCAGCTATCTGCCAGTGAAGTCCCTTTAAAGTCGGTCCAGTCGTTGCAGACATTAGCCAGAACATCCAAACAGACACAAACATTTTAAATATTGATTTTTTATATAAGTACCGTATATACGTTCATTTGCATTTAGCAAAAGCTGTTATTTTAACATTACAAACAGACACTTCAATTTTATTTATCTGTATAGATAAGTAACATTTTAAAATTTTATTGTTGATGTCGAGAGCTCAAACTGATTTTCGCACCCTAGCGTCCAATATGGTTGAGACAGCCCTGAGGCCTTACCCTGACGTTCCGGCTGACACAGGTCCTCACGGGGCAGGGTTGCTTCGGGAGGTACCTGTATCGCCTCGGCCGTGTGGCCATGTCAGCGTGCCACCATTGTGACACGGGCGACGATGACATGGCGCTGCACACACTCCAGGTATGTCCAGCCTGGACGGAGCAGCGCCGGGAGCTCGTCGCCCTTACCGGACTTGATACCTCGCTCCCGGCCGTGGTACGCACCATGGTCGGGAGCTCAACTGGATGAGACGCCGACTCCTCCTTCTGCGAGCAAGTCCTGTTTGCGAAGGAGGAGGCGGAGCGGGAGCGTGAGCGGACCTCTTTGCTCGCTCCTGCCAAAGGAGGACGCGTCGGCGCCGGAGATCAGATATCGACCTTCGGCGCGTTACAGACCGCCCCACGCCTGGAAAAGACCTAGTAGATGGCCGGGGGCCTAGTCCCCTGGCATTGGAAGAGGCCTAGTGAGGGAGGCCCATGCCTGCCAGGGCACGCGGAGTTGGGAATCCCGCTGTCCCGTAGCCCTGGCATAATGCGCAGAACGGAACACCCAGGAGTTTTAGTGGGTATCCCTAACTGGGGAGTGGCAATAGCGTGGCACCAGTATCTGACTGGGCACGCTAGTGCCACCCCCGATCTGGCGAATCCCACACTCACGGGTCGCGAATTATCCCCCCAGACTTCTGTGTCTGTCGCGGTTTAGTCCTCATACTGATTTCCCCTGGCAAAAAAAGCCCTGAGGCCGTACTCTCAAACGCCTTTCGTCGTTCGTTTTTGTCCGATCAGCCCAAGATAGTCAATGAAACTTTAGATAGAAGAAAGAAAGAACAAAGATTTCTGTAAAACTACAGTAATATAGTCTATATAACACAATAGTAGATGTAGTACTTGTGACGGCTAGCGTCAGTTGCAATTCAGTAAAAATTGTAATTTGTGGATCATTGAGATATAACATGACGTTTATATGATCTAAGGTGTGGATATTCGTGGCACTGTCGTTAGTCGCCCCAAATCACCTCTCCGAGTCGAGTCGTACATACTAAATTAGAGACAGTTAATATAATTTATTTCATTTTGTATCCATCTGCCCAACACGCCATAATTGGAGTCAGAAGAGGAATCATACTTAACATCACAGTGGTAACCCACTTATATTCACAGTACTATTGTGTGTGTTATGTTAATACAAGGAAAAATTTACTAAATATAATATTATTACAATGTATTACATGTAATCGAATACAATGCAAGAAAACTTAACTTATTTGTATTGTATTCTACTCATAGTCCCTCAAGACTACAAGTAGAATACTGAGCCTAGATCACCGTCTTCTATGGGTAAGGTGCCCAGAAGGCGGGCTACGTTTCCTCGCTGGATCGCCATATTGATCCGTTGGCCGAGGTACGCACCAACCCTCTGATCACCTGAAGAGTCAATGAGTCGTTTCGATAAATTTTGGTAGAGGCTCATGGCCTCAGGACCCTACGGCCCAAGCGTCTCGACAGCAAATGTCACAAACATATAACTCTCACTGAAGGTTGCATATTTGCGCCGCTTGAGTGATTCAGCTGTTTCTGCCGCTGAACAGGCTGATCTAGACGAGTTTGGTAAATGGGGTGCGGCTAACGTGTCTACGCAAGTCGCATCCCACACTAAAGGAATGCCACGCTTCCAGGGAATTAGAGCCATTCCGTCGGGACGCCTACCATCGTCACATGCAATACCGTTCGGCTCCAATAAATCCGGCACGTTAGCGGTGGCAAGCGACCTCCGTAAGACATCATTCAAGGCAGCGTGGCGTGACCATCTGCCGGCACTGCGGCGGCAAGAAAGACCGTGGTATCCCGGGCCGATTATCTCTGTTCCACAGTCGCATGTGTGTGGTGCACATATGCGAGAACCCAAGCGCAGATTTATAGCCAAAGAAAAGAAAGTATTATCCATTAATGTACCTATGTTTGGGGAGGGGATGGCTTGGAGCCAGAAACCAAACTCTTTACGGGAAACAGCAAGCATGCGGGCACGTCCTGTAGAGTTAGTGGAATTTAAAAGTTCTGTATTTAATTCTCTACAAATACATTCATCCCAGCATCGCTGCGAATTCAAGATCGTGGGAATGTCTTCACCAGGGCAAAATTTACTTATATATAAAAAAAACAAATAAAAAGGAACGACAAAAGACATTTGAAAGTAAGCCCCCGTGACACTGTATACCCTTTTTTTTTTTTTTTTGGCCAGGGGAAATCCGTTTGAGGACTAAGTCGCGACAGGCACAGAAGCCTGGGGGGATATTCGCGACCCGTGTGAGTGTGGGATTCGCCAGATCGGGGGTGGCACTAGCGTGCCCGGTCAGAACCGATGCCACGCTATTGCCACTCCCCAGTTAGGGATACCCACTAAAACCCCTGGGTGTTCCGTCCTGCGCCTTATGCCAGGGCTACGTGAATGCGGGATTCCCAACTCCGCGTGCCCTGGCAGGCGTGGGCCCCCCTCACTGGGCCTCTTCCTATGCCAGGGGACGTATCCCCCGGCTACTACTAGGTCTAATCCATGCGTGGGGCGGTTTGTAACGCGCCCCACGGGAAGAGAGATGAGCTCGCGCGGAACACTTGCGCTCTCATCTCGACGGCACGTGCGGGTGAGTGAGAACCCCTATACCCCTAGGGGCCCCACCCGCGCCGCCCGCTTACGGCGGCCGAAGGTCACTGTCTGACCTCCGGCGTCGGCGCATCCTCCTGTGACACTGTATACCCAGTTTATCCAAGCGTAACAAGAAGTAGGTTTGTGCTACGAAAAATCTATTAAATATAATTTATAGTAGGAAATATGAGATCAGTATTCTGAAGATTTTCATCGATCCAACTTTGTAATTCTTGAATCGTTTCTCCTTCAAAGTAGCCTCGCCAGCTGCTGACTTTACCTGTCGACAACATAAAATGCAATAGATATAAAACATCAACAAAATTGTGGAGCATTGCCTCTACACTCCATAAACAAAACAATACAACATAATTCATTCTATTATTTTTATTCTCTTGTATGCAATAATAAAAATCGCAATACATAATCACTACCTGCGAAATACCGATATAATGCTTTTTCGTAATTAATTCCAACTTCAAACTTACTTACTTACGTACTTCCTACATTTATTCGGTCCACTGTTATTGAAATTCAGGGGCAATAGCGCTATGCTACTATTACAATAAAAACTAACCCTACTGGACTTAATACATTAATACTTAATACATATTCTTTATTATACCTACAATTCCTCAAAACTATGACTTGAATATTGAGCTTAGGTTACTTTCCTCCTTCGGTAACTGGCTTAGGCCGCGTTCCATTTGAAGCCCACAACGAATTCGCTCAAGACACACACACAAATGTCATTGGTTGAAGTACGGTTAATTTTAAAATCAAATCATCAAAAATATCTAGACATTGTACTAATTATTCAGATTTGTTACCTTTTCGTATAAACGTTTCACCGTCCGCTAACATACCGATATCTCTCATATCTTTCAAATTAACGGAATTGTTATTTTTAAAGTTTTCGATGCTAAGATGGTCACATAACGTGCGTATATTGTCATCCGTCAGCTTTTTATCAAGGAAATCTGCTACACGACGTATCGCAGCCGGCATATCCTTGGCAAGCTCTTCGTAGAATAAGAATAGCATGTTTGGATGATGCCTGAGGGCCCACGCCTCTTTGACGTTTTCAAAGAACGGGGTTATAACAACTGCAAGTAAGATAATCTTTTTATAGAATTAGTGCTCGGCCAAATAAGTTCTTCTGGTACGCTTGGTGTTCTTCATTAGGTCATATTACTTGGCATAGCGGGGGGCGAGAATAAGGAAAACGGGATAGAGAACCACAGAATGCGCGGTTACAAGTGAAGCAGCATAACTCTCAGTTGTCACCAAGCCCGCTATAACATGTGCTATATCCTACCCGAGATGACTCCCTTTCAGTGAGCTAAACTATAATCTAGGCTAGCTTTGATTGCTCGTATCTAAGCTGACTGAACTGGCGCTTTTAGGCGTAGTTTGAGGACGCTGTATTTGACTTTATTCTACATTGCCTAGATTTGTCAGTGAGAATGTCTGGCAGGCATCTTGATGCATTTTAGACGTTCGAGCTCTTTACAAAGAGGAGAAGACTATAAAGCGGTCAATAAGATGATATTGCGTAAGTTTTCAGATGAGATGAAACTGTTCTCGAAGGTTATGGGTTACTCTTTCGTCTTCGGGCATCAGAGAGATGAAGAGAGGGGCATTACTAGAGGTTATAGACTTTGAAAGTTTTAGATCATATCCGATTCGTTTAACTGCTATTGAAGGGCGAGGGTACCTCAACTTATAACCTTCGTGGTAGCAAACATTTGCGGGTGATAGGCAGGTCACGTCCGCATTCAGAGGACATTGGCGCAAGTTTTTAATATCAAAGCTTATCAAGGAATCTTTAACCCTCCAATAAGCTATGATGGAAGGAACTAGCCGCTGTCAGCCATTTGGATTGAAGGAGCTGGAAAAAGTGACAAACACTCAGTGTTTTAGTTGCTTGGTTTAATCTTTTAGGAGGAGTTATATGTTTTTGTAGAGTTTTTGATGAGATAGATTTTCGAAAAGATTATGAAAAATAAATACTTACAAAGATCGTGTCGGTATGTATCCCAGAACTGTTTAAAATCACTGTTAAACCCAAAAATTTTTCTAAGTAATACAGTATGGTGATAAGACGATACAACCACATCCCTGGGGTCACGTGCCACATAGACTATTTTCGATTTATCCAGTAAATTGGGCGGTAACAATGACATTGGCAAATGTGTTTTGATGAACCGTGGATCCGGCATGGACTGCAGGGTCTCTTTGATAGGAATTGCAATCTGTGACAGAAACTTTCTTGCAGCCCCTTTGTTGTCAGCCATTTTCATGACAATTTCTCGACATCTATCGTTGTAAATAGATGAGAACCTGGAAATTGATTTTCTTCAATTTATATAAACGTTAATTCATGAATATTTACTACGCAAAAACAGTAGGTAATAACATTTGTCAACAAGCAGGAGAAAATAATCTATTACACATTTTTATTTATTTACATAATAAAGACATACAGTATAATTATAATGATAGTTGTACCTGAACTAATTTACACTTAGCTTTATTTCAATTATGTTCATTATTTACTTTACTTTTATGATGTAGTCTAGAAAACACTTTTAAGATTTAAACATAGATTTTTTTTATTAATTCGTACACTCTTTGCTTATGGAATATTTTTTTGATAAAGCAGTTTGAACATTTTGCAATTACCATATGTGGCACTGGAACCCTCTCATTACCTACAATTATACTTATATATTGTGGTATAGACGTCTGCGTCCTTAACATGTAACAATTTGAACATCACACCAGGGGCCCAATTCTATTATTACCATCTAGTCGAAATCACCGGACACTAATGTCTCAACCGTAGTTTTGCCTAATTTCGGTATTCTGTTAACTCCAATGGCGTGCCCGTGGCATATATATACCTTTCTGAATAATTATTTATAAGCGAAACATCGCGAAATAAATGTTTAAAATTTTGGTAGCTTAACAATATTCATTTCGGCTAACGCCATTTCTGCTGATGTTAATATATTTTTTTTGTACTATTATTCTGTGGCGACGATATCAAGATATTGTGAATAGTGTCAAAAATTTGTATTCTACAAAGAATACGAATTTTTGAACTATCGTAATGGAATCGTACTTTGAATATTTTCACAATGCTTAGTCAAACAAAAATTATTTTGACTATTATAATGGCTAGTACTACAAAATGGTACTTTCATAGGTGACCTATTTATTATAAGTACAAAAACAACAAGAAGCAAGTGAGGTGTGTAGGAATGGGCCTAAATGGCGCTCTGTTGTCCGTGCCTACCCCGCAAGGGAACTGGCGCGAAGTTATGTATGTATGTATGTACAAAAACAATAGGCGGTCTTATCACTATAACAATTTGTTCTAATTTATGTTTAATATTTGTAGTCGTATCACTTTTCTTAACATCTATAGATAGATATAGGTATTTAAGTAAGCGCAGATGGCGCTATCCTTTTGTTTGCGTCAATTTTCTTGACCCTATAAATATGAACTAAGTATTACTTACTCAATAAATACGTATCTTGCTGTAAGTGGTGTACTTTTCGCAGTTTCAAAGTCCATATCATTGGCTATTAGCCAAACTAACTCTTGTGTCCATGTTGTACCTGTACATAATAAAAAAATGTTTGCAATATATTATTTTTTTCTGTGTCTACACTCTACATGTTTATAACTGGTCACAAATACATTTGATTGGTAAAAGAATAAATATTATATAAATGGAAAATCGACTTTCATGCCAGACCACGTATAATTGTGAACTCTAAGGCCACCGCGGACATCCAGGCGCCATCCGCAACTACGCCGCCGAGTAAGTGGCGTGTCAGTGTTCAGCGCGCATCTCTTTCAATCTCCGATCGCGATAGGAGAGGTCTGCTCGTAGGAACAGGCCCACGCTAGTCAGGATCGCGGTACTGGCAAACGCCTTATTCCCGTGACCTATGTCGACTGGAGGAACTCCGGGGATTCCGACAGCTCATCTGGCCGGCGAGTCCCACACATCGTCGCTGCCAGCCCCCGCGTAGCGCGGTGTCCGTTAAGAGATGTCCCCTCGTAAAAAAGATACTTAACTATTTGGCTGAGACTGAACACTGGGGTTTAAGGCAGCTCGAAAAGTATAATTTCACTAATGGCCGGTTCATATATCCTACTATTCATTCACTTGCCCTACCATCGGCTGAATTTTGACATTTACTTGTATGGCACTTACGTCAAATTTTAACCGATATATAAGTCAAATGAACGGTCGGTAAGATATAGAAACTGGGCCTAAACAGTTTAGATTTTGCACACAAACATAATTCCCGCTTGAAAATAATATCCAACAACTATTGATTCATTTCTAAGAACTTTTTGATTCACCTAGGTATGTTATTTAAGGTTCCGTATCCAATTAACCCTTATAAATCTATCATGTTCGTTCCTTCAACTGTCCGTCTGTCTGTCGGATGATGTCGCAGTTATTTTTGTCAAATATTATTGCGTTCATACAGTTGTTGTTGTCCATAGGTAGTTGTTGCAGTGAAATCGCGAAACAAAGCTCAACGTAAACATAAGCGCATGCGGTAGATTTTGTTAGACACATTTTGAAACATCATAGCGATGTTTCTTATTCACTTCCAAAGGTCTTAATAATCTGCTAAAATGAAGGATCTTTTATCGTTTAGAGGTAGATTAAAGGAAGAGTTTAAAAAACCTTTCAACGAGAATTTTGAGTAGGCAAAGCCTTCGTCGAGAGCAGAGGCTCCGGACTCGATTTCTGGCATAGCTAATTTTGTAAATGAACGTCTCGTGATTTATTGTGGTTTGGTTGTCTGGGTTTGGCACCAGAGTGGCCCATTGTATCAGGGCCGCGCCGACCCCCCACAGCTCCTGTGTGCGAAACCTATGAAGCGCCTCTTTTTTTCACGAATCTTCATGTTCCACCTAATCTCTTTTTTATTTGTTAAATTCGACCGAAATAAATGTTCTCCAATTTTATATACTTAGATAATATTTTTCTAAATAGGTAAAATTGGTTTCTGTCTCTAATGATTCTTTGGTAGTGGATGGTAGAGCCGTAAAATATTTACTTATTTTAGTTGTATTTTTATCATTGAGATAGATTTTATCACGTTTTCTTTTCTTAATTAATTTCTGGTAACCAGATAATTTCTTTTTTTTTAACTTGATTACTACTCATCGTGAAAACACGTTAAAACAGTCAATAACACACAAACTATATATTGTTTATAATGCCAGAACTTATTCTTATTATAAAAAATCAATGCACACCTTGCACACACTTTCGATTGAATGATTGTTCAATTGTTTTAGCTCTCTCGTTCCTTAAAGTCGGGGAATCCCCGTGATCCCACCCCGTTTGCGTCGCACGCATCGCATCGGGTTGCGTTCATAAACTCATTGAAACAAACTCACGGCGGTTCTTTTGATTTTAACGCTGAACTTGTAATTAATGTAAACTAAAACTAACTATAACTAAAACCCAAAGCGTAAAATTAAAACACAAACGTGAATATTATCTTGGGAGACTTGTATAAGCGTATATGTTTTGTTATTTACAAGGCATATGTTGCGCCTATTGTACCTACTTACTTATAGATACTCCACTACAAAGAATATGTTGTTGTGTAAGTGTAACTAAAATAATTGCGATGGCGGCGCCCCTGTTGCCTTGGCGCCTGTGTGCGCCGCACACTTCGCACATAGGGGCGGCGCGGCCCTGCATTGTATGTCACTCATAACACAAACGTAACTTGCTTAGCTTGGTGATATGCAATGAGGATATGTATGTGACTACTGACTGTTATTTTCATTATTCAATTAGTTTGAAAAAGCTCTGTTGACGTGTAGAGTACTGTAGATAAACAACAAATATAGTCCACGCTATATGTATGACTGTATCAAGAGCTCTTCACTGTGTGAACAGAGAGGTTCTTGTCGCACTTTTACATTTAGGTAGCGGAACCTGAAAACAAATAAACACACTACAGAAGTTTATCCCAAGATTAAACCGCACTCACCTGCTCTAGGACAAGTGGCTACAAATATGTCTGTAGGCCTCAGCTCCATGTTATAGATATCTGCAGCCATTTTCTCGAAATCTTTGTGAAAAAAATATCCCTTTGGGCCCACCCGAATATATTCAAGTAGATCATTTCCATCTAAAATATAAAAATTCCGATTTTGCTACTCTACTATTGTCAAAATATGTTACGGTCTTTCTAGATTGGCTGGTACTGCAGGTGGCTATTTAATACCTCATTTTGTTTGTAAAAGCATCTATTGCATTTGAACCCCTTGAACATTTTTTTTTTAAATTTTAATTAACAAAACAACAAGAAAACATAAAAAAATAATTTATACGTACATAGCTAAGGTTGCCAACTGTTTTAAGTAGGGACAAAAATAAAGTATTATTGTCAACATTTTATTTATTTAATTATTTCTTCTCTTGAAGACATATTTTTGTGTGCTTCTAGTACACACGCAGTTTTCCATTAGACTTCAGTTTTTTGAAGCTTAGAAGATTTATGAAGTTTAAATAAACAAGCAACTCGTATTTCATTGAATTTATATATATCCTGTTCCTCTCTTCTCTCCATTTTAGATTAATTACTGAACTAACCATATAAGTGTTTCATGTAACGCATCATAGTAAAGATTGGAAATAGAGTAATTTCATACACTATTTTTATTCAAAAGTATAAAGTATATTTACCAAAACTAAAGTAGTATACGTTATGATATAATATGGTTGACAATCCTATACTTAGCATTTGTTGACAACACCGAGGCGGCGACCGTGACTTTACAACCTTACTTTGTATTTTTATTTTTTTAAACTTGTTGCAATTAATCTCACAGAAGTAATAACGTGCATAAATACGCAGCTCACGCTATTTGTTCTTACTAGTTTACCGCCCGCATAGCTGTTTACAGCTTTAAAAACCTCTGGGGTTTATTCGTAGATTATATGATTTCTACGGATGTTTACGTTCGTAGTGTTAAATTTTAACATTACATCAGTTGTACAAAAGTAATTTTTGTTTACTTTTTTTTGTTTTTTTTATTTATTTATTTGGGATACATACAATAATTATAATTCTTACAGTATAAAACACATAACTTAATACACATATCAAGTAAGTTTCCACTAAAAAAAAGAATAGCGTGATAATTTCCCTAAAATTTACGAGTATATCGTCGGTTTATTATAACAACTCTTTAACTGCCACATTGTCTCTATATCAGTTAATGAGATCTTGCAGTAGACCGACGATATGTTATGAATAAAAATGCAGTAGGTTTACCAATATAAAGTTTTGCCACTTGTTCCTTCTCGTGCGCCTCTATGTCCTTGATTTCATAGGGAAAAGCCAATTCTTGGACACTCATTTTAGCAGTGACTTTGCTACTGACAGTTTATCATTTATCTATAATATCATCGAATACTTGTTAAAATTGTTTTTATTGTATCAAAATATTGAATATGAAGGTGGTATTAAGGTATTGTGGTAATAAGGTGATGAGACATTCGCTTCCAAAAATGTCCCTTGTGTGATATTGAAAGTATGAAAAAATATTTTCGATGAAAAGCGTCGAGGAATGGTCTAGATTTTTATATCAAACTATCAGGGGCCCAACTGTGCTACTAGCAATAGCAGAATTGAGCCCCAGGTCACAATGCTGGTGCTTCTATAAGAATAACATCATTAGCAGCCACAACCCGATTCCAAAAGAGTACAAAATTCTAAATAGTAGAGTTACGCGTTACAACGGTTAGATCGGCTCCAAAAATATATTTTGCATAAAAAAATTTTAAGCTTCAAAAATAAATTCACAAACATAGCATATATAGCACATCTTTGTTTTAATTACATTGTTTAAACTTCCTCATTGTTTAATTGGTTTATTTCTACCTAGTTTGTTTCACTTTCAGCGCTTCACTAGTTCTTGTTGTGTTTTAAAAGATACTTTTCATTTCTCATATTCTGAAAGTACGCTTGGAGTTGCCTAATCACAGGGATGAAAACAGCACTTTTCGTCCCTGGGAAATGATGGAAAACTCCCTGCTGTCAAAAATTTTGAAAACTATGCGTATCATAGATAATACATGCGACTCATGTCCCAACTTTTTGCAGCTACTGTTATTTAACAGTTATAAATTGTTATAAAAAAATATCAACAGCTTTGTAACATGATTTTATACTTATAAATCACTTTTCACTAAATTATTATTTAATTTACCTAAATTTGAGCTAAATTTTTACTACCATCAGTATAAAAAAAAATTGGCTGGTAGAATGCCACAGAAAAAACTTACACTTACTTGATATTTCATATGTAACGTACGTGATCACGTTAAATCAGATTTAGATATGGATTTAACGCCTGATTTTCTTTGAGAAGTAGTTGTTTGTTTAACTAATCAGTTTTTATTTACTTTCCTCATATTCGAAATGAAAAGCAAAGTGTTAACCTCGGGTGAAAGGCCGAACTTCTTTCAATCAATCAAATTTATTTGTTCAAAACATGGTTAAACAGTTGGCATATAACATATATAGAAAAAGAAAAAGACTACATAAGGGTTTGTAAAAAATATGTAAGTTTGACACGTTTAGTGCAAAACGGGGTCTAAGTCGCCACGAACGTATCTCTTAGTTCCGGTACGGCAATAAGAAAAACACAGACTTGTCTGTGGTGCGGAGGGCACAATTTGGTTCAGTGTAGAAAAAAGAAATATATATATATATATATAGTATGGTATACCTACCTTAACACGGGGTTACCTTTACCTAGCACCGCACAGCACAAAACAAAAATTCATAAACTAATTTATATATAAACCAAAGTAGTATTTTAGTTTTTAAAACGTTACGGGGTTCCATAGGCCTCCTGTCGCCACAATGGTAGTTTTAGTACGATGTCTAAAACGCACGGGGCGTTTTAGATGTAAAGTACCAATAAATCAGTGCTGCTGTGAACGTGTTAAATTAAGTAGATTTTATTAGTAGGTAATTAATCACACGAGCGTCTTCTCAAATAGCACCTTTATACAAAACTGTAAATCACTTCTCTGCAGACTATTTGAATTAATATTGTATTAGATTAACATAAATGTAAGTGATATAAATATGTAATTGATATTTCGATATAAAAGAATAAATACAAAGAATAATATAAAGAACCACGGAATAAATGGGCCTTGAATAGCAAATAAAAATTCACGAAAAAAGAACAAATCGTTGCTGCTATTCAAAAGGGCAGGGTCAAAATAACACTTTTTTGCCTCTCTATGTATGTATCTGTCGCAATTTGTTTTTTTCGGAAACAACTCGGTCTACATAGCGCATCGTTGAAAATTGTCTTTGAGATATATGTAGTCTGTATGACGCTACAACGTTATGTGGCGAAAAGAATAAGGATAAGAGGTGGCCGTCATACATGTACGTTATAAGGGGTGAAAACAATTCAGCACATTCTAAAACCTAGCAACTGAAGTTGTTTTTCAATTAATGTTTGTGCAGTTTTTATTTTACTAGACATTTGCTTACGTATTGTGCTTGCCAAAACACGCGAAAACTCTATCAAAATATAATATCACTCCCCATAACCATAATAGTTTTGAAACGATATATCGTTGAAGTTCTTAACATTTTTTTTATGCTATGGTATAAAATATCTTGGAATGCACTTGCTACTTTTTGAAATTGCACAGCTAAATTGTTTAATTTGAGTACATAGTCTTGTGGGGTATTGTCAGTCAGATTGGTTAGATGTTGCAAAAACACAACGAACTTCGCAACGATTTTTTTATAAAGTCAATAGATTGCGGGATTTTAGATCCTTGGCCCTTGGCGATTTAACTACACAACTGTGTAGCACTAAATACACTAGGTATATCTTTTTGTCAAGTTTCATCCATGTAGACCAAGCAACTTTTGAGAAAAATAACCAGGTTGGCCATCTGTCTGTCTGCTGAACTCACGCAATAAAAGAATAAAATTATATTAGGGTCCCGTTTTTGCCAAAATGATTACAGAAACCTGAAAGCTGTAAAAATAATTGTTCTTTTCAGGGTTACGCTACTTAAAGGTAAATTAGAATTCTCGAAGTACAAGTCCAACTCGCACCCGGCCATTTGCTTTATTTGTTCCTTTTTCTCTACGTATTTGAAAAACTTAGTTGATTTATATGGTGGTAAATCAGTGGCTGAAGCACCATCGTCATGGTCCAAGACGTGACTATGAACCCCGTAAGAGTGTTTGCACCACTGATGGTTTTTTTGCATAATGTGCAGTGTAACACGCTGACAGTGAAGAAATAAGTCGATTTTGCTTGATTATGTACTAATATCGATATGTCCCATCAGTGTCAGACGGTGAGATTGGTTCATAAATTGAAAGTCGCCACGAATGAAAGACTATGGAGCCTGTTATGTTGGGTCTGCCTCTTATCGCAGATGGAGTCTCCAACCCTGTGTTGCACTGGTTGACGTCCAGCGCCGTGAGCAAACGTGCGAGCGTGCATGCGTCTGTGCATGTGTATATTTTAATGACGCCCAACAAAGTGGGCACGGTTCAGCTAGTGTGAAAAATAATATTTAGTAAATTGTAGTTTTTTGTACTTTTTTGGAGAAGGATAAATTCAGTTAAACACTTACAAAGATCATGTTGAAATAGGTCCCAGAACTGCTTGAAATTACATTTAAACCCAAAAGGTGTTCTAAATAATATAGAATGATAGTAAGATCACACAATAACATCCCTAGGATCCCGTGCCACATATACTACTTTTGTTTTATCTAAAATATACGGCGACGGCGGTGACGTCACAAATCGTGGATCTGGTGAGGCGTTGAAAACTTCTACCCCTGGCGTTGCCTTTGCGGCCATAACTTTCCTAGCCTCGTCTTTATCTTTGCTTATGTTAATAAATATTTTATGCATTGTCTCATTGAAAAACCACGCATATCTGTAAAACTAATACATGGATTATTATTTTATCGGCTTATTTTAGGTATTTATATATTTTTTATTATTATTCCTATGTAATTAGTAACAGATAGCTGTCCAGTAGATGTTTCAGAGAAAAAGAAGTACTGTAGTTTTCTAAATCTGCAAATGTAAGGGAAGCCATAAAGTTTTCATTATTGCATTTACATTGCAAGCCATAGTTGTTACCAATCTTAATATAAAATAAAAATATTTCGATTGCTTAAAACGACGTAGGTAGGGTGTATCGATTACTTATCTAATAACTTTGAACAAAAATGTGACAAAGTTCAATGAACATTGAAGATTTTTAAGAACTTTTTAAAGAATCAAAGGACTAATTTCTTCTACCTAATATTATATCATTAAGGGATACAGATAGAAATAATGTTACATTAAAGTTATTTGAAGTTAACGTTTGACATGGCTTGTAAAACTCTTTTATTGTAGTGTACATTAGGTTGTTCGTTTAATACTTACTCTATAAATTGGTGTCTACTTATAAGGGGTACAGTTTTCGCAGTTTCGAAGTCGGCATTATTAATTACCAGCCAAATTAATTCCTGCCTCAAAGTTGTCCCAGTATTAAAAATAAAGAATAACACTTCACAGATCGTAATGTACATAAACAAAGGCAAAATGTTAAGGCAATATATCTACGAGCGAACGCGATGGCAATAATTTTGTGGGCAAGTGTATGAGATAATAAATAATTAATGGCAGATTGTAAATATAGCAACTTTTCTGCTCCACATCCGGATATATTATATTACAATTATTGAATAATATATAGGTAAGGTTGAATAAAATATGACTTGCCTTAAAGATTTACCAGACTTTACGTCCAGTAGGTTGTTACTAGACTATGAAATTCTTAAAATACATATGTGTGGCGAAGTTACATTCCTTTTTAGAAATAATCGTTTACTAAACTACGTCCAACTTTTATTTTCATATCCAATTATTTTAAACTCGCCAATTCAATGTATGTAAAAACTACTGATCATCAGCCTAACGTTAAATACTGGTTACATGTGCAGCATAGCCAGTGGATTGTTTGTATAGGTTTTCTCCTCCATGTCGCATAACCAACGGTATCTTCTTTGTGATCCCTCACAACTTCTAGGCAGAATTTCTTGCAACCACTCCTTTTACGGACATCTGGCGAAGGCAACATCAAAAATTGCCCATTCTCACATTTTTATTCTATTCCTTTAGCGCTAATGGCAGTAGTCTAAGGGATCAGAGCAAAGTAAAACGTCTATCGGCGCACCCCATCCGATTGGATGAAATTACATGCTCTGTGGTTTAAACTATGAGTTTCAAAATTCATAATTTCAAAATAATAAATAGACTTTCCGTCCTAATATGGTTCTTTCCATTAAAACGACCCAATATTCTCTATTTCAATGTACTGACCTAATCTTAACAAGCTTGCGAGGATTATGTCTGTAGGTTTTAATTTCATGTTGTAAATATCTGAAACCATATTAACCCAATTTTTTTAAACAAAATATCCTTTTGGACCCACTCATAAATATTCAGACGGATCTATTTGGTCTGAAAAAGTAGAATAAGTAATTTCGGTGCTCATATCTCATTTCAAATTCGGGTTAAATTAATTATCATTTAAATGGTTTTTAAAATAGCAATCATATATGTATTAATATTAATTGGTTCATTATTATTAATTAGTTATAATAATTATTGTAAACTAAATAAATTATTAATGCTAGCAAAGTAATGTAGTCTACTGTATTTTCCGATACCGGTACCTATTTAGAAGTAAATATGACGGGTCGTTGCAGGAATAAATAACCCGTTCATTTGTAAAGTATGTAATTTGGTATATAAAATTTACATAACTGATATATAATTAATACTACTATATAATACTAATATATAATTGGATTTAAAAGGATTAAAATATATACATTTTAGTGACGGCTTTTCTCTCTATGTAGTCTCATGACAGTTGTCGGTAGTCGTCGTCGGTCGAGTTGTCGGTCGATCAGTACCTAGGCGGAGTAAGATGGCTTTGTTTCGCCACAAATAATTGTTAGCATATCACAGGTGATTGTCTCAGGAGCTACAGGTAGAAATTTACAAGTAGTTCAGAAGCGTTACATACAGTTAAAGGGGTGTTAAGACGTGATTGCTTAGTGGCTAAGCCACCCGCGACTTTTCCTAAGGGATATAAGTTCGAAACCTGGGCGAGACGCATGCACAGCTTGGTAGTTTTTTGATTTAATGCGATTATTGTCAGAATTACGAAGTGCAGAATACATTTTAGGAAGCTATCGTGATGGAAACGGCGTGTGAAGAGTTGTAAAACCGCTAAACCCACCGTGATGAAGCGTAGAACCAGTTTCCATAAGCTGCGGATCTTTCCCCACAGTTTATATCCTAAATATTCTAATTTCCATTTAGCATTAAGTTATTTCTTTAAAAGATGAAGTACCTATTGGGTAAATTTATGCCATTGTTGGTACCATCTTCGAAGATTGGCACCCTATCAATTTATTCAATTTTTGTATGCCTGAAGCAGGCAAACAGGCAGTCGGCCCACCTGATGGAAAGTGGTTACTGTCGCCCATGGACGCTTGCAACACCAGGGGTGTCGCCAACGCGTTGCCCACATGTCTGCTCGGTGTATGAGTTGTATTTGAATCGTAAGATTCTCTGATTACTACTTACTTTATTACTGTGGTATTACATCAGGTTGTTGTATACTTGGTACACGTTTACTATACGTAACAGTGGTTGCTTCTTGCCGTACAAACTTGGAAAACTTCCTCTTACGATTTTTTCGCCGTGTTATATAGTATGGGGCGCTTTTAAAGCCACGAAGATATGAACAACACATCATTCATCATCAAAGTGTCTTCCTCTTAATAGATACATTAAGAAAAGTGCTAGTGGACACTTTCTTAGTTCGAATACTCTTAGTTAATTTAGGTTGTATTTAAATAGATTACTTATTAATCTTTTTAGATGAGATGGTAATATTAATGTGGTGTTTTTAAATACAACATTTATGAAAAAAAAATCATAGTCACATCATTTCTTTATTGTTGCTGGCAACGCGTGACGGTAATACATACCGGTTGGTCTTGGTGGACCGTCTACCCATTTGCTAAATGGCTGTATCTGATTAGTATAACGAAAGTACAAGTTAATTGTCAGCAGTTGCACATCTTATAAATAACAGTAGAAAAAGCTGTCCTGGGCTCAGTGTTATATGTGAAAAATACATACTTAATATGTATTTATAAATTACTAGAGTTTACCCCGCGGCTGCGCCGCGGGTCAACCTCTAGTGTGTGTCTCTTGTTTAAAGAACAAGTAGTACAGGTTACATTGTATTAATTTTTTATGTATTTGCCCCGAAAGATTCACTTCATTTTGTATCGTAAACTATACCACCCCCGTCTATATGTAAACTATATAAATGACAAAACTTGAGAAAAATGACAAAATAGATAACATGGACCATGTGGACCAAGTGGACCCAGTGGACCAACTGGACCCAGTGGATCCAGTGGACAAAGTGGACCCAGTGGACCCAACGGATCTAGTGGACCCAGTGAGTCCAGTGGACCAAGTAAACCCAGTGGTTCAAGTGGACCAAGTGGACCCAGTGGACCCAGTAAACTCAGTGGACCAAGTGGACTCAGTGGACCAAGTGGACCCAGTGGATCAACTGGACCCAGTGGATCCAGTGGACAAAGTGGACCCAGTGGACCCAACGGACCT